>CM053788.1:452632957-453367957 GCA_028749045.1 Cupressus sempervirens
GTATTCATATGAATCATCTTGATCATCTAACATAACATGACTTGATACTTTTTGATTTTTATTATTGACAATTGCCAAGAATTGGTGGTCTATAAATCACTCAACATAGTACAACTTCTTGGTTAGTGGTAATCTTTTTTTAATTTTTTGACCAACTAGCATAATATAACACACTAGTTACAAGTGATCTTTTTTTACATGCTCCCCAAAACATTTGTGATCCATGAATCACCCAATATAATGTAGCTTCTCGATCAAACTTGATTACTTAGCATAACATGTCTTTCTAATTTGTGATTTTTGTTGTTTGCATTTCCTGTGGTGATGGTGGTCTAGAGGAACCACTTAACATAACATAACACAAATTATTAGTAAATGGTGTTCACATGAATCACTTTGACCGCTGAGCATAACACAACTTGGCTATTTGTGATCACTATTCTTAGTTATGCTCCTTGAGGTATTGACAGCCTATGAATCATCTAGTAGCACATATCTTGCTAGTCAATGACATTCATATGAATCACCATGATTAATAGAACTTGATATTTTGTTATTGTTCTTGTTGTATATGCTCTCTGAGGTATTGGTTGTCAATTAAATACCTAGAAAAACACAAATTGTTGGCATGTGGAGGTCATTATAGACATTGTTTATCATCCATAGACATCTATCATAACACAAATTGATAAACCTATATGGTCTTTGTAGTGTGCATGATGACCCCTAATAAAAAATAAAGCTAGTGTCAAAGCCATGTACCTTTGGTTATTTGAGTTAATTGAGTTCATACATGTGCCTTATTGAATTCTTACATATGGTTATCATGTATAAAATCATTCTTGAGTTCTTGCATATTTATTTATATGTGTTGATCAAGTTTCTCTTTGTTTGTTTTTGTATTTTAAGGATGTTACTTGGTACTAAGACAATCTTGAATATCAATGTTTCCTTCACTAACTTGGTATCTTTGTTTTCTTATATTGTCATTATATATCGAGCATTTTTTTTTTACATGCCTTATTAGTTTTTTCTCTTGTCTGTGCATTTGTGTTTATTTCTTTTAATTTTTTTGAATCTCAATTTATTTTTCTTTGTGTTGTGTACTTCATGTGGTTGAAATGATAGATTAATAAGTTTCTTAGCCTCAACTACTTTACATGTTATTATATGTATGGATGTAAGACCATACCCATGCTAAGTGGACACTAAATGTAGCAATGTAAATTGTTGGCCTTATGCTATTTTTAGCACCCATTTTACCAGTTGTCCCTAATCTTGTGTGAATAGGCTTATCTTGAATCTAAATTGAAAATTTTGGTCACACTCTCCAATGCCTATCCCTTTGACCATCCAAATATGGATAGACATTAGCACCCACCACTAGTGGATTACCAATTTGGCTCTGAATATAAATATTTAAATATGGCAAACACTTCATCAACACTTTATTAGCACTACACATCTAAGGTGTCATTACCATTTTATCATTATTGTCATTCATATGTGTCTTATCCTATGGGAACACATCATTTTTATCACTTATTATTTTTGGTATTGAGGTGGGAACACCAACACAAGTTTTGCCCAAGTCATGTCCCAATGCAACACAATATTTTCCCCTCTATCACATGTGTAGACATAAATCCAAAGATTTTACAATATGATAGTGGTCTTAATGAATTAAGTAGACCATGACATTATTCTACACTTAGGACAACCAAAATCCTAGGATGGTAATGTTCAATTCTAGTGTCATGTTTTTTTTGACCCAGTTTTCAATACTGGCTACCCTATAACATATTAAACCTATTCTTGATATTTAAAACTGCATCACTAATCCTCATGTTGGGATTAACATTTCTTAACCTTTGTGTGTTGTACTTTCTAAAAAGGGAAGAAATGCAAATAGAACTAATACATTATAGGTCAATTTTTGACCTTTTATTTTGACCAAGCCCTTAATTGGCTTGTTGAATACATTTTTCTGTTTTTATGCTCGAGTTGGTTGAAATTTTGACCAAATTAGGTTTTTTCCAATTTGGTCAATATTTTGATGAAGTCGAGTTCATAAAAAAAAAGAAAAAAGAAAAAAGGTGACATTTGAATGAGGAGGTTTGGATGCAGGTTGCATGCACGGGAGATATTTGAGGTTAGGCTATTTTGGTAAGAGCCATCTATTTTCATTTAGCTTTTATTTCTAGATATGCTCATCAATACTTGAAATCATTTTTTTTTCATCTCAAATTGTTTAATTTCAGTTCAGAAAAATTTGGCTAGGACAAGTGGCCTAGGAAAGGTGAGAATATGTTTTGGATAAATGTGGGTTTGGGATTTTAAACTCCTAAAGAGGCTATACAAGGTATTTTTCAAATCCTTATACGAATCTTATTTATTATAATATGTCTAACTATAGATGGGCATTATTTTAATGAACAACTGTGACAACCATGTCCTTGGAGTCTTAATCGCTAAACATCATGGGGTTTTCCTTAATGCATATTGTCGATGCTTGAGTTTGTATGTACCTTTGCATTGACTCTCTACACAACTTGTAGAAGTCCATTCACATGTGTCTTCATGGCTATCTATCAACTGGTGTATAATTGTAATTGTAGGTTGTCATTTATCATATCAATGGTAGAACTCCTAGTGAGAGGCATAAATGTTGTCACAAATACAATGACTCTTATCTTCTCTAGGAATTTTTCCATTATTGAGCTCAAAGTCAATCCTCCAACATTGTGACCCACCAATATTACCTACACCCAAAAATTAAAAGAAGATGGAAGTAAAAAAGATCATTTATTGAGAGGAAAAAAGAAGAAGTGGTGTAGAGATCATACTTTTTGGTGGGGAGGAAGAGAGTTGAACAACTCAATAAGTGGTTGATTTATGTCAAACAATGTTTGAATTTGATAGGTATCCATTGGGTGAATTCCACAGGAGGCAAGATCTATTGCAGTGGCATCATGGTTTGCCTTTCTTAGGAGAGGGAGAAGTTTGTACCAACACAAAGCTCCATGACATCCTCCATGAACTAACACAAAGCATGCCTTTTCCCTTGCCCTTGCCTTTGCCTCCATTATTGATTTTCTTTAATGACTTGACTCTTTTACAAGAGTTGATTATAATAAAAGGGAGAACAAATTATACAATAGATATATGACATCATGCCATGTCATGTCAATAGAAGAAAAAGATGAAACGCATCCATTTCACAAGTAAGTCAAAGAAAGTAGAAAGTAAAGGTTATTTTGATGCAGGAGCATCTAGAGGTATAAGGGCAATCCTGTGTCACCCAAAAAAAATATACTTAGACTTAGTTTTTGTTTCATGTGTTTTCATTTTTGGACACCCATTTAGGTCAAATAAAGGTTCCAACTCTCACAGTTCAACTATCAGTGTGCTAGAAAATCCTAAAAAAAATAGGAGCATGCAATTTGGCCATCATTTTGGTGACCTAGAATGTTTGAATTGGCTAGATGAATGTAATTTTGATTTAGAGCATTCCCAAAAAAGAATCAGGTCAAAAGGCCCCACGGTTTGAAAGTTATTGTAGTTTTTTGGGTTTTGGAGACCTCTTAAGAATGCTTCAAAGTTAGGTTAGGGGCATTAAATGACCTCAAAAAGGGCTAAAAAATGGGGGATGAGTAAATCTTGTCCATAAAGCTATAGAGAACTTTGAGAGCTTTCCGAAAATGTAAACGATTTGTCAATCAGAGCTACGGTTCAAAAGTTATGCCTCCCGAAAGTTCGGTTACCGTTTCTAGATTCTTCTAGATTTGCACTGACTTCTAACGCAGCTTCTGGAAACTTCTATTTGGTCGGTGGATGCCTACTAGCACTTTCTAGAATGTACTCCTAGTTCGTAACCCTCTGGGGTCTATTTAAGGAGATTTTTGGCATTGTAAAAGGCAGTTCGGACTGGAGTTTGAGAGGAGGTACTGAAAGGAGAAATTATCTCCAGATTTATGCTATTGTAAGCCCTTAGGGCATGTTTTGAAGTTTATTTTCCTGTACTGTTGTACTAGCTTATTTTTTCAGTTAATATAATTTTCCCTTTTCTATTGTGTCCATTTTGTTCTTGGGTTGTGTCCCCATCAAGTGGTATCAGAGCTAGTTTTCCTGAGTGTGTAGACAGAACGCCGACTGTGAGGCAGTTTGCACCAGGACTGTGTGGTTGTGGGTTTGAGTTAAGAAGATGCCTCCATGAAGAGAGCGTGGTGGAAGGGCCAGAGCTATTAATCCTAAGGAGGTTAGAGCCCTCTAAAGGCAGGTGCAGGCATTGCAATAGGAGCTCCGTAGAGGAGAAAATGTTGCCGCAGGTGACGACAGTGAGGATGACAATGAAGAAGAAGTAATGGAACCAGAAGGGGAATTTGACAGGGAAGTTCTGAATCATGCAGAGGAAAGGCTTTTTAGGGCCATTACTAAGTTTGGGAAAAGACCCACAATTGAAGTGGGTGTATTTTCAGGAAATTTGAAACCAGATGAGTTGATCGATTGGATCAATGAACTGGAAGAATACTTTGAATATGAGGATATCAGGGACCCAGATAGGGTTAAGTTTGCAAAGGCCAAACTGAAATGCCATGCCAAAATCTGGTGGCAAGAGGTTCAATTGGAAAGAAATAGAAGAGGAAAGGAGAAGATCACAAGATGGGATCGCATGGTGGACAAATTGAAGAAGCAGTTCATTCATGTGGACTACGAGCTTGATTTGTTTAAGAAGATGCATGACTTAAAGCAAGCAGGAAGATCAGTCCAAGAATATACAGAGGAATTTTATCGACTCTTCATTAGAGCGGGGCATGCAGAAGCAAATAAGGAGAAGGTTGCTCGTTATATCAGTGGGTTGCGACCTAGCATCCAGGAGGAATTAAGTCTGGTAAGAATGACCAGCGTTGAAGAGGCATACTAGTTTTCCCTACGAGTTGAAGAGAAGCTAAATAAAAGGTTTGAAGGAAGACAAAGAGGGCACAGTCAAGGAGGAAGGGGAAGCAATAGGTCATCTGGAGACTGCAATGAAACCCAAAAGAAAAATGAAGATGAGGGTACTAGCAGGAACCAGAGGAATGAGGGTTTCAACCACTCCCATGACCAAGACTTTGGAAATCAGAGAGGAAGAGGTAGAGGATGTGGACAAGGAAGAGGAGGCTTTCGTGGTACCTGTTTCCATTGCAATGAAGAAGGTCATCGTGCCTTTGAATGCCCTCAATGATAAGGAAGGACATATAGGAGAGCTAAGGGCCAAGCTAGGGTTGCTCATGTGGATGAGGATGCACAATCATCACATTCAGAGGATGCAAAAAGAGGAGAGACCTTGGTAAATGAAAGAGTCCTACTAAGTGGTGATATTGAACCAGGACAACGGAGGAGTTTGTTCCATACTAGATGCAAGTGTGAGGATAAATGTTGTGATGTGATCATTGATGGTGGTAGCACTGATAACTTGGTATCAGAAGAGATGGTCTCTAAGCTGAAGCTGAAGAGGGAGAAACATCCCCAACCCTATCGGATTACTTGGGTAAAAGATGATCATAAGGTCCTGGTAAGTGAACAATGTTTAGTAAAATTCAAAATTGGGAGTTACCATGATGAAGTTCTTTGTGATGTTATTTCAATGGATGTTTTCCATCTATTGTTGGGTAGACCATGGCAGTTTGATAGATATGCAGTGCATGATGGACATGCAAACACATACTCTCTGACAAAGGATGGAGTTCGCCACAAATTGAAGCCCATGAAAAAGGACGGTGAAAAGGTATGTAGCAGTGCTAGGATTTGTCTTGTTGATGGAAGGAAGTTTTTAGATGGCATGAAACATCAGCATATGTACTATGCTTTGATTCCTAGGAAAGATAAAGAAGGTAGTAGTGAAATACCACTTGAAGTTTCAGATTTACTAGGGGAGTTTAGAGATATTATCTCTGATAATGTTCTAGATGGATTGCCACCAGTAAGGCAAATTAGTCATAAGATAGATCTGATTCCAGGAGCTAGTTTGCCTAACAAGGCTGCTCACAAGATGACTCCTACTGAAACAGAGGAGCTAAATAGATAGGTTCAGGAGTTGTTGAGGAAGGGCTTGATTCAAGAGAGCTTGAGTCCATGTGCAGTACCTGCAATACTCGCACCAAAGAAGGATGGAGAGTGGAGGATGTGTACAGATTCTCGAGCTATAAATAGGATCACCATCAAGTACTGGTTTGCTTTGCCAAGGATGGATGATATTATGGACTACTTGAGTGGAGCTCAGTACTTCACAAAGATAGATCTGAAGAGTGGTTATCACCAAATACGGATTCAAGAAGGAGATGAGTGGAAAATAGCCTTCAAGACCAAGGAGGGTCTTTATGAGTGGTTAGTCATGCCCTTTGGATTGACGAACGCCCCAAGCACCTTCATGCGGCTCATGAATGAGGTACTTAAGAAGTTCTTGGGAAAATTTGTTATTGTTTATTTGGATGATATTTTAATTTTCAGCAAGACTTTGGAAGAACATTTATTGCATATTCGTAGTGTCTTTGAAAGGCTAAGGGAAGAGAAACTATTAATTAATCTGAAGAAGTGTAACTTTACAAAAAGGGAGTTAGTCTATTTGGGGTTTGTTATATCACCTGAAAGTCTCAAAATGGATCCAGAGAAGGTAAAAGCCATCTTGGAATGGCCTACTCCAAGGTTTGCTACTGAGGTAAGATCATTTCATGGTCTGGTTAGTTTTTATAGGAAGTTTATTAGGAATTTTAGTGGCATATGTGCACCCCTAACTGATACAATAAGAGGGGACAGAAAAGAGTTCAAATGGACTGCAATAGCTGTGAGAAGTTTTGAATTGCTGAAGAAGAAGGTGACAGAACAGCCTGTGTTGGCACTTCCAAATTTTAGAAAAGTGTTCCAGGTGGATTGTGATGCTAGTGGCAGTGCTATTGGGGCTGTATTAAGCCAAGAAGGTAAGCCTATTGCATATTTTAGTGAAAAATTGAATGATGCAAAGAAGAAGTATTCTATTTATGATCAAGAGTTCTATGCAATAGTTCAGGCCTTAAAGAAATGGAGGCATTATTTATTGCCAAAGGAATTTTTTTTGTATACTGATCATCAGGCATTACAGTACCTAAATAGCCAAGGTAAATTGAATTAGAGGCATATGAAGTGGGTAGAGTTCTTGCAGAGCTATACATTTGTGTTGAAGCATAGAAGTGGAAAATCTAGCAGGGTTGCAAATGCACTAAGTAGGAGATAGTTGTTACTTACAGTAATGCAGGTTGAAGTAGTTGGGTTTGATGAACTCAAGAATTTGTACCCTGAGGATCTTGATTTTGCTGAAGCATGGAAAGCTTGTAAAGAGCCTGTTGCTATAGATAGAACCAAGTGGTTAGACTATTTGATTCAAGATGGCATGTTGTTCAAGGGTAGTCAATTGTGCATTCCAAGGAGTTCCATAAGGGAAAATCTGATTAAGGAAAAACATAGTGGAGGGATGGCAGGACATTTTGGTCGAGATAAGACCATTGCCATTCTTAGAGAACATTATTTTTGGCCTCAAATTTCACAGGATGTGAAGAAGTTTGTACAGAGTTTCTAGGTTTGTCAAGTTGCCAAGGGGTTTAGTCACAATACTGGCCTATATCAGCCATTGCCTGTTCCATCAAGGCCATGGGAGGACATAAGTATGGATTTTGTTCTTGGATTGCCAAGGACACAAAGGGGTAATGACTCAGTATTCGTGGTGGTTGATAGGTTCTCCAAAATGGCACATTTCATTCCATGCCACAAAACTCATGATGCTGTCCATATTGCAGACTTGTTTTTCAAAGAGGTGGTAAGACTACATGGTCTTCCAAGGAGCATAGTTTCTGATAGAGATACTAAATTTGTGGTGTATTTATGGAGGACATTGTGGAAAAAGTTGAGAACAGACTTGAAATTCAGTTCCACGCATCACCCACAAACTGATGGCCAAACAGAAGTCTGGGCAATTTGCTGAGATGTTTAGTGGGGGATAAGCCCAAGGGATGGGATTTGATTCTACCACAAGCAGAGTTTTCTTACAATAACTCTATAAATAGGAGTACTGGAAAATCACCATTCCAAATTGTATATGGGAATAGCCCAAGGACTACATTAGAATTGAGGAAGATAGAGCAAGAGGAGAGGACAAGTGCTGAAGCGGAAGAATTTGCTGAACATATCAAGCATCTACATGAGGAGGTTCAGGAACACATTACCAAGATGAATCAAGAGTATAAAGCTAGGGCTGATCAAAGGAGAAGACATAAGGAATTCCAAGTAGGAGATCTAGTCATGGTGCACTTATGAAAAGAAAGATTTCCAGCCGGTACTTACAACAGACTGAAAATGAAGAAATTTGGCCCCTGCAAAATTTTGAAGAAACATGACTCAGGAAATGCATATGAAGTGGAGCTGCCAGATGGTATTCACATTTCTCCCATTTTCAACATTGTAGATTTAATAGAGTATCATGATGATGGTGCAGATGAGGAGCTGGTGTTAGAGCCATGTCCAATTCCTACTTCTAAGAAGGAGGAGATAGAAGACATTCTAAATCATCGTGTGGGTAGGAGTACCAGAAAGAGGTAGTATGAAGAGTATTTGGTCAAATGGAAAGGATGACTGATCAAGGACTCAACTTGGATTTCAGCAGCTGAGGTTTCCCATTTGGGATTTCCTCTACCATTCATAAAGTGACAGGGTCACTTTTCAATCTACCCTGGGTGTCTGATGCAGGAGCATCCAGAGGTATAAGGGCAATCCTGTGTCACCCAAAAAGAAATGTACTTAGACTTAGTTTCTGTTTCATGTGTTTTCATTTTTGGACACCCATTTGGGTCAAATAAAGGTTCCAACTCTCACAGTTCAACTATCAGTGTGCTAGAAAATCTTGAAAAAATAGGAACATGCAATTTGGCCATCATTTTGGTGACCTAGAAGGCGTGAATTGGCCAGATGAATGTAATTGTGATTTAGAGCATTCCAAAAAAAGAATCAGGTCAAAATGCCACACGGTTTGAAAGTTATTGTAGTTTTTCGGGTTTTGGAGACCTCTTAAGAATGCTTCAAAGTTAGGTTAGGGGCATTAAATGACCTCAAAAAGGGCTAAAAAATAGGGGATGAGCAAAGCTTGTCCATAGGGCTATAGAGCGCTTCGAGAGCTTTCCAAAAATGTAAACGGTTCGTCAATTGGAGCTACGGTTCAAAATTTATGCCTCCTGAAAGTTCGGTTACCGTTTTTGGATTCTTCTAGATTTGCACTGACTTCTAATGCAGCTTCTGGAACCTTCTATTTGGTCGGTGGATGCCTACTAGCACTTTCTAGAATGTACTCCTAGTCCTTAACCCTCTGGGGTCTATTTAAGGAGATTTCTGGCATTGTAAAAGGCAGTTCGGAGTGGAGTTTGAGAGGAGGTACTAAAAGGAGAAATTATCTCCAGATTTATGCTATTGTAAGCCCTTAGGGCATGTTTTGAAGTTTATTTTCCTGTACTGTTGTACTAGCTTATTTTTTCAGTTGATATAATTTTCCCTTTTCTGTTGTGTCCATTTTGTTCTTGGGTTGTGTCCCCATCATATTTGCATCACAACTTGATTGAAAACAATGACAACATGTGTCATCATTTTTTAAAAGAGAGACCATTAAAGGGAAAGGGAACAAATACAATGGATATATTACAACATTTCATATAAATTGAAGAAAAATTCTAAAATGATGAGATATATCTAGATCACATGATCAAGTAAATCAAGCAATCAAAGATCATTTGCATTAAAAATATTGACTACCAACATGACTTATTATGGATACATCACATCATCTCACATTTCTTCATATTGAACATTGAAATTACATTCAAAACTACAACTTCAATGTCATTTTAAATGACCATCTACTACCAACATGTGCCAACAATGGTTGATTATAAGAAAAGATGAAAACATATAATAGATATGTCATATCATATGACATGAGTTAAAGGAATAAGAACTTGAATGATGAAACATATCTATTTATGACATGATCAAGTGAATCAAACAAGTCAAAGATTACTAGTGTTACAATTTGATTCTAGAATCATTGTGTTTGTATCACACAATCTCACATTTCACTAATCTTTGTTGAACATAGAAATTGCAATCAATGCGAACAATTTCATTGATTCTTTATATAAACATGGACATTAACAAATGTTAACTAGAATTATCTATTTTATTTTGAAGATCACAATCAAAATGATAAGAAATTATTCTAATATGAGATTTTCATGAACATAACCCCTCTTCAAAGATTATGTTATAAACCAATATGTTGATGGCAGCTTCAAATTCATCTTCATTGATTTTGAAAATCCTTAAACTCTCTATAAGCCAAATCAATAGCTCTATATTATTAAGAACTTAGAGTACATGAAATTAGCTATTTAATAGCTATGGATACCCTTTCCAAGTAACATGTTCATATATTCTTTCAATCTTTTTCTATTCCTTTTCAAATATTTTGATATACTTTTTCATGAATCTAGTGGTATAACTGTTGTTGTGCCAATATATATATATATAATTTAATTTAATTAAATTAGTTATGATAAACCATTTTAGCTCTTCCTAAATGAGTTTGTCATCCTTGGACACCAAATAAACTATGGAAACTCTTCCATATCACTTCTAGCTAAACACCAAGTTTTATTGGATTAGAGAAGACTTCTTCATACGCAATTTCACTAGCTCAATATCCTGTACTTTCATTCAAATATTCTCTTTTCCTCCTTAGAATAAGGTTCTGAATTGGGATAGCTCACTAATCACCATTGCAGAAATCGATGTTTTCTTTATTATTTTTGAGCAGAGATTACAAAATATCTTTTCATACAATTATAGATGAGGAAAGTCCTTTCTCACACATTCTTTGGATGTTTGTTTCATTATTTTTAGCAGAGATTACAAATTATCTTTACATACAATTATAGATGAGGAAAGCCCATTTTCACACATTCTTCACTCAATCTGATAAAATCTTACTGCATCATAAAAGCTATTGGAAGTACTAAGTAGTAAAACATATACTTAAGAAACTTATTAAGGACTATGGTTATATAGAGAAAATAGTTATGTCCTCTTATAGATACATATCTCACCTGCTTTCCTGAACAAAGTCCTTAATGTTAGATGTGTATTTAACCAAGTCAAGGATCATAATAAAGTAGGCAACTGAATACCCTCTGATGCTTTTCATAAACAATTATGCCAAAATAAAACAACACACAAAGGCAACGAATGGCTATGAAAACCTCTCCAAACACCAAAGAACTCTATTACTTTGTTTATATATCATTGGTTATCTATTTATCTAGTTGTTGTGGAGGTGGGAACATCAAACCAAGGACTTTGTGTCATGCCTAAATGACGAGGCAAAAACACACAATTTTTTTTTAAAAGTTAATAATTAAAATGCTCTAATGTTCGATCTGGTTGTGATTACAATTAAAGTAAAGGTTCTCTATGTTTCATCTTAAGTATATAAACTCTCGAGGATGAATACATCGTTAAGATTAAGGAGGGAACAAAATCTGATCAGGTGACAACAAGCATGACCAACAGACAATCAAACATGCATATTCATACAAGGCTTACACAATAGGATTCACAATGAATCAAAAATAGGGAAAGGTGGATTCTTCCAACAGGAGAAGTTAGGCACAACACCAAAATAGATGCCCAATCGAGGCTATAAACCAAGAACTTCTGTTCTTCCATTTTAACATACCAAACTCATACAAGGTTTGTGCTAATAGGTAGAGGACCATAACACCCTACCCTCTCTCCCTCTTCTCATCTTGAGAAGAGACTCTATACTGGTTGGAGTCCAACTAAAAAGACCTTTCCCAAAATTGGTCACTTCTGCCCTATCCAAGGGTGAGTAGTACCAAAACACCCATGCAAGTAAACCTTAAAATTCAAACATAAACATGAAAGAAAAACATTCAAGAACATAGTTGCAAACCTTCCCCACATACCCAACATACATATGAGTATCCAAATAACAAAACCATAACATTTAAGCATGAAACAAGCATAAAAATCTGAACAAGGGAGATGAAAGTGCCTACCTTCACAAAGGGGTAATGGCAAATGAAAAATTTGAGTAGAGCTTTTCCCTTCCTTCCTTCGCTCTTCCAAGACTCCTCTCTAAATGTAGAGATTGGGTAACAACCTAAACTACTCCAAGAAGGGCCTCTAAATAAGCCTCAAACTCAACTACCAAAAGGAGCCATAACTTCTCCCACCCACCTACAAATCTAGAAGTTCCTAACCCAACCCACACTATGGTTAAACACTAAGTGGAGGTGAGGTGATGCAACTCATGGTAGCCACTTGCAATTTTCGCACAAAGGTAAAAATAGACTTTTTGAATGATCTCAAAAGTCAATAAAAGGGGCTTAGGGGTTGGAAAAGACCCCTAACCCATACCCATACCCTTTGGGTATAAATATTTCATGTTTTAAAGCCTTAGGAAAAGATTTGGGACCAAATAAAAGCTAGGAATATTTAGGAACATCTAACAACTCCAAAATGCAGATTAAACACTAATTCGAATTAGGGGTGACTAAACTCGATTAAAAACCAAATTAGCAAAAAGGCACTAACTTAATCCAACTTAGGTCCAAAGGTTACATAGCTAACCCTAACTAGCATGCTGAAGAGCATAACAATTTCACAAGTGTCAAGTGACACTATAAGAACACAATTAAGAACATTAACAATTACTGATCACAAAAAGATACATACATACATCTCACAATTAATTTAGTTACGAACAACAAGGTTTCCACAAATGGCACATAGGGACCAGTTCTGTTCCTTCGTCGAGTTTCTCGACTAAAATATCTTGCACACTCATTGCACACATCAATAGTCCCAAAAATCACATGCACATATGTATATACGTATCAGGGAATCACATAAATTAAAACATATATCTATAAATCAATCAGAGTTTCTCTCATCCTACTCATATTCTTAACCATTAAAATCTCTTAATCACAGTGTTAATCCTACATTTACTTATTTCGTCAACATACATGTTCATAAAGCATTAAATGACGAACTCAAATATCTAAAAGTAAACATCACACAACAAGAAATAATATAATGTGTTCAAAGCATTAGAAAATGTCCCAACATCTCGAGTCATGAGTATCAAAATAAAAATGTAACAACTAAGGCTACAAAGGGTCGGGGCGAGGCCTCACACTTTATTAATAAAAGTCTCAAAGAAACCTCTAGACTACTTTTAAATTTCCTTCTTCAATTACTATTAAGAACCATAGAGTATCTAATTTCAATTAAAAAAGTGGTCTTGATCATATCTCTATATGAAATGTATATCTAGACATTAGTCCACAATAGTCCTTAGAAAGTGAATAGGAGCTTGGGTACAATTTTATTTTAGAGCAACTTAAATAATCAAATGACCCTCCAAAGTGAATAGTTTTTCATTACATAACCATGAAAGAAATTTGTCATGAACTATGAACTATTGATAAATGAACCATGAACTATTGAATAGAAGTTTTTCATTACATAACAATGAACTATGAAATGAAAATACTAATGATGCTAACAATGTAAGACCTTTTACCACCACCCCCTACAATGTAACACCTTTTACCACTAACCATTGATATTGAGAATTCCATTGTAAAAGTGTCGTAGTGAACCTCATCATATGTTTAAAAACCTGTTTAGGAAGAAAACAACCCTTCATATACCATTTAATCTAAGTTCCATCACATTTGGTTCCATAGATTTTCACATGATTTTACTTTATATGTGTGTGTGTGATCACATGAGTGTGTAAGTGTGTATGATCATGTGCACATCTATGTGGTATTATAGAAGGAAAAAATCCTTAATCACATGAAAATACTAAGTCCAAATTATGGCATAGGAAAGATATTAGGAAAGATGATTTGGGAAGGAATGTGCAAATTGGTTAATCATGTGAGCATGATTTGTGTGTGTATTTGTAAATCTTGTATAATGTTGTAATATTTTCTTATTTTCAACTATTTACAAGATACTACTAATGCTTGTATGTTTACATTTTGTATATTTATAGTCCAAATATTTTTTTGTGAAGAAAGACCATGCCTGACAATATGAACCCAAAATAAAATAATGAGAAAATTGCTAGATTGTGGTCTCGGTTCCAAAGAAAAGTTGATAAATGTAATTGTTTTTACAAAAAGTGTAAGGGATTAAATAATGAAAGAATTCTAATCATAATGTAGCCTAGAGTCACTGTAGTAAACATGGTTACGTTCAAGGGGGGCATGCTTTTTGTCAATTGGTGAAAGTGGATTTCCAACTGGAAGAACATGGAGGTGTGAATATCCAAGCTAAGGATAATGCTCCCATGTAAGATGATGATCATGTGGTAGAGAATAAAATTAAAGATGATGGTATTAGTGTAGCTGATAATGTGGCAGAGGACATAATTGAAGAGATGGTATTGGCAGAACTGATTAAGATGATCACAATGATGGTACCAATGAATTTGATAATGATGATGAAGATGGTCTTGATATACCTATACTTGAGAAGGCATACAAGCCCCTATAGCAAGGCTCCCAAACAACTCTTCCCTTTGCTATAGTGTTGTTGGTGAACTTGAAGGTTATGAATGGTTTATCCAATGTAGAAATGTCATGTATGCTAAGGTATGTCATTTTGTCATCTTCAATATTAGCATAACATTATTATTCATTATACTAACAATTCATATTTGTTGTTGTAGGTTGATAGGTGAGTTTTTGTTACCACCATCAAAGATTTTGCCTCGTTCATACCAAGAATTATCTACCACTATGAATCAGATTGGAATGAAGTATCAAACAATATATGCATGTTCTAATGATCACATTCTATATCATAAATAATATGAATTTGCAATAGAATGCCCTGATTGTCATATTAGTAGATATTGGTCAGATGAAATAACAAAAAAGGTGTCTCACAAGGTTCTTCGGTACATTCCCATTATTCCACATCTTGAACGATTATTTAGGTGTACTAACTTGGCACAATTTATGGATTACCATGCATGCAATAGAAGTAAAGATGACATTATGTGAATGCTTGCAGATGGTTTCATATTTAAAGACAGAAAAAACATGGCCACACTTTAAAGAAGAGCCTCATAATCTCAAGTTTTCATTGGCAACAGATGATGTCAATCCATTTAGAGATATGAGATATGTTTACTCAATGTGGCCAATTTTTGTTATTAACAGCAACATTCTTCCTTGGATGTCCATAAAGAGGGAGCACATAATGTTGTCAATGATTGTACTAGGTATTTTTTCATTTAATAATTATCTTAATTAATTTATAAAAACTACATCAAAATGGTCATAATAATTTTGTAATATTTATGTTCATTCAATTACTAGGTAAGTACTAAGTTAAAGATATGAATGTGTATATTGAGCCCCTTATTGATGAGTTATTGAAGTTATAGAATTGGGTCACTATATATGGTATCTCTAGACCAATATGACAAAGACAATTTTAATGCCATGCAATGCTTGTATGAATAATACATGATGCCCTTGGGCTAACTCATTTTTGTGGTATGTTATATTGTTAAGGTCACATATTTTTGGTATGTTATAGTGCTTACACATTATTGTTGTATGTTTAAGCTATGCATGATAATTGTACATGATCCAATTGTACATGATCTTTTAGGTCTTCAGACAAAGAGAAAATTTGTATTTTCAGTTTGTGGTTCGAAGATGAAATCTCGTCATTCAAGAAGTTTAGGAAAGAAAGTGTTTGATGAGTTTAGGCACTTTGTCCACAATAATCATAAGCATCAAATTACTGAAAAATATCTTTTTAATGGGAAATAAGAGACAACATCAAGGCCATGAAGATTGATACCTCATCTATGAAAGGTGGAATACAATTGACTAAATCATCAAGGTAATGTTTATCTGATGATTTTTGTTTGAAATTTAGATTTTGATATTGTTTTTTTATCTAGTAATGATGTAGTTGATGCTCATGAAGGTTGTTAAGGCATCAATGATCAACTTCCTTGAGGAATAAAAAGTTATCCTACTCAATTTAGTAGGTTACCATACTACAAAGATCTTTGAATCGTGCATTTGTTTGATGCTATGCATATTGGAAAGAATGTAATAGAGACACTATGAAAAATATTGGATGGAAGATGTGACATAGAAAAAATTGTCAAAAAATATAATGACATTCATGAATCCAATCATGCACTGAAAATTTTCATTGAATCAAATAACAATAGAGATTGCATAAATACAAGTGTCCTTCCTTGGTTATTAATGGAACAACAAAGTGATGCATTAAAATAAGTCATTAAAAAAAAAAAAAAAATTCCCACAGGATTTGCTACTAATATAATAAGTCTTGTATCAAAGAAAGGTGATTTTGTGGCAAGGTTGAAAACACATGATTGACATACCTTCATCAAGGTAAGTCATGTTCTCTATTTACAATATATTTGTAAAATTGCATGTACTTTTTATTGTATTATTTTAAAATATATTGAAAATATCATTTTTAAATTATTGCAGTATGTACTACCTCTATCCCTTCTACACCATTTTGACAAAAGTGTTAAAAAAGTTATACACAATCTTGAAAAATATATGAGGGTAGAAGTGTTATTTCTTAGATTTATTGTAGAGATTTTATATTTACGACTTGTTTTACCTTTTATGTAATTTATTGTTTTTTTTTCTTCTAAAATCTTGTTTATATGTTCTTGCAAGTTGAATCTCTTTTAGGTGGTTATCATCTAAAGAAATTGATAAAAAAGATATAAAATACTGGAAGAGAGAAATTCTCCTGCTTATGTGTGAATTGCAAAAATGTCTATCTCCAACTTTTTTCAATGCTCAAGAACACTAACTCATACATCAAGTTGAGGAGATTGAATTGTGTATACCTATACAAACTAGGTCAATGTGGATGGTTGAGAGACACTTGAAATTTATGAAGGGTTTGGTTTGACAAAGAGCATGTCATGAGGGTTTTATGATGGATGGATATATGGTATACCAGACCATGGTGTACATTAGTGAATATATTCTCAAGTTTGGAGCAAATATCCATGTACATTGCATTTGGGAGCCCAACTCTATGGCTAAATTCAAAGGGGAGTACTTGATGGGGAAAGGTAGATTGATGACAGTGAGAGGTAATTATATGTTGTTATTGTAGTTTATTAATTCTTATAAATCTTCAATATAAGTTGTTTCTAAGTAATCTATTTATTTTCTTTACAGTTGGTCATGAGTAGGATGCACTACATTTGTATATTGCAAATAATCTTGATTGGATGCTAGTATGGATTCAACAATCTCAAGAAAATGGTTGCTCATTAACATGGGATGGTATTGCATCATTGGTTAAAGAAGCTCATCATACTGGAGATCCCAATGTTACGCCAATGGTACTTGATCTAGCATATGGTTTAAGGGGTAGAAAGGTATGTATAAGTTTACTAACCATGACCCATAATTTTAATATCAACTCACAAATCGATGCAAATAATATTGACATGTTTGAATAGTTGCAAATAAAATACCACAAAGATATGTACTACCATGGCTATAAATTTCACATAAAAAAATTAGAGGACACAAAGAAAACTTGTGATTCTGGGATAAGTGTAGTTGTTGAGGTCACTAATATTTCATCTAGACATGACATACATCTGAAACAATCTAAAAATTGATACTATGACATTTTGGATGATATACTTGAGTGTGACTTTGGTTCATTCAAATTAGTTCTATTTGTCATCAAATGGTACAAGCTATGGCTGAATCAAAATGATCTTGATAGGACTATTATTGAACATGATAGTGGATTTACAATGATTAATACAAGGTCATTTGAGCTAGTTGGAGATGAGCCACACATATTTTACTTTGGTGTTCCACATAAACCAGGTTAGTCATTTGTTGTTAGAAATGATCCAAGAGGAAGGTCAATAAAGTATAATGTGATGGAAGAAGAAGATACTAAAGAATCATAAGATGAAGTAAATGATGATCACGAATGACTATTACACAATGAAGAAGAAGAAAAAGAAGAAAATGATGAGAGTTCTAGTGATGTTGATGATGATGGTGATGATGATGACGATCATGATCATGGTGATGAAGATGGTGTTGATCAAGGCAATGATTGTCATGATAATGGTGATGAAGATGGTGGTGGTGTTGATCATGATGATGATGACAATGATGACGATGATCAAGGTGACAAGTACGATGATGGTGATGATAGTCATGATGATGATATGGATGAAGAGGATGATCAATAACATGATCAATGAAATGTATTTCAATGTATGATCAATGTCATGAATGAGGTAATGATTTATTCATGGAAATTTGTTTAACTTGTATGTTTTTATAATTAAGTTATTATGTGAAATGAACTCTAATGTCATGGAGTATATACACATAATTTTGCATCATGTAAATTTTGTTTTCTATGTAATTTGTAGCTAATAAAATATCATATAATTCGTGGCTAACTTAAGATAAATGATTTACATATGTAGGAAATTTAATACCTTTGACTAGGATCATGCATAGTGACATGGATTGACAAGTATAATTCAATAGGCCCTACAGATATAATTTATTATTTGTGTGTGTTCTCTTTACTGACCACATCAACTTTAGTAAAACATCAAATTTATTATTTGGTTTCCTTCTCTTTAGTTAGAAAAATATATAGACCCTCCTATGTCTCTCATTTGATGGATTGCAGGTATTGCCAAATAAGTATTTGTCTGATCTGTCTTCCTCAAGTGAGGAAAATGTAGGAATAGAAAATAAAAGTGAGACATATAGTAGGTCTAAAATAGGGAATTCAACTAGAGGTCAAAATATTAGAAGAAAATTCAATAAATGAATGCTATTTTTCCTTGCTGAGGGGGGGATCATGTTCTTATGATAATGAGACCAAAGGTGATAGGAATGTTCCCTTAAGGTATACACATCTTCAGAAAGAATGGGTACCCAAGGAACTACCTCCAGTTAACACTAATTTTTCTATTAACGGAAGGATATATCACATAGCTCCATCTACATTACATGATTTGGGCTTATTTTCCATGGATGGCATAAAGATCAGTTATAATAAAGTTGTTGAATTGATGGAGTATGTAGGAGCTTGTTACAATTACAATAATTGGATGTGAATTGTGCAATATAAAAGAAGTATGCATAGGTATGCATTGTCAACAAATTATATATAATGAAAAGAAAATGATCAAATTAAAAGGCTCACTATGTATATTGATGGAAGGCCAAAAGCAATAGAGAATATTGTAAGTTTTATAAATAGTTCTTGACCTATGTTAACTAATAAGGAGCCACATTGTATATTTGAGGCACATGAGGGAGATCATATTTTTGTGTGCGCGATAAAATCAATAAATGTAGGGGAAGAGCTTCTAATAGATTACAATTTGAATTGTACAGATACAAAAAAATTCACTATCATGGGATTGGTAAGTATAACATATTTTAAACCAATTGTTTCCAACTAATATTGACTCCAATATACAATCTACTGTTTTATTAATAGATTTTTTTGGTAAGTATGTTACTTTCATTTCGCTTTTGATTGCTAAGAATTCCTTATCCATTGCAAATGTCTTTGCTAACAATTTATTCTTCAACTCATGATGAAGTGTAGACACCTCCTTCAATCACCACTTTGATACTGTCAACTGCAATGTCAACAACAAGGAGTACAATTGGTTGCTATATTTAGTTATGTACTAATCGTGCATTGATATTTTTTTGTTGGGTACATTTTATACTCATGGACCTATCTTGTGCACTAATATATACATCTATAGTTGATACTAGAACAAAGAACATTGCTACCGAAGTTAACCATTTCCTAGATCAGTCTGTGTTACTAGTACAAGTCCATTTGTGGGGTCATTATTGTTGAACAAGAAACCAATGTTTTTGTTAAAAGTACCAAAGCTTTCAAGTGCTTTAAAATTGTAATTATTTACATTGTAATATAGTTTTTTTATACATAACTCATTTTGGACTGATAATCCCATGATGTTTTTGTAGGAAATAATTTTTTCTATGATACTCTTTTTGAAATGACATTGAAGTTATTTGGGCCCACCATACGTAAAAGGTACCTAGCTTCATATCACAAGTACAACATTTTTATTCTCTTCCATTTATTGTACTATATTAAAGTTGTGTATCTAACAATTTTGTTTTTTCCAAAAAAGGTGGAATGAATAGGGTCCTTAATTAAAAAATCAGCTCATTACATCTTTTGAGGACTTCTTTGGAAAAAAAAATTTGATAGTGCCCTACTTCTTAAAAGAGCATCTAAACATAAAAAGATTGTGAAGGACCAATATATAAGGGGTATAAAGGATAACCCAAAGTATGAGTTTCCTCCTATGACTCCACCAATAGAGTGGAATGAAATAATAGAAGATGTGAAAGGGAAAAAGCTACATGGTAAAGGAATTGAACTAGAAGAGAGAAAAGGAAGGAATGTCATGATAGTATTAAGTAGAATGTATCCATGTGCTAATTAGTGATCTTTGTAAAAATATAATATAACATGTTTCAAACTTTTCATAGATTGTAGGACACATCAAAAGCTACACAAGCGAGACTACAAAAGGCTGGCCAACACAAACTTGGCTCTGGTGGCTATATGAAACTTCACTCTCAACTTGTAAGTAGAAGCAATGGAATTCCATATCAAATTTTTTTATATAAGGTTGCAAATTTTTTTTTAATCAAATCATACATGCAAAACTTATGATATTAAGAAAAAAATACACGGCTCAAAATTCAATGTAGATTCCACGGATGAAGACAAAAAATTGCCTTGAAGGAAGGCTATAAAGTTGTGGCTACATGCCTATGCCAAGAATCTGAAAGACATATTGAAGAATCGGGTGCACTAGATGAGACATAGGTAAATCTGTCAAATGAAAAGTAAATCAAATTGAATAGTTGAGAAATTTCATTTTTGGTAATTTCCAACATAAATTGATTATTTCTATTTTATATATTAAATAATGATAACAATGTGCATGCCATTTCACTGCAACCTTCAAATCCTATCATAGAACCTAGGCGTGACGAAGGCCATGATGTGCATCATTGTGGTGGAGGTATTAATTTTATATTGGAAATAAATTATGTAATTATTAATAGAATTGAACATATTTAGTTGTAATTGGTCACGCAATATTTTTGAATATTTTAGAGCATGTTGAACATCATGGTGAACGAGTGGAGTATGTTCAAAGTGTTCAACATGATGAGGTGGTGGTAGATCAAAATGTTAGTGTACATGATGTGGCATTGTTAGGTAAATAAAAATACATGTCATGTTTTACTAGTTAATGAAATACTTGTAACAATAAAAAATATGTATGCGAATTTAACCCATTTACTTGTTATTGCAGAAGACCCCCTTTAGTGTAGCAACCTTGTGCTCCTTAAAACATGAGGAAGCATCATAATTTGAGATCATAGCCATAAGAGGAGAATGAGGAAGATATTGATGCTCCTCTCAACCTTTTCTTGAAGAAATTTAAGAAAAACCCAAAAAAGAAAAGATATTGATGCTCTTTGATAAACCTTGTTTGATTAACTTTGTTGGATAGTGAAAGAACGTTGTTTTAAGTAATTATCTATGAATGTTGTGTATTAATATTGAATTTTATATCATGTTAATGAATATTGTTATGTGTTAATGAATTCTTGATTAGTGTTGCATATTAGTGAATATTATGTCATATTAATGAATGTAATGTGATTGTATTGATTGAATGTTATAGTTCATAAATGGATGAATGAATGAATGAAGTGTGTAATTAGATGTTAATTGGGAATTTAGATCGATGTTAGGGGGAAGAGGGGTGAGGCCAGATGAGCTTCCACCTTCACATGGTTGGCCTTATTAAGTAGAGAATATTAAGGTATTCTTGAAACCAAGTGAAGCTCAAACTAACTTACCTTCGTTATCTAATCAATTTCATTTGTTCTAGGACTTTGCTCATAAGTGCATTTTGAATGTGTCATTGTCATGAAACTATCAAATAACAAAATGGAAGGGCCAATACTCAACTTTTCTTGCATGATTTAACTTCATTTTGTGTAAGTATTCTCTTCTTGAATGTGTCAACCTCTCTTGGCCTAATTTGGATTATTTCACTGGTTTGTGTTTTGGAGTAGGTGAAGTGTTAAATCAATTCCTTTGGACTCCCATTTCCTCACACAAAGTAGTAATATATGTTAAAGATGATAGGAAATACTAGTGAAGATATTGGATGAAATAATTGTTTATTATTTAAATCTAATTTATCTAATTTCCTTTAGGTTCATTGAAAGATTTGATCCCCATGAGGGTCACTCGGTCCAACTTGAAGAAATGAATGAGAAGAAATGAAGCTTTTCTCTAGCTATATTAAATGAAAAATTGTATGTCTTCGACATAAACGGTTTGAAGTTAATTTGGTAAATTCAATTTATATCACAAGTTGTGTACTCTATACTAAATTTCATCCTTGCAAACATGTTGATATTGATGTATGACTGATACAATTATGCTATAGATTATTATGATGGCTCAACACTTTTATCTAGTGTGGAGATGTTTGATCCTCACACAAGTTCCTAGGTCATGGTAAAATAACTTGTCATGATCAAACCATATGTCTTTCATAACTTTTCAATCTTAACATGCATCTAGGTAATAGAGTCTTATGAATTCTATCTGAAGGAATCCTTTTGTCATGTTTTAACTCTTAATCATGAACAAAAATTGAATCATGGTAATGAATTACAAATTTTGAGTTCTTAATTTTATTAAAATGATGTATTTAAATAGACTGATTCAAGTTTTTCACCCCAAGGATATGGGGCTACAACAGTTCTTGAAGATTCCATCTATGTAATTGGGGGCATTGTAGAGGGAGGATATTGCCATTCTATATGTCATCATGTCTATGTTTAAATATATGGAGTAGCATAGATAAATTCTTTAGAGAAATGGATTTTGCTAACTTATATTTTTTGTGAGTTTAGGTTGAATGTTATCAAGATGGCAGTGGTTGGAGGACCCTGTATTCAACAACTATTGGCAAGCGATCCTTCTTAGTTGATGTTGTTTTATCAGGTTTGTCTTAATCCAAATAAGTTGCAATTTCACTTTCTAGATGTGTAAGTCAAAGGGAGCTTACCATAATAAATCATGTAATGTTGTTTTGAACTTTTCAACCATCTCTATCTGTAAAATTTTATAGTATGATTCTAGGTGTCTTGTATATAAACTAAAAGTGATATGGTGTTCAATTACTAGGAAATTTGATTTTTTTTGGATGTGCTTCAGGATTTCTTGCCATGATAATCTGACGTACTAATAATCTCACAATGATTTTTTTTTGAAATAGTTAAGCATTGCTCACATGTTCATTATCTTGAGGTTAGGTGTCATCCACCTCGCTTTAATAGTGTTCATATTTACTATAATTTATTCTATTTATGTACACACATATTAATGGGAATCCATAATCCCAATTGATATGCCAAGATTTTACACATGTAAAATTATGAAAATTCTACAAGTAGATTTCCACAATCCATAAATAATGATAGATATTTGTTGGGATTTGATTGTGCATGAATCTTTAACATCAACATTTCGAATCACCTTTCCCAAAATCATCACTAAATTAGATAAGGAGAAGGGAATCTTTGCTTTGGAAGTCCCCAGAGAAATTATTGACCATAACATCTTGAGTATGGCGACTACCTTGGAGGGAAAATTCATTGGCCCTAGACCCAAAATAGATGGTTAGGATCTTTGCCAGGAACAAATGGGAGTTGAAGGGGCAAGTTGAGGTTAAGGCCACGGCTAAGGGCTTTATGACATTTGAGTTCTCTTGCTCAAAGGACTACTCCAGAATCTTGTGTGCAAGAAACTGGCCTTTGGGCAAGTCTACTCTCATCCTCCAAAAGTGGACTTCTAATTTTGACTTGAACAATGACTTCCTAACCCAGGCCCTGGTCTAGATTAGGTTGCTTGAACTTCCTTTAGAATACTGGCATGAGGATATCTTTGATGGTATAGCCAAATCCTTTGGAAAACTGTTCTCTATTGATCCTATCACTAGAAAAGGCTCACATGTGCCAAAATATGTGTTGTGGTGACTAAGGGATAGGATATGCCCCAAGTGATTGAATTACAGTCTCGTTTGGGAAGAAGGGTTTAGTAGATTGACTATGAAAGTATCTCTTTTGCATGTTTTCATTGCAAAAAGGTAGGCCATAAAGCGAGTACCTTCCCAATATTCAAAGGGAAAGGAAAGTCTAGAAAAGCCCAAAACAAAGTGGGCACGAACAAAGTTAATGAACCCAATAAATTATGGAAGGAGAAAAATGATAATAACAAAAAATCTAGGGTTGCAGCTGGGAAAGATAGTAGGGGAAAAGATGGCCCTTCAAATGTCTTAGCTCCTAGGAACCCAAATATGGGGGATGCAGTAGGAAACCATAGGAGGGATAAGCCTAAAGATATAGATAATGTTCTAGAGAAGCAGGACTACCCTCTTCAAATTAATGAAGTCACTCCTATTCCCAAAATGGTTAGCAAGGGGGGGATTTCCTCTATTGAGAAGAATAGGCTAAATGAGGCTTTAATTTCTAGAGAGTTGGAGAAGGATTTATCTTTTGTCCCAGATTCCCTAGCAGGATCTAGTGGAGAGTTTCCTAATCCTCCTCTTTCCCAGGAATCCAACACCAACCCAGTCAATAGGGTATCCCCTAAGATTTTGAACCAAATCCTTGAAATACTTTTGGCCATGACCCTAGGATACCTGGCAAGATTGGAAGCTCTCTCTGATAACTGCAAGGAGGAACATGAGGCTCCCTAGACAATGGTTAAGCATAGAAATAAGAACAATCGTGATCCTTTGCCAGCCTCTCCAACTACCACTAGGAGCAGGGTGAAAGCTAATATTGGAAATAAATCCAACAATTCAGGACGGAAGAACAAGAACCAACTCAAAAAGGAAGAAACAAGAAGGAATATTTTGGATGGAATGAAAAGAACCATCCAAGAATCGTGCTCCTCAATCAAAGCATGAAGATCATTTCTTGGAACATTCATGGACTCAATGGAACCAAAAATAGGAGATAGTTAGGAATATGGTTAGGGACCATAGGCCAGATGGTTTTTTAATCCAGGAAACCAAAATGAAAAAGGATAAGATAGAGATGATTTCTTTTGGTAAAAGAATGAGAAATTCTGCCATAGACTCAGATGGTGCTTCGGGAGGTCTTCTCACTATTTGGAAAGACTCGGTGGAAGCTACCATCCTCTATAATGAAGGTAACATTCTGTTTATGAACTTTTTTAACCCTTTAGATTAGACTAGGTGGGTGTTGTTGAATCTTTATGCTCCCAACTCCCAGAATAGTAGAAGGATTTTTTGGGGCAAAATTCAAGATTTGGCTATTAACTTAGGTGATACCAAATGCATTTTTATGGGAGATTTTAACACTCCTCTCCTAGCTTTAGATAAGTTAGGAGGGCTTCCACCTGATGTTGAAAGCAGACAACACTTGGCTAACCTAATTAGAGACTTGACTCTTCTTGATGTGGACCTTGGGGGTTACAAGTTCACTTGGTCCAACAGGAGAATTAGCCAGGCTTGCATTTAGGTTAGATTAGATAGAGCTCTCATTTCTTTGGATTGGCTTGGTAACTTCCACTGTAAGCTTTCTGCTCTTGTGTAGCTTAGTTTAGACCATTCTCCAATCTCCCTAACCCTAGACAAAATCAATAAGAAGAAGACTTTTCCCTTAAGATTTGAGAAAATGTAGATGTCATATCCTAGACTACATAATAAAATTAGAGATTGGTGAGATATTGAGGTGGATGGGATTGCGATGTATAAGGTTGCTAAGAAGCTTAGATATATTAAATCTAAGATCCGTAAGTGGAACAAATTTGACTTTGGCAACATATTCCAGGATAAAGAAAAGTTTTTGGGGAACTTGGTAGAGGTTCAGAATGGTAGGTATCTAGACCTGGGTATATGATGATAACTCTCTCAACACTGAGAAAGAAATCCCATGTGAGCTTCACAACATTGTTGGGAAAGAGGAGATGTTTTGGAGGCAAAGGTCTAGAACTGTTTGGCTTAAGGAAGGTGACAAAAACTCAAGATTCTTCCACCTGTCAACTATGAAACACCAAGCAACCAACAGAATCAATGAGATTAAAAAGGGGAATGAGACTTGTAAAGATGATAATCTGATTGCTAAGGAGGCCATTAGGTTTTTCTCTATAATGCTCTCCAAAGACCTCAACTTGGTTATGGAGGACTAGAATGAGGTTATCAACTCCATCCCTAAAATCATTAGTAATGATCATAATTGGGACTTACTAGCCATCCCCAAGTATCAGGAAATTAAAAAGGTTGTTTTTGATCTCCTGGCTAAGAGGGCCTCTGACCCTGATGGCTTCCCTATCTTCTTCTTTTAGTTGCACTGGGATATCATTCATGATGATATTGTTCAAGCTATCTAGGAATTCTTCAGTACTAGAGACCTTTTGAAAGAAATTAATGTCACCTTTCTTGTTCTCATTCTTAAGCTTGTTGGGGTGGATATCTTTGGTTCTTTTAGGCCTATTAGTCTCTACAATTCCTTTTATAAGATTTTTGCAAAAGTTCTTGCCAATAGACTTATCAATGTCTTGCCAGCTATTATTTCTCCCCAATACTTGGGCTTTGCCCTTGGTAGACAAATTGTAGATTCCATTATGGAAGTCCATGAGGTCATCGATTCTTTGGAATCTAGGAAATAGAATGGTTTTCTTCTAAAGCTGGATCTCTCTAAGGCTTATGACAGGGTGGATTGGGGGTTTTTGGACAATATTCTTGAGGTTTTTGGTTTCAACTCTAAAGTGAGGAAGTTGTTCTCCCAACTGGTATCTTCTCCTTCCTTTGTTGTCCTTGTGAATGGAACCCCCTCTGATTTTTTAAAAACCCTTTAGGGGTCTCTGTCAGGGAGATCCTTTATCCCCCATCCTCTTTATCATTCTGGCTAAAGGCCTTGGCAGGCTCATTCACTTCAGTGGGAAAATAGGGGATTTGGTGGGTCTGAAACCTTCCTCTGGCCCTTTTGTTTTTACTCACCAATAGTTTATTAATGATACTATTATGGGGGGTGAATCCTCTATGAAGGAAGCTAGATCTATAAAGAAAATCCTAGATACTTACTCTAGGGCCTCTAGCCAACTTATTAATTTAGACAAAAGCTCAGTCTTTTTCTTCAATACCCCGACTAGAAGGGAGAAGAAGATTGTTGATATTTTGGGGTGTAAGGCTAGTAAGCTCCCATATACTTATTTAGGGCTTAAGCCTCTTGACTCTTTCTGGGACAATCTTGTGGATAGATTCAACAAGAAGCTTGCTAGATGGAAAGGCATTACTTTGAGCTAGGCAGGCAAAGTTATTTTGATTAAATCTACTCTTCAGAACTTACCCAGTTATGCCCTTAGCCTTTTTTCTATTCCTTCTAAGGTGGCTATCCACCTTGAAGCAATTCAAAGGAAAATCATGTGATTAGGGCCTAATGATAGTAAGAAATACCCATTGGTGGCTTGGGACTCTATTTGCAAATCTAAGAAGCATGGTGGTTTGGGGATCTGCAAACTGAAATAGTTTAACACTACCCTTCAAGCTAAATTTTTTTGGAGAATTTTCAATAACATTGGTGAAGGGAGAGATATTTTATTGTCTAAATATGCTAACAACCTTAATCTTAAATAGTTCATCAATAGAGGGAGTCACCCCTATGGCTTCTTCATCTAGAATGGTTTGATTTAATCTAAGAACTTAGCTTTCAACAAAGCCAAGTGGTCTGTGGATAATGGTGAAGATATCAACTTTTGGATGGATGATTGGATTAGCCCTTGTCCTCAATGGGAGATTGAGGATTTCAATAGATGGGCCAATGTTTGCATTGAAAGATATGGGAGTAAGTTGAGGGACTACAAATTCCACAATAGGTGGATTGACCTAACTAAGGTTTCAGAGGATGTGAAGCCGCTAATGGACCTAATTAGACATATTCCTTTATCTCACAATCAAGATGTTATTTTATGGGGGGAAACAATGAATGGTCTTTATTCTATGGCCTTAAGATACGAGTCTCTACATTTATAGGATCGGACCCCGGTATGGGCTAAAGCTTGGTTCCCTAGCCTTATTCTGAAGATCAACTTCTTCTTTTGGAACCTTCTCCAAAATTGCATCCTCACTATGGAAAATCTCACCAAAAGAGGAAACATGATGCCCAATAGGTGTATTTTATGTCAAAATAATAGCGAGGGTGTTGATCATTTGTCCTTGCATTGCCCTTTCATTTTATCTATCTGGTCTCTTCTCCTGTATTCTTTCAATCTATCCTAGTGTTTCCCCTGCAACATACTAGAGCTCTTTGTTCAATGGAAATTTGGGTTGGATGTTAAGGACTTCAAGACTTTATTGCTTTGGCCTTACCCCATATTTACTGGGGAGTATGGAAGGAGAGGAACAACTGCATCTTCAGGGACAAGGAGTTGAATGCGAAGGTGGTTTTCCACAAATGTTTTAATGCTCTATTGGAAAATTTCACTAATTCTAAGGGTCCCATCCCCACTCTTAATTCTAAGGTCAGAGATCAAAGAGAGGGATGCAGCTGGTCTCTCCTACTTGAGGGTTGGTTCAAGGCCAATTTTGATGGGGCTGCTAAAGGCAACCCGAGAAGAGTTGGGGTGGGAGGCATCATAAGAAATGAGCATGGAAAGGGTATTGCAGCCTTTTCTACCCCTATTGGGAGCCAAGCCAATCATTATGTTGAGACAATTGCAGCTCATCAGACTATCAAGTTAGCTAAGGAAATGGGAGTTAATTTTCTCTAGCTGGAGGGAGACTCTAAAAAATATTATTGATTGCCTCAATGGTAGGAATAAGCTGACGTGGATGACGACCAATATCATAAGGGAATGTATCCAAGACCTCCAAACTTTTGAAAAAACCTACATGGAACACAAGTACCATGAGGTCAACACTGTGGCAAACAGGTTGGTAAATTGGGGTGTTAAGCATAACGAGGTGGCCAAGTGGACGGATGGATATGACATCCCATTAGAAGTTAATGAAGTCATTGAGAGGGATAGTATCTCAGGCAGATTGGGAATAATTGAATACCATAATGAAAGTTAGTTGTCTGAGGGCTGAGATCAGTACTAACATGTGTGAACTTAAAATGGTAATCAATATTTTATGGGGAATATGTAGAGTGAAGGTGTGAAAGTACGATATCTATCATACTTTCCATATCTACAAAATCCATCAACCTGTGTCTAGTACTGTGAAAGGGAAGAAAATTATTAAGGAGGATAAAAGTGGCAAGAAAATGAGGGGAGCCAAAAACTTGTAGGTTCAGAAGGCTTTTGGTTACAAAGACAAAGGCAAGGAGAACACCATGGTGGGGGAATATCACAGAAGGGAGCCAGCGGATGAGGCTAAGAAGTGGAAGAGAAGAACTAAGGTCTAGAACATCTTGAAGAAGGGTGAAATCACAAGCTATATTGAGCACATTCATGGATGGAAGCCCTCAGTTACCAAAAGCATGGTAAAAAATTGGAACGAGGGCATGGTTGAAATTGACAAGGTGGAGTTCTCGATCATGGAAGAAATCATCTCCCATGTCATTGAAATCCCTATTATTGGCAAGAAATTCTACAGAGACTGAAAGGTTTTTGGGTAGGCAGTTGCAGAGTTCACAAAAAATCAAGACAAAAAATAGGAGTTGGTGAAGAAAGGAACCCACTACCTCCCGAGATCAATCAAGCCTCTATGGAGATTTGTGCTTTGGGCCATCATCAAATACATCACCCTCGATACTAGGTTTGATCACATTTGCACATACCATTTTGTGTTGGACGGGGAAAAAATCTCTATTCCCTTCTACCTCTATTCTTCCATGAGGGCCCGTTTGGTTCGTGGATTTGAGGTGGAATTAGAATTTCATATTCTAATAACTTTTCAATCCTCTGTTTGGGTGTGCAAAACACGAATTAGAATTTGATAGAAATGGGATTCTGTATCCTCATTTATAGCCCATTTCGTGGATTTTGTCTTCCACCGAAATAGCTGGAATTGGTCATAAACCCGTTCTAATTCCAATTTTTATTAAAATGGGCATACGATATTTGTTGAAAGGCATAATTTTTTGCATCCGCGAGGAGCTATTTCATTTCCTGCTGGGAAATATTTGTTGCCATTTTCGACCTCGCAGAATTTGGGACAATTTATCCGGGCTGCCACGGTCGTTGGCTGTTATTCAGAGGTCTTCATTTCCATCACATCTACCAAGGCTCTATTTCAAAGACAGTGGTGAAAATAAAATGTGTATGCTATTTAATAACCTACAGGGTTGTGTTTCTAGTGGCACGTTAGTGCACGTTGCAAGATTGTTGAAGGTCTCCAATGGTACGTTTTGTTTTTGAAAAGATCGGTGGGATTTTCTCTCTCTAAGCCATGTTCTCGAGTTCCTAGTTATGTGTCTGGTAAGATGCAGTTTCTAAGCTGACTTTAATCACACCATTACCACATTTTAATTAGGGGAGGCTTGCTTGTTTTGTTGTTTCCTTACAATTCATTTTCTTCAGGTTGCAGAGAAGAGGAGGCGATTTATTGTAGTTGCAATCTTCATCAATGGGTAGGGCTTTCTTAGCGGGTAGGGCTTTCTTTTCTGCAAACGGCGAGAAATTTGGGTGAGCATTTGTTTGAGCTTTGCTGTTAAGGTTAGCGTTTATAAGTTTAAAATAGGTTGCAATATGTTTAAAGATGGTTCATGCTTTGAAATTTGTTTCCAGCGTTATAGAGAGTAATTTTTCACACCATTTGGCCATGGAATCTTCCAATGGTTTAAAATGAATTGTTTGAACTGTCTTATTTGCTAACAATACAGTGTTAGTAGTATTGTTAACAATATTGCTAACTTAGCAATACAATATTTGTTAACAATACAGTGTTAGCAGTATTATTAGTAGTATTGCTAACACTGTATGGAGAAGAAGAATACAATGTTGCTAACACTATCTTATTTGCTAACAATACAATGTTAGTAGTATTGTTAACAGTATTGCTAACTTAGCAATACAATATTTGCTAACAATACAGTGTTAGCAGTATTGTTAGCAGTATTGCTAACACTGTATGGAGAAGAAGAATATAGTGTTGCTAACACTGTCTTATTTTCTAACAATACAGTGTTAGCAGTATTGTTAACAGTATTACTAACTTAGCAATACAATATTTGCTAACAATATAGTGTTAGTAGTATTGCTAACACTGTATTGTTAGGTTATCCCTCACTAGTTACAAGATTTGAGTTTGTTTCTCTAAAACACTATAGATATTTACTTGAAAGAAAGGAAAAAGATATTTTAGTTCGGGAAGGGGTTTGCCTCTCTCAAACCTTGATTAACGAATCAACCTTAAAATGATTAATCATGTAGAGAGAGAGACTAATGCAAATATTCATCTTTTTTTGTCAAATCTCCATGGATTGATTCAAATACATTGTCCGCTAAGATGTATCAATGCTTTTATGTAGATGATTATGTAGGATGCCTTAACCAATGCAAAAAAATCCACCAATCCCAAATTGTAGATCAATGAGTAAAGACATGCTCTTAAATTATTGAAGGATTAAACTCTTGAATGCTTCTTTATTACAAAAAACTAAATTGTAGAATAGGTCATACAATATAGAGAATAGAAAAAAATCTTTTAAAATTTGAAAATAGATTGCAGCTGTCTAGTGCATAAATTGGTTGGGGAATTCATCTAAGCATCACATCTTGTTACTAGTATTGTTATCAGTATTACTAACACTGTATTGTTAGCAATACAATGTTGCTAACACTGTCTTATTTGCTAACAATACAGTGTTAGCAGTATTGTTAACAGTATTGCTAACAATACTGCTAACACTGTATTGTTAGCAATACAGTGTTGCTAACACTATATTGCTAACATTATATGGAGAAGAAGAATGCAGTCCATGCTAACACTATATTGCTCCTGATCATATAGATGTGTGAATGGGTGTACGTGCAATTATGTTTTAACATGAACAATAAACATTGTCATTTATATATTTGATTTAACATGAATATTTTTTTCACTCTATATGAATATGATAGTGTTAGCAATACAGTGTTGCTAACACTGTCTTATTTGCTAACAATACAGTGTTAGCAATATTGTTAACAGTATTACTAACTTAGCAATACAATATTTGCTAACAATACAGTGTTAGCAATATTGTTAGCAGTATTGCTAACACTGTATGGAGAAGAAGAATACAGTGTCGCTAACATTGTCTCATTTGCTAACAATACAGTGTTAGCAGTATTGTTAACAGTATTGCTAACATAGCAATACAATATTTGCTAACAACAATGTTAGCAATATTGTTAGCAATATTACTAACACTGTATGGAGAAGAAGAATACTTGTGATAAAATGCTAGTTACTGATTGATAGATTTCTTGTTTAAACAGAGTATATATGTCATACACAGTGCTCCTTTATTACATATTGTATTATATTCAGCACTAACAAGTAGTTTCTCTCACCACTTGATAGATTTCCATTCTTTCGAGGTCAAGTGATTATGTTGGGTATTTTATATTCATCAGTACCATGTTCCTTCCCTCACCACTTCAGAAGTTTGCATTATTTCGGTGCATGGGATGTTGGGATTGCATGTGTTACAATCATGGAGATATGAGAGAATATGGGAGATGAACAGTGGTGGGGATGTTAATAATGAGAAATAGGATACGAGGATAGGAAGTACCTATAACAATGTAAAACTTTTGTATTTTATGAATGCTGAATTCATGAATAATGTTTCTATAAACCCTGTTGGGGGCACGTCCTCCACTTGTGGCATGTCTTGTTTGGCACTAGGTTTCTTACAGTGAACCAATAGTAGGTGAGTGCGCTTATTATTAACCTTCTTCCTCCTACTTCACAAATGAGGTTAAGATTTGGGTTGCAAATATGATTTTGAGCTTTTCCTCTTAACTTCCTTGTTAATATTTTTTTTCAAAAATACATTCTTGAGATTTCCCTTCCAAGCTTCCTATCTTTTAGGAGGCTAATATTTTCAATCAAAATATGTTTATGGAGAGCTTTTCTTAACCTCTTTATGAGAGAGGTTAATGAATTGATTGAAAATACAGAATCAGATTTCAAAAACTCAAAGTGTTGGATACATCTAAGTCATGTGAACTGTTTGACAAGATGCCTAATTGTAATGTGTTATAGCAAGCTTTGTTTCCTGCAACCAACCAGAATGCTACACTTGTCACATTGTCATGACTGCTATTACTGCAATCTTATAGGGCATTTTGGCGTATTGTATTGTATTGCTGAAATATATTTTATATGCTTGAAGAATAGTAGATTTATTTCTTGAAAAGTTATTAGGTGCAATATATTTTAATCCCAGTTCTATTAAAATGTGCAATTGATATTTTCTCCCGCCATTAATCATTTCTTTACATGGGATTAGTTGTATTTTAGTAATTCCACGGATCTAATAAAAAGTTTCTCTACATTGGTTTTAGGGTGTTGATGGATGTACTCAAAGACAAACGTATTCTAGGGCACGTTGCTAAGAAGAGACGAGTCATTTGTGCTCTTGTAGTTAGTCTTGCAGCCTTTGTCGCATCAATAGCAGCAGTTGCACAAGAAAGTAGAAGATCACTATGCAAACACAAAAGAGGCGAGATTCCCTTTTATAAACATATTGTCTATTCAAATGAGACTGATTGTCATGATCAAATTTGAATGAGTAGACAAGCTTTCTTTCATCTAGCATATATTCTTAGGCAAAAAGGAAGCATCACAAATACCATGCACTTAACTCTAGAAGAACAACTGGTGATGTTTCTCCATACTCTTGGCCATAACTTGAGGAATCATAAGATTGCTCACAACTTTGGTCACTCAGGAGAGACAATCAGCTGATATTTCCACAAGGTCTTGATGGCAGTGTTGGCACTCCATGAGAATTATATTTTGCCACCTGGTCCACATACTCCTCCAAAAATTAGTGGGAAAGACCATTTTGATTCGTACTTCAAGGTACATACCCTATTGGTACACTTTTGTTTCCTTGACTCTAAATTCTATTATTGCATGTCCTTTTGAGTATAAATTTTCCTAATGTAGGATTGTGTGGGAGCAATCGATGGAACTCATATTTCGGTCACTGTTGATGTCGACATGCAAGCTCCATATCGCGACAGAAAAGGAAACTTGTCAATAAATGTTATGGGTGTGTCTTCATTCGATTATAAGTTTCAGTACATCCTTGCTGGATGGGAAGGGTCAGCTGTAGATAGTCGTGTTCTAGCTTCAGCCTTGTCAAGATCCGATCCATTGGTAGTCCCCCCTGGTATGTCAAATATATTTATATACTAATGCATATGACATTTTTTAATAAAATATATTAATATACCTCATTTTATGTAGGAAAATATTATTTAGTGGATGCTGGATATCCCAATGTACTTGGGTTTTTGGTGCCTTATCGTTGCACACGTTACCACCTAAAAGAGTTCTCAAGGGCAAACCCAATAAACACTCCACAAGAGTTGTTTAACCACCGAAACTCATCGCTCAGGAATGCAATAGAGCGCACATTTGGAATTTTGAAGCAGTGCTTTCCTATCCTAAGACATGCAACATCATATCAAATTAGGACCCAAACAAAGATTGTTTTGGCGTGTTGCATACTACACAACTTCATCACCATAGAAGATGGCATTACTTTTGAAGTTGACATTGAAGAGGAAGATGACCATGAGGGGATAGATGTACCAATACTTGAGACATATGGGATCACTCAACATGATAAAGATTATTGGGGGAGGTTTCGAGATGAAATAGCAAAAAGGATGTGGGATGATTATAGAGCTCAATCTTAGTTGTGAAAGCATAGTATTTAGTACTAGTTGTAAACTCCATTTTTTGTTCGTGCATCTTGTTACAACAATCAAGACAATCTTATTGTACCTCTAAATTTGAAAAATCATTTTGAATCATTCCTTCTTTTTTCAAAAATTACATGTGCTATTAATCAGCAAATTGAAAGAGAAATTCTTGTGTTTTTCCATATCTCAGTTCAGTACTCAATACCTTGCTCAGTTAGTATAAATATAGGAGAAAGATAGAAGTTATTACTTTTATTATGAATATTGATGGGAACTCAGTGTCCAATACAACAAGAACAACATATTTAAAAGATAAAAATGCAAGATGCACATACACAACAAGAAACCATAAAGAATAGACACTTTCTATAATAGGCTACAAAATGCAACAGATTTGGCATCATTTCTCAGCCACCAACCATTTCCATCAAATGTTAAGAGGTTTTTTATAGAGATTCGCACAAGAATTGGTTTAACTCATAGACATCATTTATGTTATAGGGCATTTCTCCTAAGTTAAAAAAGGCTTACATTGCTAGGAGATGGCTGGTGGCTCAAACCTCCAAAACATGGAGGTTCAAATATTTGAGATATTTCAAGTTTCAACTTTGCAATTAGATAAGTGACTCCAAAATGAAAGGGAGTATCTCTAATTTGGGCTGACTTGGTCGATTTAGACCAGTAAAATCATTTTGAATTAATCCTTTATTCATGCATAAGCCGATCTTGTTTGAACATGAAATGCAAGTTTTCAAATTTCAAACTGTGTTATGCAATCTCCTTTTAACCCCTCACTGATCTGATTTTGAGCCCAATAATTCTTATGGAATTCTTATGTGGAATCATATGCAATCTGCATTAGGAGCCATTTGATCTGATTGTTGATCATCTCTTGCTCAAGATTCTCATCGTCATTTTACCTCTAGTCTTCATTTTATCAAGTTTTGAATGATTGGGAGTTTAGAACGAAATTCTAGCATGAGTTGAGATTTTCATAAGGTGTTGGGTAGAAATATGGCATGTCTTGAGATTAAGAATCCCAAGGGGAGATCCGACTCCACCCCTTCCTTGGGATTGTCCTTTTACCCTTTGAAATTCCCTAGTCTAGTTGGCTCAATATAGACTCCCAACTCCATCATTCTATTTGGTCTTGGTCTGATTTTATAATAGATTTGAAGTTTTTAAAACTCATTGTTGTTGCCTTAGACTTATCCTCAACTCCATTTCACACTCCAGGATATGGATTTAGTCTTCGCCTTTCCTCTTCTGATGAAACTCGCCTTTCTGAATGGCAAATTTTTTTATCTATGCTTGGATGTTGAATCTTGAGAGGGAGCGGGTTTTGATCTCCTCTTTGGATTATCTCCTTGTTTCATTTAGTTTCACCGACTCCCATCCAACTTCATGTCTCCACTCATCTACTTTCTACCTCAAATTTCATCTGATTTACATCGTTTACTTTTTGTAAATTGCCTTTCCAAAATCATGAGTTTGTTGCACTTCACTCGCTCTTTTCATCATTTCACAATTGAAACCTGCCTTGTGATGAATTGGAATCCATCTAGGCATGGGAGAAATTTTGGGGATTGTCAAGATGGTCAACCCTAAGGCACAATTTTATTCCGACCTAGTGTCGAGATTTTCAATTTTGTTAGAGGTTTCTAAAAGGTACGTACTAGAATAGCCGTTGCTAATCCATATCATAATTAGCAATTACAAAACAAAAAATTAAAAAAACCAAAATGTGTAATCTTCTGATTTAAACTAGACTATACTATTTTGGGGAGAAAACTGTAAGCGGCTGCTAGACAGGGGTGTTGATGGTATGCAACAGAAGCTTAGGGGTATTGATGGTATTGATAGTATTTAGTACTATCTTTATACTAACTAAGCTAAAAATCTAACTGAGAAGAATCTCTGTGATTAAATCAGTCAGATGAAGAAGGAAAAAGATAAGCATGATAATATTTAATGAAGTGGGTACTCTTAATTTTTGTAGAGATTCATACCTAGAAGTTCTGAACTAATCTGATCTGAGAGGCCCTCATGCACAATCTGCAAATATGCTAATAAAGCGTAGGTAGGATTATATTAATATAGTCTTAAACATAGTAAATTTATTGTTTGCTACTGTCCACAGACATATTTTCATTCACATTTATGCTTTCCATTTTCATTCATGTTTGATATGGGATATAGAATCTTGGTGAGCTGCTACTCAAGCATATTTCCCCATTGAGTTTTTTTCTGTTCCATCCACCATAGGCTAACTATTTTTTGATATAACTTTAGATGTTGCCTCCTTTCGAGTTGTCTATGCACAATTACATTTTCTATCTTCAAATGAGTTTTAAAAGATTGTGTTTTATGTGTAATGACTTTCAAGACACTATAATACACATGTTTTTAACTTACCCTCTGCAAATTTACACAATAGTTGATGTCATATATAGCACTTCTGATGAGCATGGATAATGACAACGTTCAAGTCACTGAAACACCAGCTTCTATGAAAAAGGTATTTTGGAAACCATGTATGGAACGTAAATTTTTAGACTTGCTACATGAACAAGTCACGCTGACAGCTATTGAAAGAAAGTTTAATGCAGATATGAACATGAGCTTGTCTAAGGACAATTTCAAAAATAAACTAAAAACTTGGAAACAAGGTTACAGAATAATGAAGGAGTTGAAAAATACTAGTGGTTTTGCGTGGAATGAGTCTACGCAATCTATGGATGCTGATGAAACTATTTGGGATGAGTTGCTTAATGTAACATGTCCATTTGAATATTTTAATGTTATTTAATGACTAATTAAGTTATTATTGATAATCAAATGAAAAATTCCATATCTTTGACAACATGCAGAGGAAGGAATTTAAAAGTGCGAAAGTGTTTAAAAGGAAATCTTTCCAATACTATAATGACCTTGCCTTGATTGTGGGCAATGATATCGCTGAGGGTGCCATTGTCGACACTGCACAAGAAGTAGAAGAAGGACACAATATGGATGAGACAGTCGATCTTAATGATGATTATGATGAAATTCATACACCTATTGGGGCTGCTATTGATCTAGATGCTGAAGATACAAGTATTCCAACATCTAATCAGTTTAGTACAGCAACTGGGAAACATACTCGTTCAGCATCATCCTCAAGGAGGCCAAAGAGGATGAAGGCTAGTATGGCTAATTCTATGGACAAGATGTATCATTCAATCAATAAGCTAAATGAGACCCTCCTCAAGTCCCAAATTATTGAATTGAGTGAAGAGTGTAAGACAAAAGATTTGGAAAAGGTTTATGCTACACTAAAAGCCACTGGTGAACTGAGTATGGGTACTTTGATTACAGCGTTTGACACCTTTGTGGTTAATTCTGATAGAGCCAAAGGGTTCTTGATTATGAATGATGATGAGAGAGTAGAATATGTTCGAATGAAGTTTTTAGGGCTTTAGTTACTATGTTTGACATAGTCATGACAATCATTTTATAACAGTTGGACGTTGCTTAATTTTGGTGGTTCACATCACATTCAATGGATGTGACCAAGGATTTACAGATTTATAATCGTATGGTTTTATTTCATATAGTCCATATATTTATGTTGACATTGTTAATTATGTTTTGATGATCAGAATATAATCGTATGGTTTTATATATCCATCTATTGTTGGTGATCATTATAGTCATTTCTATCTGCTTTTGAAAGTCTTATTGTTGGAGATCTGTTATTCAAAATCTATTATTCTTCTTACTCATAGAGCTGATTCATTCTGGATGCCTCTAAAGAGGAATATTGTGAGCTCAATAAATGCTATTGATAGCACACAAGATAAGATCTTAATTGTTGAGGGCAAAACATTTTTACTGTGCAAAAATAGGAATGAAGCTTGGGCAGATTGATTTTTGGACCATCACATGTGCAAAGTGCTAAAACGTATACTAATGTGTTTCCTTACAAGATATTATGAGCTTTTCACATTGATCTTTTTTTTAACCAAACAAACTATGGTGTCAAGATCCTTACTTTTTTATAGTAACTTATCAAAACTAACATAAAAATAATACTAAGGTGCTTTTCTTACATTCTGAATTGTGGTCAGGATTTGAATTACCTAGTATAGAGGTTTATTGTTACATACTTGAATTAGCAGCAGCATGTTAAGCATATTTTATTTTGAATACTTCAACAACTTTTAGTTCACAAAGAAGAGTTGGCGATTCTTCAATCTTGAGCCCCAATTATGCTATGTGTGTTCCACATTTAACCAAGTAGCCTCAATTAGTAGTAAGTTAACTTTCCTTTCTTTTATGAAATAGCTACAGTTTTGTACATAATGTTTGCTTATATGTTGATATGTGACAATTAGATTTGACCAATTGGGTATGAGGCTTTATTTTGTGAGATATGGAGTGTGTGTTTCCTGTGCTTATTTAATTTAATTATCTTATAGGTCTGATAAAAAAATTTCTAATAAAGTTTTATAATTTTGTGAAGTCTAAAATCTTCAAATAGTTCATTTAGACTGATCATATTATATATTTGGCTATTTGCATTGTCTACATACAACTGCAGGGCCTGCTGCTCTGCTTATAATCCTATCTTGAATAAGTGGTACTTCATTCCACTACTTTTTTTCCCAAGTCATTGAGAATCCCAATGGCAACAATTGGGGGTTTCCTCCTTGTGAAGGGGAGTTCAATTGGGGGTTTCCAATATTTTGTAGTATGCAATCCAATCTCAAAGCAATGGAGAAACCTTCCGCCATTGCACAAGCCAAGATCAAGCAGATTCATGGAATGTGGATGGGGAGGTTCCTTGTGAATATGCTGCGAGGTTGGCTCTATGGACACCCACCAATGACATGGTTTATTGCAATGGGACTATCTACTGCCTCACCTCTGCTAGGCCTTATAGTATTATTGCCTTTGATTTTGTCAATGGGGTCTGGAGTGAGGTCATGGTGCCTAGGGCACCATATTTGTTGTGTTCCTTCCTTTTTCAAAGAAGGAATAGACTTGCTCTTGTTGGAAACGAATGAGATACTTATGTGATGCCCTTAATCTTTCTATCTTTTTGTAATCTCACTTTGGCGCTGAACTTTTTGTTGTTGTACTCATAATTCTTTGTGGCTAATGTATGAATCACATTTCTTTTTCTATATCAATAGTATCAAAAATTCTATGCTCCATTGCATCATGTTGCTCATATTGTTTGAGATGTGCTGGTTGGAGAGCTGTTGTTGACATGCTGGTCGGATATAACTGTTGTTAACATGCTGGTTGGATATTAACTATTTTGTTAACATGCTGGTTGTATATTAGATTTTAACTGCTGTTAACATGCTGCTGGTTGGATATCAACTTCTGTTAACTGCTGTAGGTTCAACACAACCATAGATCAAATTCCTCTTAAAATCACGTGGAAGGGTGGTGTTCTGTTTGAATTTCACTTTATTGGACTTCATGAAGTTTTCCATAGTTGAACCAAGTAAAGCTGATACAAGTTAAGGTCATCTTAGCCACTTGATAAACATTTTATCTAACTATTTATTACATTACATTTATACATTAGTACGTATAACAATATAAATCCTCCTTGCAACTAATTTCTTGAATGTTTGTATGCTTGTTTGGCCTCTACACCAATTAAGACATGATGCATTGTTTTTTGATTTAGGATTCATGGATTCGAAAGTTGTGCCCATTTATAATTGCCCATGTGGTGTGGGGGCGTGCATATTAAAAGTGTCACGCATGAGCAAAAATCCTGGGCACGAATTTTGGTGCTGTCTTGAGAGTAAAAAGGTTATTAATTATGACATGTTATGTATTGTATGTTTCAAACTAATGACATGTAATAATATTAGTATGAACTAATATTTTGTATTACAGGGGAGTGGAGGTTGTGGACATTTCAAGTGGTTTGACTCTACAACTACTCATAATGAAAAAAACCAATGGAAAATGTGTAAGACACGAGAGGTGGCCAGAGCTAACATTGGTTCAATGACAAAAGATGAAATGTATAATGAAATGTGTGAAATGTTTAAGGCACGAGAGGCTGAAATTATCTTTTTATGCTACCTTCTATGTGTAATTATTGGCCTCTTATTCGACCTTGTATTTTGGGCCCTTTTTCGACAATGAGCTTAATACAGATAGAACTTTATTACATGTTTTGTGTTGCCTTTTGGCCTCTTACTTGACCTTGTATATTGAAACCTTATGCAAGAATAATTAAATAAAGATAGAACTTTGTTATATGTTTTATGAGTTGAGTTAAAAGAAAATTTGTAAATTTAATTTAGTTCCTAGTTTAAATTTTGAAATTATTAGACTTTCTTTTCCAAAATTAACAATCTCAAGAAAATTATATGAAAATTTGAAATATGAGAAATTATAAATAAAATATATTTTATGTTGTGTAAAAAATATTTGAAAAATACAAATAATATAAAGATGTTCAACAATTCTTATATATTCTAACTCATTTTAAATATTATTTTGTTTAAATATTGTACAATATTTTTTATATTTATTTCTTACTACTTAAATTGTTCTAGTTAAATTAAAATATATTTTATATTTCACAAATGTTATTTTATATTTATTTCTATTTTTTTAACCTTACATTTTATATATTTGTATTATTAGAAGCATACTTGCATTTTCTATTTTATATTAAATTTTGCAATACAAAATTTAGATAAAATTTGAGATTTCGTTGGTTTTAGATTCTACAATTTTCTTCAAAATAATAAGTTATAAAGCTATTAGAAATTAGTAGTATTATTTATGTTTAGCACTAAATTCACATATTATATAGACTTCAGAAAATTTTTACTTTTGTATTTTACATATAACTTAAAATTATCCATTTTAAATTAAATATTATCGACACAATTATTCCACAATTTTGATGACAATAAATATAATTGCTTAAAAATATTCATATAATGTGTAATAATGCTAAAATGATGTATTAAAAATATATTTCATTCACATCATTAAAAAAATAACTTGTTCATGTCGGTATTCCAATTCCAATTCCTAAATGTGCAACCAAACGGAGGAAATGCGTATTCTCATATTGAATTCTTGGTGAACCAAATAGGCCTAAATTGAATTCCCAAAACCAAAACATGGATTTCAAGTTCCAGAATCCCAAATCAAGGATTTCGGATGCCAATTCTGATTTCATATTCTTGCAACCAAATGGGCCCTGAATGAAAATATTAGTGAGTATCAAGAAAAGAAAACAAGGGGTCCAACACTCCATGAGGGGCTACTGCTGTTAATATATGAATATTTCAAAGCTAGGACTATCAGTAAACATGTCAAAGATAGGAAAGAGGGCAAGAAAATTAAAGGGGACTTTGATGAGTCCAAGGAGATTCACTCACCTTCGGATATGGAGGAAAGTCTTGAAATGTACACGAATTCTGAGGACTCTGAGACCTCACAGTGCAGTTCGGGGAAAAAAACCCTCACTACTAATAGCAAGGAGAAGAAAGTGCTCCCTGAATCCACAAAGGATATTGATACCTCTTCAGATAGAGTTTACAATGAATGGGATGAAGGGATGGACACAGGAGGTGAAAGTCTAGAGGGTGAGGAGAACATTAGGGAGGTAGAAGGCAAGGAGTGAAGGAAGAGAAAAAGAAAAATAACTATCAAAGTGCCGACCAGAAGAGAGAAGGAATCTATGGGTATTGGAAAGTGTAAAAGGAAAAGCTTAGATGACAACAAGGATAGACAGGGGGAGGAAAGGGAGAAGGTGGAGAAGGATCCCATTGATAGGCCTGAGCTGGAACTAGAATAGGGCTACAATGATTTGGGCACTACCATCTATAGATGCTCGGTTATGGAGAAGGACATGAAGGTGGTATGGAGGAAATTTAACCATGCCTCGACAAATTTCGGTATTAAAAGGGAAATTATTAGAACCTAGGTCAGAGAAAACAAAGAGGGCAGAATCTAGGTAGAGGAGCTTATTGATCTGGCCCTGGTTATCCTCAGTGACATAACTAGGGAGAATCTAGATATAGATGTTCTAAACAATGCAAAAAATAGTGCAATGGATAGCTATCGAACCACTAAGTGGATATACCATGAAATCCTTGACCTCAAACATAGACTGAGTACTCTAGAAAGAGAGACATATAGCCTTAAGAATAGGGTCAACGAGGATGAGAAAAGTATGGATAAAAGAGTGGATGCAATGAATACCAGAACCCTTGAGATGGACAAGACTATGAAACGAATAGTTGAGTAGAATATTAACATTCTCAAGGACAATGAGAATATCAAGAAGTTCATTCACTATGTGGACAACCAAAATATATGTAGGGAGTAGGATCCAGATATCAGCCTTAAGGATAGGACTCTTGATGAAGGAGCTACTAATTGAACCAGATCTAGCACCAGGAAAAAAGATACTTTGACCCCTGAGTAAGAGCTTGTGGAGATGAAAGAGGTGGTTGGCAAGTTGTCTGAGCTCAAGATCAATGCTACTAAGATGCTAAGAGACATTGTCTAATGCCCCTGGCCTTTTGTGGGTTGCCTTGGCTTTTTGGTGTCTCTCCCCAGCTTTTCCCTATGTATTTCTTTTTTAGGGAGATGTCTTTTCTTTTTCTTTCTGGTTCTCAATAGCCTTTAATGTTTTATTATTGACTGTTTTATATATGTTCAGGGTTTCAGGGCCCTTTTAAAGCATGTTTTCCTTAATAAAAAACATTTCGAATCACACTCCATGATCCATCCTCCAGATTTTTCTTTCATCTTCTCTCATCCTGATGATTGATCATGGAGTGTGATTCAAAACATTGATGCTAAAAATTCACACATAATTAAATCCCATAACATGAAAAGAGAATGTTCGATGTGGACAAGAAAATCAACAAATTTCTTTGGCTAACACATGAGATTATTGTGCTATGAAAGTGGATATGTTCAAGATTTATGTTTGATTTGGGTAAAGAAACTGCCCATGGTTTTCACTCATGGTAATTTAAACTATCATTGGTTTCCAATTTTGAACTTGTATATATATTAGATCTATGCACTGATGGTAGATGTGGAGTTATAATGCTAGATTTCCAGCATATTGACCTCATTTCTCTTGGTTGTGGCATTGTAGTATGGCCTTGGATGTATGTAATGTAGAGTCATGCTCTTGGATTTCCATTGTAATGATCTTGTGTTGCTTGTGGTTGTGAGATTTTAGTATGGTCATGGATTTATGGTGAAGTTGTTGATAATTTGTTCAATTTTATCCAGTGGAAAGCATATGTTTAAGGCATGGGTTGGAGGCAGATCAACTCCATGAAGCCAATGGTTCAAGATCTGAAGAGGTTGTTCATGTGGCATTCAATATTTCTATCTTAGAAATTATCATGATACTTGTGTTGATACAATGAACCTACTAATTAGAAGACTTGGGTTGTCAGAGATTTGATGTGACTTGCATTTGAAGAGATTGTTCATGCGGCATTGACTATTGCTATAAAATTGTGCATTAATGATGGAATTATTTATTATTGCACTTCTTCTTTCCCCCATTCTTTCTTGACATGGACAATGTCCAAATCATATCACAATCTCTCCTATGTTGCACACTATGATATTGTAGTGCTAGGCTAAGTTGAGTCATGAAATTCCAAAATTTGTAGCACTATGCTTCCAAAGCTTCGTTGATCATGCATTTAGTATTGGAATACATTTTTGACAAGTTCTTTGTATCTGCCATATTACAACTGCTACATTATGTATATAGTAGCTTGAAGATGAAGCAAGAAAAAAACCTTACCTCTTCTATAAAATACTTTTAAATGTGATGCTGACACTTAATGTACTATCTCATGTAATACTAAATTTCCAACAGTCTAAGCTTATCAAATATATTTAGTAACAAAATACACAACCATATATATTAATCCAAAGTAACACTTGAAGATCAATACCTAGAGTAATCACCAACTAGGATGTCGTTGATGATTACTTTGGCTATTTATCTTCAAGTGTTAGTTTTTTGAAAATTCTATGATGGTCAAACTTTCAACGAATTGTGGTCAAAACCCTCAACAAGGCTCGTCAAACTTTCAACCATTATTTGTCAAAATTTAGACATTTGTATCAACATAGTTGGCATCATGGGTTTGTGATGAAGGGTGCTCCCCTTAAAACCATAAACTCATAACAAAAACAAAGAAACAATAACAAATGCGAGAAAAAATATGAACTTCTTATTTGCGACGCAAATGTCGAATTACAAATTCACAAGTACAATATGCTAACCCACATGGGTACTTTCATTATAGTAATCTACAAGACTAAGTTGCAAACTACCACCCAGAGCTGTCTTAGACAATGTTCAGGCCTTTCTTAAATAGGTAATTATATGCCACCCGAAAAGGTTCTAGATGCTCAAACTTAATACCTAGGGTTGATAGACCCTAAAAATACATATAGAGTTGGCTAAATACATCTTTGACAAATTATTTTAAAAATTTTGGTATCCCAACTTCGGAAGGCCATAACTCTCAAACCGTTGCTCTGATTGGCTATTATAACCACTTTTCAAAAACACCAGCTCTTGATCTATAGGCTTAGAACCATGCAAGCACCCTTCTATCAAGTTTTCAGACCTCATCTGAGCACTCTAAGGCCTCCAATGGTGAGCCTGGATATTTTTCTACAAATATTTCCATAAAAAATCCACAATAACTTCTCTAATACTTAAGCTAGAGAAATGAGTTTTTTATTGAAGGCTTATAATTCCAAAAAGAACATTCATGTAGAAAATGAGAACATCTCGAGCTCGTATGAGAAACTTAAAATAGAAAGCTCCCATAAATAGTAGCCACTGTGTCCACTAGTCCTTATTAAAATAGAAAAGACTGACCATAAAATATTGTGTGATGCAAGATTGCTCTTACACCCAGGATGCTCCTACATTAGACACCCGGGGTAATTTGAGAACTGACTCTATCACGTCTTAGGTGTCTAGAGGAAAACCAAGATAGTCAACCTCCTCCCTTGCTAGCCATGATGAATCCTCTACTGGCCTCCCTTTCCATTTGACCAAGTATTCTTCATAAGTTTTGTTCCTTATACTTTTGCCAATATGACTATCTAGTATCTCCTCAATCTCCTTTGTAGCCGAACTAGTTGCTAGAATACTCCACTGTGCTTCTGCAACTTCATCTCCATCACCTCCTTCATAATAATCTATCAAATCTAAAATGTTAAATACTGGTGAAATATTCAATTCGACAGGCAACTCTACTTCATAAGCATTTCTAGAATCATGCCTTTTTACTATCTTGCACGGTCCAAACCTCTTCATCTTCAACTTACTATATGCACCCACTAGAAAACACTCCTTTCTCAAATGAACCATGACTTCATATCTAATTTGAAATTCCTTATACCTCCTTTTCACATCTGCCTTACCCTTGTACTATGTATTCATCTTTATGATGTGCTTCCTCACCTCCTCATGGATGTTCTTCAAATGTTCAAAAAAATCTTCTGCTTTAGCACAACTTATATCTCCTCTATCCAACTACATCAATTTAGAAGCATTTCTAGGACTACTCCCACATATAATATGGAATGGTGATTTACTAGTACTCTTGTTGACAGAATTATTATATGCAAATTCTTCTTGTGGCAAAATCAGATCCCATCCTTTTGGCTTGTCTTCAACCAAACATCTCAGCTAGTTTCCCAAATTGTGATTCACAAATTCTATCTATCCATCAGTCTATCAATGATGTGATGAATTGAACATCAAATTTGTCTTCAACTTCTTCCACAATGTACACTAGAAATACCCAACAATTTTGGTATCTCGATCTAAAACTATACTCTTTGGTAGACCATGTAGTCTTACCACTTCTTTGAAAAACAACTCTACCACATGAACAACATCACTAGTCTTCTTGCAAGGAATAAAATGTGTCATCTTTGAAAACTTGTCAACCACCACAAAAATAGAATCATTCCCTTGTTGTGTCCTCGATAATTCAAGAACAAAATCCATACTGACATCCTCCCATGACTTCTCTAGTATAGGTAATGGCTGATACAACCTTGTATTCTTCTTCAGTCCTTTCACCATCTGACATACTCTACAACTCTATACAAACTTCTTCACATCTTGTTGCAATTATGGCTAGTAATAATTCTTAGCAACCAAAGCTATGGTTTTATCTCTGCCAAAATGTCCAGCCAATCCTCCACTATGCTTCTCCTTGATGAGATTCCCTCTCGTTGAACTTCTGGGAATGCACAACTGGCTTCCTTTGAATAACATACCATACTGGATCATGAAATACAACCACTTTGTCTTGTCAAGTGTAACATTTTTTGTACAAGTCTTCCTCGCTTCACCAAAATCAAGATCATCTGGATACAAAGTACTAAGTTCCTTGAACCCAACCACCTCTATTTGCATGTCTGTCAGTAAAATTTATCTTTTACTAAGAGCATCTGAAACTTTGTTAGACTTCTCACTCCTATGTTTTAAAATAAATGTATAAATCTACAAAAACTCAACCCATTTCAAATTACTTTGGTTTAATTTTTTTTGACTTTTCAAATATTGCAAAGCTCGATGACTAGTATACAAAACAAACTCCTTAGGAAGAAGATAATGTTTCCACTTCTTCAATGCTTGAACTATAGCATAAAATTCTTGATCATATAAAAAATATTTTCTTTTTGCATCATTCAACTTCTCACTAAAATAAGAAGCATGTCTACCTTCTTGGCTCAAAACACCTCCTATTGTAGTACCACTAGCATCACAGTCTACTTGAAACACCTTGTTAAAATCTAGAAGTGCTCAAACAAGCTGCTTAGTAACTTTCTATTTCAATAGATTAAAACTCTTATATGCTCCTACAATCAACTTAAATTATTTCCTATCCCCTCTCATTTTTTCATTCAGGGGTCCATAAATACTGCTCAAACCTCATATGCACTTTCTATAAAAACTAGCCAGTCCATGAAAAGATCTTACCTCAGTCACACTCTTTGAAGTAGGCCATTCAAGGATAGTCTTCACTTTCTCTAGGTCCATTTTTAGACCTTCTACTGAGACTACAAATCTCAGGTACAACAACTCCTTTACAAAATTGCACTTCTTTCATGTTTATCAACAACTTTTCTTCTCTCAACTTATCAAACACCTTGTGAATATGAATCAAATACTCCTTCAATGTTATACTAAAGATCAATATATCATTTAGGTAAACAATAACAAAATCACCTAGAAACTCCTTCAGTACCTCATTCATGAGCTGCATGAAAGTGCTTGATGCATTCATTAGCCCAAAAGACATGACTAACCACTCATATAGTCCTTCTTTTTTCTTGAAAGCAGTCTTCCACTCATCACCTTCTCTTATACGAATCTAATGGTACCCACTCTTTAGATCTATCTTAGTGAAATACTTAGCCCCACTCAAATAGTCAATAATATCATCCATTTTTGGCAATGGAAATCTATACTTGATTGTGATCTTGTTGATAGTGTGAGAATCTATGCACATCCTCCATTCTTCATTCTTCTTTGGTGCTAGTATGGATGGTACAACACATGGACTCAAACTCTCTCAAATCAACCCCCTCTACAACAACTCATGAAATTGTCTATTCAAATCTTCACTTTCTACTGGTGTCATTTTGTGTGTTGGCTTATTTGGAAAATTGTCTCCTAGAACCAAATCCATTTGGTGAGTGATCTTCCTCACTAGGGGCAATCCATTAGGTAAATTATATGATACAATATCATAAAACTCTCCCAACATATTTGCAACTTCTACATGTACCTCCCCTACTTCTTCTTTACTATCTTTAAGAATTATAGAAAAATACATATGCTCATGCTTCATACCTTTGAGAAACTCTTTTCCATCAAAAACACATATTCTGGCAGCACTATATAGTTTTCTTCTTTATCCTTCAATGGCTTCAACTTATGCTTCACTCCATCCTTGGTCAGAGTGTAGGTATTTGCTTGACCATCGTGTACAACATGCCTATCAAACTACCACGACCTACCCAACAACATAAGACATATGTCCATAGGTATGATATCACATAGTACCTCATTTTGGTAGCTTCCAATCTTGAATTTCACTAAGAATTGCTCATTGACCATGACCTTGTGGTCATCTTGCACCCAAGCAATACAGTATGGATGCACATATTTTTGTCTCTTCAGTTTCAACTTTGTGACCATCATCTTTGACAATAGATTGTCAGTACTTCCATCATTAATGATCACATCACAACACGTATCTTCACATCTGCACCTTGTATGAAACAAGCTCCTTCTTTGATCAGGTTCGTTCTCACCAGTCAGCAAGACTCTTCTATTAACTAGTACTTCTCCTCTTTCAACATCTTTAGAATGTGAGGATTTGGTGCATCTTCATCAACATGTGCAACTCTAGCCTAGCCTTCTATTCTTTGATCTATCCTTCCTTGGCATTGGGAAAATTCAAACGCTCTATTCCCTTCTCCATAGTGAAAATATTTTCCACAAAAGCCTCCTCTTCTAGACCCTTGTCCTTTGCCTCTTCCTCTTTGATCTCTATTGTTCTAATCATGGAAATAATTGGAATAGTTTCCCCTTTGGTTATGACTATTGCGTCCAGCTTCATCCTTTTTCTTTTGATCATCATTACGACCTTCATAAGATCATTTGTTAGATCTTCCACCGTGACCTCTTTCGCTATTCTTGTTTTCAAACTTCTTGCTCAATTTCTCCTCAACTCTTAGGGAAAACTAGTATGCCTCCTCAATACTATTCATTTGAACTAGACTCAGCTCATCCTAAATACTTAGCCTTAACCCATTAAGATAGTGGGCCACTTTCTCCTTATCAACTTTTGCATGATTGGTTCTAATAAGAGTGCAATAGAACTCTTTGGTATACTCTTGAATAGATTTTCTCACTTGCTTCAACCCTTGCATTTTCTTCAACAGATCAAGCTCATAATCCATAGGAATGAATTGTCCCTTCAGTTTAGCTATCATCCTATCCCATCTAGTGATTTTGTCCTTTCCCTTTCTATTTCACTCCAACTGAACCTCCTGCCACTAGGTCTTTGCATGTCCCTTCAGTTTCATCTTCAAAAACTTAACCCTATAAGGATCCTCAATATCTTCATACTCAAAGTACTCCTTTGCTTCATTTATCAAATTGATCAGCTCTTCTGGGTTAAGATTTTTTGAAAATGTGAGAACCTTAAATTTGGGGTATTTTTCCAATCTTGGAGATGGCCCTAAAAAGCCTCTCTTCCTCTAGGTTTAGAACTGCCTCTGCTTTGAAATTTTCTTCTACTTCATCCTCACCCTCATTTTCATCTTTTGCAAGAAGATTTATTCCACTATGCATTTGTTCTTCCAATTCTTTCATTTTTCTTTGGAGGACTCTAAAACTCTCGAGTGTAACACTTACACCTCTTCTACTACACTCTGTTCGTGGAGGCATTTTTTCACTTCCATTAAAACCCTTGTGCAAACCACCTCTTAATCAACAATCTATCTACATGCTCATCTCAAACTACGATCCTGGTACAAAATGCCTCATAGTTGGTAATCTATCCACACATTCAAGAACTCTAGCTCTGATACCACTTGATGAAGGGTGCTCCTCTTAAAACCATAAACTCTAAAACCATAAAATCATAATAGAAACAAAAAAACAACAACAAATGCAAGAAAAAAATATGGACTTCTTATTTGTACCACAAATGTGGAATTACAAAATTCATGAGTACAATATGCTAACCCACATGGGCACCTTCATTACAATAATAGGCAAGACTAAGTTGTGAACTACCACCTAGATCTGTCCTAGACAATGTTTGAGCTTTTCTTAAATAGGTAATTTTATGCCACCCGGGAAGGTTCTAGATGCTCAAACTTAATTCCTAGGGCCGATAGATCCTAACAATACATATAGAGTAGGCTAAATACATCTTTGACAAATTATTTTAGAATTTTCGGTAGCGAAATTTGGAAGGCCATAACTCTTGAACCATTTATCTAATTGGATATTATAACTACTTTTCAGAAATGCTAGCTCCTAATCTATATGCTTGAAATTGCACAAGTGCCTTTCTGTTGAGTTTTTAGACCTCATTTGGGCACTCTAAGGCCTCCAACGATGAGCCTAGAGATTTTTCTGCAAATTTTTCCACTAAGAATTTGTAAAAATTTCTATGATACTTATGTTGGAGTAGTGAGATTTTTATGGTAGGCTTATAATTCCAAAATGAACATTCATGCAAAAAATGAGAACATCCTAAGCTCGTATGAGAAATTTACTAAAAATAGCAAGTTTCCATAAATAGTAACCACCCTATCTACTAGTCCTTATTAAAATAGAAAAGACTGAAAATAAAATATTTTTGGGTGATGCAAAATTTCTCTTACACCCAAGATGCTCTTGCATCAATTTGGCATCTTGATCAGAATTGGCCAGAGATTTTGACCAAAATTGGTCAAATTATCGATGGATGCAATGGCCAAAAATAGATGCCAATTTTGACTAATATTGGCAAATAAATTTTGACCTCCATAAGGATGTATCAAAATTTTGACAACAAAAATAGAGACAACACCATGGGTTGAAAGTTTGACCAATCTAGGTAGAATAATAGACCAATTTTCATCAAAAATAGGGGCCAATTCTACTGGTGAACAAAACTGCACATTGTAGTCAATTACAGAAGTAGACTCTATTGTTGTAGATATGAATTTAACTCAAGTGGTTTGGACCAAACAACTACTTGAAGGGATTCTAATGAAAATGAAGGAACCCGTAGTAATCAACCGTGATAACACAAGTGCTATCAATATATCAAAAAATATGTTCATGCACTCAAAGCCCAAACTCATATCCATAAAGTACCATTTTCCAAGTGAAAAAGTCCAATTAGAAGAGGTCAGGTTGGATTATATACCAGCCAAGCAACAACTAGAAGATATCTTCAACAAATATCTTCAGAAAGATACGTTTGAGTATTTGTGAAAAAGATTAAGGGTCCTACCCCTATCCAACCTAAACTAAGCTAAGCTAGAAGGACACCAATCCATGACTGAGAAATGCAACAAGATCAAAGTGAGTTGATGAGAATATGAGAATACTTCCATAAAGGGAGCAATCAAGAAAGAAAAATGCAAGGAAAGATAGTCTCCTTTGGCACTGCTATCAAAGGGAGAGAAGTTGAAGGAGGAAATGAGAACCAAAATATCAAGCTTGACAATGCACTATCTCAGGGGGAGATAATGATGGAAGGAAATGACATAAAGTGCTAAAATGACTAAGGGTTTCCATCAATGCCAAAGGAGGATATTTTTGGCCTAAGTATCAAAGTTCAACCAGTAGAATTAGTCATCAAAGTTGTTGTCATTGCAATCAACACAAGCCAAGAGATCTAGACTAGTAGATTGGCAGAACTAGTAAGAAACATTAATGTGTGACCCTAATGTAGAAGGGAAGAAAGGAAAGGTAGTGATCACAATGGAAATAATGAAAAGGTAATCCACTTGGACATAGAACAGTAAGTGCACTAAAGGAAGTTCATGCAAGCATAAGGGAAAAAAGTAGGAGAAACAATAAACAAAGTGGTGAAGAGTCATCATAAGAAGCATGGAGTAGGATAGCATGAAACAAGATACCAGTGATTTCCTAGTCATGTAAAAGACAAAGAGTGCACTCAAGGTCACATTTAATGGTGATGGAAGAAACGATTAAAAATAATTGAAATAATTCAAATTTGAATTTTGTCCAACATATGCAAGTCATTGAAGACACATGGTACCCATGACTCTTGTACAAACATGCCACAACCTAACAATGATGATGCACCACTGTAATGGGTGGCTGAGTTGGTAATTGGGAAGGAATTTGAATTTTGATTTCCATTGGGGCAAAATTATAAAAGAAAAGTATAAAAGGAAGTGAAGTTGAAAGAAATAAAATATTCAGATATTGAAGCACACAAGTGATCATAGACTAAATTTGCAAATCCCAGGAGAATGCAAAGCACAGTTGGAAACTGGTCAAAAGAGCCAACCAAGGATCTGTACCAAGTTAAGTTTAGTAGCTAAAATTTTAGATCATTTTTTTGTTATTTACTCACCTTTTCAACAGTAAATACCATCAAGGGTGGATCTTAATTGGTCCTTTATACAAATCCCTTAATAGGGTGACACAATAAGTTGTGTTCTAAAGTCCTTTAAGAAGGCCACTCCTAATAGAGAAAGATTTTAACAAGTCTCATCAAAATCCCCTAACAGGGGGACACCTCATAGTATCATTGTAATATTTTAAAAAGGATAGTCTCTTGATTAGACACACTTCATAGAGTGGAAATTTGTGAGGATCATCTGACATCTAGTGGTTTTTACCCTAATGGGATTTCCACAAGATACATACTATGTCATGTGTTGGTATTTTCATGTGATGTATTTTTTCTTTACTCTGACTGGTTAAGTTTCTTCCTACACTAACTTGTAGATTAAAGAGAAGTGTGACTTACGATAGTAAGTTTTAAATAACCAATATACTGATTCACCTCCCTCCCCTCTCAATATATAGAACCATATGTATAACCACCATTCTCTCTTTTCTTCTAATAGGGATTGAACTAGGGGTATGACATGTGGATTCTCTTTAGTTCCTAGATTGACTAGCTACATTGGTTATATCAAAGTTAATGACCACTCTTGGAAGTGATTTGGGAGGAAATCAAGTATCTCAATTTTAGGCTACTTAATGAGGTTTTCACTCTCAGATATGTCCTTTTCTTTTTCTATTTTTGGTTCTCACATTGCCACAATGTAGTTTTTGCCATCATAAATTATATTATTTTTCTTTTATGTTTTGAGATTGACATATTTGATGTCCACCTCTATAATATTAACACTTGATTCACTCATGGAATATGTTCCATGTTTTATAATGTTAAGGTAATAGGGTAGAGAATAATCATTTTGGAATGTAGAGATTTTAACAGATGTATCATTGGAGTTCTAATCAATTAGCTTGGGATGCATGAGGGGAAGTGAATAGGCCAGTTAAAGTGCATTCATGGTAAGATCGTCAAAAGATCACACCAATAAGTTGACACCTAAAAAAGTTTCATCCGAAGCTACATTCAAATGACTATAAGACCTAACGTTAGTAGAGAGGGACACATTAATATAAGTTGAATCTAACTCACTTTACCTAACACTATACCCTTCTCCCACCTTGAGTTGGTTTTCATAGATATGAACCATATCTATATCCTTATTTGTAGTAGCTTTCGATAGTGAATCAAACTCATATTTGTAGGAATCTATTTAAATTTTGGGAGTTAGGTTGAAATAATCTCCTATAGTCATGGATATCCATTCTCCACTCTCATTATCTTCTTGGTTCCATTCAATTCCTTTTTATTGGTTCAACTCAACTAGATTAACCTTTTTAAACTTTTGAGGCATATAGAGTTCACCTTGATATTTTGGATTAGTTGTTTGTATGGCCCACATTTTTTTATAGGTTATTTGATGGATTGAATTTGTTTCATCAAAATCACCATCTTCTTTACGTGTGTTTACTTATGGAGATCACTCCTAATGAGAATGAAGTAAATTAAATATCTTTAAGGATAGGATAATGAAATGGATCTTCCTCATCTGAGCTCTCATTATGACTCTTAGGGATTGGTTCATTTCTATTCCTTCCTAGATAAAATGGTGTTTTTCTAAAACCTAGACATGTTCTATCATTGTGCTTCCTAAATCTCTCTTCAATTGGGTCGATTAAGCCTTTATTATTTTGTCTAAAATGACATTTCCCTTTGTACCCCATTAACTTCATCAATGCAATCCTGTACCATATTGTTTAGGTGATATTTGACAATGTTTAAACTCTTTTTGTGCATCTTCTTCTTTGTAAAACCAAGCCAAAACATCTTGGTATTTATCTTCATCCTTATGGGGTATAGGTGACAATATGAAGGTACCATCAACAATAATATTTTATTGAATTTTTAATGGTTTCATATCCTCCAAAGGTCTGCCACAGTAACAAGGATATGGCAGAAGGGATGTTAATGACAAAGCATATTACAATTTTTACTCCATCATTCATGTATCTTTCATCTTTAGGGACTTTTCATTGTCTTTTAGTTTAGAAACATGATTTTCAGTAGCTTCTCTATTGTGTGGCACAAAAGTGTTAGAAAATTATTTTAGTGGATTTCTAGAATAGATAGAGTTAGTAGGTACAGACACCTCTACTCCATTATAGGGAAACTTCACACATTGATGACATGTGGAAGGCACAACTTGCATCTCTTGTATCAAGGGCCTTCCTAGTTGGATATTGTAGGATAGTGGTAGATCCAAAACTTGGAAAAATATGCCCCTTTCCATAGCTTTGACTCTAATAAGTAGTACAACAAGTCCTTTTGATGACCTTTCTTCCTAATCATAAGACTTAATAGTATTTTTCTTGAGAGGGTCAATAATGTGTTAAGAAAACCAATTTGTGTTATCATATTATAAGTACAAATATTAAGTCCAACTCCTCCATCTATCAATTCACATTTGATGCATAACTTATTGATAATGATAAATTTAGTATGCAACAATTGATTATGTAAGTGACTCAAGGAGTTATCAATTTCTTCAAAAAAAGACAAGTAATGCAATGAGGTCAAATGACCTGCCATGCATTGAAACCAATCCAAATATAAGTCTTTAGGTACATTTTCCTCAACGATTTCTTTGTCCAATATTCCTTATGTGCATATGAGATTTTCAATAGTAAAAATATTATGATCTAAGCAATGGTATGTTGTAACTATTAAATAATACTATAATTGGTTGCATTAGAAGACACTTCTTTTTAGGTCTTGTTGATATTCACAATTTTTTGTTTGTTCAATTGTTGTTGATTAATGATGAAGTTGTGATTCCATTTAGTGTGATCTTAGCTTGTGATCTGGTTAAAATATTTTTTGATTCAGATTCTTTTTCTTTCTTCTTCACAATGATTAAATTTTGATATATTCTATTTCATTTGGTTCTATCATGTTTATTATATTATCATCATTGTAATACATATAGTTCACCTTAGCATTTTTCTTAGATTTGGGTCCTCCCCTTTTTTCATACTTAGGAAATGGTTCTTTGAATTTGTGATCAACATTTACGTTATGTCCTTTGACAACCACATCCCTAGAATCTATGAGATCTTGGATTGTGTGTTTAAGCTTCATCCAATTACTCATTCTCTCACCTTTGTTTTCATCAAAACCACAATAGTCATTGTTATTCCACCATTTTGGTTTTACTTCCAATTCATATGGTCTTCAATTATTCGTCAATGTGATGATGCCATTCAAGGTAACCTTTAAAATTAACTCCTAAAAATATGAAAGTAAAATTGGACTTTACTTAAGCTACGATAACTTATCGTGCCAACTAATCTTCGAATTTGGAAATGTCCATTCAAAGTTATTACAAAACACAAATTGTAAGAAATAGACAAAAATTACGAAAACTGAGTTTTGGGAGTCTAAATTTTTTTTCTAGGACTTTAAAAATAAATTCTTTTAGGCACAGTGGAGCTTAAATGAATTTTTGGGCCATCAAACACCCCCTTTCAAAATTGCTGTAAAAATTTGAGAGAAAACCTAGATCCAAGTCAAAAGTTATGATTCCCAGAAGTTGATGCATCGATATCCAAGAAAAAAGAATTAACAATAGAGGAAACTCCTAATTTTGTGCTATTATTACAAGAATGGACACATTACTATTTATTTCACTATCATGCCAAGGATCTCCTTAATAGAAAGCTAGATACAGATGAGGTATTGGTTGCATATTGCGATGTAGAACACCTTCATAATGTGGGATGTCTATTGAAGACCCTCCAACAAAAAGAGTGAGGAGGAATGTGTTATCTTCAAATCAAATCCATTGGAGGATAGAGGTACCAGAGACTGGAGAAAACTCAATGATTTCTTGGTAGCCACTACTACTGAGTGTAAGAAGTTGATATAGCTCTGATACCATGTAAGAATTTGCCTAAGGAAAAATCACCCAAGATCAAGAAGCTCAAGAACAAGCACAAAATAGACCAATAAAGTATGATCATAATAACAATATGAAATTCAATTGATGTATGAGTACACTAGGAGTGCCTGAATATAAAGGCCTCTAGAATGCTTCTAGAATGACTAGGAGTTAGCAATATGATAAGCCTCACAACTAAGCACATGTCCACCAAGAGTGGATTATCCTCCATTGAGCACAAGAGTTAATGCGATGATGACAGGATAAGCCTACATAGGTGTGTCATGTAAAATTATGTTTTAGACACCATGTGCTTAATTAGAGTACAAACAACTATGTTGTCTACATGAAAACTCAATTGATTATGCAAACTCCTATGTTGTAGACACCATGTGCTAAAATAGAGTTGCTAACTCTTGTGTTGTCAACATGACAACTCATATGAGTACACAAACTCCTAGGTGTTTAACCTAATAAATAATTAAATAATGTATTTATCCTAAGTAAACTCAAGTAAAGTGTAAATAATAATTATTTACACTAACACTGAGCTTGTAAATTATATTAGTGATAAATCAACATGTGCCAATAATAGTGGATCCCAAGATTGGTTTCCAAGTGGCAGTGACAACCGTGTCATATATTTTATGAGAGTGGATTTGATTTATAATGGTGGCTACATACTTACCAATGAAGACATGGTTCTCAAGCATATCATATTGTGGTTGCGTATGTGTGTCCCCAATCACTATACTTGTTTATTAGTAAATGTATGTGTTTTCCCCCATTTATGAGGTAGTGAAGTGATTGAAGTATGTGTCCCCAATCACACAAATTGGTGACTATGGTTGGATCCATCTTTCCCAATCAACCTAATTATGATTGGTGTTAGATAGATGTGTTAGTCCCTATCCTTCAATCTATTAGTAGATGTCCATGTACCTACTATTACCTTATATATTTGGTGAGCTATTATGTGTGGTCATCAAGTATTGTAATGCACTTTTACCCCATGTTCAAACTAAAGGGGGGTGTTTGTGTGTGTTAGAAATTACTACACATAGTTGAGGAATATTATGATGCATAAAGTAATTGGATGTTATAAAGAAGTTTCATAATAATGAGTTGTTAAGAAAAATCTTAATAGTATTAATATTCAAAGGGATTTTTTAATAAATCATTTTATTAGTGGTACATATTTTGAGTTGTTGAAACAACTCAATATAAAAGGGAAGTTGTTGATGAAGTTTTCTGTAATGTAGTGAATAGAAACATATATATATATATATATATATATATATATATATATATATATATATATATATATATATATATATATATATAAAGAACATGAAACAAACACATTACTTATTTTTAATTATTCTTTCTTAAATTATCTTTGTCCATATTTCTAGTAGAAAGTCAGTTCATGATAGAGGTTGCAATCAATAGGTTAGGAAGTGCTTTAGGTTTCCTTGTCTATGTTATAATTTGTAGAGATGAAAAATATATAACTAGTAAACTTAGAGAAATGGATTGAATTTGACTTAAAAAAATATCAAAGGACACACATTTAATCAAGTTTAGTGAATAACTCTCCCATGGTTAGTCTTAATGGGGAGTAATCATTCTTATGAAATTTTACCTAGGATCAAGAAGGACAACCCATGACTTTTATTGTAAGAAATAAGAGAACACATAATATTTAAGCATGAGAGAGAATGCCAAGCCAAGGTTTCAATAAGTTGAGTTATTCAGAAGATAAGAATGATATTAAATAATTTGTATAATATCAAATATTTGGGGCTCATGAAAATTGTATATTAGGTTATCAAACTCATTTGAGAAGAGATGAGTTCATTTTTATAATACTTATTCATGGATCAATTCCAAGATATCCTTTGTTATCTTAGGAGATCAATTTCTAAGAATATATAGATTTTATGATGAGTTTGTAAAATTTGGGATACAAGAGAATTATTTGCAAAAGTGGAATCCATCATAGCTAAGTTGGTGTGACTTCTGTGAGAGGTTTGCATTCATGGTAGACTTATGAGTAAACAATGTGTTATAATTATGGGATGGTTTTTTGTTGTCCTGCATATTGTATTGACCATGAAATGTAGGTAATAATATAAAAAGAAATCAACTAAGTTTCATATCTCTCTCAGATAATTCAATATTTAATTGGAAAACATTGATCAACTAGTTATTCCGAATTCACAAAGTGAATCCTTTTACTGAAGACTTTAGTCAAGTCCTTTTCATTTTTTTAAATTTTGTTAGCATATGCTTGATTTTTGAGGCCTTCAGTGTCCCTTTTTGTAGTATTGAGTGCTTGTCTAGTTGGTTTTAGTCTTTTGGTTCTCTTTCTTTCAATTTTCCCTTCAAATTGCTATATCTTAAGGCTTAATTGAACTTTTTAGTCACAAGATATAACCATTTAAGTGCCCAATAAGTGGACTCTCCAAGCTCAACTACATATTTAAAAAAATTAATGTTATATTTTAATGTTGAGTTCAACTTTTTGAAGAATATAACTTAAATTCACTTTATGTTATGTTTTTAAGTTAACTTATGACTCAAATTTATCTCTTGATTCATTATAGTGCACTTTATGTTATATTTTGATGTTGAGTTGCCTTTTAATATTTCACTTAAATCACTTTATTACTTTGTAGTCTATTTCGATGTTAAAATTTACTTTAATGTTTTATTTTTAAACATTTAAGTGAAATGATACTTTTTGAACATATTTGTACTTTATAAGTAAAATATATACTATAAATATGATATTTGACCCCTTTACATGATATTTTCTCAATAATCAATTTGTCATGTGCTAAATAGATCACTTAAGTGATGCAACATGTCTTTTCTTTTAACATTTAACGTATAAATGCATCTAGAGAGTGAGATTTACCTTTTGCATGCATATGCAAACAACATGTTGCATGCAAATGCAAATAACATGTTGCATGCAAAAGCATCTAGAGAGTGAGATTTACCCTAGATGCCCAAGTGCATGTTATTTCAAAAAGCATATTTAAAATATGCAATCACCCTCCAAGAGTGTGATTCACGTGATAAGGAAAAAATAAAGCATGCAGTCGCCCTTAGAGAGTGTGATTTAATCTCGGGGTGGAAATGCATGACTTTTGTAAACCAAAAACACATTTTAAAAATATGTAATGGCCATTGGAGAGTGTGATTTTTACTAAGAGACTATTCTCATGCATTTTTAAAACATGTAATAAGGCTCCAAAGGGCATGGTTTGCCTCTTGCTTCCCAATACTTGCATGTAGAAAATAATTTGAAGGGTATATTTTCCCAAATATATGTTAGGTGTTACATGCAATATAAGTTCAAGAGTGTGTTTTGCACTAAAAATACATGCATATTTAAACTTGTGTTTGTGTCTAGAGAGTACAATTTTGAATTGTTGCATGTGCAAATTCCTTTTAAGATCACAATTTTCCACTTGAAGGCCAAAAACGCTAATACACGTGTCATTTCAATGCATTTTTAAAACATGTAAAGAGGCCTGAAGATTGTGATTTGTCTCTTGCACTCAAAATTGCTACATTTAAATGTATTTGAAGAATATATTTATACTTTACACACAACATATTACATGCATTTTCCCTCCAAGAAACTAATTTTGCATAAAGTAGAAGGAAAAAAGCATTTCAAAACATTTGCATGCATTTTCCCTTTGACACCATAATTTTCCTTATTGATGTATTTTAAAATAAGAAGATCATTCTCATAAGTGTGATCTTCACTTAGGAAAACAATTGCAATCATATTGGCAATCCCTTGCACATGCATTTGCTTCTTGCAACCATGATTTGAAGCTAAAATTTGAATTCTTCAAAGACATTTGGTTACGACATGCAAATGCACTTGGAGAACCTGATCCTAGAGAGAGAAAGTTTATCCAAACCTCTTCTTCCAATTTTTACTTATTTATCTCCAAGTAAGTGTGAGGTTTCTATTTTTCTTGCATTTCTTTCTTTTTTTTACTAATTTGCTGCATTATTTGGCCCTTTATTATCCATTTGTTCAAATGAAGCACTAATTTTTTGAATCAAGTTATTAAATAAGTTTGAAACCTTCATTTTCTTGTAAATGCAAAAGCTCTTCCATTTCAAAAATAAAATTGCACGCGAAGTGAAGTTTTGGAGTTTGTCAAAATTTGAGTCAAAGCAAGAGGCATGCTTTTCTTTTGTTTTTAGGTTTTTTTAATATATTTTGTTGCTTGTTTTGGTTTTTTTTGGGAGAAAAGTGTATATATAGATTTTCACCCAAGAATGCAAGTGCATATCCATGCTTTCTTCTTCCACGTCAATCCATTTTTCAAATACATTCCAAGTCCATATTCCTTCACATGCAATTGTATTTTACAAACCCCATTACATATTTACATCAAGTAAAAATGATGAATTTTTACCACATGCAATCGCCTCTCATAAACCCAATTTTGGTAAAAAATCGCATTTTAAATACCAACATTCTCATTTTGCACACATTCATATGCTTCCAACTTGCATTCTTGGTCATTCAAAACAAAATCCCCACTTTTCCTCCATGTAATCCATCATCTTAAACCCAATTTTGGCTATTTTTGTCCAAAATATAAGTTATCCTAAATACTTCTAGCCTTCCAAATTGTTCAATAAGTATCTAATCCATATTTCAAATACCTATACTCATTGGAATCTTCATGTTATGAAAAAAATTTCAAGTCAAGAAGGTGTGCTTCGAATCAAAAGAAGCAGTAATTCATTTGGTCTCCACCATTCCCAATGGCTTCCCAAGATCTAGAGTTTGTGTGGGAATACACCAAATACTTTATTTGAAAATAAAAAGAAGAATCTATTAAAAATGTTGTTTTTTTTTGAGAAGGTTGTCAAAGTGCCAAAAACTTCAGGTTGAGGAAAACTGACAAAGGGGAATGCACAATAACTTGATTACACCAATTTCCTCAAATAACAATTGGAAATTCATCAAGGATAATTAGAGGCTATAAAAATTTGCAACACTATAGTTATTAAAGTTAATGCAATGTCATGAAATCTAGGAACTCTTGATGTTGTGATTGTTCATGATTACATCACCAATCACAAGGCCTTTGATGACAATCTACAAGATTGATTCATTTAGAATCAATAATTTCAACATTTTCTCAAACCATTTTTTCATCTTTGTAGTTAAAAAAGATAGATTACATGTAATTTGATTGCATAAAATTTGATTACATATCCTTCAAACATGTGATCCAATAATTTTTCTCACCTAGTTTGACTAGGTCAATATGGTTTAGTTCTTCCCACCCTTTTCTTCTTCTTTCTCTTCCTTATTTTCCCTATATAAGGAGTTCCCCTCTCATTGTAAAACTCATCTTTTATTTTTTAAGAAAGAAAGCTCTGCCAAACTCGTGCAAGCATAACTTTGATTTTGTAGAACCATTTTGGAAGAAAAGTGAATAAAAAAGTAGCAATTGGATTTGAAGCTTTAAGTAGAAGTGATTGTGATAGTAAAAATTAGGAGATTTGAATGTAATTTTTGTCTAATGTCTTTGATTGATGTTGTATTATATGATTAAATAATAGAGCAAAGTGAGTTAAGAAACAACTAGAACTAAAGCTTTGACTAGGAGTGATTGTGGTGATACATAGACTAGAAGCTTTGATTGTAGCTTGTATTTCCATCTAAAATTCACAAAAAATACTTAGAATCCATACTTCTAGAAATTTTTGTGCCCCAATGGTAGTGGTTATTCTTATAGAATAGATTAAAAATAAACTTAAAATCGAACCAGTATGCTTTCAATTAACCTTTGAGTTGGTGTTGGTTTAAACATATCATAATTTCCAACTATTAGATAGTTGGTAGTTTAGTGATTCGATCTTCCCCATCACTCACTCTATAGGAAAGTGGATTATTTCCTAAAAGATAAGAGGAAAGAATATGGGTAACACCCCTTACAAAATCTTTGAACTTCTTTCTTACCTTGAGTTGGTCCAATGAATGGTTAGGAGGGGAAGCCTTCTCTTAAAGATAGGAGACTCTTTGTCTCATACATTGTGGCTAGCCTACCTATTTTGCGACTAAATTTGCCCAAAATTTTGGATGAAAAATATCTACCCAACAATTTCTGGTGACTTTGCTAGGGAAAAGACACATATTTGAGAGCCTCGTGCTTTCATCTAAAGCACACATGTGTCCTTTTTTCATTATAAATATTCATTGTAATTTTATATGTTGAAGTTATTTCAAGCATTTATTGAGATCATGTAAATGACTCAAGGTCCTTGGGGAAATGATTTTGGACCATTGAATCTAGCTCCACCTCTACATGCTCTTCCTAATGGCTCATCAAAGAAATTTCCCATATTTTTTGGTGATGAAAAATAACATCCTTATGAACATATTACTTCTTTCTGCATTGCATGCGGTGTTCAGGCTATTGGATAAGAGGACATTCCTATAAGGCTTTTCATGAAAATCCTCCAAGGTGTGGCTGTTAATTGGTTTTACCATTTACTACCACATACTATCACAAATTGGGCTACTCTCATAGCCAAGTTTGAAGAAAGGTTCAAGCCTCTTGAACACGCTCATGCATTGTTGGCCCAACTTTGATAGCTGAAAAAGTTTTCTCACATATATATGTGTGAATTTGTATGTCATTTCAACAAATTGACACAAATAATTCTAGTTTCTTCCCAACCTAGAACTACAAATTTGAAGTGTTTCTTTGTCAGTGTTCAAATTCTTGAAGTCAATTTTCTATAAAGGAGAGCAACCGTAGGTACTCTTCTAGTTGCTTAGACATTGATGATTGAAATTGAAGATGATCTTATTCTTATTGGAAAGATATGAATCAAAGAAAGTGGGTTTGAAGAAAGTCAACATTCTTCCAATTCATCTTCTTCCAATGCAAGGAAAGATCCTATAGTGCAAAGGTTAGCCAATGAGTTACTTCCCCTCAAAAAGAAAATAGCTCAAAGCATGATCATTGATCCTCACAAATATGTATAAAGGTGGCCTCTTCCAACTATTACTCATAGTTCTATTGTTGGGAATCAACAAAAAATTGTTTCTCCATCAAAGAAGCTTGCAATTGAGAAACCATTAGCAAAGACAATAGTGAAGCATCATGTATTCAAAGCTAGTCATCTTGCTATTCTCTTCTAGGAAAATGAAGAAGACATAGCTAGTGATTCTCATCTTTGGTGCACACAGTCTTTGAAGGCCAAAGATGAAAAGATGAGGAAGGAAAAAAATTCTTGTAATATTCAAAATAATCATGTCATAGAAAGGGACATGCATGCAAGTTCTAATGAAGCTAAAAATGACGTGTTTGTGTCTCAAGGTCATGAACTTGGAACACTTCACATGGATATTCTACCCTGGAGCTTGAAAAGAAATTTCTCATAAACAATAAAGACTTTCCAAGTTAGAAGTTTGTGAGTAGTATGTTGAACCATGTAGTGCAAGCATGTCATTACTGATCCAATCACATGAGCAAGGCTTTCTTGATTATCCTAAGGTGTTGGTAATTGAAGGACTAGTAAAGAAACTTGTAGTTGGCAAGAAGAGTACATAATTTATTCAATCAAGTGGATGCCCAATTTGACATATAATTTGGTTGGAGGCTAATGGAAATCTAAACATTCCACATGTACTTGAACATACAACTCAAATTGAAGAGGAAGTCAATGAAGCATGTTTAGTTCTAAAGGAACAATTTCAATTCATGGACCTACCTTAGAGCATAAGTACACATGATTCATCTAAAAAAGGAGAATTCTTCCATCTCTTCCAAGAGATGTTACATCATGCATTCACATCATTGCTCTAGTTTTTTGTGTTCTGTTTATATGAAGTTGCCTATGAACATGTAATGTACTAAAAGCTACCAAAAAAAGGTAGGTATTTTGTTGAACTTGTAAATGGTTTCATCTAAAAGTTGTATAATCAGATAGTTTTAATTAGGTAGATTTTTCTTTGTTTTAATAAGTATTCTTTTACATTTTTTTAAATTTAATTAACTAGATTTGCTTTGCTTTAGTCACATTGGATTCTTTTTTTTTTGGTCGCTTGAATCTATAACCCAATGGAATGAATGAAGACACTTGGAGAACTACATTCTATATCACACATTTTTTCCAACAACAAAAGAGTAACATTCTCCAAATAGATCCAACTGTTATTCTGCATTTTATCACCACAAAATGTAGGTAACTATACAATAAAAATTCAACTAAGTTTGGATCTCTTTGAGATAATTGTTTTTTTTAATTGGCCAACATTGGTCAACAAATTGTTCCCAATTCATACAATGAATCCTTTTACTCAAGGCTTTCGTTAAGTCTATCTCATTTTTATTTTATTTTGTTGGCCTATGCTTGATTTTTGAGGTCTTCAATGTCTCTTTTAAAGTTTTTGAGTGCTTGCTTAGTTGGTTTTGGTCTATAAGTAAATAGGTTATTCACTTTAATTAACTCTTTGAAAGCCCAATACTTCTGAACAATAACTGATTACAACAGTTGGGAAATTGTAGTTAAATGACAGATTTCCCTTTGAATCTTATAGGTACAACTCCCTTATGGTTATGATGTACAATGAATTTTTTTGTTCCTAAATCTAAAAGGGGTTTGTTCTTGACCAGACAACGAAAGAGGTAAACCAAGTTAGGCCTAGACAAGAACTAACTCAGGCAAGGATTCAAGTCTTAATACTAATTTCAGATTTGTGAACTCATACATCTTATAAACCCACATAATTTGATGATATAGTAATGAAATCTATCTATGAAATGAATACTTAACATAATGATTCTAGCTCTAACATGAAAATGATTAACTTAAGGAATGATGAAGGACAAAATCTCTTTTAACTTTCGATAATGTTATTATTATCTTTAGTTTGCTACATTGAATAGGGGAACAAAACTTTGTTTATTCTATAACTCAATTCAATTGAAAGAGATATCTTAAACTATCATAAACAATGAAACAATAAATAATTGATATAAAACACATTCAACTTGTCTCTGCAACATGAACTATTTCACACACAAAATTAGCCAACCTTTTCATTAATTTTCAAAAGAGTACATATAGGATTTCAAGATGACCATTACAAAAAGGAGCTCAATCGCTTCATCTCCTCAAAAATGAAAAATAGAAAGGAGTCAATTATCAGTTACAATTTTTCATCAAAATACAAAAGGGTGGAAGAGATGTCACTTCTGCTTCTTTCCCTTTTTCAACTTCGCCTTATAGGCCTTGGTGGTGACAATGATCAAAATAAGATCTTCATGTCAGTGAAAATGAAAGTTGGTGTATCTCAAGAGCCACTTGGAGTGTTCTTGAGCTAGGTCTTTAATAGCATTCAACCATTCTTGTGTTTCCTCCATCACCACGTGTATACATCTACTGAGTTATTGGAGATCTGACGCTCTATTATGATGATTAGTAGATTTCTCTGTTAGATTATCCAGATAACTAGAGAAATTCTTTTGCATGAAAAAAAATCCCACTACTCCTTTCCCTTGTCCACTAGTTTGGGAGTCAGTGTGTAGGCCTTTTAGCAATTCATAGTTCTTCTTTAACTTTTCTTTCTGTTTCTTTTAATCCTTCTTCTGCCACTGCAATTGTTTCAACTTTGAATTGTAGACTCTATTGCCATTCAAATAAGGGCTCATCTCCTTTGGGTAGAATCTTTGCATCCACTACTTCTTTAGTCTTCATTTTGATGACTATTTTCAAGAGGGAGATGTAGTCCTCACTCTTTTCCTTTTCTATTGATAGGGTAGCCCAATTAGCCAAGATGTTATCTTTCTCCATTTCAAGCCTCAACACTGCATTACCGAGTTGCTCTATGACCGCAAGTCCTTCCAACTTGATTTTTACAATCCAATCTCTACCAATTTTCCTGAAATACTTGTTTTTCTGTAGCTAGGAGATGATAGCTAGAATATCTGTGGTTGTAGGATCACTAGTAGGTGGCACTCCCGAGATATTTGCTAGCGGGGCAATTAGTTTCCTGATGAAGAAGTTAAGTTCATGGATCTCTGCCTTCATTCTAACTTTAGAAAGCTTGAGACCTTCTAGCTGTCCCTCCATCACTTCATTTTCTTATTTCCACAGAACCATGGCTAACTTCTTCAAGTTCTAGAGACTACAGTGTGAAGTCATCTATAGTTAGGTCTTCAATTCTTCCCTCCTTGGTGGGCTTAGCAATTTCCATAGTTAAGTGTCCTATATCAGGGTCTTAGCTGAGAATCGACAAGGTCTTATGCTTCTTAACTTTACTCAATGCCAACCTAGAACATATAGCTAGAGATAAAGTTTCTTTGTTTGGGGCTCCTTCTTCTTTCTTTTTACTCTTTCTGTCTAACGTATCCTCGAGCCATGACTCAGTGTCAATTACCTTAGACGCAGTCCCTAGTGTATCTACACTGAACATTTTCCTCTTAACACAAGTCAATGTCTTTGAAGCTAGGGAAATGAGCTTTGGAGCTCTAGAGACTTTCTCCACCTCAAATGTTTTCTTTGCTGCTTCATCTAACTTCGTAGATTCACTTTAACTACTCCAACCATCTCCAAGATCAACCACTTGTATTTGGGGGCTACTTGGTAGGAGTAATGTAGCACTTATGGATGGGATTGGACTGCAGTGGGGTGACAGAGCCACCATGACTGCACTATCCTTCAATTCTTTTGCCTTCTTCTTCTCGGTCTCTATCTCTATTCCGATCACTAGCACTGAACCATCTTGAAAATTTTTATCAAGTGGGATGTTCTTTTTAGAAGGTTGATCACCTCCTTTGACTATTTGAATGAGTCCTTGAGTGAGAGGTAGGATTGTTCTTGAAGTGCCACTTTGAGAAGATGAAGATGATGCTACATTTGGGGATGACTAGGTGGGTGTACCTTTTCTCCTACTTTGCCGTGTCATGGTCCACTTGACCCACTTTCTTGTTCTCTTATAGATTCTAGCCATGATCATATCTAGATCCTCCACAACATCTTCAAAAGGCTTAGAACTCATGGGCTTATTTCTCAACTTAGTTAAATAAGTATTGCTATACATATTTTCACTGTCATCTTCAATTCCATCTATAGCTATATTCACCTTATACATTTTCACTTGATCAACTATCAATCTAGCAAAGGCTCGATCATGGCTCTTGAATTCATCTTTGCAATCTACCCAATAATCTTCGATCATAGTGATATACTTTATCACATTCCCAATTTGCAAAACATCTCTGACATACTCGTTTGGGTCGAACATAGGCCTCATGACTTCATACATGTCAAGATTACATTTCTTCTTGAAAATGTTCATTATGTTCTTGAAATTGGACTGGGTGTCTCAATTGAAGGCTCCAAATTTCATAGGGAATTCGTATCCCTTTTTTTCAAGCTTCCACTCAGGATGTTCACTTGTAGAGGTTGTCATATAATCTCGATCAACATGATCATTTCACTTGGATACCTTAGTAGCTTCAAGGGGGAAACCATCAACTTCTGCAAAATGTAAATAAGAAAATGATGAGAACTAAATAAAGTAACATCCAAACTGGCTAATGGCGGCCATAGCTTTGGGACTGAATCTTCTCTTTGAGCATCCTTGTAGTTCCCTACAAATCCTCATGGTAAACATGCCATTCACCTTAACATAATTTGCACAACTATTCTCCAATTGGAGACATGGGTAAAACTCATAAGACTTAACATCATCAAGGAAATCTTCTAATCTTGGAAGGCCTGACCATAATTGCAATGAAACCAACATTTTAATCAAGAAGGAAGACATGTAGAATGTGTTGTAAAACTTGGCCACCTAGAGAGCATTGGACCGAATTTCACTTACCTCTTATGCCCAATCAATGCACTAGGTGTCTAAGCATATATCATGAACTAGAAAGAAGTATTGCTCAAAAATTGAAGGCTTCTACCTCACCTCTTAACCTATGCAGAAGGACCAAAATGTCAATTATTTTTGGCTTAAGATTGGTTCCGAACAAAGTTTTAAGAACTTTTCTCTTATCACTCTGTGGCTTCTGGAACCAAGTTCTCATGATCTCCTTCCTACAGATCATCTTCCTTGCTAAGAATTTTGAGGTAGCCCCACCAATAGTCAAGTCAGAGAACTCCTCTCGCTCTGGCACACAAAGATAATTTACTACTGTCTGCCTATCAATTGAAATTAATACTGTATTATCAAGCAAAATAATTTGCCTAGTTTTCGGATTGTAGAGATGAATACATTCACAAATAATATCTGGGACTTGGACTACAACCAAAAAACCAAAAGCCTTGACCAAACCACACCCTCAAAGGTTCTCCGCAATAGGATGAATCCGTTCAAATTTGACCCTCCTTTAGAAATATGTCATGTCATAGAAGTGGAGGGAGGTGTCTGTGAAATTATGTAGTTGGGACTTGATCCCATCCAAATCATCAAAACCTATGAACTTGGTTGCCATAAGCTTATGAATAAGTTTTTGAATAAAAAAGGTGAATAAAAATGCAAATGCAATAGTCACATGCTTTCAAAAATCTATGTGTATCAATAGAATGAGGAATCAGAGAAATAAAGTAACTCTTTCAACTACTTGTGTGCTTTTATATGGAAGTCTAGATTCATCCGTTATTCTTCAAAATTTGCACCAAATAGATGGAATTTAAGGAAATACCCATTGGATAGTAAATGCAAAAACTCAATAAACATATAGGAGTCTTTTCACTATTCTGTTAAGCTCAACGATAACTTTCTATAAGCCAGTTACTGACTTTCCTGTTTTCCTTAAAGTTTCAAAAAGTTGCCATTGGGGTACTCTATTGATGAAAATCTATCATGTGAGATTCTAATTATATCCTCTTTCTATAATGGTTCGATCCATTATAATATCATTCAGACATACTCCAAATCTAGTGCAGGGAACAAATTCACTTGTTAGCTCAATCTTTCTTGTATAAGCAAAAAATTGCCTCCATGGGTTGGGAACTCGCTGAGGAGAAGGTAATTTTAGTTTTTCTGCTAACACTTTTTTATAGGTTGAATCTTCGACAACTGCATTCCTAGCCATTAAGGATGCTTAATTAGGACATGTGAATCTATTTGGGTAGCATTTAACATCTTATTTTTCACCTTTAGTTGCTTTGCGAAAATCCATCTTCATGGGTTAGAAACCTGTTGTAGAGAAGACATTTTTAGGTTTTTTGCCAAGGATTAATTTTTGAGTAATGATGAATCCAAATCATGTTTAGGAGACTCATCTTGGATTCAAACAATAATTTTCTATATAATTTTGCGCCCTTTGCATGCTTTAAAGCTATATAAGACTCCAAGTGATCTTTTGTGGGAAATTGCCCTCATGGGTTGGAAACCTGCCAAGGAGAAGGTAGTTTTCGAATTTCCTCTAATGTTGTTTATCAAGGGATGATCTATCATGAGAAAATAAAGAACATGTTCGATTTGTGATAAGAAAATTTGATCTCTATCATATTAGGTACTAACTTACCTAGCCAATCAGAAGGTAAAACAAACACCCACCCAACTTTAAAGAGAGAGAAGAAAAAATGGAAAAATCAAATAGAGATCACCTAGCCTTCATGGATCTAGACCTAGACTCAAAAATTTTGAGGAAAAGACTGATCTCATATAAAACACAAAACTCACTTTTGCCAATAGATTGGAAAACAAAAGTGGGGCAACATAGTCTTTTTGTTTCCTTCAATCTCTTTCTTTCAATTTTTCTTTCGATTTGGTATATCTTAGGCCTTAATCATATTTGTTAGTCAAAAGATATAACCATTTAAATGCCCAAAAAGTGGACTCACCAAGATCAATTGCATATTTAAAAATATTTATAGTGCGGGAATGTGCAGGATCATAGTGTACGAAACTATGGCTTTAAGTAGTAGTGAAAAATCAATAAATTAGGGTTATGTCAACTTGACACATAATTTTAAAGTGGTTATGGACTTTATATCAAAAACTTGTAAGAAAATAATTTATAGAAAATTGAATGTAGTTTATAAACTACTAGGCCTTATCTAGAGAAAAAAATAATTGATTGGTCAAAAGTTTGGATTTTAATGTAGTACTACAAAAATTTCAAGGCGAAAATAAAAAGCAGGTGTATGTCTGACCACCTTAATCAAAATCAAATGATAATATTTTTTTAATATAATTTTTGATATAAAAAGTAGACTCATGCCTGGATGTGACGTATATTTTTGAGTATTTTTATTCCAAATAAATAATTGAAAATGAAAAACTTTTTTGAAAAAAAAAAATCCCGTGTCTGACCACCTTAACTAATAGAAAATTTTACCAATTTTTTTTTTCTTATACTAGGTTAAGCATAGAATGTGATGCAACTTTTGGATTTAAAAAATGTTATACCATTTGAAAGTTATAGCTATTTTTCAATCAGTATGTCAATTAGCACTTCACAATAATCTTCATTGAAAATTAACTAATAAATACTTCTCGAACTCAGAATTTGATAGCAATTATATCGATGGAATCTTGAGAGTGATATAAAAAAACTCTTTTTGTTTCATTCAATTTCGATCAAAATAACATTGTCAGATGGCTACCCGAAGTTTGAGTGCAACTGAAACCCTTGTCAAACACATTTTTTGGGTTGACTGAATAGGCTTCGTAAATACCAGGCCTAATCGGATATCCGATTTCAAATCAGATATCCGATCAGGCCTGGTAATTTTACACATCAATTTGGAGGGAAATTTGAGGGGGGGATTTTTTTCAATTTTAAATTTGGAGGGAGAGAAATTTAATAGGAAATAAATATAAGACAGAAACTTTAGACTGTTTTAGAGGGAAATTTATTTCAAGAAAGTGTGGACATTAATATTATTATTATTATATATTATTATAATTATTATTACATTATTATTAAATATAATATAGTTATAAATATTATTATTATTATTATAACTAAATATAATATAGTGATATATATGATATATATTTTCATTATTAAATATATATAGTAGTATTATATGACTAAATTATTATATATAATAATATATATGGTTATTACTATTATTATTAAATCTATAATCTAGTAACATATATGATTATTATTGTTATATAATATAATAATATATTATTATTATATTAAAATATACAATATTATATAATTATTAAATATAATATTGTCATAAAATACATCATTTCGACGTATTTCAGGACAACATATGTCCCTAGGGCCCTTAGTGACCCCTTTCAATGCATTCCCAATGGGTACCTAGGGGTCCTAGCGATATACATTGTCATGGAATGTGTCGAAAGGGGTCATAGGTCATCCTATGACTCCCTTCGACCCATATGAACGACTAATATGTCCCTAGGAGTCCTAGGACCCCTAGGGACACATGTCATCATGGAATGTGTCAAAGGAGGTCATAGGTCTTCCTATGACCCCTTTTAACCCATATGAATGATTCTAATATGTCCCTAGGGGTCCTAGGACTCCTAGGGACACATGTTATCATGGAATGTGTCAAAGGGGGTCATAGGTCACCCTATAACCCACTTCGACCTATATGAACGATTCTAATATGCCCCTAGGTGTCCTAGGACCCCTGGAGACACATGTCATCATGGAATGGGTTGAAGGGGGTCAAAGGTCAACCTATGACCCCCTTCGACCCATATGAACGATTCTAATATGTCCCTAAGGTTCTTAGGACCCCTAGGGACACATGTCGTCATGAAATGGGTCGAAGCCTTTGACCCATATGAATGATTCTACTATGTCCCTAGGGACACATGTCATCATGGAATGGGTCAAAGGGGCTCACAGGTCACCATATGACCACCTTCGACCCATATGAATGAATCTAATATGTCCCAAGGGGTCCTAGGACCCCTAGGGACCAATGTCATCATGGAATGTGTTGAAGGGCATCATAGGTCACCCTATGACGCCTTTCGACCCATATGGACGATTCTAATATGTCCCTAGGGGTCCTAGGACCCCTAGGGACATATGTCATTATGGAATGAGTTGAAGGGGGTTATAGGTCACCCTATGACCCCCTTCAACCAATATGAATGATTCTAATATGTCCCTAGGGGTCCAAGGAACTGTAGGGAGATATGTCATCATGCAATGTGTCGAAGGGGGTCATAAGTCACCCTATGACAACCTTTGACCCATATGAACGATTCTAAGATGTCCTTGGAGCTCTTAAGATCTCTGAGGACACATGTCGACATGGAATGTGTTGAAGGGGGTCATAGGTCACCCTATGACCCCCTTCGACCCATATGAACGATTCTAATGTCCCTAGGGGTCCTAGGACCCCTAGGGACACATGTCGTCATGGAATGTGGCGAAAGGGGGCCATAGGTCACCCTATGACCCCCTTCAACCCATATGAACAATTTTAATATGTCCCTAGGGGTCCTAGGAACCTTAGGGACACATGTCATCATGGAATGTGTCAAAAGGAGTCATAGGTCACCCTATGACCCCCTTTGACCCATATGAACAATTATAATATGCCATGTCATAATAGAATCTGTTGATGGGGGTCATAGGTCACCCTATGACCCCCTTTGACCCATATGAATGATTCTAATATGTCCCTAGGGGTCCTAGCATCCCTAAGGACACATGTCATCATAGAATGTGTCAAAGGGGGTCATATGTCACCCTATGACCCCCTTCGACCCATATGAACGATTCTAATATGTCCCTAAGGGTCTAAGGACCACTAGAGACACATGTCATTATGAAATGTGTCAAAAGGGGTCATAGGTCACCCTATGACACCCTTCAACCCATATGAACGATTCTAATATGCCCCTAGGTGTCTTAGGACCTGTAGAGACACATGTCATCATGGAATGTGTCGAAGGAGGTCATAGGTCATCTTATGACCCCCTTCGACCCATATGAATGATTCTAATATATCATTAGGGGTCTTAGGACCCCTAGAGACATATGTCATCATGAAATGTGTCGAAGGAGGTCATAGGTCATACTCTGACCCTCTTCGACCCATATGAATGATTCTAATACGTCCCAAGGGGTCCTAGGATGCCTAGGGACACAAATCATCATGAAATGTGTCGAAGGGGGTCATAGGTGACCCATATGAACGATTCTAATATGTCCCTAGGGGTCCTAAGACCCCTAGTGACACATGTCATCATGGAATGTGTCGAAGCGAGTCATAGGTCACCCTATGACCCCCTTCAACCTATATGAATGATTCTAATATGTCCCTAGGGGTCCTTGGACACCTAGGGAGATATGTCATTATATAATGGGTCAAAGAGGGTGATAGGTAAACCTATGAACCCCGTCAACCCATATTAATGATTGTAATATGTTCCTAGGGGTCTTAGGACTCCTAGGGACATATGTCGTCATGTAATGGGTCGAAGGGGGTCATAGGCCAACCTATGACCCCCTTTGACACATATGAACGACTCTAACATGTCGTCATGGAATCTGTCGAAGGGACCTATGACCCCTTTCGACCCATATGAACGATTCTAATATGTCTCTAGGGATCCTATGACCCCTAAGGACACATGCCATCAAGGAATGTGTCGACCCTTCAACCCATATGAATGATTCTAATATGACACATGTCGTCATGGAATGTGTCGAAGGACCCATTTGAGCAATTCTAATATGTCCCTAAGGGTTCTAGGACCCCTAGGGACACATGTCATCAAGGAATGTGTCGACCCTTCGACCCATATGAATTATTCTAATATGACACATGTTATCATGGAATGTGTCAGTGACCTATGACCCCCTTCGACCCATATGAACAATTCTAATATGTACCTAGGGGTCCTAGGACCCCTAGGGACCCATGTCATCATGAAATGTGTATAAGGGGGTCATAGGTGACACTATGACCCCCTTTGACCCATATGAATGAATCTAATATGTCCATAGGGGTACTAGGACCCTAGGGATACATGTCATCATGGAATGTGTCGAACGGGATAATAGGTCACCCTATGACCCCCTTCGACCCATATGAATGATTCTAATATGTCTCTAGGGATCCTAGAACCCCTAGGGACACATGTCATCATGGAATGTGTTGAAGGGAGTCATAGGTCAGCCTATGACCGCTTTCGACCCATATGAACGATTCTAATATGTCCCTAGGGGTCCTAGGACCTCTAGAGATATATGTCATCATGGAATGAGTCGAATGGGGTCATAGGTCATCCTATGACCTCCTTCGACCTATATAAATGATTCTAATATGTCGGTAGGGGTTCTAGGACCCCTAGGGACATAGGTCATAGTGGAATGAGTTGAAGAGGGTCATAGGTCAACCTATGACCCCCTTCGACCCATATGAACGTTTCTAATATGTCCCTAGGGGTCCTAGGAACCCTAGGGACACATGTCATCATGGAATGTGTCGAAGGGGATCATAGGTCAACATATGATCCCCGTAGACTCATATGAATGATTCTAATATGTCCCTAAGGGTCCTAGGACCCGTAGGGACATATGTTGTCATGTAATGGGTCGAAGGGGTTCATAGGTCAACCTATGAGACCCTTCGACCCATATGAATGATTTTAATATGTCCCTAGGGGTCCAAGGACTACTAGGGACATATGTCATCATGAAATGTGTCAAAGGGGGTCATACGCCACCCAATGAAGCTCCTTCGAACCATATGAATGATTTCAATATGTCGCTAGGGCTTCTAGGATCTCTAGGGACAAATGTCGTCATGGAATGTGTCAAAAGGGGTCCTAGGTCACCCTACGACCCCCTTCGACCCATGTAAATGATTCTAATATGTCCCTAGGGCTCTTAGGACCCCTAGAAACATATGTCATCATGAAATTGGTTCGATCCATATGATTGATTCTAATATGTCCCTAGGGGTCCTAGGACCCCTAGGGACATATGTAGTCATGGAAAGGGGGTCATATGTCACCTTGTGACCCCTTTTGACCCATAAGAATGATTCTAATATTTTGCTAGAGGTCCTAGGACCCCTAAGGACATAGGTCATCATGGAATGTGTCCTATGACCCCCTTCGACCCATATGAATGATTCTAATATGTTCTTAGGTGGCCTAAGACCCGTAGGGACATATGTCATCATGAAATGGGTTTGACCCATATGAATGATTCTAATATGTCCCTAGGAGTCCTAGGACCCCTAGGGACATATGTCATCATGGAATGTGTCGATGGGGGTCATAGGTCACTCTATGACCCCCTTCGACCCATATGACCCCCATTGAGACATTCCATGATGACATATGTCCCTAGGGGTCCTAGGACCCCTAGGAACATATGTCATCATGGAATGTGTCGAAGGGGGTTATAGGATGACCTATGAACCCCCTTCGACCCATATGAATGATTTTAATATGTCTGTAGGACCCCTAAGGACACATGTCATCATGGAATTTGTCGAAAGGGGTCATAGGAAATCCTATGACCCCCTTCAACCCATATGAACGATTCTACTATGTCCTTAGGGTTACTAGGACGCCTAGGGACACATGCCATCATAGAATGTGTTGAAGGAGGTCATAGGTCATACTATGACCCCCTTTGACCCATATGAACGATTCTAATATGTCCCTAAGACTCTTAGTACCCCTAGGGACACATGTTATCATGAAATGTGTCAAATATGAATGATTCTAATATGTCCCTAAGAATACATGTTGTCATGAAATGTGTCAACCTATCACTCCCTTCGACCAATATGAATGATTCTAATATGTCCGTAGGGGTCCTAGGATCCCTAGGGACATATGTCATCATGAAATGGGTTGAAGGGGTTCATAGGTCATGCTATGACCTCTTTCAACCCATATGAATGATTCTAATATGTCCCTTGGGGTCCTGGGACCCTTATGGACACATGTCGTCATAGAATGTGTCAAACGAGGTCATAGGTCAGCTTATGACCCCCTTCGACCCATATGAATGATTTGAATATGTCCCTAAGGGTCCTACGACCGCTAGGGACATATGTCATCATGTAATGGGTCAAAGGAGGTCATAGGGCACCCTATGACACCCTTCAACCCATATGAATGATTCTAATATGTCCCTAGGGGTCCTAGGACACCTAGGGACATATGTCGTCATGGAATGTGTCGAAGGGGGTCATAGGTCACCTTATGACTTCTCTTGACTCATATGAATGATTCTAATATTTTCTTAGGGGTCTTAGGACCCCAAGGGACATATGTCATCATGGAATGTGTCGAAGGGGTTCATAAGTCACCTTATGACCCCCTTCAACCCATATGAATGATTCTAATATGTCTCCAGGGGTCCTAGGACCCCTAGAGACATATGTCATCATGTAATGGTTCGAAAGAGGTCATAGGATGATCTATGACCTCCTTTGATCCATATGAATTATTCTAATACGTCCCTAGAGGTCTTAGGACCCCTAGGGACATATGTCATCATAGAATGGATCGAAGGAGGTCATAGGTCACCTTATGACCCCCTTCAACTTATATGAATGATTCTAATATGTCCCTAGGGGTCCTAGGACCCTTAGGGATATATGTCAACATGGAATGTACCGAAGGGGTTCATAGGTCACCCTATGACCCCCTTCGACCCATATGAATGATTCTAATATATCCTTAATGGTCCTAAGAACCCTAGGGACATATGTCATCATATAATGTGTCGAATGGGGTCATAGGACACCCCCTTCAACCCATATGAATGATTGTAATATGTTCGTAGGGGTCCTTAGAACCCTAGGGATATATGTCATCATGGAATGTGTCAAAAGGGGTCATAGGATGACCTATGACCCCCTTCGACCCATATGAATGATTGTAATATGTCCCTAGTAGTCCTAGGACCCCTAAGGACACATGTCATCATGGAATGTGTCAAAGGGGTTCATAGGTCATCCTATGACCCCTTTTGACCCATATGAATGATTCTAATATGTCCCCAGGGCTCCTAGTACCCCTAGGGACACATGTAGTCATAGAATGTGTCGAAGGGGGTCATAGGTCATCCTATGACCCCCTTCGATTGATATGAATTATTCTAATATGTCCCTTGTGGTCCTAGGACCCCTAGGGACATATGTCGTCATGTAATGGATTGAACGGGTTCATATGTCAACCTATGACCCCCTTCGAAGCATATGAATGATTCTAATATGTCCCTAGGGGTCCTAGGACCCCTAGAGATAGATGTTGTTAGAGAATGTGTCGAAGGGGGTCATAGGTCACCTTGTGAAGCCCCTTCAAACTATATGAACGATTCTAATATGTCTCTAGGGGTCCTAGGATCCCTAGGGACACATGTCATCATGAAATGTGTCGAAGGAGGTCATAGGTCACCCTATGACCCCCTTCGACTCATATGAACTATTCTAATATGTCCCTAGGGGTCCAAGGACCCCTAGGGACATATGTCATCATGGAATGTGTCGAAGGGGGTCATAGGTCACTATATGAAGCCCCTTCGAACTATATGAATGATTCTAATATGTCCCTAGGCATCCTAGGATCCCTAGCGACACATGTCATCATAGAATGTGTCGAAGGGGGTTGTAGGTCACCCTATGACCTCCTTCAACCGATATGAATGATTCTAATATGTCCTTAGGGGTCCTAGGACCCCTAGGGACATATGCCATCATGGAATGGGTCGAAGGGGGTCATAGGGTGACCTATAACTCCCTTTCACCCTTATGAATGATTCTAATATGTCATCATGAAATGTGTCGAAGGGGGTCATAGGTCACCCTATGACTACCTTTGACCCATATGAACGATTTTAATATGTCCCTAGGGGTCTTTGGACCCCTAGGGACATATGTCATCATAGAATGTGTCGAAGGGGGTCATAGGTCACCCTCTGACCCCCTTTGACCAATATGAACAATTCTAATATGTCCCTAGGGGTCTTAGAACCTCTAGGGACATACGTCATCATGTAATGCGTCGAAGGGGGTCATAGGCTGACCTATGACCCCCTTTGACCCATATGAATGATTCTAATATGTCCCTAGGGGTCTTAGAACCCATAGGGACATATGTCATTATGGAATGGATTGAAGTGGGTCATAGGTCACCTTATGATCCCCTTTGAGCCATATGAATGATTCTAATATGTCCCTAGGGGTCCTAGTACCTGTAGGGATATATGTCATCATGGAATGTGTCGAAGGGGGTTATAGGTCACCCTTTTACCCCCTTTGATTCATATGAACAATTCTAATATATCCCTAGGGTTCCTAGGGACATATGTCATCATGGAATGTGTCGAAGGGGGTCATATGATGACCTATAACCCTCTTTGACCCATATGAAAAGTTCTAATATGTCCCTAGGGGTCCTAGGTCCCCTAGCGACACATGTTGACATGAAATGTGTTGAAGGGGCTCATAGGTCACCTTACAACCCCCTTCGACCAATATGAATGATTCTAATATGTCCCTAGGGGTCTTAGGACCTATATGGACATATGTCATGATAAAATGTGTCGAAATCGATCATAGGTCATCCTATGGCCTTGTTTGACCCATATAAATGATTCTAATATGTCCCTAGGGGTCCTAGGACCCCTAGGAACATATGTCGTCATGGAATGTGTTGACACGGGTCATAGTTCATCCTATGACCCCCTTCGACCTATACAAACGATTGTAATATGCCCCTAGGGGTCCTAGGACCCCTAGAGACATATGTCATCATGGAATGTGTTGAAAGGGGTCATAGGTCATCTTATGATCCCCTTTGACCTATATAAATGATTGTAATATGTCCCTAGGGGTCCTATGACTCTTAGAGATATATGTCATCATGGAATGTGTCAAACGGGGTCATAGGATGACCTATGACCCCTTTGGACCCATATAAAAGATTCTAATATGTTCCTAGGGGTCCTAGTAGGAACATATGTTGTAATGGAATGTGTCGAAAGGTGTCATAGGTCAACCTCTGACCCCCTTTGACCCATATAAACTATTCTAACATGTCCCTAGGTGTCCTAGGACCCCTAGAGACATATATCTTCCATAGCTGATCCTATGACCCCTTTCAACCCATATAAACGATTCTAATATGTCCCTAGGGGTCCTGGGACCCCTAGTGACATACGTCGTCATGGAATGTGTCGAAAGTTGTCATAGGTCATCCTGTGACCCTCTTCGACCCATATAAATGATTCTAATATTTTCCTAAGGGTCCTAAGACCCCTAGGGACATGTGTCATCATGGAATGTGTCGAAAGGGGTCATAGGTCATCCTGTGATGACCTTCAACCCATATAAACAATTTTAATATGTCCCTAGGGGTCTTAGGACCACTATGCACATATGTCATCATGAAATGTGTTGAAAAGGGTCATAGGTCATCCTATGATGCCCTTCGACCCATATAAATGATTTCAATATTTCCCTACAGGTCCTAGGACCCCAAGGGACATATGTCATCATGGAATGTGTGGAAGGGACCCATATGAATGATTCTAATATGTGCCTAATGATCCTAGGAACCCTAGGGACACATGTCATCATCGAATGTGTTGAAGGGGCTCATAGGACACCCTATGACCCCCTTCAACCTATATGAATGATTCTAATATGTCTATAGGGGTCCTCAGAACCCTAGGGATATATGTCATCATGAAATGTGTCAAAGAGGGTCATTGGATGACCTATGACCCCTTTCAACCCATATGAATTATTGTAATATGTCCCCAGCGGTCCTAGGACCCCTAGGGACACACGTCATCATGGAATGTGTCACAGGGGTTCATAGGTCATCCTAGGACCCCCTTTGACTCATATGAATGATTCTAATATGTCCCTAGGGGTCCTAGGACCCCTAGGGACACATGTTGTCACAGAATGTGTTGAAGGCCTATGACCCCCTTCGATCGATATGAATGATTGTAATATGTCCCTAGGGGTCCAAGGACCCCTAGGGACATATGTCATCATGTATGGGTTGAAGAGGTTCATAGGTCAACCTATGACTCCCTTCGACCCATATGAATGATTCTAATATGTCCACAGATGTCATAAGGGAATGTGTCGAAAGGTGTCATAGGTCACCCTATGAAGCCCCTTCGAACCATATGAACGATTCTAATATGTCCCTAGGGGTTCTAGGATCCCTAGGGACATATATCATCATGGAATGTGTCAAAGGATGTCATAGGTCACCTTATGACTCCCTTCGACCCATATGAACGATTCTAATATGTCTTTAGGGGTCCAAGGACCCTTAAGGACATATGTCATCATGGAATGTGTCGAAGGGGGTCATAGGTCACCCTATGAAGCCCCTTCGAACCATATGAATGATTCTAATATGTCCCTAGGCATCTTAGGATCCCTAGCGACCCATGTCGTCATGAAATGTGTCGAAGGGGGTCATAGGTGACCCTATGACCCCCTTCTACCCATATGAATGATTCTAATATGTCCCTAAGGGTCCTAGGACCCCTAGGGACATATGTCATTATTGAATGTGTCGAAGGGGGTCATAGGTCACCCTATGACCCCCTGTGACCCATATGAATGATTCTAATATGTCCCTAGGGGTCCTAGGGACATATGCCATCATGAAATGTGTCAAAGGGGGTCATAGGTCACCCTATGATTGCCTTCAACCCATATGAATGATTCTAATATGTTCTTAGGGGTCTTTGAACCCCTAGGGACATATGTCATCATAAAATGTGTCGAAGGGGGTCATAGGTCACCCTCTGACCCCCTTTGACCCATATGAATGATTCTAATATGTCCCTAGGGGTCCTAGGATCCCTAGGGACATATTTCATCATGTAATGCATCGAAGGGGGGTCATATGCTTACCTATGACCCCTTTCAACCCATATGAATGATTCTAATATGTCCCTAGGGGTCCTAGTACCCGTAGGGACATATGTCATCATGGAATGGATTGAAGGGGTTCATAGGTCACCCTATGACCCCCTTCGAGCCATATGAATGATTCTAATATGTCCCTAGGGGTCCTAGTACTCGTAGGGACATATGTCATCATGAAATGTGTCGAAGGGGGTCATATTGTACCCTTTAACCCCCTACGAATCATATGAACAATTCTAATATGTTCTTAGGGTTCCTAAGGACATATGTCATCATGGAATGTGTCGAAGGGGGTCATATGATGACCTATGACCCTCTTTGACCCATATGAATGATTTTAATATGTCTCTAAGGTTCCTAGGTCCCCTAGGGACACATGTCGTCATGAAATGTGTCGAAGGGGGTCATAGGTCACCTTACGACCCCATTCAACCGATATGAATGATTCTAATATGTCCCTAGGGGTCTTAGGACCCATATGGACATATGTCATCATGGAATATGTCGAAATCGGTCATAGGTAATCCTATGACCCCCTATGACCCATATAAACGATTCTAATATGTCCCTAGGGGTCCTAGGACCCCTAAGGACATATGTCATCATAAAATGTGTTGAAAGGGGTCACAATTCATTCTATGACCCCCTTCGACCCATATAAATGATTGTAATATGCCCTTAGGGGTCTTAGGACCCCTAGAGACATATGTCGTCATGGAATGTGTTGAAAGGGGTCATAGGTCATCCTATGATCCCCTTCGACCTATATAAATGATTGTAATATGTCCCTAGGGGTCCTAGGACCCCTAGAAATATATGTCATCATGGAATGTGTCGAAAGGGATCAGAGGTCATCCTCTGACCCCTTTCAACCCATATAATAGATTCTAATATGTTCCTAAGAACATATGTTGTAATGAAATCTGTCGAAAGGTGTCATAGGTCAACCTCTGACCCCCTTTGACCCATATAAATGATTCTAAGATGTCTCTAGGTGTCTTAGGACCCCTCGAGACATATGTCTTCCATAGCTGATCCTAAGACCCCTTTCGACCCATATAAACGATTCTAATATGTCCCTAGGGGTCCTAAGACCCCTAGGGACATATGTCATCATGGAATGTGTTGAAAGGGTTTAAAGGTCATCTTGTGACCCCCTTTGACCCATATAAACGATTCTAATATGTCCCTAGGTGTCCTAGGACCCCTATGTCATCATGGAATGTGTCGAAAGTTGTCATAGGTCATCTTGTGACCCCCTTCGACCCATATAAATGATTCTAGTATTTTCCTAAGAGTCTTAGGACCCCTAGGGACGTGTTGTCATGGAATGTGTCGAAAGGGGTCATAGGTCATCCTGTGACCACCTTTGACCCATATAAACAATTCTAATATGTCCCTAGGGGTCTTAGGACCCCTGTGCACATATGTCATCATGGAATGTGTCAAAAGGGGTCATAGGTCATCCTATGACGTCCTTCGACCCATATAAATGATTTTAATATGTCCTTAAGGGTCGTAGGTCCCCTAGGGACATATGTCATCATGGAATGTGTCGAAAGGGGTCATAGGTCATCTTATGACCCCCTTCGACCCATATAAATGATTTTAATATGTCCTTAGGGGTCATAGGACCCCTAGGGACATATGTCATCATGAAATGTGTCGAAAGGGGTCATAGGTCATCCTATGACCCCCTTCGACCCATATAAATGATTCTAATATGTCCCTAGGGGTCTTAGGACCCCTGTGGACATATGTTGTCGTGGAATGTGTCGAAAGGGGTCATAGGTCATCATCTGACCCCTTTCAATCCATATAAATGATTCTGATATGTCCCTAGGGGTCCTAGGACCCCTAGGGACATATGTCATCATGCTATGTGTCAAAAGGGGTCATAGGTCATTCTATGACCCCCTTCAACCCATATAAATGATTCTAATATGTCCCTAGGGGTTCTAGGACCCCTAGGGACATATGTTATCATGGAATGTGTCGAAAGGGGTCATAGGTCATCCTATGACCCCCTTCGATCCCTATAAATGATTATAGTATGTCCCTATGGGTCCTATGACTCCTAGAGACATATATCGTCATGGAATGTGTCCAAAGTGATCATAGGTCGTCTTGTGACCTCCTTCGACCCATATAAATGATTCTAATATGTCCCTAGGGGTCCTAGGACCCCTAGGGGCATATGTCATCATTGAATGTGTCGAAAGGGGTCATAGGTCATCCTGTGACCCCTTTCGACCCATATAAACAATTCTAATAGAAATAATTTAGTAAGAATATAATAATATAGTAAAAAAAAAAATATAGTATAATAATCATATATATATATATATTATATATTAATAACATAGGTCATAATAATAATAATATGTTATAGAAAATAATTTATAGATGATAATAATAATATATATTAATAACATATATATAATATATTACGTTATTATATTTAATAAAAATATAGTAAAAATAATAATGATATAACATAATAATATATATTATATTTATAGATAATAATAATAATAATAACATAATATATTATTATATATTATATCTTTACGTTACGTTATTTTATATATATATTATATTATATAGATTATATATTATTATATAATATATAGATTATATATTATATTATATATAATAGTTACGTTATTATATTATATATTTATAGATTATATATTATATCTTTACATATTTCATAACTCAAATTAGTCATATAACTCACAAATTCATTTTTCCTTCCAATTTTTTTGTCACCAGTATCGGATATCCAATTTAATATCAAATCAGATATTCGATAAGGCTTGGGCCTTACTTTTCAGGTTTGGTACCTGGATAGGTGATAAAAAGTCAGAGTGGATTTTGTAGCGCTTTTAGATGTCTTCAAACTCTATTTTTTTCACATTGCCACTTTTTGGCACACCATGATCTTGCACATACCCGTGCACTTTATGTTATATTTTGATGGTGATTTACTTTTTAATATTTCATTTAAGTCACTTTATAGTCTATTTTGATGTTGAGATTTACTTTAATGTTTTATTTTTAAACATTTAAGTGAAATGTTACTTTTTGAACATATTTGCAATTTATATGTAAAATATATAGTGTAAATATGATATTTGACCCCTTTAAGTGACATTTGCTCAATAATCAATCTAACATGTGCTAAATAGATCACTTAAGTGATGCAACTCTACAACATGCATTTTCTTCTAACATGTTACATGCAAATGCATCTAGAGTGAGATTTACCTTTTGCATGCAAATGCAAATAACATGTTACATGTAAATGCATCTAGAGAATGATATTTACCTTGGATGCCCAAGTGCATGTTATTTCAAAAAGCATATTTTAAAACATGTAGTCACCCTCCAAGAGAGTGATTCGTATGTAAACGCAAAAATAAAATAAGAAACCGCCCTTGGAGAACGTGAATTACTCCTGGGGTGGAAATGTTTGATTTGTGTAAACCAAAAGCACATTCTTAAAACATGTAATGACCCTTGCAGAGTGCAATTTGCATCAAGAAACTACTTCCATACATTTTCAAAACATGTAACGAGGCCCCAAGAGTGCGATTTGCTTCTTGCTTGCCAATACTTGCATGTAAAAGCATTTGAAGGACATATTTTTGCAAATACATGCTAGGTGTTATAGACAATGGTAGTTCAAGAGTGCAATGTGCATTGAAACCCACAAATATATGCATATTTAACACATGCATTTGCATTTAGAGAGTGTAATTTGGACTTGATGCACATGCAAATGCCTTTCAAGATCATGATTTTCCACTGGAAGGTCAAATATACCCAAACACATCATTTCAATGCATTTTTAAAACATGTAAAGAGGCTTGGAGAGCACGATTTTCCTCTCGCACTCAAAATGGCTGCATGTAAATGCATTTGAAGAATATATTGTTACTTCAAATGCAACGTGTTACATGCATTTTCCCTCCAAAAACTTGATTTTGCATAAAGAAGGAAAAAAACATTTTCAATAAATTTCTATGCAAACACATTGGATTTGTTTGCCCTTGGAGATCACCATTTGACTTATTGATGCATATTCAAACATGAAGATCCTTCTCATAAGTGTGATTTGCACTTAGGAATCTAAATTTGCAATCCCTTGCACATGAATTTGCATCTTGCAACCACAATTTGAAGCTTAACTTTGAAGTTTTCAAAGACATTTGGTTACCGCACTTAAAGAACTTGATTTTGGAGAGAACAAGTTCATCCAAACTTCTCCTTCTTCCAAATTTTGCTCGTTGCTCTGCAAGTAAGTGTGAGGATTCGATTTTGCGTGCATTTCTTGTTCGTTTTGCTAATTTGCTACATTCTTTGGCTCTTTATTATCCATTTGTTCAAATGCAACTTTAGTTTTTTGCATCAAGTTAATAAATAAGTTTGAAACCTTCATTTTCTTGTAAATGTAAAAGCTCTTCCATTGCAAAAATGAAAATTTTATGCATAGTAAAGTTTTGGAGTTTGTCAAAATTTGAGTCAAATCAAGAGGTATGTTTTTCTTTTGTTTTTAAGTTTTTGTATATATTTTGTTGTTTGTTTTGGGTTCTTTTTAAAGAAAAGTTGGAGATTTCCAGTAAAGAATGCAAGTGCATGTCCATGCTTTCATCCTCCATGTCAATCCATTTTCCAAATACATTCCAAGTCCATATTCCTTCACATGCAATTGCATTTTATAAACCCCATTACATATTTACATCAACTAAAAATGATGGATTTTTACCATAAGTAATTGTCTCTCATAAACCTGATTTTGGTAAAAAGCCACATTTTGAAATACCAAAATTCTCTTTTTGCACACATCCATATGCTTCCAACTTGAATTCTAGGTCATCCAAAACAAAAGCCCCACTTTGCCTACATGTAATCCATCATCTTAAACCCAATTGTGACATTTTTTGCCCAAACCACAAGTTGTCCTAAATATTTCCAAAAGGTATGTTATTCTTTTGTTTTTAAGTTTTTGTATATATTTTGTTGTTTGTTTTGTGTTCTTTTTAAAGAAAAGTAGGAGATTTTCACTCAAGAATGTAAGTGCATGTCCATGCTTTCAACCTCCATGTCAATCCATTTTCCAAATACATTCCAAGTCCATATTCCTTCACATGCAATTTCATTTTACAAACCCCATTGCATATTTACATCAACTAAAAATGATGGATTTTTACCACATGTAATTGTCTCTCATAAACCTGATTTTGATTAAAAAACCCCACATTTTTAAATACCAAAATTATTCTCTTTTTGCACGCATCCATATGCTTCCAACTTGAATTCTTGGTCATCCAAAACAAAAGCCCCACATTGCCTACATGTAATCCATCATCTTAAACCCAATTGTGGCATTTTTTGCCCAAAATACAAGTTGTCCTAAATATTTCCAGCCTTCCAAAGTGTTCAATAAGTATTTAATCCATACTTCAAACACCTATACTCATTGGAATTTTTATGTTACGACAAACTCTTCAAGTCAAGAAGGTGTTCTTTGAATCAAAAGTAGTAATTCATTTGGTCTCCACCTTTCCTAATGGCTGCCTAAGAACTCAAGTTTGTGTAGGAATGCGCTTAACACTTTATTTCAAAAATAAATAAAAAGAAGAATCATTTAAAAATGCTAACAGGTAAGTTATTCTAAAAAGGTTGTCAAAGTGTTAGAAACTTCAGGATGTGGAAAATTGATAAAGGAGAATGCACAACTTGGTTACATCAAGTTTTTTAAATAACAATTGGAAATTCATCAAAGAGAATCAAAGGCTATCAAAAGATGCTTTACCATGGTTATCAAAGTGAATGTAGTTGCACAAAATATAGGAACTCTCGATCCTGTGATCATTTGCGATTGCATCACCAAGAACAAGTCCTTGTTGACAATATACATGATTGATTCATCCATAATAAATAGTTTCAATGTTTTCTTCAAATATTTTTTCATCTTTAGTTGCAGAAGATACATTACGTATAATCTGATTGCATGTTATTCAATTACACATTCTTTAGACATGTAATTCAATAATTCTTCTCACCTAGTTTGACTAGGTCAAGGTGGTTGTGTTCCTCCCACCTTTTTCTCCTTCTTTCTCTCACTTCTTTTCCCTAATATAAGGAGTGCCCCTCTCATTGTAAAAGTCATCTTTATTTTGTATGCAAGAAAGATCTGCCAAACTTGTGCAAGCATAACTTTGATTGTGTTGTGCCAATTTGGAAGAAAAGTGAGTAAAAAGAAGCAATTGGATTCGAAGCTTCGACTAGAAGTGATTGTGATAGCACAAATTAGAAGCTTTGACTAGAATCTATGTTTATTATTTTTTATTAATGTTGTATTGCATGTTTAAATAATAGAGAATAGTGAGTTAAGAATTAATTGGAGCCAAAACTTTGATTGAGAGTGATTGTGGTGATACATAGAATACAAGCTTTGACTGTAGCTTGTATTGCCATCTTAAATTCATAAAAAATAGTTAGAATTCCCTACTTCTAGAAGTCTTTGTGCCTCAATGGTAGAGGTTATTCATTTAGAATAGATTAAAACAAGACTTAGAGCCAAAGTGATACACTTTCAATCAACCTTTGAGTTGTTATTGGTTTGCCAGTATCATCGTTTGTAGCTATTAGATAGAAGGTAGTTTAGAGATTTAATCTTGCCCATTACTTACTCTATGGGTAAGTGGATTCTTTCCTAAAAGATAAGAGGAAAGAATATTGGTAACACCCCTTAAAAAATCTCTCAACTTCTTTCCTACCTTGAGTTGATCCAAGGAATGGTGAGAAGGGGAATCCTTCCCTTAATGGTAGAAAAGATTTGATATCATACATTGTGGCTAGTTTACCTTTTTTGCAATTGAATTTGCACAAATGGTTGGTTGCAAAATATCCACCCAACAATTTTTAAGTGAGCATTGTATGTGACCTATAGGGGCATCTTTTAGAGTACAAGAAACATGTGTTTTATGGGGTTCTAAAAGAATGCAAAGATCATAAGTTCATGTGCAGCCTAAAAGAGAGTTCTCATAAGGCTAAAAAGGGGCAATATTTCCTTTTGTTAGTATTTAAGATATTGTTCATGTAACATCTAACCCACATGGATAGTGAGATGAAGGTTGGAGTTTAATCTTAACTAGATCTTGTGAAGTAATGAAGACTGTCTTTCTCTTACTTTTCTTATCCATTATTGAGTGGTAGTATTTCCTTACATATGTTTGTATTTGATTCCTAAATTCTTTGTAATGACCCCTTTCTATCATCCATTTAGTTTTTCCCAATTTCTGATAAAAACCTATTTCTTTTATAAAGAATTGTTTTCCTGATGATCCTTTAAGGGTATGTAATACTCATTTATATACTTTTTTATAAGGAAAGGTGTGATCTTTTTTTAAGTAATTTTAATATTAATTATATGATTAAAAATAGAATTTAATAATTATTTAATTTATTTAACTCATTAATATTATAATATAATATATTACATTATAATTTATGATATATATTGATTTATTATTATATTATCAAATATATCATTGTTATATTTGTAAATTTATATATATTATAATATTTTAAGATCAACTATATTTAATATTTAGTATCTAGTTATGTTGAATTTATATCTCTATAAAGTATTACACATATATCATTATATATAATAGATTATATTTTACTTTAATATTATTATTCTTGATTATTATTATATTATTATAATAACAATATATTATCTTAATATTTATATATCCTATTTATTTGGGCTCATGACAAGTCTGCCCTTCCTTGAATTGCTTGCCCTCAAGCAACACATTATAATCATAAAAGAAGGATTATTAAAATAACAATCATGCTCACAAAATTATGAAGTATAAATATATACAATGTATAAACATTAATGCATGAAGACACAAAGTATACACATTAATGCAAGAAAACACAAAGTAGACACAAAGTATACACATTGATGCAAGAAGACATGGAGTAGACACAGAGTATACACATTGATTCAAGAAGACATGAAGTAGACACAAAGTATACACATTGATGCAAGAAGACATGAAGCAGACACAAAGTATACACATGAATACATAAAATATGAGGTATAAACTTCAAAGTGATATGCTTACAGAAACACGTTCTTATAGTGAGTGGTCAAATTATTGTGCTTGGGCATGGAAACAATCTACTTGAGGCTCCCTCATGAACAAAGCCCATTTTGGGAATCTTACCTTAACATGACTGAATTAATCCCTCTCCCTTCACAAGATCTACATTCACTATAACACTTTTAGGTATATAGATACTTGGAAAGAATAATGTATGTATCGTTCATTTACATTGTCATGTTCCTATAGTGAATGGTAGAATTATTGTGCTCAAGTAAAAATAGTCTCCAAGAGGCTCCCTCATGAACAAACCCGTTTTGGGAATCTTCTCCTCACTGTGACTGGATTACTCTCCTTTTCACAAACTCCATATTCACTAAAGGAATAAATAAATCATCAATCATTTGTTAAGTTGATAATATCGACAAAAATATTTAAATATAAAGTAACTAGATGGATCATTTTTAGGCACTTTCCATGTCCATAATGAAGGGTAGAATTGTTGCGCTCAGGTAGAAACAAGCTCGAAGAGGCTCCCTCATAACAAATCTCATTTTGGGAATCTTCTCCTCACTATGCTCGGATTACTCTACCTTTCACAAACTCCCTCTTCATTAGAAATATGGAAAGACCTAGGTTGAATCTTGACGGATTGTAATACTAAGATATGTGATGTAACCCCCCGCTCGGGAACCCAAGAGAAATAAACCTAACATGTTACAATGTTTACTGAACTATTTTTTTTTTTTTGAAGTTTAAACAACATCAAGATACAGTTTCAATTCCTCAAGGATTCCTTTACGTTGAGTCACATTTAATAATTTTAAATTAATTAGTTTAAGTTTCAAGTACAATGTCTCAAGATCATAAAGGAATAACAGATACATAATCGCATAAGCAAATGCATAAGTATAACAATACAATGAAAGTACATCCACTAAATAACATCCACTGTACATGTCACAGGGTATGTGAGAAAAGATACAATACATCAGAATACGTGATAACATATATACATCATCTGAAAAGAAGTCTCTGAGATAAGAAATAAGAATGATAAAGGTACATCTTCTGCAACGAACATCCAACAGCTGACAATGTGAAGGGGGACCCAAATGGTAAGAAGGCACTACCTCCCGACCGCGTGGTTACCTAGTCAGGCTTCCACTCCCACCGTGCAGGGAAGATAATGAACGATCCACATACGGTAAAACAAACATAAAACATTCCTAGGCAAGGTACCCCTAATAGCGAAAACTACCTCAAAGGTAACACATGCTACTCAAGAAGATAAAATAATCCAAAAGTAAGAACACTCAATCCAATACTGACACCACATAACCAAACATCATACACGAACCAAGTATGAACCAAATACCAAGATCATAAAATAAAGTCAACGAAAGATAATCATCTCAAGTCAAAAGCCACATGTCAAAAGTACAACATCCATGAATCACCAATCATCATTAATGAAAGTAAATAACCATAATGAACATATCCAACAATAAATACACCACATCCAACAATAAGTACACCACCAGAGATACACAAATCTACAGAGGAGACTCAGGCTACATACTAGGGAGTGTCATCACATGGCTGCTTGAGTTACCCTAGACTGATCTCTTAAGAGATCCCGGACCCTCAAGCGTTGAGTTACCCTGGACTGGTTACTATGAACCCCGGACCCTCAACATCACACATATGGAAACTAGAAAGCCCTCTCAAGAAGACGAGGCACTCATCTCATTCCCATCCTTAGTCTATACAAGCACTAAAGGCATGGCTAGATCAAATATCTCTAACTTATCTTTTTAGTGTGTTTACCCCCCATAAATTTTACTTACTAGATTATCACTTATAACATAACTTGCATTAGGTTACCTTGGTACTGACCACTTTGGGTCCCGGACCCCTATGCAAGCCACTCCCAAAGTCACGTACCTAGACAACCTCTCCTAAGCACATAAAAACACAATTGTGTCCCATACCACAACACCCATAAAGATCAAACTCGGTTCCTTAACAGGCAATCTAATAACACGATGGTTTTCCCATCAAAGTACACATAAATGCTTCATAAAGTAAACTTCATAAATATAATTTCCAAACTGAATCACAAGACATATCATGACATCCAGTCACATAAATGGTATAACAGAAATCTCACAAACCTCTGGTGTACATCCTAGACTGGTCAACATCTAATCAACACCAAAATCCACAAGTAAAGACAATACATAGAAAACAATACAATTTCATAGTTGGGTTTGATTTGAAAAGACATAAAAAAAAGTTAAAAGTAATGTTTTCAATTTGCATTACAATGAACGTTCAAGTGTAGGAAATTCTCGGTTTATTCTACCCATTAACCCATTCATTATTCGACTTAAATATGTAGAATTACCATCATAATAAAAGTCATTTCCTAGTAGAATAATCTAGAATAATTGTTTTATTCCATTTAGGTTATTAAAAGAAAATAACAGTTCATTGATTTTAAATAAAATAACCATAATTTTAATAAAATCAATATTATAACCTCAATAACTAATTCTTATCGTTAATAGATCCTAATTAAATCAAGTTTAATTAGATTAATTAATAATTAATAAAGTTATTTAATTTTATTTAATTACAAAACATTTATATATATTAATAGTTAAATAATTAATAAATAATTATAAAATTTAATAATACAAAAATGTTATTAAATTATAAAGTAAATTTATTACAATGTAATTTAAATACATTTTAAAACATATTAAAATTTAATTAATTAAAAAAAAAAACAAAATATAAATATTTACATGTTTCGGCGTGTTTAAAGGCCCGCCGGCCTGGTACCTGCGACAACAGGTACCCTGCTGCACGCAGCAGCAGTTGTACTGTTGCCTGCGGCAGTAGCGGTACCGGCTGCCGCGACAGACTCTGCCAGCAGCAGGTACGGGGGGTATGTCCCCACCCTATATATTATATTTTTAAAATTTTAAAAATATAAAATTTCAAACAAACGTTTTTTTTTTTTTTTTGTAATATATAAATATTTTAAACAATCCAAATACATTATAATAAATTAATATTATTTTTAAATATATTTCTTTTTAAAAATAATAACAATTTATATATATAAAATAAAACCTCTTTCTTTCTTCTCATTATTTAATTTTTATTTTTTTAATTTTTTTAAATACTATCTGCAAATATAGTATGGTAGAGAGGACACAACAAATCATTTGAATTTCTAATTTTAAATCTTCTTTTCCTTCAAACCCTACATGATTTAATTAATTTCCTCAATGATTCTTCTATATGAATAATGAGAGACTAATTTTAACCAATCAGATCTTGAAAATAATCGAGATGATAAACAAAATTTCAATCACCCAACAATCACGAAGCAAACAGATATTTCCAATTAAAATTGCATTCACGAGATTTCAAAACCCTACCTCGTACTGATGCTAAAACTCTAACAGCTGGATGAAAATTTCTACTGCAAGCAATATTCTTCAAGCTACGAAAAATTCCTTCTTCTCCAAACCCTCTGAATTGCTCTCCAAACCTGTGTGTGCCCTTTTTAAACTTGTGTCTGAAAAACTCTCTGAGACCTGTGTGTGAAAACTTGTGTGTGCAATAATGACCCGAAACCTCTAATATAGAATCTAATTACCCTTTAGGGTTTATGTCTCCACAACTCTAAATTAGAATAATTATTTAATTTAATTAATTCTTTCATGCATAATTAATTTTCTTTTTAATTAAGATATTCTTTTATTATTCCTTCATGCACTTGAAGTGAATTGTTAAATTACTTTATTTAACTTTCCACTTTACTTTTAAGTTAATTTAATAACCTTTTAAAATCTCATGCACACTTGCTTAGAATATCTTTATTAAGTTCACATATTTTATCTTTTAATTAATCTCTTTTATTTTCAACTCATGCATAAATCATGCGAACTATAATATTTATGATAATTAAATATCTTTTCACTTTTAATTTCTTTTTTTTTTTACAAACTTAATTGATAAAATATTTATTAACTTAAATAACAATAATATTTAGCATTTATTTAAAAATGCACTCTAAATATATTATTATTAAATTAAATAAATATAATCACGTTCTAAATTTAAACTTTATTTAACTTTTTAATATATTTAGAACGTTTAATTTGATAAATATTTATTAACTTAAATAACAATAATATTTAGCATTTATTTAAAAATGAACTCTAGATATATTATTATTAAATTAAATAAATATTATCATGTTCTAAATTTAATCTTAAAACTTTTATCTTCAATTTAATTCTTTATATTTAATTAATTTCTCAATTAATTAAATATAATTAAATATTCAAAATATCATAATAATTTTCCATTAAATTAAATTATTAATTTAATCTATTAATTAGACTTAATTAATAGAAATTCATCAAAGACTCACAAAACAACATACACACAAAGGACTCACAGATTTTAAAAAGGGTAGACAGTCTGTTACAAGTCCTCCTTGCAGGACAAGTATTATAGGCTTATGGCTAGGATTGGACCTGATCATTATCTTCCCATTCTCACCATTTGAGTATTTGTAATAGGGCACGCTCATCCTGGCAATTCAGGGAAGTCGATGCCCGGTACCTACATCCTGCATAAAAGACGAGCATGTACATGTATATAATATATCTAAACTAAACAGACAATGGCGGGGAGTGGTTCATCGCATAGATCCCGACTAGCAGGTGACTACGACTCCCTCCCTTAACCACATCAAACACTTCAGATAGAAAGATAAAATAAACACGTGCACCATACACATGCAAGTATGGGGTAAGTATCGTAAAAATCACAAGTCTAACATCAAATGCGTACATATAATAATGCATCTCTATCAATACAACATAATCATCATTAAAGACATCATGTTAACATTTTTATGAAAGAAACCACATTTACTAACTAGGATTATCAAAATATCATTAACGACACATGAATAAAATCAACTAAGCAATAATAACTGATACATTTGTAATCAAAATCATGAAATAATATCATAATATTACAAATCTAGTATCTCTAAAACTAATCAATACATATAATCAGTTTAAAAGAATTTGACAATGATAACATAAATGTGAACTAGGGGCAGGCACTACATGTGATGTCCCATTATAATAGTAATATCCAGATTTAGCATTTGGTAATGGTTATATAATAGTTTCAACATATGTTCTAATGAACTTATATAAATAATGGTTATCCATTTAATATAAAATATTTATTATAAATGATCCTTTCTACTAGGTCAGCTTAGAAAATTTGCAAAAGAATATGAGATTCCATAGGAGTCAATTCTTGATATAATTAATCATTTTTATATCAACTTGTGAGTACCATTGCTAGATTGCTACAATGGTTCTTATGGACTTATCTGTGGTACTTATTATTATATTGGACTTCTTGTGAGATATAATCATATGAGAAATTATATTCTCAAAATCATATTTCATAATAATATTAATATTTAAAATTAGGTATTCTCTCTCTTCACATACAATATTAGTTTCCATGAGTTATGAACAACATATCATTTAAATATACTCTCTCTCTCTCTCTCTCTCTCTCTCTCTCTCTCTCTCTCTCTATATATATATATATACTTGAGATTACAAATATCACATATATTTTATCTCATAATATTGATTTCAACATATAAATGAAATAACAAGGGGGAGTAGGTGATATCTTATATGTTGTCTCATAATTTGGAAGTTACCTTATTTGGGCTTCGACCCCGCCTTCGATGTTTGAATAAAGAAATCAACTGGTCCTTTTTTTTAAGAAGTTTTGATTCTTGAGATATTGCCACCTTGATTTTTGGGTGTTGTATATGACAATTTCAATTTTTTTCTTTTGCCAGTCAACATTGTACTTATTGGGGTAATGGATATCATTTTGATTGGGTCTATTTTTCTAATCATTTCTCTTCGTTTGAATTTCCAAACTCTATATTTTTCCTTCCTCCTCCATTGAATTAGATTCTTCCAATCTGAATGCTTTCTAGAATAATTCTATAAGGTTATGCTTCAGATTTGTAATACACGTCGTTCTGGGTCCAAGCCAGTAAGGCTAATGCTTGACATGAGCAATGCACTGCATATGGTATACTTCATTATTCTTTCTCTGATTTCTTCTCTTGTACGGAGACGTTGATTGACCAGCCGTGCTTTGTACGACTTGACTGTTAACTTGTAGGCCACAGTTCTGAAAAAAAATATAAGTATTTTATTCTTTCTTTAATACCGTCATTTATTTGATCTCTTGGGTCGGATGTTGCTTCTTGTTTGTATATTCAATGGTAATACTCTTCCATGGCGGCGACGATGTTGTCATAATAATGTTATTTGCCAAGTAAACAAAATAACATCACCATTTGACATCATTGAGTGTTATGACTATATTAACTGCTCATTTTTATCTTTGGTGAAATATACAAATGAACGACCAGGATGATTTAAGCTTTTCTATAAAGAATATTATTCCTTTTACAAAATATTAGGTTCTTATTTTTTGTTGTCTATGTGTAAAAGTTTTGACTGTATCTCCAATCGTATGTATATATGTCCACATTTCTTAGTTTTCCTTATCACTCTATCATTGCTGAGTCATCATTAACAGTGATGTATTATATTTTCCATTGCCTTGACCAAAATTATTTTTGTCTTTGATTTGATCGAAGGATGATTAACCATTATTTGCATTGAACATGTGATCATTGGTCTTTGACCCTTTCCCTGATCGCTCTTGATTATCCGTTATTCTCTATTAAATTGATGCTTACTAACTAACCCTCAAAGACTTTTGGTATTTTATCCTATGTGTAGCTTGATTCATCAGTACTCAATTGCTATCAGTGATCTCCTTGGCTGACGTCACTATTCAATGTCGATATTGTTTGAAGAGAGATGGCTTGAAGAATCCTCCTAGTTCGCAGTGATAGCATGCAAGATGGTAGGATCGTTGTTCTGATACCAATTGTTATGATCCCTTTCAATCATCCATTTAGTTTTTTCCAATTTATGATAAAAACCTATTTCTTTTATAAAAATCATTTACATGATCCCTTATGGGTATGTAATACTCATTTATATACTTTTTTTATAAGGAAAGGTGCGACCTTTTATTATGTAATTTTAATATTAATTATATGATTAATTTTTTTAATAATAATATTTAATTTATTTAACTCATTAATATTATAATATAATATATTACATTATAATTTATAATACAATCTTATATATTGATTTATTATTATATTATCAAATATATCATTGTTATATTTGTAAATTTATATATATCATATTTTAAGATCAACTATATTTAATATTTAGTATCTAATTATGTTGAATTTATATCTCTATAAAGTGTTACACATATATCATTATATATAATAGATTATATTTTACTTTAATATTATTATTCTTGATTATTATTATATTATAATAATAATAATACATTATTTGAATATTAATATATCCTATTTATTTGGGCTCATAACATTCTTTTGTGAGTAAAGGAAGAGACAAGATTTACCTTGTGTGCAACTTAGGTCCCTTTCCTAGAGTTGGGTGTCATTGACATGTCACACATTTCTTTTGAAGCAACATTGTGAAATCATCATATTTTATTTTTTTGTGAGATATCTTAGTTATTTATAATAATTAAGGTTTCTCAACATTTATATTTGGGTCAGCCTTTGTCATTTCTTCTACTCTATACATATCCTTGTGTCATCTTATATAACATGATACTTTGGAAAAAAAGGAGAGATTGAGTATTCTTGTGTAATTTGAAATTTTTAGATTGCACCACCTTTCAATATATTATTTTTAAATTGGATCACTTAAGAGTTTGATGTTTCTAATATCATAGCTCAATGACCACTATGGAGAGTTTCTATATTATCCAACCTCTTGATATATACTGCATATAAAATGTCATTTAAGAATTTGATGTTTCTAATGTTTCATCTCAATGAGCTATGTGGAGAGTTTATATTTATTGAATGTGAAATGGCCTCCCAAGAAGGTGTACCTAAATACTCAAATAAATTTTCAACTAATAGTATGATGTCACTCAAATATCTTTTCAAAAGTTATAAGATTTGACAAACACAATGTCACATTTTTAACACCAATCTTTAGAAGAGAGACATGCAATAGGAATCAAAATTTAGACATTTCAAAAATAAATAAACAAATGTAATAACATGCAACTACATATAATAGAGACACCACAATTATTAACCTTGAAAAAAACATGTTGAAGACAAAAATCCAACAAAATGAACCTCAATGTATCATTTAATCACCATCAATAAAGTAGTTACAACATGTTATAAATACAAACTCTCTTATTATGCCAACTTTATTTTGAATTTTTTTGATAACATAATCTTTTGCAAATCATAGGTCTATTACATCTTCATCCAATGTCTCAAATACATAGAGCATGCCCACATAACAAGCCATAAAATGGTTTAACATAATTATTGGCTAGATGTAGTACTCAAGTTGCTACTCCAAAATCTGATTGCCAAATTCATCATGTCTCCCTCCCAAGTGCAATACTTGTGTCGTAAAACACATCATAATCTTCCATTGGACACTCCACTTGTTACTATGTTTCTTAGGGAGATTTATGATGTATTATCATTCTTACACATCACAAGTCATATATATATATATATATATATATATATATATATATATATATATATATATATATATATATATATATATATATAACCTTACATCTTACAATTTTTAGTTCTTGCCTCCGGCAGGATACTTATGTAATCATTTAGTGCCAATTTTATTATTTGACAAGTCAAACAACCAATAAAAACAAAATATTAATTCCAACATCATCTAAATATAATAGTTCAATATTAATTTTAATTTTTAACAATTTTAAAACATAATTTTTTTGAATTTTTGTTGGATGGAGCAATGGAAATAATAATTTATCCTTGGTATAAATATAAAATTCGTAGTTTGGGACTTTCAAGAGGCTTCCAATATGAATTAAGGCTTCCAGAAAGCTCCACTTCACTTTCTGACAGTTGAGCCTTCACATGCTAAAACAAAATTACTTTATTTTCTAAACACACACTTCAGACGCTTGCAGCTGTTGTTTCATAAAGCGCTTCCATATTAGCAAAGATCTATAATTTCATCTAGTTCAAATGGAATGGGTTATATGGGCATTATCAACCAAATTTAATTGCATAGGTAAATCTCTTCTCCATTGCTCTTTGTGTTCGTTCTTGCCAAGTTAACCTTTGAATTCAATCATAAAAGAATGAGACTAAACCCCCCTTTTCAATACAGGCCCATTCCCACTCAAAATGTCCACTCCACCATGAATTATGCATGCAAAGTTATAGCTAACCATTAGCTAAGATACCTAGTGGACACTGGAAGAACGAAAACCCCTCACCGTCCTTGAATGGACCTAAAGCCCCATACATAGGGACCATTGAATTCAATCCCATGAAAAGGAAAATGAACAAAGCATATGTACTCGATGAGAATAGGAGAATTTAAAAACAATAATCATTAACAACCACAACAAAACCATCATTAATAAATGCACCCATGTTCACCACAAGTTGGTCAAGTCTTCATTTTCCCTTAGTAGAGAAATTTGTGGTTAGCATTGGTGCTTTTATTAGTTCATCTGAGATAGCTTCGTCACACTTTTCTAGCTTACTTGATGTAGCTTTTGTAATTAATACTAGTGCTGATAATTTTTCCATAGAGTCCTGAAAGGAATGCTTGTGAAATTCCTCTTGTAATTGTAGATATTGAGCCATAGCAAGGCAGTTGGTGTGTCAACATGACCACCCACCTTTCCTAAGAAAAATGTGATTTGAGAACACAATGACTCCTCAAACATGGATACTATACATCTAACATTACTATTACCAAGTTTGTTGATTGTGTTGCGAAATCCCTTTAATTCTGATGTATAGAAAACAAAAATCAAATGACTTATAATTATGTGTTGCAGCTGTGAAACTTGGAATAGGATGGGGGAATTTTTAAAAAAACTTAATTAACAAAATTGAAGATAATAAAATTGACAGAATATGCAGCATACTAGAGACTTAAGGTAACTAGGATGGCACAGGTGCCATGAAAATTGCATTATTCTACTACTTGTTCTCCAAAATCATGACTTGGTCATGAACTCTAGGATTATATTTACCATTAACCTCCACAATGCACTTATCTCGGAGAGCTTGAAGATTAGGTTTGATGAACATAGAAATTTATATTGGGTATCCTAGTTCAATTCCAACTCATTGGAATGGAACTCCATCCACATTCACATGTGTACTGTAATAAACTCTAGAGGAGTACTCGAATGGATCTCCTGTGAATACTGTTCTAGAACAAGAATTACAAGCATAACAAGACACGTAAATTGACTTGTAAAATGACATGTTTCACTTATATGTCCACCTGCCCTTCCCCCCAACACTTACCATCTTGCTAATCTTATACATATTTTTAACAAAGAAATAAATTAATGATTGTATCTGAATAAGGCTACAAAGAATATATTGGATGTTTTGCCAAATGTAATTCACTATACATGCCACTTGTCTAGCACATCCTTGCCACTCCGTTTTGAAGTTCAAACAATATGTTGGAATCTTTTGTTTTAAATCTTGAGTTTATCATCAAACCTCCAAGATAATTTGGATGCCAAAAGAAAACTAAAAAAATTATTTGTAGTTTAGAACAAATGTAGATGGTTGAGGGACTACAACAACAGTAAATGATTGAGGGGTCGATGTAGATGGTTGAGGGACTACAACAACAACTATAAATGGTTGAGGGGTAGTTTGCCTCTTAGCTATCTCTACTGCATCCTGCTCTTTTCTTCTTCTTGGAGACTATAGTTGGAGAGTTCCCTTTTGTTTTTGTAGGTCCTCTTTCTAAAAATAGAACAAAGGGCTGAGCATATTGAGCTAAATGCCTATAGTTTTTTTCAAAGGGTGGGAGCATGTGTTGATTGTAGGTGGTTGCTATACCAATTCTTAAGTTTGATGTTGTTGTTAAAAAAATAGTTTCCGAGGTTGGTGCTCTTACAAGCTAATGCTAATTTTGTACATTTGCAACATCAAATTACTTAAAACTAATATTACTTTTTACTAAATTTATTAAAATTAAAATGCTCATTTCAATATAATGTAATTTGTATTATTTTGTAAATTTATTTTAAAAATGTATTCACATTGCCCTCTATAATAATTATTTCATTCATTTTAGGCATTCATTAAATAGGTGGGCTTCTTTACTTTAAACATTTGACAATATGAATTTTGGAGGCCGATTTTAAATTTCACAACGAATAAAGTTATTTTGATAAAATTATAGTATTGAGTTGAGCTAAGAATCCAAAAATCTTATTCATTATATGAGATTTTTTTTTAAATGTATATGTACATTCCAAGCATTTTTAAATAAAATTATATTTAATTATTTAATTGGAAGGATAATAATGCAAAATCTTTAGGCAAGAACCTACAACACAATGATAAATTGTAAGCCTCTTATGTGGAAGTTCTTGGGTTCAAATTCACTTGAGTTTAATAAATAATAATAATTAATAAACACATCATAATTATTAATCTTAGCTTCTACCATGTTAAATGTTTCTTCAATCTTCAAAGGATCAGTGATGCATATAGTATAAATGGAAATCTAAAACCACTTATGCGTATATGACCACTAGCTTGGAATTCAAAATAACAAGTTAGTAATGCAATAATGTTGAAAATTTTAAAATCTTCTATTTTTTTTTTTTTAAATGACAATATTTCCTATAAGTTCTAGTGTTAATAACCTATTATTCTATGGTAGTCAAAATGCTCTTCAATATCTTTTTAAAAGAATATTGTTAACTACATCACAAAGATTTTACTATCTTACCTCCTACAATTAACATGTCTCAAATCAAAGTAAACATCTAAGCTCATAAGTAAACATGATGTAGTTAGTCCTCACAAATTAAGAGTACAACTTGACTTCTCTCTTACTCTACAATCTACAATACAAAAGGTAAGAACTTTGGCCTGTGCCACTTATTTAGCTAATAGGCTATTTGTGGGAACTTTGTTCCCAAAAATTAATTTTTTGATGAAAAATTTGCAAGAATTTGGCCTAAAAATTGAAAATCCTTCTCGTTAATTATGTATCAACCAGTTTTTATCTCCCTCCACTTTTTAAGTCTTGTTTTGATATTTATTAGTTGTTATCTCCACTTTTAACTATTGTTTTTCTTTTTCTATTTACTAGCAGTCGCATGCTTTTGTACATGCAATGAGTTCACTGATAGGAGATGAGATTTAAGAGAAAAATGTAGAATGAATATTAAATAATGTAAATATAAGTTTTAAAAAAAATGAAAATATAAAAATAAAAAAGTTGAAGATTAAAACATAGATATAAAATTTACAATATTTAGAAAATTTGAATATTGCTTAAGAAATGTGTTCAATAATCTCAAGATTTTACAATTAAATTAAATTTATCAAATATTTAAAAAAAACTCATCAAAAAATTTATTACGAAAAACTAATAAGAGAAATACCAAAAAAGAAAGAAAGAAAAATAATGAAATCTCTAACAAATATTCTATTGACTAAATAAATTATAAAAACTGAAAAAAAAAATACTTAAAGAAAAAACTAAGCTAATATAAAAAATTATTTAAAGTAATTTAAAAACTAAAACCTAAATCAATTTAACAAATCAAAAGTTTAATAAATAGATATTAGAACATAATCTAATGTGCAGATTACATGTAATTATTTTTAAATAAATAAGAAAAGAAAAACAATAGTTAAATGTGGATACTTAAAATATAATCTTATGTGAACAAATTAGATTATTAATAATTTTTAATTTAAATAACATAATATTTACTAAAATATTTTAAATAGATTAATAAATATTATTTATTTAAATTAAATTTATCAAATATGAAAAAAAAATCATTTTAAAAAAACCCATCAAAAAATCTATTATGAAAAATTAATAAGAGAAATACTAAAAAAAAATGTTTAACAAATATTCTATTGACTAAATAAATTATAGAAACTAAAAAATAATATTTAAAGAAAAAATTAAAATAATTTAAAAAATAAATTAAAATAAACAAATAAATTAAAATAATTTAAAAACTAAAATCTAAATCAATTTTCAAAATCAAAAGTTAACTGAATAGATCACAACATGAGTAAAACACAAATCTTAGAATTCATAGCGCATAGATAAAGATTCAATCATAATAGAAAGAACAATCGCAACACATAGAGGGGGATTCAAATTTATTGAGGTAGTACCTAGTCACTTCAATTCCCTTCTTCTATTGGTCTTTAGTGTATGTGATGTACGTACTAAAAATAGTGTGAATAATTAAAAAGGACCAATAAATTATTCAATTAAGTTCTTGAAATGTTAATGAGAATTAATTTTAAAAAATTAAAATTAATGGAAAAAAAGGATAAAACCATTTGTGAAGAGGACAATAAAAAAGAATCAAATTGCATGTTATTAGTGTAAGTATGTATCTAGGATGATCTAGAGTATAAGGATTCAAAAAGGCTACATGTAAGAAGTTGTGAGAACTTTAGAAAGCTTGTTTAATTCTTTTCTTTTCCACTTTTGCATTCTATAATTTTATTGGAAGCTTCTTTGTATATGTAATCTTTGTGTTCAACTAATTACGTTAGGCAATGCTTGACGAGAAATTTAGAAAATTAGGAACTTTCATATAGTTCAAAATATTGATTAAAAAATGTTAAATTTAGTTTTGATATATTATATTTTTTTTAAGTGGAGGATTCTCATTGTAAAGTATATATTGTATTTTATTTGAAGTGGAGAATTCTCATTGTATTGGAAAGAAATTATCTTCATATATAACAAAATGTAATCTAAGTAGAGTGATAAAGAATAGAATTGATAAATTTATAGCACCTATAAATTTTATTATGAAAACAATGAAAAAAATAGTAGTAATAATAATAATCTAACTAGTATGAGAACCTAGATTTAAGCTTGAGCCTTAATTAATTAGTGCATCCTAATTAGGAAAAAAAACAAAGAATTATCATTATATTATAGAAACAATAAAATAATAATAATAATGTAACTAGTGGTGTGGAAACCAAGAGAAAAGATAAATTTAATCTAGAGTCCACCTTAATTAGAAGAAACAAAGAGTTGTCACTATTATTTTTTAAAATTTTAATAGGAACGTGGTGTATTTCTATTTTGAAAATCTAAAAATAACATTTAACAACTAGTGGAAGGAGAAACAGGGGGTGGGAAGGGAAGGTTGGGGACAATAAATACCGAGGGTATGGACCATAAATGCCTACCCCTCTCCACTCTTGTTTTGCAATTTGAACAAGAAAAAACAGGCACATTGAGGACTAAAGGAATGGTGGCTCCGGTGAAGTTGTTAGTTTTGTATATGTATTTGTGTGCATCTGCAAAGACCACATGCAACCAGTACGCTGTTGGAGATGAACAGAGGTGGGACTTTAGCGTAGATTATACCGTCTGGGCTTCCACCAAAACAGTCCATCTGGGTGACACCTTGGGTAAATTTATCTTTTAACTCTTCTCCTCTTCCTTGTCAATAGTAATAGTAATAGTAATAGTAAGAACAAGAGGTTTATTGAATCAATTGAAACAGTGTTCGAGTACCAAGGTGAATGGCATAACGTCTTGGAGTTTGAGAAGCGAGCATATGAATCATGCGACACAAGTAATCCAATAGAGCAGTTTCGAGGGGGTAATAACAGGATTTCACTTACCAGCATGGGGACAAGGTATTTCATTTGTGGAGTTCCCACTCATTGCAATGTAGGAATGAAGTTGGAAGTCACTGTTTCGCCCGACACTCATGTCCCTAAACACAACAACGCACAAACCGCTCCAGCCAGTAATTTTACTTGCACATCCATGCCTCCCTCAAGTGACTCTGCACAGCCATAGCAACAACCTACCTGCATAGGACACGTGTTACCGATTAGGAATGTGCCTACCTCCCTCTATGTCATTCCATTCTTTTATCCTTCCATCCTCTGGCTTTTCTTTCTCCTTCCTCTTCTTCTTCTTTTCTCTTTTTTATTCTCCTCTCTTCTTCTTCTTCTCCTCCTCACCCCAAAACTCTTTAGAACTCTTTCACTCCCTATTGCACCAGATTTTAAATTCTACTGTAGGAACACCCAGTCTGTACTTATCTATTTTTCTTATATTTCTTTGTTTCAATTACCCTCAATAATGATATCAATCGCAGTCTCTTCCATCAAGAATAAAATGAGTAATTAAACTAACATTACCTCTCACTTTGTTCACTACTAGATTTTGTGAATCAAGCCTTCTTAAATGATATGTGTGTTCATATTATTTCTGTTTCGACTTTGACAGAGACATTTATTCTACTATATGTGTAGCAACCTGTACATCCATGGGCCAAATCAATCCAATTTTAGTCATGTCTCGATTTACTTAAATGATTTTAATTTTAAGATACCTCATTATAATGTGTTTTCACTATATTATATAAGTTTGTATTTTAAGGAAAAATAGATTTCAATTTTTATTTTAAGAATATAATTTAATTAAAATATTTTTTTAAGAGAAATATATAATACTTTTATTACAATTTAAAATATTTGTTTAAAATCAATTCTCTATATGTCTTCTATAAAGTTATATAAATTAATTTATCATTTTTTATTCGACTCTAAGGTAAATTTAATATTTTTTAGCATAATTTAAATAAATTTTTTGAATAATATAAGATTATAATTTAAATATTCACTTTTAACTATTGTTTTTCTTTTCTTATTTATTTAAAAAATAATTACTTGTGATCTCCACATTAGATTATGTTGTGATCTCTATTTATTAAATTTTTAATTTTTTTAATTATTTTTTTATATTAGTTTATTTTTTTTTTAAATATTATTTTTTTCATATAATTTATTTAGTCAATAGAATATTTGTTAGAGATGTCACTATTTTTCATATTATTTTTTTTGTATTTCTCTTATTAATTTTTCATAATAAATTTTGTAATAAAATTTTTGATGGATTTTTTTTTAAATGATTTTTTTTTTCATATTTGATAAATTAAATTTAATTGTAAAATATTGAAATTATTGAACACGTTTATTAAGCAATATTCAAATTTCTTAAATATTGTAAATTTTATATCTATGTTTTAATCTTGAACTTTTTTATGTTTGTATTTTCATTTTTTAAAAACTTATATTTACATTGTTTAATGCTCATTCTACATTTTTCTATTAAATCTCATCTTCTAACAGTACACTCGTTCATGTACAAAAGCATGTTCTTATATAAATGTTCTTATATTGCATTGGATATTCTTAAATGCGTCATTCTTACAAAATATACATGACATTAGTATCATCCCAAAGTTGAACACCTTTTTCTATAAATACATAAAAATAAATAATCGAACATTAGAACTGCAAGATGCATGTCATCCAAGAATATTGTAAACGACTTTTAACATTTCACTGCTAAGATGAGCATAAAGAATGTTTAACGCCATTTTGTTTATATATTACAGAATATCTGAATATCCAATATTCTCAAGACTTCTAGAAACCAATATTAATACCGTTGGAAAACTAAATGGTGAGAATATACCATCATGAGCTCCATCGTAGTAAATGGACGATGCTTATTTATTCCCCGAAAGAACGAACGAACCGAACGTAGTATACACAAAGCACGGGAATTCAAGGCATCCCAATACAATATCAAGAATCGGCCTTTCTGTATTTTCACTCAATAATTTTCTCCCCAGCATGAAACTCTGCTTCATTTCCCTCTTGAGATGGTTAGTACCAGTCAAAACGAATTATACTCTATTTTTGGGCTGCACAGTGTAGGACAGCGGTATATCCGCTGTTGAAGTGGAATCTGAGGCTGTGATAAACGGAATCTCAAAAGCAAGATTCTTATACAAACACACCTCGTCCACTTTGCAATAATAAACCTGCAACCCACGACATTGTTCCATAATAGCATTAAAGAAATGTGATTTATTTTTTAGAAAAAGATAATTCATGTTATCTATCTCTGATGGCTGTCAATATGGTTGAATATGTGCAGAGACAAACCTTGCAATTAACTTTAACTGTAGCTGATGTCTCTGCAGATCTGGTGAAATGCAGTATTGCAGATCCTTCAGAGTCGAGGGTACCATCCATGGGCTCAACTAGCACCCCATCACTGGGCTCAACATCAGCCTCAAATTTGCTATTTGCTTCCTGAGATTAAACCATGGTTCAGATAACATCTTAGGAGTTACGGCAATTCGAAGCTGGAAAACATTAAGATTCATCTCCATAGATATCTCGATAAATCTTAAACCCCATAAAGCCATTCTTATTGCAATTAAGTAATTCTGGTTTTTGAAGGGACGCCAAATTAGAACTATTTTGGTTGCTTCCAATGTGCAAGTTGTGATAAAATTGAGAAAAGCACATTTGTAAAGGTTAATTAAGTATTATTAAAATTTAACAGTATCATACTGTCAGAAATAATTAAGATTTTCTGCTTATTGGTTATTATTATAAAGAAATTAAAAAATGTCCTATATTGAGAAAAAAACATGCTTCACTGTTTTTGAAAAAACAAATTAGTAATAAAATTAAAAAAAAACCTTTGTAAAGTGATATTCAGGGAGAAGTGATATCTCCAGGCGTAAATTGCCCTTCATAGCAGAAACTGGTTTTATCCTGATAATCTGAGCATCCAATGAAGGACGCCTTCGAAGTCTCCTTGGTGATTTTGGCATTGTTGAAGGAACTTGGACTCCTTTAAGTTCTAACGTCTGAACCACAGGATTTTTGCTATTCAGGTCAATGGATCTAATGACGTTGTTGTTTGTATCTGCAATAAGTAACTTTCCTGCAACAGATAACATTGAAATTGTAAGCCAAATTTCACAAACTATAGAATTGTCGAAGTAAGCGAATATTCTAAACATCTGTGCACTAAGCTTTATTTCACACGTGTGAAATATTTGATGGGCAATGCCTTGCTTTAAATATAAGAAAATAAACCCAGGAAAATTATATATACGTGTGTGTGTGTGTCTATATGGCCCGAGGGAATACATATGCAGCTTATTTTAGGTAGAAGTTGCTGCTTCTATAAATCCAAAAATGCGAGGATTCTTCACAATTTAATTTGACTGAATTTCCTAAGTATCAAATCTGAAACTTTGGACAGGGTATATGCTATTTAAAATTAAGTAAAAAATCTTCGCAACACATTACAACAGTCCTGGGACAGAATTAAAATGTTTCATTGATCGAATATTAGAAAACTGATCAGAATATTACTCTACTGATATCCCAGTGGTGAAGATTACTAGACTATGTAGATAGGAGAATAACCATTATATTATGTTCACTATTCTGTGTACCTAAAATCTGAAATGCTATATCAAATTTATGATACTAAATTCATATCAACATTGGTAATAAATGAATCATGATAATCAATAAAGCAATAATTTTTATGATAAAACATTGGCAGTAAATGAATCATGATAATCAATAAAGGAATAACATTTACGGTTAAATCTTGCATGTTGATAATGATGACAAAATAATTTATATGCATATAAAAATGTAATATTTTTATTTTGGTCCACGTATAAAGGAAACATTTTAATTAATTAAATTAACATCTTTGCTCTGAAGGCAGAGATAGAGTCTCTGCTCTGAAGGCGGAGATAGAGTCTCAAATTGCCAAGAAAAACGAAAAAATAATTCAAAAGGGGAATAACAAAATCTCAAACCAACTCCAAAAAGTCGCAAATAAAATATGAGATCTTAGCCAGAGAGGATTTATGTTGGAGGCGAAAGTCTCGGGAGCTTTGGTTTTGAGATGGAGATAGGAACACAGTTTTTCCACCCTTCATCTAAGATGAGATCTCAATCTAATACTGCTTTTCAGATCAACAACAATCCAAGATCTCTAGCAATAGAAAGGGATAAGATTCAAATGGAAGCATTTAATTTCTTCTCTAATATTCTTTCAGCTCAAAGTCAAAACCAGGATGGTGGATTTGAAAAAATGCTCACGACTTATTAGAACTCATTCCCCTGTTAAGTGAACCTTTCAAGCCTTTCACTTTATAGGAAATCAAATCAGTTGTGTTTCCAATATCTCTAAATAAAGCTCCCGAGCCAGATGGCCTAACTGCACGCTTCTTAAAAAAATGCTGGGATGACTTAAGTTTTTGATATTTGGATGGCTCTAGAGGAACCCAAGAGGAATATGAGTATGCTTAAGCAATTCAATACCACTTTCTGAGCTCTCATCCCAAATGGAAAAAGTCAATAATCCTCCTCCTTTTGCCAACTTCAGACCTTTCTCCTTGTGCAACACAGAAGAAAACAAGCAAGAAGATCAATTATTGGAAAGCAAAGAGTTACTCGGCAAAGAATGGCCCAACTAACTTGAAATGTCCCTAGTACTAAAAACACAAAAATGTAGCGACAACACAAAGTTGAAAGCAAAAATCAGCAATCAACAATTATTATCAGAGCAATATACATTCAGAGGTGACACTGAAACAGATACATGTTTTCAGCATGGGTAACTTGGCAAGGCTCGGACTCGCCTGTGACTCGGTAGTGACTTGGCAAAGTGATAAAACCCTTGAAATTTAGAGATTTTTTGGATTTAAATTAATTCCATGCACCCATTCTTGAATAAAGATTAAAGACACAATAACATCATAAAATAGAAGGTAATTTGATCACATACGTAACATACATCGATTACGTAACTACAAAGACAAAAAAATTAAAAATCAGCCGAGTCAGATGAGTCAGCCGAGTCACCCAGCCGAGTTAGGCGAGTCAGCCGAGTTGACCCGCTGAGCCAGGGTCACGGGTCATGTTGACCCAGCTGAGGTAACTTGACTCGCTGACTCGGACAACTCGCCCGACTCGCGGCGAGTCTCGTTACTATGTAAGTAACCACATTGGAAGGTGCAGATACAATCGATATGCAATCAAATACAAACAGATGCTTGCAGTGCAATGTAGTATATAATCACTGAGGTATATGATGCTGTAGATACATGCAATCACTATGTATATTATTGTGTCCTCCTGAGAATTGACCATGGAAGGCCCATTTTCTAGATATATAATATAGTGACAGTGAGTGAGAATGTTCAGTTGGTATGGGATGGCAATATGTATAACTGGTGGATGCAATGACGTAGTGTGAACTGGTTGGTGTATGCGATTATGGACAGAATGGAAAGGTCGCTGTGTGGAAATTGATCTGAAGTCCGTAATCAATGGAATGTATTCTTGGTGATGTTGCAGCTATCAATGGTGAAGCTTGACTCAGTACAATATGAATATTGCAGTATCTAATATGAGCAGCCAGTCCCTGAGATGCAAAACAAAATAGCAATGGTCAATGATCGGATAGCATGAATGTAACAAGAGGTGTATCTTGATGATTTTGGTAAAGAATTGGTGTTGCATTTTCTGATTAAAGGTATTATGGAGCCAATAATATAGGCAATTGACTAAAGATGTATGTTGCTGATGCTTGTATGCCATAATGATGGTAATCACTGTGTTAGCAAGCCCTGATAATGGTAGTCATTAAGGTTGGTATGGTTATTTCAGAAACTACTTATGTGATTGCTCTATATTGCAAAGATGTGATAATTCAATCTGTATATGTCAATCCAAATATGATTTGACAATGCTCTGCATGCAACTGCAATGGGAATATCTTTGCTAGGTATATCGCAGTACATGTTCACATGTATGAAGCCGAGGCCATTGTGAATCTCTAGGATCGATTGCTCACTGTCCGATGTTCCTGATCTCTGAAATGATTTGCAAGATTGACAAAACTGATTAATCCAATAACTTATAAGGTCATCAAGTGACTTCACCTTATTGGAGAAATCAGCAGACTAGGAGGATCTATTGTTATGAAAATTACTAGTGCAGAAAATTACAGAGAAGAGCAAATTCACATAATGCAGTATTTTACCTAAGTATTCTCTCTTGATCTCTTGTTATGAAAAAACTATTGAAAGATGTTTTCCTGTGGTTTTAATCCTGGGGTTTATTTATTTGAATGCAATATTCTCCATCTCGATTCCATCATGGAATACTTTCAACTCATTACATTTATCTATAGATGGCACTACAGTATAAGGAGGTATTTGAGAAAGCCTGCACCCTGATTATTTCCTTACCGAGCTAATTTCCATGGACTATTTTAAAGTTCATATTAATATTTCTAAGAGTGTTGCCATGAATATATGTTCAGCAATTAAAGTTGGAATTTGATATTTCATAAAATTTGGAGCTTGTCGGATTTGAAGAATGCATGGGTCTTTTCAGCCATGGAAGTTAATGGAAACAGAGGAAGCGGTTGCATGAGTTTGTGCAGGCCATGAGTTGCATTGAATGTATTTGGAGCTTGTGTAGTGAAGACAGCTTGGTCATCCAGCTACCTATGCTGCATTAGATTGTCCTGAATATTCTTTTGACCTTCTGCAATTGTGTTTGGCTGAATTAACGGAAAGAGGCACCTATACATATGGATTGCTTATGAAAGTTCAACAACATTTGGAATTTTGCATCAATGATTCCTTGAGATGAACTCTACTGAATTCTTCTCTGTGAGGCAGAAGTCTAAGGTGTAATCCTTGTTAATGAATTTTTCTCTATGAGGGAGAAGTTTGGGGTGCAATCCCTTGTTCATGCATTCTTCTCTGTGAGAGAAGTTTGAGGTGCAAACTCTTGTAGCATTTTCCTCTGAGACAGAGAAACTTGAGGTGTCAACTCTTGTAATATATTCCTCTCTATCAGTGTTTGAGGTGAGATCCCTTGTTCTACCCTCTGGGAGTAGCCATGGTGGATGTCATGAGAGAGAATCTATGATTTTGCACTTTGTGTTTTTTTCACCCTCTAGGAATAGCTATGGTGAACGTCATGATGAGAGGACAACATCACATTGAGTGATTTTGTGATGAGCACTTATTCTTTCCACTCTCCAAGAGTAGCTACAATGGATGTAATGGGAGAGACTCCATGACTTAGAGCATGTTCTCATACCACTGCTTAGCTTATTTTGGTAAGAAGTGGCTGCTCAACAATTATAGGAAATAATTGTGGGGCTTGTGGCCCCATGAACATATGTTTTGCTGCTTATTTTTAAGCAGCAAACTTAAATTATGAATTAATTGATTAGATAATACTTTTACAAATATGAATTTAGAAATAAAATATTTTTAAAAAAGAGCGAAAAAAGTTTGTGGAGCCATGTGTTGTTTTTGGCAATAAGCAGTGACTGCTTATTTTCAGCCCCTCCTCTTTTCGCATAGCTTATTTTCAATTGCTAAATAATAGCCGCTCTAATAAAATAGCTAGAGATTCTAAATTATCCTTTATAGACACTTCTAAATTTCCACGAGAACACTAAACTGCTTAAATATAAGCATAAAATGCACTTAAGCAGCCATATGGGAACACAAGGTTAAATCTTGTGTTTATTCACCCTTTGGGAGTAGCCATGGTGAGCATCATGTTGAGTGATTTCGTGATGTGCACTTGTGTTTATTTGTATTTCTATTCATGGGAGTAGCAATGATGGACTCACTTTATAGGAGTAGCCATGGTGGAGGTCATGTAAGAGAGTGCATGACCCTGCATTTGTGTTGATTCACCCTCTGGGACTAGCCTTGGCAAACATCATGATGAGATGATGACATCACGTCGAGTGATTCTATGATGAGCACTTGCATTCATTTGCATTTCTTTTCATGGGAGTAGCCATGATGGACCCACCCTCTAGGAGTAGCCATGGTGGATAGTACTACATAACTCGGATATCGAGAAGGATTCCGCCTTAGCTAAGACTAATCTTAAGACAAAATGAACCAAAGATCATAAGAGAGTCAAACTTGTTTTTTAGATTTGCAATTTTTTTGTTTTCTGACAAAATATGCAAATCATGAAGAACAAATGCTAAAAATTTAGTGAAAATCCTGTTGGGTGGATATTTTGCAATCGACAGTTTTGGGTAAAATTTAGTTGAAAAATAGGATGACCAGCTACAGCGTGCAAAACAAAGTCTCTCCTACCTTAAAGGGAAGGCTCCCCCTTCTCACTATTCCTTGGATCAACTCAAGGTAAGTAAGAAGTTGAGAGATTTTGTAAGGGGTGTTACCAATATTTGTTCCTCTTAACCTTTAGGAAAGAATCCACTTACCCATAGAGTGAGTAATGGGCATGATGAAATTTCTAACTACACTTTTATCTAGTAGCTGAAAGCAATGATACCAATAAACCAACACCAACTCAAAGGCTGATTGAAAGCGTACCAGTTTGGCTCTAAGTCCTATTTGTTTAATTTATAAGAGAAATCACTACTATTGGGGTGCAAAGACTTCCAAAAGTAGGGAAGTTCTAACTATCTTTCATGAATTTGAGACAACAATACAAGCTACAATCAAAGCTTGTAGTCTATGTATTACCACAACCGCTCCTAGTCAAAGCTTCAACTCTGATTGCTTCTTAACTCACTACACTCTATTATTGAATACACAATAATAACATGAATCAAAGACAATAGGCACAAACTACAGTCAAAGCTTCTAATTTTCTCTATCACAATTGCTTCCAGTCAAAGCTTCGAATCCAATTGCTTCTTTTATTCACTTTTGTCCCAAATTTGTACTATACAATCAAAGTTATGCTTGCACAAATGTGGCAGAGCTTTCTGGCATACAACCAAAGATGATTTTTACAATGAGGGGGCACTCCTTTATATAGGCACAGGAGTTGAGAAAAAATGGAGGAAAAAGTGGGAGCAACTCAACCAACTTTGACCTAGTCTAACTAAAAGAGAAATTATTGGGTTACATGCAACTCACATTATTTGTAATTACATCCTTTCATGCAATGCACCTCTCCAACTACAAACATGAATGAAGAAGAAGAAAGTGTTGAGACTATTGATTCTAAATGAATCAATCCTGTGGATTGTCGGCAAAGGTCTTGTACTTGATGATGCAATTCTGAATGATAACAAGATCAGGAGTTCCTATATTTCATGCCAATGCATTTACCTTGATAACCATGGTGTTACATTTTTTGATAGCCTTTGATTCTCTTTGATGAATTGTCCATTGTCATTTGAAAACTTGACGTGATTAAGTTTTTCTCGCTCAAGTTGTCATAAATTCTCCTTTGTAGATTGGCACATTTTGGAGTCTTTGACACTTCTAAGACCTTCTCAACAGTATCCGGATGTAAACTTGAAACAACTTTCTATCAACACCTTTAACTCTCTCTCTTTTTTTTTTAAACAAAGTGCTTGGCACATTCCATCACGAACTCTAGTTCTCAAATAACCATTGGAAAAATGGAGACCAGAAGAACTACCGCTTCTTTGATTTGAAGCATGCCATCTTTATTGGATGTCTTCATTCTTTATAGAAATCCTGACATATCTTGACTTGTTGCAACATGAAAGTTTCAATGGGATTGAATCCATCATTGGTAGATTCTGACTCCATGAAAATATTGGCAAAATGAATCTCTAAGGAACAATATATTTGGAGTATTGATTAGATACTTATGGAACATATGCAATGAATTGGATGTGCTATGGAAAGTACATGTGAAGGCAAAAATGGGACTTAGGAAGATGGATGACATGTAAATGTATATGGGAAAAGGATGAGATTACATGTAATTGCGGATGGAGAGTGAGATTACATGTAATCGCATGTAGAAGTGTAATTGCATATGAAAAGAATGGATGAAATGTGCCTTGTGATGATGAGAAAATGAGGCAAAGTGAGCTCTTATAGATATCTCTGAGGAAAGGTGAAGTCCAAGTACATGGAAATGCGTGCACATGACACTTTCTAACTCTTTAAAAGTAACTTCCACTCAAAAATGGGTTCTCAAGATGCAATTACATGTAAATGAGTTTTCATGTAATCATGACATGCAATTGGGTCTAGAGAGTGGGATGAGTGAAAATGGAAATGGAGAATGAGGTTATATGTACGTGCGGATGATGGATGGAAATACATGTAATCGCATGTGAAGAATGAGACATGGAAAGATGGAAAAGGAATGAAATGATGCTCTTGTATGAAATGGAAGGGGGAGTGAAATGAAATATGCTCAAGTTCTTGGGAAAGAACTTACAACTTCTTCAAAATGAAGACAAACCAAAAAGCAAACAAGCAAACAACGAAAACAAGCACAAAACAAACACAAACCTTTGGTCTTAAACTCAAACATGTCAACAAGCAAGTTGCTTCAAAATGCAAATTTGAATTTGGAGTTTGGGGAAGATCTAAAAGTATAAAAATGAGAATTTCATCATATTTAAAGGAAAAATGCACTTTTCATGGCATATATTTGGACAAATGTGCAATAACAAACCATAATATGCAATAGAATAGCAAGATAAGAACAAATTAATGAACAAGATTGAAAATGTCCACTTACTTGAAGATCAATGAGCCAAAATAGAAAGAATTATAGACTTGAAGACTGATTCTCCTCCAAATTTGGATTTACAAACAAATATTTGACTTCTTCTGTACTTGCGTATAATGGCATTCAATGGTCGAATTTGACATGAGAAGGCAAGAAATGTAGTCGCCAAAGGCAATAGTATGCATTAAAACTCAAGAACGATCCCTCTTGATCCAAATGTATGGGCTGAAATGCCATTTTTTGAGTTTTTTTAACAAAATCATGACATTTAAATGCAAAAATCTGGGCCGTTTTTGCAAAAACGTAGAAAAACAAATGCATGATTTTGAGTCATTTTTGACTTGTCAATGCAAAAATAACTTCCCCAGATGCTAATACATGGATCCAAATGCAAAAGTTTGGCTTCAAAATGCAAAAATGTGGAGAAGAACCCTAATTTTCTGGGCGTTTTTAGCAAAAATGTGATTCATAGAAGACATGAAATGAAGCTTTTTTGACATGTAAAGGAAAAAATGTGTTCTTCAGTAGTATGTATATGGATTAAAATGCCAAAACGACTTCTATTTGAGCCAAAAAGTGATCAAAACTGCCCCAAATTTGGGCGTTTTAAGCAAAAATGTGACTTAAAAATGCATGTATTTGAGTCATTTTTGTCTTGAAAATGCAAAATCATGACCCCCAATGCATACATATGTATTAAAACTCAAAAATGCCCATCTTGTAATGAATTTCAAACCATTATATGGGTAGATCTAAGCATTTTTGATGAAAAACATGTTCTTGGAGGAAAACATCAAGTTTTTTGCCCTTGAATCTTAAAAAACGGGTTTACAAGATGCATAAGTATGTTTCCCAAGCAAAACACACCTTTTTGGTGTCATTTGCCCATTTTAAATTTTAAAAAAAAAATCTCCAAGGCAAAACACACCTTTTGGTGTCATTGACATGTTTTAAAAATATGCATACAAGGTAAAACACATCTTTTTGGGGTCTTTGCATATTTATGCAATATGCCTATCACCTTTTAGGTGTGATTGCATGTTTTAGCAATATGAATTTGCATCTTTTTTATGCACTTACATGCATTTTCATTCAAAATCTCACCTTTTAGATGCAATTGCATATTTTTTATGAAATATGCTTGTAGACATGTTTTACACAACTTAAGTGATGAATTAAGTAGATGTCAAAAAAATGTTTGATGAAATATTACTTAAATGGGTCACAAATTGTAATGTTCCCGTTATAAAATAAATTATTAATCAAACTATTGTTAATGGGTTGATTGATTTAGTATATCTTAGACCCATTTTTGTTTTATTTCCTTACGTTTGTGTAGCCGTCAGCCATCTTTGTACACCCTTGGAAAGTTTTTCCCGATGGGTATTTAAGCATGACTTGTAGGTAGTTGTTAGGTATGCATTTTGGATTATTTCTTTATATTGCGAATTCCTATTGGAAAACTGGTTTGTTTGTCATTTCGGAAGTGAAAGATCTTCCCTATTTGGCTCTTGTAATTTCGTTGGGATTTAACCCTCACCCTATTCCGTCACCTGTAATACTTTGCTCGAATCTGACAAATCGGAGCACCATCTTTTGACAAATATTAATTGAAGGATTATGTGTGTTCAATCTTCAATCTTGTTTGGATTTATGAATTTGGATCTATAAGTGTTTTGGTTACAAGACTTAGCATTCTTTTTTTGTCCACACATCATCCATCATTGTGACTTAGCAACATCACCATACACTTGCCCATCATCATTCTGTATGGCCATCTGGGCCTACCGTACTACCATCCAACCTTGCTGTCTCAACCATACGACAGGTATCCTACACCACCATCATATGAACTGCTATCTACCGTATGGTCTGCTATCTACAATACTACTACCTATCGTAAGACCTTTCTGTGTGCTAACACTGTACGACCCTTATGCGTGCCTATTCTGACACCATACAACCTTCTTGTGTACCTGCTTTGTCACCATATGAACTGTGCTACCCCACAGTATGGCCTAGGTCACCGCACGACTGTAACATTAACAGATCGGAACATTACATGAATAATATTTACATTATCATATTTAAAATATAATATGCAAATATCATTTTAAAAGTAATATTTACTGGAGCGTTTGATTTAAAAATAAAAAATTAAATCAAACTATATAGTTAATATAGTTATTTAAAGTGAAAACTCAAAAAGTAACTCAACTTCAAAAAATATAACATAAAGTGAATGTCAAATTAAGAATATAACATGATATTTTTAATTTGGGCAGTTGCATCAAAAATGTCCACTTTTTGGGCACTAAATTGGTCATCTTTTGATTGCCAACTCCAATTAAGCCCTAAGATAGATCAAATTGAAGGAAAAATTGAAAGCAATGACTTGAGGAAAACCAAAGGACTAAAAACTAACAAACACACTCAAAAATGAAGAAAAAAATGTTTAAGGCTTAAAAAATCAAGCATAGGCTTGAGAAACTAGAAAAATGAAAAGACTTGACGAAAGCCTTCAGTAAAAGAATTTGTTATGTGAATTGGATTTGATTGATTGATCAACATTAACCAATTGAATAACAAATTCAACTCAAAGAAATGCGAAACTAGTTTGAAAAAGTTTCATAGTGTTAACCTGCATTTTGTGGTGACAAAATGAAGGACAACAAATCCATTGTGTTTTCAATTTTTTAAAGTTTGGTGAACAATACAATTTGTCTGGAGGATATCCACGTCTAGTTAAGAGGGAGTGGTGATGTTATTTTAGCTATGGTTGAATTCCTTCAGGTGGACATAGATAACATAAAGGTTATGATAATATATTTTGATATTAATTATCTAATTAATTAATACATAATTAATTATGAGTTATATATTAATATAATCATATTGGGCCACTTTGGAAGAGTAGTGATCCTTGGTGAAGGGGCACCACCAATAAGTATAAAGAGAGAATAAACCTTTCCCTCTATTCACACTTCCACGCATATACACACTCCGTTCATACTTTACATACTGCTGCCACATGACTTAAAAACTCATGATGGTGGCTTCTTGTATGTGCTTGCACATTTACTAATAATGAAAACACAAAAGCTCATTATAAGTAGATGCCTTCCCATCCATTTTCATGCATGCATTTTCCATATAACATCATTGTTGTACACATGCTTTCATACTCCAAAAACCCATTTTGGGGTATTTCACTATAAAAACACATGTTTTTTGAGCTCAAACATTTGCACCTATTAACTATCCCAACAATTTACAGCCATACTTTCCATGCAAAAGTTCCGTATGTTGCGTGGACATCTTGCAAATGACAAATGTACAAAAACCCTTACAAAATAGAGTTACCAGCCACAATGTGTGAGATAAAGTCCCTCTTACCATAAGTAGATGCCTTTCCATCCATTTTCATGCATGAATTTTCCATATAACATCATTGTTGTACACATGCTTTCATACTCCAAAAACCCATTTTGGGGTATTTCACCATAAAAACACATGTTTTTGAGCTCAAACATTTGCACCCATTAACTATCCCAACAATTTCGAGCCATGCCATCCATGCAAAAGTTCTGTATGTTGCTTGGACATCTTGCAAATGACAATCGTACAAACTCCCTTACAAAATAGGGCTACCAGCCAGTGTGTGAGACAAAGGCTCTCCTACCTTAAAAGGAAGACTCCCCTTTCTCTTTGTTCCTGGGATCAACTAAAGGTAAGCAAGAAGTTAAGAGGTACTTTTAAAATGGTGTTACTAATATTGGTTCCTCTTGTTTCAGCAAATAATCCACTTACTCACGAAACAGGTAACGAGCAAGATGAACCTCTTAACTACACTACTATCTCAAAATTGTAAATAGTGATACCGATAAACCCATGCCAACTCACAGGCTGATTGAAAGCATACCGATTTAGATCTATGCCTATTTTTTTATACTATTAGAATAACTATGAAGATTACGGACTCCTATGCAATTCTTCAAATGTAAATCTCTACCATTGGGGCACACAAACTTCAAGAAGTAGATAATTTCTAAACTATAACCTTATAAGCTATTTCAATTCATAGACATGAAAGTAACTTAGTTCTAATTAAATTGCATGAATATAAAACAACAATAAAAACTACAGTTACAACTTGTAGTTTGTATCACAATAATTGCTTCTAGTCACAACTTCGAATTCAATTGCTTCTTGTACTCACTTTACTCTAAATACACACAAGATTTAATATGAACTAAAGATAGTAACACAAATTGCAGTCACAACTTCCAATTTGAACTAGCACAACTGCTTTCAGACAACTTCAAAACAAATTACTCTTTATATTCACTTTTTTGTAAAATATTAATATAAATCATAGTTATGCTTGCATAAACTTGGCAGAGCTTTCTTGCATATAAAAAAGATGATATTTGCAATGGAAGACACTCCTTTATATAGGCAAAGGAGTGAGAGAAAAATGGAGATAAAGGTGGGAGGAACTCAACCATCTTGACTAAGTCAAACTAAGAAAGAAGATTCATTGGATTACATGATTGAAGATATGTGTAAATAGGTTACATGCAACCTATCTTCTGAATCTACAAAACTGAAAATACATTTGAAGAAAATGTTGAAACTGTTGCTTCTGAATGAATCAATCTTGCAGATTATTGGCAAAGGCCTTGTACTTGGTGATGCAATCACGAATGATCACAGGATCGGGAGTTCCTGTATTCTGATCCATTGCATTCACTCTGATATCTATGGTGGTGCATCTTTTGATAGCCTCTTGATTCTCTTTGATGAATTGCTGGCTGTCATTTGAAAACTTGATGTAATCAAGATTTTTTTCATTCTGCAATTGTTGTGAATTCTTCTTTGTTAAGTTTGCACATTTTGGAATTTCTAGCATTTTAAAAACCTTCTCAATGATATTCGAATGTAAACTTAGACAACTTTTCCACCAACATCTTTTAACAGATTATTTTTTTAAAACAAATTGTTTGGCACATTCTCACACAAACTTAGGCTCTAGGGAAGTCATTGGGAAAGTGAAGACCAAATGAATATTGTTTCTTTTGATTCAAAGCATATCTTCTTGATAAGATGTCTCCATTCTTTGAAGAAATCTTGACATATCTTGACTTGAAGAGTTCATTGCAATATGGGAATTCTAAAGAGTCAAAACATGTTTCAATGGATTGAATCCATTAGGGTTTTAGGATTTGGACAATAATGGCAGATCCATGGAGGATAAGTGTTTTTGGTATGATTTAGATACTTATTGAACACTTTTAGAAGGCCAAAAATGGTTGGAGCAACTTGTAATTGGGGCAATAATGGACAAAATTGGGATTTACAAGGTGGACTACGTATAGGCAAAACAACGCTTTTGTTTTGAATGGCTAAGTGTAAGTTGGGAGAATATGGATGAATGTTTTGTGTAAAAAAACACGAGCTTTCCCCCAAAATCGGTTTTTAGATATGCATTTACATGTGGTGAAAACTCATTATTTTTACCTTGTGTAAATATGCAATCGGGTTTTAGAAATCTGATTACATATTCGGGAAATATTAAGTTTGGACAAACTTGGAAATGGATTGGATATGGAATATTAAAGCATGAAGGATACTTGCATTCTTTGGGGGAAATTTCAAACTTTTCTTCTCAAACAAACTAAAAACAAACAATAACAAGCAACCAAAGTATAAAATGAAGAATATACCTCTTGCTTTGACTCAACTTGATAAGTTCCAACACTTCAACCTTGCACGCAAATTACATTTTTGGAATGAAGAACCTTTTGCATTTGCAAGGAATGAAACTTTTAAACTTATTTAGTAACTTGGAACAAAAGTCTAGGGCTGCATTTAAACAAATGGAAGATAAAGAGCAAAAAAATGCAACAAATAAGCAACATGACCAAGAAATGCAATCAAAACCGAAATCTTACACTTGGAGAGCAAAGAGTGAAACTTGGAGCAAAAAGAAGTTGGAATGCAACTCTCTTCTCCACTATTGGGTTTTTGAGATGTGTTTACATGTGTAGATCAAATGCTTTTAAAAATTCCAACTCCAGCCCTAAATCATGGTTTCCAAGTGCAAATGCATGTGTTGACTGATGCAAATGATGTTGCGAATGCTCTAAAAAATGCAGATTGCTCTTCTTAAAGTATTTTTGTAATTTCCCCAATTTTAATACAATACTTTTAATAATCAATGGTCCCAAAATTTAAATAATATTATTTGTACATTCAATTATTTAATAAAAAAGGCCCAATTTTAATTAATTATTAGTAGGTGTTTGCCATGTAGGCATACTTTGTAAACCCTCCGGAGTTTTGTCCAAAGGGGTAGTTATCTACGGCCTGTAGGAAGTTAATATATGATTTGGATTATTTCTTTATATTTGAGAACTCCTGTTATAGTTCTGGATTGTTCGGCATTTTGGAAGTGGAAGATCTTCCCTATTTGGCATTCTGGTTTCGGTGGCATTCAATCCTCACCCTATTCCACTGCTTGTAATACTTTGCTCGAATTTGGCAAATTGGAGCACCATCTTTATCTGTGAGTATTGATTGGAGGTTACCTGTATTCAATATCTATTCATGCTTGGCATTTATTTGGTGAATTTGGTGTTCTAATATTATTTGCATATAAGTTTAAATTCTCTTTCCAATCTCCGTGCAACAACCTCCGTGCGTCTTCAACCTCCCAATATGCCAACCTTTTAGTACACCAACCTTAGTATGCCAACCTTAGTAGGTCATCCTTAGTATGCCATCCTTAGTACGCCAACCTTCCAGTACACCATCTTTAGTAGGCCAACCTTAGTACGCCAATACACTAACATCCCAGTATGCCAACCTCCCACTTGGATGGGAACATTACACTGGTATTAGAGCTAGTAATGTTGCTAGATTGTCGGGTATTGAGTTCAATTTATGGTGTCGAGCGATGGGTTGGTTGATGCATTTAGAGAGCTAAGAAGAAATCAACAAAGGCTCCACAAACGGCTGAAAGAAACACTCAACCTCTTGATGTGCACAAGGCCATCGGTGACAACATTCATTCCTAGGATGGAGCAACAGGAAATGAAAACTCCCATGTTGGTTGAGACGTTGAAGAAAACCAAGCAAGATTGAGTGATTGGTAGATGGGAGAGAGACATATCTTTGAAGGATTATATAGAATTGCGAATGAAGTATCCATCATCTCAGCACAATAAACTCTTCAACAATGTTTTGAAGCGGCAGATTGATAAGTGGCTACAAGATGAAGTCATATAGGCATAAGAGGACAATGAAGAGTCACATGAGGATTTGCAAGAATATGTTTCTATTCCTACAAGTGGAGAGCACCTCAAACTTCAAGAAGACGAAAACAGTGAAGACGATGCCTACACTAATTTCATCAAACCAACACTCGTTGATCAACATGATGGAAATTCTCTATCGGGTGTTTTTGAACTTCATGGACATGCTACAAATGATTCCTTGCAAGAGCAACTACAATTGGTTGAATATGGCATTTATCCTTCACTGGTGCCTAAGTCATACGTGAATGCAATTTCTCCATGTAAAGAGCCTCCTCGTAAAAACAATAGGATCTACACGGGCTACGAGATTCCTAAGGAAGTGGATGATTACATGAAGATTTGTGTATCTAGGCATCAATGTAGTTTATGACTAGCTTCTGTGGGATCCTGGTGACTCCGAATGTGACAATGTAGCACAACAAAAAATTGACAGGGATGTTTATATTAGAATGGAGTAGTAGAAGCTAGAGTTACTCTTCACCAGTATGATGGTAGTGCCAACAAATATGGGTACAATGATGGTGCTAGAGTGTGATGTGCTTGGATCCATACTGATGCAAGACCATCCTCATGGAAATGGCAAGATTCACCTAACTGATGAGACTCCAAAGGAGGTTGGTGTGGGTGATCCCATGAAGGTTTTGGAAAGCCTCGATGTGTTTTATGATTGGCTTTTATGGGATCCTGGTGGTTTTGGACATAGCATTGTTTATATCAGAGTGATGCAGCGGAGGCTCGGTGGTGGTCTACTCATCTCAATTAAATTCAATTATGCTTATAAGATCCTGAAGAAGCATGGAGTTTCCAGCAAATATAGCAATCACCGTCCGCGCATAGTTTGGGATTCTGGAGTTTGTGGATTGCTTGAGGACAAAAAATCTTTGGGCGGTGAGGATTTGTAATTTACCCAATTTTAGTAAAGTACTTTAAATAATTAATGGTCCCAAAATTTAAATAATATTATTTGGACCTTTAATTATTTAATAAAAAAGGCTCAATTTTAATTAATTATCGGTAGGTGTTTGCCATGTCAACACACATTGTAAACCCTCGAGAGTTTTGTCCAAAGGGGTATTTATGTGCGGCTTGTAGGAAGTTGTTAATATATGATTTGGATTATTTCTTTGTATCTAGGAAATCCTGTTGGAGTTCTGGATTATTCGCCATTTCGGAAGTGGAAGATCTTCTCTACTTGGCTTTTTGGTTTCAGTGGGACTCAACCCTCACCCTATAACGTCGCTTGTAATACTTTGCTTGGATCTGGCAAATCGGAGCACCATCTTTCTCTGCGTGTATTAATTGGAGGTTATCTGTATTCAGTATCTATTCAGGCTTGACATTTATTTGATGAAGTTGATGTTCTAATATTATTTGCATATAAGTTTATATTCTCTTTCCAATCTCCGTGCAACACCCTAGTACACCAACCTTAGTAGGCCATCCTTAGTATGCCAGTTAGCCAACCTCCCACTTGGATGGGCACATTACGATTTTTGCATATTTGAAAATGTCTTTTCAAGAGAAAATTGCAGTTTGGAGAGGCAACTACATGTGCTTGAAAATGCAACAAACGTATTTGTAAATGCATCTTCTTGCAAACGCCTAACGAAAATGCAGTTTGGAAAGTTCTTTACATGTCACATTTTTGCCTTAAAACACTCAAATCAAGGTTCATAGAAGCCAACGAATATTTAAAATATGCAAGCAAGAAGCATTAAAACCCATGTCCAAGAAAAATTAGGGTTTAGAAGATCCATTTCATGTTAAAAATGTGATGTATTTGGAAAACACATGCACTCAAATTTGAATACCCAAATGGAGAGGAAAAATTATGTTAAAATGCTAACTTGCGGTGAAAATCGAGGTTTGCAAGTCCATTTACATATTTAAAATAACCTTTCAATGCAAATCGTGGTTTGCATTGCATGTTACATGTGCACGTTTGCCTTCTTATGTAAATCGTGGTTTAGATGTTGCTTTTCATGTTTGAAAAACACATGTATTTGGTGAATCGTGGTTCCCATCCCCATTTACATGTTTTATACTTGCCTTCATAAGAAAATCGCTTTTCTCCAAGACATTTGCATATTTCATTTTGCATGTAAGAGGAAAAATCGTGGTTTGCAAAGCAAAATGCATGTAAAAATACTTGTTTGATGAGAACCAAGTGGTTTTGCATGCCAAAACGTGGTTTATGGAACCATTTACACATTGCATATTCAAAAACATGTAACATGCAACATGTAATTGACCCTATAAACCAAAATTTTCTTCGTTTTGTGAGAAAATACAAGCAAAATGGGGGGTTCATGGGTGCAATGTGCATGAGACTTGCATAACTTAAAGTTCTAATTTAGCATGTGTTCAATTGATTCACTTAAATGAATCTCACTTTATAGGGTGCATTACATATTTACACTTTGTTTGAAAAAGTAAAATATTCTCTTTGGTAATTTAAATTTAAATATTAAGGGCACCTTGTTAAAGTTTATGTAATGTTCTTGACCGCCTGATGCTAGTTGGATGCAACTCAAACAATACTGTACGATGTACGACAATGGATAGGTTGGGTTCTGTACAGCAAAGGAGTGATAGTGACACCGTACGTGACAATAAACAGATGATATCAAGGCTGCATGGTATATTTGGTGGCCGTACGGAGAGAGTGAAAGAAGATGTCGCATATGCTAGCAAAGCTGTATGGTATACTTGTTAGCTGTACGATAGGATGAAGGAAGAGGTCGTACGAACTCCACCTGATGGCTGTACGATATAAGGAAGAAGGGAGTTGATGGTTTAGGTGACGCACGGGAGGGCAATGGAAGGTCGTACGGTGTAATGTGCCATAGAGAGTAGTTGCATAGCATAGTAGGTACTTGAGCTCACAGGTGGATAGTGGTTCGTACAGAATCTGAAATTCAACTATACTTAGTGCTAGAATCAAACCATACATTTGCTAATTAATACCAAAGTAATTGATTCAATTCGTACCAAAGATAAATATATGCATCAACAAATAATATAGTGCTCCGATTTGCCAGATCCGAGCAAAGTGTTACAGAAGACGAAATAGGGAAAGGGTTGAATCCCACCGAAATCGGAATAGCCAAGTAGGGAAGATCTTTCACTTTTGAAATGACAAACAACAGAGAATCCCAACTAGAATTCATAGTACAAAGAAATAATCCAAAATGTACACCTAATGAATACCTACAAGCCATGCTTAAATACTCATCAGGGAAAACTTTCCTAGGGTGCACAAAGATAGCCGACGGCGACACAAACTACAGAAACAAAACAAAAATGGGTTTGAGATATATTAAATCAATCGGCTCATTAACAATAAATTGATTGATGATTTATTTTATAATGGGAACATTACAGTCCTCCCATTCCAACGGCAAGTGTTTTCAACATACCAAATATTCCTTCACCGTGCAGTTCCGTAGGGTCTTCTCACATACTTTGATGATCTCAGCTGGTTCCAATATGAGCTTTCCTTCTTCATTGAGCGGGAGAAGGTCTATGGCTATCGTGATGTTCTACCCCACGACCTTCTTCAGGCATGAAACATGAAAAACGTTATGAATACGGCCTCACTCTGAAAGTTCCATCTTGTAGGTGACTTCACCAATGCGACAAACTACACGATAGGGGCCATAAAATTGTGGCTTCAATTTTTCTTTTCCCTTTTTCTTCAATGAGGATTGCCGATATGGCTGGAGCCTGAGATAGACCAAGTCCACTATTTCGAAACTCCTCTCCATTTAGTGTCTGTTGGCATACATCTTCTATTGATTTTGTGCCCGTTGTAAGTTTTCCTTCAAGCATCTTAGGATGCCCTATCCCTCCTGAAGCTAGTCCTTGCCCTCGGTGCGCGATTGTCACCCAAAATTGTGTCAATGAAGGAAAGGGGTTTGTACCTATATAGAGCTTTGAATGGTGCCATTTTGATGGACATGTGGTATTGTAACGATATTCCCCTAGGTGTATCCATTTGACCCACGCCCGTTGTTGTGTCAAAACGTAGTTCCAAAGATAACCTTTGAGCTACTTGTTCACAATCTCCATTTGCCCGTTTGTCTGAGGGTGGTAACTAGTACTTGGTGACAATTCTGTCCCTACCATCCGAAACAGTTCTATCTAGAAAATATTGATGAATCGCCCATCTTGATCACTGACAATGTTTCGAGGTACCTCGTGTAGATGAAAGACTTCTCTAAAAAATAGATCGACAACTTGTGCAGCTTGAAAATCTAAGGGGATGGCAAAGAAATGTGTGTGCTTTGTCAATCTGTCAACCACCACGAAGATACAATCTTTTCCATTCACCTTGGGAAGTCTAGTTATGAGATCCATCGAGATACTTTCCCACTTATGTTCTGGAATTGGCAGAGGTTGTAGTAACTTGATAGGTAGATTATGTTCGGAATTGTTCTGCTGGCAAATTGCACACTCTCTTACATATTGTGATATGTCTCCTTTAAGTCCTTTCTATGAAAACCTCTCCCTGAGACGTCTATACATTTTGAGGAAGCCTAGGTGTCCTACCAAGGGTGAGTCGTGTACCTCCTTCAAGATTTTCTTCTTCAATTTGGATTCCAACACTAAAAATATCTGATTTTTATAGTAAATGATATCATCTACCACTTTGTACTGATCACTTTGGGTGTTGCCATCCATTAACTCACAGGAAAATGTGTTTTTGGAATATTCTACCAACAAATGTGCTTTCCAGTCAGTTGAAATCTAGGTTAGTAAGCAGATGGCGGGTTTCCTGGAGAAAGCATCTACAACCACATTGTTTTTTCCTTTTACATATTCAATGTCAAAATCAAAGGCCTGAATCTTGCTTACCCATTTTTGTTGCCTCGTTCAAATCCTATTGCTCCAGAAAATATCTCAAACTATTGTGATCCGTATGGACGACAAACTTGGCACCTACCAAATATTGTCGGAACTTGGTTAGTACATGTACGATGGCCAACATCTCTTTTTCATAGATGGAATACAAGCGTTCTGTTTGCGTAAGCTTCCTCCTCTCATAGGCTATGGGGTGTCTATCTTGAATTAGTACTGCGCCAATGCCTTCTCCGCATGCATCGCACTCCATAATGAACGGTTGAGTGAAATCAGGCAAAGCTAGCATGAGACAAATGCTCATTGCTTCCTTCAGCTTATCAAAAGTGAGTTGTGCCTTTTCATTCCACTGGAAGGACCCTTTCTTGTCAGATCTATTAGTGGTGTGTTGAGTTGAGAGAGCCCCTTTACAAACCTTCGGTAATAATTGCACAATCCAAAAAATCCTCGCAATTCCATGGGTGATTTTGGGGGAGGCCATTCAAGGATAGCATGAATCTTCTCCTGATGAACTTCAACACCATATTTACTGACAACATGTCCCAGGTAGAATATTTCTATCATACCAAATTCACATTTGGATTGCTTGGCGAACAAGGACTGATCCTTCATGATCCTTAGGACTTCATCCAGGTGCTTCAAGTGCTCCTCCCATGTCCTACTATAAATAAGAATATCATCAAAAATACTAGTAAGTACTTACGTAATTGTTTGTTGAAGATGCGATTCATGCATGATTAGAATGTAGCAGGTGTATTCGTTAATCTGAACAGCATGACCAGGAACTCATAATGCCCGTAGTGACAATGAAAGACTGTCTTTTCCATGTCTTCCTCTCTCATGTGGATCTGATGGTATCTGGAACGAAGATCTACTTTTGAAAAATAGATCGCGCCATGTAATTCATCTAGCAACTCATCTATCCTTCGAATGGGATATCTATTCTTTATTGTCTTTTTGTTCAACGCATGTTAGTCCACACACATGTGCAACGTCCCATCCTTCTTTTTGGCCAATACTATTGATGACACGAAGGGGCTAGAACTGGGATGGATCCATCCTTTCTCCAATAGTTCCTGAATAGTCTTTTTGATCTCGTCTTTCAATTTCTTGGGGTGGTGATAGGGTATGGTTATGAACTATTTGGCTCTAGCTTCCAACTTGATAGTCTGTTCAAACCCTTGATGAGGCCGTATGCCAAGAGGAATGTCAATAAAGACTTTATCATGTTTACTCAAAATATTTTGGAGATCATCATCCTGGGGAGGTGTCCGTTGCCCTTTTATAGGTTCCATTGAGACAAAACAATGTGCAGCCCAAACAACATCATCATGCCAAAAAATTGCCTCCATCCAATGTGCAAAAACCTCCTTCAGACCTTCATTTTCCATTCCGCGGAGAACAACCTTCTTCCCATCGACAACAAAAGTGAAGTCCATCTGTTTGAAGTTTTGAGTGTATTCATCAAGTGTCTCATCCATTGTATGCCTAGAATAGCCTCCATATCATCAAGGTCCACTATGAAGAAATCCTCGGTCATTGTGTGATTCGCCATTGTGATACTTAGCTAAGGAACAAGGTGTGTGCAGGGTAGAAGGGTCCCTCCGGCAACCTTGACCTAAAATCCTGCGTGCATCTCCATAGGTAGATCTCTTCATTTCACCGGAGAAAAGTTTATGAAGTTTAGAGTGGCTTCGCAATTGAGCACGACCATAACCCTTTGTCCTTGAAGGGTTCCTTGCACATGAAAAACCGTGCACCTCGGGCTACCGGCTAGGGCTATAGTTCCTCCGCGCCATACCAATGCTACAATTTTTTCTGTACAGTTCAAGCTAGTCATAGTGTTGGTTGTCTTCAGAGGGTATTTCTTCCTATTCATCCTCGTCATTTAGTGGATCTTTCCTTTTTCGAGGCATCTGTGCCCAGGTTCCCATGGTCCTTTCCAGTTGAAACATAGTTTCTTCCTTCGGAGCTCTTGTTTGGTAGCTTCGTCCATGTATGACTTCTTCGGTGGAGGTTTGTTATCTTTGTCCCTTAAAAACGCTCGTAGTTTGGAATGTAACTTCGTGAGGATGATGTTATTGATGATGCCATACTCCTTGCCTTCTTAATAGCCTTTGATAGGGTGGCAGGATTGAACCCCTTTACCCAACCTTTCAGAGGTTCTGTCAATTAGTTCATGAAGAGTACTATCTTTCATAAATGTTCGTGACCAAAACAGAGAGTTTCTGAAATTCTGTAATGTACTAGTCAACCGATCCAATTTGCCTCGATTGTGCCAAATCTTTAAAAGTGAGTTTCAAATCTTTACCGTTAAATCGATCTATCAATCTCTCAGTGAATTCTGCATAGGTATTTATTTGATCATGCCCCAGTGTGATGGTACCATGATGCCACCATTCATGCACAACTCCCTTCAAGTGTAAGGCCACAAATTTAATTGCTTCTTCTTTTGGCATGGGATTAAGCTGGAAGTAAGTATCTACCTTCATTACCCACGCTTGCGCAGATATGGATCTAGATCCGTCAAATGGTGACAGGTTTACTTTACTCAACTGCCTCTTGAGATCATCATTAAAATATCCTTTGTTTTTGCCTCCCGAATATGTCATTCTCAGATCTGCATAATCTTTGTAGGATATATCTTCCTCAAAATTGACATTCTTCTAGTCTTCTCTCAGCTGTTCTTGCATTTCTTCAAAGGTCGGTTGCTTCCCTCTGGGTGGTGCCTCTATCCATGGGGGAAAGTACGGCATGGAAGGTCTAGAGCATGTTGGATGAGGGTTTGTTTTACCCAACACTAAGTCTGTGCTGTGACCATTTTGTTCTCTGGATATTTTATTGTCTACCAACTTCTTGAGAGTCTCTTCCATGAGTCACTAAGTATCATTGATTTGTGTCTGATTTCTAGCAAGTTCTCTCAGTAGTGCCACAAGTTCAGTAGTTGTGGGTTCCGGTTCGGCAGCCATTCTATCAACGGAATGGGTTCTTCTTCTCTTCTAGCTATAAACTCTCATTCACTGTCCACAGGCTTGCAGGATCAAAGCTTTGATACCACTGTAATGTTCTTGACCTCCGGATGCTAGTTGGATGCAACTCAAACAATACTGTACGATGTACAACAATGGATGGGTTGGGTTTCGTACGACAGAAGAGTGATATTGGCACCGTACGGTGATAACAAACAAATGATATCAAGGCTGTACGATATACTTTGTGGTTGTATGGAGAGAGTGAAGAAAGATGTCGCATATGCTAGTAGAGTCGTACGGTATACTTGTTAGCTATACGGTAGGATGAAGGAAGAGGTCATACGGACTCCACTTGATGGTCATACGGTATAAGGAAGGAGGGAGTTGATGGTTTAGATGACACACGGGAGGGCAATGGAAGGCTATACGGTGTATTGTGCCACAAAGAGTAGTTGGGTCACACGGTAGGTACTTCTTGAGCTCACAGGTGGATAGTGGTCCATACAGAATGTGAAATTGAACTATACTTAGTGCCAAAATGGAACCATACATTTGCTAATTAATACCAAGTAATTGATTCAATTCGTACAAGAGATAAATATATGCATCAACAAATGATATAGTGCTTCGATTTGCTGGATCCGAGTGAAGTGTTACAGACGACGGAATAGGATGAGAGTTGAATGCCACCGAAACCGGAATAGCCAAGTAGGGAAGATCTTTCACTTCCGAAATGGTGAACAACAGAGAATCCCAACTGAAATTCACAGTACAAAGAAATAATCCAAAATGCATACCTAATGACTACCTACAAACCGTGCTTAAGTACTTGTCAGGGAAAACTTTTCGAGAGTGTACAAAGATAGCCGACAGCGACACAAACTACGGAAACAAAACAAAAATGGGTCCAAGATATATTAAATCAATCGGCCCATTAACAATACATTGATTGATGATTTATTTTATAACAGGAACATTACAGTTTATAGCATCATATGAAATTATGAGGATTTCAGATACAAAGCTTTTTGATATATTTAATCTTGTAATCTTTCTTTAATAGAGATTCAACTATTTATTCTAACAATTCTATTGGTTTAGGACTCTCTATGTATAACAACCTATGTTGCATTAGTCTTCAGACAAGTGTCAACTTGTTTTATTTATCTTGCAAAAAAATTTTTGGTCTCCAGCTAACCATTGCTCACGTGGAAATGTAATCTATTCATATTGCTGTCTTCACCAAGTTAAGACAATGACAAGTTCATTTGCGTTATGAGTCATATAGTCTATGCAAGAAGTCCTTTTGTAGTTTCTCCCACTGCTTAGGCTTCAAAGAGTGTTATTGATGCAAGCTCATGCGTTAAAGATGAATGCAATGATACTTGAAGACACATGTTGCTCAACGCACATATGTGTTGGTGAGTCATGTGCATTGGTATGCATAGACAATTGAATGGTGTCCATGTTATTACTCACAGAAACTCATAGTTATCATGTGTATGCATTCAATAATATTAAAGGCACTTTTGCATTTTCTGTTTAAAAAAAGTATATAATCTTCATCTTCAACATAGCAGTCTATTATTGTGTGGTTTGATCAAATTGTTACAGTCCATTCTCAACTGAATATGATCGATTAGATTTGCTTCACTTAGTTCAATTTATGAGTATTTTGTATCAAGGGGAGCCACATCATTGAATGGTGAAGATCAATTCTATATGAATGTGAATCTCTAGTAAGCATTGAATGTTGAATGACACTATTTCATAAGTTATGTAATTTTTTATTATTCTCAATAAAATTTTCAGCTTTGCTCGGGCTGGGTTGTTTCCCTCTATTCAGGGGGTTTTCCCCAAAATATATCTCTTGCAGTGTTTGATACTTTGTTTTTTGGTTCTAGTTTTAACACAACTCAACATTAAGTTAGATAACAAATCGAACTACATAACTTAAATCACTTAAATTATGATTTAAAATATCAAAAAGTGCAACTATATAACTTAAAACATAGCATAAAGTGATTTTAAGTCATAGATTTTAAAAAGTGCAACATAACATCAAATTATGACTTCTAATATTTAAAATATGCAGTGGAGATTCTAAAACCCCCTTACATATGCACTTAAACCTTAATAAATTTTGACTAACAACTCTGATTAAGCCCCAAGATATCTCAAAACAAGGGGTTGGTCGAAAGCAAGAGATTGAAGGAACCAAAAAGACAAAAGCAATCCAAACAAACACTAAAAAATGCAAGGCAACAACCTACAACGCAACAGTAAGTAATATATAATAATAATTAGTCTTAACAATAATAATAAATAATCTAGGCTTCACGCATGAACAATAACAATGATAAATAATAAACAAAATGAAGGACAACAATGTACTTCATGCTTGAACACTCAAAAACACACAATGGATCCCCCTCTTGAAGATGTACTTATGTTGTGGAATTTTCATGTCACAGTTGCTTGTGCATGCAAACTTGTCATGATAGGGGATCGCTCTAGTCCTTGCCTCATTGTTGGCTCTTTGTTTCTTTTATTTCTTCTATGCTCTTTCCCAAACACTGTTTGGTGCTCTTGTAGCCCGTTGTTTCTTTGTTTATACACTCTCAGTCCCATAGACCCTTGGGTGATCTTTTATTGGACATTAATAAATTCATCTTATCTAGATTAAGATAAAGAGAAACTAAAAATGAAGTACCAATACGACCAACGTTGAATATCATAACTCCATGCCTCCTTCACAAGTCACTTCATTTTGTGAAAACATCAAGGGCATCGATATATCGCACTTGGATATCGACAATTTTTTGAAGAAAGAAGATGTTGCTGCTATAAGTGATATGTAATACATAAAATAAAGCAACAGTCATCTAGTCTCTACTTTTCCTCTAGCTATCCATGAACTTGAGTTCATATATGCCTATGCCAAGAACTTTGATTTCCCATCAAGGACTATCAGACATCAAGATGGGAAGACCATCATCAGTTTAGATCCAGAGACTCTTTATAGAATCTTCCAAGTTCCACCTACTCCACTAGGGATTAACATCACGAAACAAAAAGCCTTCGAGAGATAGAACAATGACACAGAAGATTGCAGTAGGCATGTGAATACTAACTGATAGGTAAACAAGAGGCCTAATCTTGTTAGATGGCCACAGGGAATGCGTTGTTCTAATTTCAAGGAAGAAATCAATGATCTCATTACATTCCTTAGTTGCATTACTGGACTCAAAATCCAACACCTTTGAGCCATGGATGAATATCTCTCTCATTGTTCGCTCCAAACAAAAGATCTTTTGGGGAGAGATGATCAGTGATATGTTATCAAAGTAGCTCTCTCAACTCTCTTCAACTATGACCTTCTATATGACCTCATACCTAGTGTACATTACTACTGCACTGGGTTCTTTATCGGGTCTATCTACAAAGGGTGATCACATGATAGTGCCAGTTTGGGAGTATTTTGATCATCTCACCATGAGGTCCAGCTGAATGCACTACAGGAGGGTGCAAGATGCCTTCTTTGCGCCTTACATGTGCCTATTCAACAAGGATCCTCCACAGAAGTATGTATATGATGAGGCTTGGGTGAAAGTAAATGAGTATGGTTGTTTGTTCCTCCAGTTTCCCAACTTCACATAAATGAGAGTTGGTTATTTTAGACATGACCCCTATACTCTTACAAGGTATCCCACCAACAGGATCATCCTCATGAGTTAGCAAGATAGCTGATGGCAATGCAAACTTACCAATCTTCCTTGCATAGGCCAAGTGTTGGGATTTCATCGAGAAATCCTTTAAAGATTGGTGGTTATTCATTGGATATGGTATCTAATGTAGAGAACATGGGGATTGATCTTTAAAAGATTACTTTGACGAAATTCATGTCACAGGCTCATTTTGATTGGCGAGGCATGAATGATAAAATACGAAAATCCTACATCCATGTTCATCGTCTTGAAGAAATTTGGGTTGATTTGTCGTAGAGATCCTTGCAGGTGTTGAAGATGAGATCAAATTTTGGATCTGGAATATAACGAGCATCATCTTGATAGCTACCTATTCCATCTCCATCTACTCTTCCAAGGAGGTAGTTTCCATATGGGATTGATTTCAGCCTATTCTCACAAACACAAATATATGGTTGAAGGAAAGAGGGTTGAAAACCATAAAAGTTAGCTTGGAAGAGATTTTGATCTTGCTGGTCCGATTGGTCTAAGGGTTGAAATAGGAGGTAGACAAAAGGATGGCACAAAGTCTTCAACAACCATTCCAAAGCTTACTATCAAGGGTGACAAAGTAAAGTGACGTGTGCTTGAGTTGAAACATGCACAACCTTGAACGATTCACAATAATGTTAGTAATGATGAACTTCCTCTACCACCAAGAAAGTGTTCTCTACGAAGACCTCCTCCAAAGTGTTGGTTGCTACTACTCTTCCTAAATCTGTGCCAGCCTTAGATGAATTGTTGGACCACCTTCACAAGCCGCAATGGATACTTTTCCTCTTGAGTCAACACCATTACATATGGATCCAACTCTGATCGCACTAGCTATGCTTAGTTCCTTGGTTGGTCTTGTAGTTTTGGCAGTGGAGCAATATCATAGCTTTGAAAGTGTTTTTGATGCTTACACCATGTCAATCCCTAATGTTGTGGTTCCAACCATGACATTACTGAATACTTCATTAGAACAATTTGTGCAATTCATGGCAAAGGTCATGGATAGTAGCCTAGCTCCAATGACGATCATGTCGAAGGCCCCAACCAGTGTAATGGGACTCGGCGAGTCTGACCAGGACTCTGTGAGTCCGAGCCAAAGTCACCATTTCCGAGGCAATCTACCTTTGGACTCGGACTTGGCCGAGTCCTAGCAGAGTCCACTCGGACTCGCCGAGTCCCTAGCCTTGGACTCTCACCGACGGCCAACAAAGAAAAAGGCAAAAAAATTTAGAAAACATTATTTTATGTTGTCTTTTTTGGTTGTTATAACATGTAATTGACCTAAAAAGGTCATTCCACCATTTGTTTATGCTCACAAGAGGGAGGAAAGAGTCAAAGAAGAATATTGGCGTTTTGAGAGAGAAATCAGCAAACCGGTTGGCTCTCCTGTATTGATTGCTGATGGTTTGTGCATCTTTGTAGCTTGCATTAAAGCATTGAGAGGAGCTTAAGGGAGCATTTGGAGGAGGTTTCTACAAACTTGCATTTCTATTGTTTAACTTTGTGCGAATTTGAAGAGGTAAGCTACAAGTTGCATTTCTTTGTGTTGTTTTGTAATATGTTTTAAACTTTTACATTCGTGTTTTTTACATCTCATTTTGTTTAAATTTGTTTGGTCTCTACTACTAGTCTACTATGTTCTTCTATTTTTTACTTCTCATTTTATTTACATTCATATTGCAGCAGGCTAGGAGCAAACACATTGAAATTTGACATAATGTCTCAAGGTGAGGGAAATGGAACTAGGCCTCCATTTAACCCTAATGCAGACCCAAGTGCAATTGCAAGGGATAGGGCTTGGAAAAATGCCATCCTAGGGCACAAAAAGAGAGTTGTTACATGTTGGCATTGTGGTGTAGTATATAATGGGGGAGGAATAAATAGATTGAAGTATCACCTAGCAAATATACCTAAACATGATGCTAAAAAATGTAAACATGTACCCCAAGATGTTATGCGAGACATGCAAACTCTTCTAGAGGAAAAAATGGAAAAAAAAGAATTGAAAAAGAAGCAACATGAAATGGCACAACTAGCCCAACAGGGGTCTTCTAGTTTTCGCTCTCCATTATCCCCTACTCCACCTATGGATGCCACTGCTTCTATGAGTGTGACCATTGGGCCTCACATTCGTAAGCAAAGATCGACACTTGATTCTATGTTTGCTCCAGACACAGCTCCAGGTGCACAACCATCGTTTGAGAGCATGGGTTGGAACAAGGAGAAACATGATTATGCAAAATTGGCACTTGGAGACTTCTTCATCTACAACAACATTTCATTCAATGCAGCAAGGTACTTATTTATTTAAATTTGAATTTATGTCTTCTCTTGCTTTCAAAGTTTCAACTTTCAACTTTCAACTTTCAAGAGACAATAATATGCTTATTTTGTTTATTTTAATTTGTATTTTGTTTTCAAATTTATTTATAATATACTAATTTGTTTAACCTTAAATTTTATTATATTTTTTTTAGGTCCCCTTATTGGCAAATTGGAATCGATGTTGTTGTTGTTTATGGTCTAGGGTTCAAAGCCCTTAGTGCTGAAGAGCTAGGAGGCCCTATTTTGAACCAAAGGGTGGCTGATGTAGAAGTTGAAATCAAGGAGCAGCGTGAGATGTGCAAGAGGAAGGGTTGCACCATCATGACTGATGGTTGGACTAATAGGAGTAGAACACTCCTCAACTTTCTTGTCTCCTCATCAGGTAAACCGTAATTGTACTTAAAGTCTTAGACATCAAAAATTTAGAAGTAGAACTTGTACTTAAGTGATTAAGTTTATAAATTATAATTCATCATTAATCATTATACTAATTTGTTTCTTTTTTTTCAGGTGCCATGATTTTTTTGAAATCAATTGATGCCTCAAGAAAAAGAAAGAATGTTGAATACCTTTGTGAAATAATGGATGAAGTGATAAAGGACGTGGGTGAGGAGAATGTGGTGTAGATAGTTACAGATAATGTAGCAAATTATGTTGCTACAGGAAAGCTTCTTATGGAGAGACACCCTCACATATTTTGGACCCTTTGTGCTGTTCACTGCATTGACCTCATGTTAGAGGATCTTGGTAAACTCCCTTGGATAAAAACAGTTATAGAGCAAGGAAGGAGTGTATGCAAATTCATATATAATCATATATGGGTCCTCAACCTCATGAGAAAACATAATGAGCAAAATGAGTTGTCTCATCCAGGGATCACTAGATTTGCAACCAATTTTCTCACATTGAAATCTTTGTTTGATTCAAAGGGAGGTTTGAGACGCATATTTGTTAGTGAGGAGTGGATTGCATCATCATATGCAAAGACCACTGCAGGAATTGCTACAGCTGATTCTGTTTTTGATGAGGCTTCTTTTTGGACACCAATTGCTGATATTGTGACGGTAATTTTCTTTTTTGTCCTCATTTCAACTTTATTTTGTTTATGAAATTATGTTATAAATTATTGTTCATTTTAAAAAAAAAAACTTAAAGCTGATTATTTCTCTTCCAACTTTCATAATGATTGCAGTTTGTAAAGCCGCTTGTTCTCCTACGAACTGCTAATGGAGAGAAGCCCTCAATAGGCTATATTTATGAGGGTATGGATAGGGTGAAGGAGGCCATTCACTCTTTTTTTGTAGGGAATCAAGATAGGTATGGGCCTATATGAGATGTCATTGATAGACGTTGGCACAATTTACTTCACAGGCCTATACATGTAGCAGCCTACTTTCTTAATCTAGCATACCAATTCAGTCCACAATTCAAGGCTGATGATGTCTAGAGTGGCCTCTACGATGTTGTAGAGAGAATGTCACTTGATTCAACAATTGGAACAATTATAGTCTGTGAGATTGAGTTGTTTAAGAAAGCTCAAGGGGACTTATTTGCACGGGAGTTGTGCAAGAAAAATAGGACAGAATTGATGCCTGGTAAAAATCTTTGATTCTACATCCTAATTTCTAATAGTAATTCTATTACCATTTTAATTTGATAAATTCAAAGTTATTGATATGATTCAAAATTTTCTTATTTCAAATGCATGGTGGGAGATGTTTGGCACAAAGGTGCCAAATTTATAGAGGATTGCGATTCGCATCTTGAGCCAGCCATCTAGTGCATCAGGATGCGAACGTAATTGGAGTATATTTGAGCACATACATTTGAAGAAGCGCAATAGGTTGGCAGTGAAAAAATTAAATGATCTTGTCTTTGTTCACTACAACCTTCGCCTTCGCCATAGATAGATCCTTGGCACCGATACATCACCAATTGTGTTAGAGAATGTTGATCCTCATGCAGAGTGGAACATAGAGATGGCTGATCCTATCTTCAGTGATGAAGATGTGGAGTGGGTAGATTAGGTGGATCAGGAGGCTAAGGCAGTTGAGGAGGCTAGAGCGCGAAGAGACAAAGTGCAAGACCCTGAGGCTAAGAGTGATGGATCCCAGTCTGATTACGAGGATTATGTGGGTGAGGATGAGGATGTGATGAGGATGAGGAGGAGGATGAGGATGAGCTTCAGGCTTAGCCTCAGACACAGGGAGAGAGGATGGCTCTAGAGTCTTCCATGACTTATCTTAGGTGCACTCGTAGGAGGACATAGACTACTATGAGCCTTAGTCTTTGTTATTTTGATATATGTTTTGAACTTTTGAATTTGATACCATGGATTTCGTAATCCATGAATATTGTAGACATTTGAGTCTTTAACACTGGAGTGACACTATGTTTATTAATTTAAGTTTATACTTTATAGTTTATAACTTTATATTGTGTTATTCAATTTTTTCCTTCAGAAATTCGCTTTTATACTTATGTGATCTATGCAAAATTATGTATGTGTATTAAGTAGCTTCTATTTATCTCAATTATTGTGTATTTGATGTTAATTGACTAAAAGATGCATGAAACAATCTTAGAATCCTTAAAAATCTTTGAATTTCATGGGTTTTTCAATTTCTCGAGTCCTTGCCGAGTTTGGTTGCCGAGTCTAAGTCCGAGTTGGATTTTGACTTTTCGAGTCAGAGGCGAGTCCGAGTCCCGTAACACTTGCCCCAACTATTATGACCACAGTTGCACAAGCCAATTCGGTATCCTCTTTGGTTACCACTACTGTTGTAGGGTCCTCTTCTTCCATGCTTCCTCCTTGATTCACTTCAATTACTCAAAAGATGAAGAAGGAAGAACTTCCAACTGAGGACCATGATTCCAACATGGTTAGAAAGGCTAAAGTTCCCAAGAACAGAAGGCCAAAGTGGTGTCAAGGACCTTAGTAAGTGTTGACAACACCAAGTATGTAGAGGTAGCCAAGACTCTTGTTGAAAAGCTAGTGGAGCAAATGAAAACCAATGATTACAAGTTCACCACAATTGAACTTGGTAAGTAATCTCACTTGGCTTGTTAACTGTACGTGAATGATGCTCTCAAGTATCTCACCCAAAAGAATGACAAGCTGTGGGGAAGGAAACAAATAGGCTTAAAAAGGAGAACGGTAGATTGCAAGACATCATTGAAAAGATGAAGGCCTCTTCTCTAACAAATGAATCTTCAGAGCATGCAATGCGGATCGAGAGGAAAGCTAAGACTAAGGACAATTGGTGTGATTGTCTAGTGTCTCAAAGAGTGGATGTGATTGAGGACAATTTTAGGATACTAAAGAGTGAGAGAGATATCTTAGTCAAGTTGAAGAATCTTATTGCTTCTTTTCATCACCAATTCAGATCAAAGGTAGATCTGAATGTATTGAAGACCATGAATGAAGTCGACTTAGATGCTTTCTGTGACTGTGGTATTTTCTCTTCAGTGGAGATGTATTACTTTGCCTTGCATCTAATGATCAACAGGGAAAAAGTATTGCAAAGCCTACTGAGTGAAGGTGAGTTAGGAAAACAACATTTGAAAGAGCAAGAGAGCATGATTAGTGATAATTTTCAATAGTTGACATGTACAATCATTGCTAAAAGTGGATAACTTGCCAATGAGGGAGTTTTCATTACATAATTTGAGGGAGTGATTTGCCTACAACTTCGGGTGGGAAAGTTTGATTTTGAAGAGATTAATATTGTCACAAGCTATAGATTTTCACTTTGTAATCTATAGAACAAAATAAAAGAATGAGACGGGGTTATTCCAGAGAACACAAACATTATATATAAGTTGCTAGTTGTTCCACGCAGCACTAGAGAACCGAATGCAGCAGTTCTACAAGAGTCATTGCATAAATTTGGAGAATTCATGGGCACATTGCGAAGATCTCTTCTAAGTGCCTTGGTTACATCTTTCTCATGCTTTTTAGGAGTAGAAGTAGTTTATGGGAGATTACATGTAGAAGCAATGTATTTTGTAAATACAGGATACATGCGCTTGCAGCTGCATTAGGCATGCAACTTTGAATAAGTCAAAGTTAATAGGAGTTTGTTAGTGAATAAGTCAAGGTGGTTATGGGTTTCTCCTTTTTTGTCCACCTTCCTCTCTCTTTTTTTCCTATATAAAAGAGAGAGTTCATTGTAAATAATCATCTTTTTTTTTTATGCAAGAAGGCTATACTGAAGTTGCTTGTAACTTGAAAAATTTGTTTTTTAGATACATAATTTCTAGATTGAGTAAAGAAGCAAGTTGTCTCAAACTTTGTGTTGTGAAGCTTGATGTTGATTTTATTGGAAATTATGACCTATGCCAACTTAGATTTTCATAACAGAACTAAGTTATGTTTGGATCTATTGGTGTTTTGAAACGTTACGGTTTCAAATTACCCCGATGAGAACAAAATACATCTAGGGGCAGCTACTTCCCATCTGCAACATACCCTTTCAGACACTGGGCCAACTATAAGGCTAGACCCTTCTTCTACTTCAGACTCTGCTAAACCTAGGTGGGTGGACCTATTAGATTCTTCATATGGTACCAGTATTCAAAGTATAGACTGAATCTAAACAAAGGAGATTAAACCCTTATAACTTCTATACTTATGCAAAGTTCATAGATATGAAATAGCTAATGACATGACCTAAGAAATTGATAAGCTAAATGAGGGCATCCTTTTAGCTTTCAAACGAAAAGGGAAATGGATGATTAAAATGTTGATTTCAGCAAATCCCCAAATATGCAACAAGTAAGAACAAGTTGATCCTGTAGCTAACTAGTGCCTTATCTATTGGGTAGTTCCACAAATCACACACATACATCTATGATACTAGTGACATATTCCATATATCAAGATATCAGATTTATCCTATCACTTTGTGAATTAGACATCAGTGCTCATAAAGACCTCATTCTCATGAAATATCCTTCTCAAATAACCAACAACCCTATCAGAAACATCAAGCATTTACTTTGCTCTTTGTTCCAACAGAAAAACATATTAGACATATAACCTTAAGGGGATGCAAATGGGTCTAACTTCTTTGTCCCTAAACCACACAACATTGCAGATTACAGAGATAGTTGATGAGAATCAGAATGAAACTAAGGAAATTCTTGCTCATTTTATTCATTTCTTTGAAACTATACATTCAAGATGCATGTATGTAACAACCTGCCTTGTTCTGTTATTTTAATGTCTATTTCTTCCTGTAATTTTGTCAAACAATTGTCTTGCAACTAAATTTCTTACAGTTTTCAGCTTGATGTTGATCAATGGTTACTCAAGATTGTTTGTGTTTCATATGAGATGCAAATAGGAGGCAACATAGAACCATATGCAACTAATAACAATGACCATTCATTTATTTCTTGTTTTAGATTATCAGGAAATTACAACTACCATAACAATCATATCTTCTCATTAAACTCAATGCATTAAATCAACTATAAAGTTCAATGATGGTCCATGCCCATTGCTGTTATAGCCATGTTAATAGTTCTGAAATTGCTACAGTAACTTGCAGCTACAGTGATCTGGACTGCGACAGTAACTTGCTGCTACAGTACTGTGCTACAATGATTCAGGTTGCTACAGTAACTTCTTGCTACAGTGATTCCGACTGCTACAGTAACTCGCTGCTACACTGATTCCGACTGCTACAGTAACTCGCTGCTACAGTGATTCCGACTGCTACAGTAACTCGCTGCTACAGTGATTCTGACTGCTACAGTAATTCGCTGCTACAGTGATTCCGACTGCTACAGTAACTCGCTGCTACAGTGATTTCGACTGCTATAGTAACTCGTTGCTACAGTACCGCGCAACAGGAACTTGCTGTTACCATTTTGAATCTCAAGACCATATTTTTCAATGGCATCAACATTTCCAACTTGAAGGGATTTCGTCCTTCAAACTATTGAGATATAATCTCCAGAATATTACCCAATTTCTTTGATATTTCCAACCAAGCATACTTAAAAGAAGCTCTTCCATTTCTGTTATAGTGTTTTCACAAGAGCTCCATCCTTCGTTTTCTCAATGTGGGATAAAACATAACTCCCTTTATGTAACTTATGTCTCCAATGTGTTATAAAATAAAGGGGACTCTTTTAATTTAAATATTTCCCACAAACTATAGTCTATGCATTAATAAAGTTAAATATTTAAATTCAACTTTATAAAATAGCTCTATCAATGCATAACAAATCTTATCAATGATAAACAAGTCTTCTTGTCGATTTTAAACAATTACCATCGACATACCGTTGCCACTGGATGTCCGACCATGTCCAAGATGACTTACTATAAATAGTAAGTATGCCCAAAGTTGCCTCAAAACCCCTCAGAAAGACCTGCAACTGAAACTATCTAGGCCAAATGGCCTCTAAGCCCCTTTAATGTCCTGGTTAGCCTACGGGACCGTGGGGAAATAGGCTAACGACAACATCATGCTATGAATGCTAAAAAGGGGACATTACAATGTAAAAAACTTATAAAACCACTAAATAGATCATAACTATCTACATTAGCTTAACTATTGTTGTTCATACAAGAGAAATATGTTGAAGAGAATGGTATCATAGTCATGAGAAACTTTCTCCAAAAACTAGAACCTTGGTCTCATAATATTGAGAAAACTCAAGATTGGAACCCCACTAATGAAAGAGAGAGAGAGATATAGGAGAAGAATGAAATCTCGGATCTGATCTGGAAGTGACATGTGTCCACTTGAATCTTCATTTCCTACTGTTGCAAAATGTCTCTCATCTTTCTACAACTGAAAACTGATATGATTCTCATCATTGTCTGTAACAAACTTGGAAATATCTCTTCCTTAATGATGAAAACCCTTACTTTGCCAAAATATCTAAAATGCATTTGAAATGCTGATAATACTTTCATCAAACTAATTTGGAAGTGAGAAAAACTGCCCCTAATTGCATTTTTACTACCTCTAGCATTCATCCAGTTCACCATTTCACTGGAAATCAAATCTGAACTGTCCTAACTAAATGAAACTAAAAATTGGATACCTGAGACAAAACCTTGAATAACTTGAACTAGTGGCTTCCTGTGCGAAAACAAACTCCAAAAATGGAAAAATCATCCTCTCCCAGTTCTAGCGATATATAATAGTGCCATATCCACTTACCAGAAATGCCTAGAATCTCAGTTTGAAGTTTAGGTCCTTGGCATGGCTCTAAGACTGCATTTGCCTTCAAACTTTATGCAAAAATTAAAATTTCCTAGGGTCGAAACTTTAGGATATATCATCAAGTTTGTTTAAAAGACCTCGATGCACGTTCAGGAAAAGGAAGATAATAATAAAAGACTATTATTTTATGCATTTTGGTTTTTTCCCTCCAGAATTTCCTTCGGTTCAAACTAAGTTTGACCAAGCTTGACATGTGCCAACACACCATTGGTTAGTTCTACACCGTCATCTGCCACTCAGGCACCATGTGGCACTACTGGATTGGTCCATCTCTACACAGTCATCTACCTCTGCCACCTGGGTGCCACGTGTCACACTGCTATTAGTTATCGTTCTGCTACATCTGCTTGGGTCCTTTGCCACGTGGCAACCTCTGATTGGGTCGCCATGTCACTATCCTAGTCAACATAGTGCCACGTCATTGTGACATGTGGCACCTCTGTCCACATCATTGCTCTGTCATCTACCACATCACCTACCTTGCCACGTGGCGGCTTGTCGCTATGTCGCTATCCTCATCAACGACCGCCACGTCATTAGCAACATAGTGACCTTGCACGTGTCATTCCTGCCATGTCATCACCTCGGGAAGTGTGCCACATCAGGAGTTCTCTACCACATGTCACATTTTGGTTTGTCAGTATCAGCATCTTGTCACAAATGTGATCGGTCAAAATTTAATCAATGGTCGCCTCTGGCTCATCGTGGGCCCCATAGCAAGACCTTGCCTTCAAAAGGCGTTGTCTTTAAGACATCTTATTATGTGTGTGGAGGAGTATTTAAATAACAAAAGGAATCCCCAGGGAAAGAATGTGGGATTAATAACTTTGGACTATTTTTCACTTGCTCTTGTGCCTCCTCATGGCGTCTCCTCTGAAAATGATGGCGGCTCCGAGCAGGATTGACACCTATCCACCAGTGACATAGCTGTCGTCCTCCATACTCAAAACTTCCTATTCCTCTGTCGTACCTGTGCCTTTCATCTCTGCTCCATCTGTGAGTCGGCTTTGATTTATGTATGCAAGAGCCAGGATTTACATTACCGTGGGTACATAGAAAGAAAACCATTTTGCCCCCACATCATAGCTCATTATCGCCCCCAATGCCAAATCCGTTACACAATCAAAAGCAAGAATGAAATGCTCAAAACCTCATTACCAATCAACCTAGTAACTACCGCCCCTGCCATGGATTGTTGTGTAAGATTTAACACCTCCCCCTTCCTAGGGTCTCCACGCTGCCTCATGCTTGGTCTTTCCTTTTGGCATTTGGAACAAACAAGACTCCTTAGACGCAATTCCTCCTCCTACGCAATCTTCAATCTCTCCTATGCTTGTTGCATGGAAATTACATTGGCAAAACTGTTGATCTATTGTTTGGGTCTCTCACGATGTTCTCACAACAATGATTTTGGAATCCTCTTTCAATAGTCGCCATGCCTAATACAATCAAATTTTTCAACTCTACTGACATTTGAATATTATTCAACATTCCATTAATTGGTGAGTCAACATCAAACATATAAAATTAACTTCATACCAAACAATTTTATTCAATCTCGTTGTTCTACAAAACTCCATAACAAAATCAGTAAAATAGTCATATGTTCCTGGCACTCTATACATGATAATACCGTGATCCCTTATCCATTCTCTTGTATTGGGACAAAATATTGTGGGCATATGCTCCTGGAATCCCAAAAGAGATAAGTCATTCTTGTAATTGAATCAGCTAAAGGTATGACACTTTATGTTTGCATTTGAGGTTGATTTTTCCACCTACATTTGTGTTTCATATCACTACTCTCTAATCTTGTGGTTAGTATCCCTTTTCATTATTATTTTGTTCTTCTTCTTCACTTTGAAAGATGTGCACCCATATTAAAATCAGAATGCTTACAATCATTATAAGCCTTCCATTTTAGAAAACTTTTAATCCCCATAGTTAGGCCCCAAAGCAGGTTCGATTAAAAAAAATTCATTTTCAAACAACTGTACTGCCAAATTGTTTCATTAATCATCTGATACTAATTGATCGAAATTCAATCACTGTCGCATCATTTAAAACTGATCTTCAACCTTTCTTGCAAACTGCCAGTTTTGTGCCAATAGGTCCTTTGACTAGCTTTAAAAACTGACCAAAACACCCAACTAGGCTTTGGAAACAAATATATTGAGTCTCTGTTCCACATACTCTTACCCTGCCAAATCTCGTGCCATGACTATTTCAGGGTCAAAAGATATTGACCATCAAAGTCGCCTTTTCAAAACTGCCTACAAGAAAACATGTCAGAAAACCATAAAATGCATTCGGATTTGGCTTTGAAAATAGTTCAAATTGACACTTAGTGGCACGAAAACTGGGGCATTAGTTCACTATCACGCGGAGAATACAAATTTGTAATTTGGGCTCATGACAAATAACTGGGCGCATTTGGTGAGTGGTCAAAGTGGGCTACTTGCATTTGCAAAACTGAAAACATTGGCAGAAAAGTGATTTTCTCAAACAAAATGGACCTAGGAAAGTGTGCAGACGGATTTGTCAAAACTTGAAAATTGGCACACTTTGAGTATTTTCAGAGTAGAACACAATGGTACAATCCATTCGATCTCACCTATCATGGATTCAAAGTTATGACATCCCGAACAGGGGTACCGATCAATCTGCATTTCTCGACACTGGTAAAACTTTACAAATTGCATATGGAATCGTGTTTGAAATATGACCAATCTGCATTTCTCGACGCTGGTAAAACTTTACAAATTGCATATGGAATCGTGTTTGAAATATGACCAAACGGATTCGTCATAAGCTCAAATCAGAAACATAACAAGTCTCTGACCTCTAGAATGCAATGCAAAAGGAAGTTTCTCATTTCGGTCAACTGGGTCAAAGTTATAACAAGTCAAACAGGGCCTCCTAGAATTTTGAACCATTAGCATCAGCATGACAACAGTAAACAACTGACTTTGAGGGATTCAAAACCTAGTCAAAACATGTCGAAATGACTTGAAATCTGAAACATAGGTTCTTTGATATGCATAATGAACACTACCATAATGGCAAGTCAGGAAACACAACCGAGTGCAAGATATTCAATTGCAAACTAAGCCTCCTATCATTGTTTGACAGGCAAAAATGCAGATTTGGACATTGCTCAAAATGGAACTTCACAGAATGACTTGGAATGGAAATTTTGTCTTCATAGGACACATAGATATGCTGAATGCAAAGTGTTAGAAACATCAAACACCTCTTAGGCCTCAAACGGACAGTTGGGGACACATGCATTAAATGCGCTTAAAAAGGGCTCAAAAGCTTCGAATGGTACTCAAATCAGGACTTCAATTTTGAGTCCCAACAAGATCAACATGAGACAACAAAGACTTACATGTGGAAGCAATTAGTGATAAAGATTTATGCCATAATGAGTCTGATTTTTTATATCAGACCTTAGAAAATGAATTAGGAAATTCATTTATTGGTGATGAGTCCTGGGATCATTTTTCAAATGGACATGTAGTTACTATGGAAGAAGTGTGCAAAGAAACTATCACAACTACTACTTCTACAATGTCTTTTGAGACATCTAATGAGGTATACAGCAGCAATACCATTGATGATATTGATGTGCAAAGTCAATAACACACATGATATTTCTTATCATATAGTGAGCAGTGAGATTCAACTTCATATAACAATGTAGACTTTGATTCAATGAGTTTGAATGGAAGTCATGAATTTTAGAGACATCACTTGGTTGGGCAACTTAAGGTTAGTGATAGAATGATTGCCATAGCCAAAGGGCACTTTGATGTTTCTCATTAGATGTTGCTACCTATGGTTGGAGCACTCTTGTGACAAATAAGCATTTTGATGGTAGTCTTTCCCTTGCAGAGTTTCATATACTTTGAGAAGCCATCAAAATAATGGAACAAAATTATTTCTAGTCATTGCCTGATAAAGACTGTCTTGTTGTGATATTGCTATCAGGATTTAACCCCATGGTTAAACCCACTCTGCTCGCAACCCCATTTGCAAAACCTTCACCAAGTGTTGTGTCTTATGAACCATTTATTAGAAAGCCCCTTAAGCTCATCAAGTGATAAGTAGGAGATATTTCCACAACAAGTCAAATTGTGATATTGCTATCAGGATTTAACCCCATGGTTAAACCCACTCTGCTCGCAACCCCATTTGCAAAACCTTCACCAAGTGTTGTGTCTTATGAACCATTTATTAGAAAGCCCCTTAAGCTCATCAAGTGATAAGTAGGAGATATTTCCACAACAAGTCAAATTGTGATATTGCTATCAGGATTTAACTGTGTAATTTTTATGTCAAACTCATTGACCCATGTTCCATGAGTAGTGATTCACATATGAATCCATCTCTCATGAGAATAAATGGAACACTTAGCACTCATTGGGTCTAGGTGATGCTTACAGAAGTGAAGCACTGGGACTTCTTGGGAGGTCACCCATCCTAGTACTACTCTAGCTCGAGTGCACTTAACTATCTTCTTGAGTGAGACTGCACTTGCTATTATGCACTAAGGGGAAAGGAAGGGAAGGTAGATGAACTCACTCACGAGTTGGGAGTGACTATGAATGCTTTGGAGAGAGCATAGTGGCCCTTCCTGAATCTTAGTCATGGATTGAGGTGCTTAACATGAAGTTGAGTTAGGCACACTCTTCACCAGCTATAGACACATCACAATCTTCTAAGTGACAACTAGCAATGACCTTATATCCATGGGTTGTGGTGATGGATGTGTTGATGATGTGGCTACATCAATTGCTGATATAGGTGTAGTAGTTTTAGATGGCATGACTACTTTGGCTGAGAGAAGTAGAGAACCACTTGTTGCATCAAGTTCTTTTGAGGTCCATACTATGTCAGATGATGTGGGATAAATAGCTGATAGCTCTTGCATGGTAGTGGTGGATTTTCCAGAGAGTTGTGTATTAGTACACAACACTACTCCATCGCCTCCATAGAGGACTTGCACAGTTCATCTGGTTGGGAGTATGGTTCTCATATTGACTTGTTTTCATCTCCTCAAAGAAAATCTATTACTTCATCTCATGTAGCTGATGGTGATAGTTAATTGTGTTAGAGTCAGAGTGATTAGATGATGCTTGCAAAAGAATAGGTTGATTTTTCCTCATATTGCTTTTTCTACACAAATTAGTTTATTGAGTACCTACTTGAGAGTTCAGAGTTTTAGGAGGGACCATTTGGAGTCACTAAGGCTACTCTCATTTGTGGTTCAAAGCAATTCTATGTACTCTCACTACAATGCTTCCTCATAGAGATTTTGTGGTTGGATTTGCAGAGAGGGTTATGAGAGTCCATGCCCAAATCAATCTTTCAGGATTAGAGATTGAAGCCATCTTTTTGTTGAAGATGTAGATTCAAAATACATCTTCCACATTGTTTTATTGATGTTGTTCCAGTTTAACATCTATTTACATCCGCTGCTCATCATAGCTCAATAATGATCTCTATTCTCAATGATTCATCTTATATGAGATCATTGTGTTCATATTTTAAACAAGATCATGTTAAGCTAAATAACCCATCTGCATGAGAGCTTCTTCATTCCTATAACAATCAACATCAGTTTTATTAGTGTTCTTGCTATGCTACAAAGACTCTTCCAAGTTCATGTTACTGTTCATTTTCTTAAGATTCATATTTGTTGGAAATGTGTTACGACATCCTCCAATTTTCTTCTTCTTCTCGGCTGAATCATCATGTGGACTCCTATCATGCTCAAGTTCGTTTATGCTTGGCACTGTTGAGAAAGATTGGTTTGGCATTGTGATCATGTTTCGATTTGTTTACCAATAGTTCATATTCACCGTCATTGCTTTGATATATTGGATGTGTATGTAATGTCAGACCTTTTGAGTTCTTTGGTGAAATGTTATTCCATTTTTTGAATCTTTTCAAGGTGAATCAACTCTCTTCTTACCACTACTATGGTCTTTGAGTATTGAGTTAGGTGGAATTTAATGTGCTCATTGTCAATGTGATTGTTAGACAACACAACTATTGATATGTCACTACCGACTGATTAATGATGTTAGATGCAGTGATTGTTTTTGGGCTTCTTGCCATTTTGATCTTGTTGGGCAGTTTCATGTGTTGTTAAAGTTCTGTGTAGTGATCATGAAAGAGGGGAAGTGCAACTTTATCGTGGTAGAGGAAGAGCTATTCTACTGTCTGTTTTTTGTATTACAACTTGTCTTTTGTATGATTCAAGTGAAGAGAAAATAGTCATCATTAACAAGAGATAAGATTTATGGAACTTGTCTGAAGCATTATGATATCTGCTATTTGTTTCATGGTGTATGATTCATTATCGAGAGTATCTGTATAAGAAATAGGTGCATTCAAACTGTAATTAAAGAATATTGCTTGATTGTTCAGAAATAACAATCATTTGTGATTAATTTATGTTTAAGCTTGAAAACTATATATTTGTTTGAGCATACAATAAAGGATCTTTTTCTTGGTGTGGCTTGGTTTTGCCCTCAGGTAGGAGTGTTTCCCCAAGGTACCCCTTGTATTCTATGTTTTATGATTCTCTATTCTTTGTTATTCTCTATCCTGGTTAAATTTATTTATTTATTTATTTTTGTCAGTAATGAGCCATTAACAGAGATTGGAGCCTTTTATTGCAACTACACAATAAATGCTTATCATTTTTATTTTGATCTACATGTGGAGAAATTGATGATGCGTCAGTGTAGACTAGCTCCCAAACTATACCATGCTTTGTGGGATGGGGTATTAACCATCTTCAGCAGCTGCAAGTTAGTGTGGGACAACTTACAAAGCCAACACATCTATGGCAGTTTAGTAGAGGATGGAGGTAGTGAGTGTGTTATAGACACCTACAGATGTTCTTATCTCCATAGTACTGATAGAGGTGTGTCTTGGTCGCATTGATGTAGTATCGCATGTTGGATTGGTCCCATTGGATCCATGGCAATATGATAGTATCACAGCTTAAAGCATTTGCTACTTTTTTTTCCTTGCCCTTAATGTAGCTGATCTCAAAGTCATAAACTGCCAGAAATCCTAGGTATCTTCTTTGTCAAGCGTTAAAGTTAGGCTAAGTAAATATATATTTCAAGTCATGATGATCTGACCCGAGTTCAAAGGGTTTTCCTATCACATAGTGCCTCGACATCTAGAGGGCATGAATAGTGGCTGGTAATTCCAGATCATGTGGAGTGTAATCTTGTTCATAATTTTTCAGCTTCCTGGATTCATAGGCAATAACTTGATCTTCCTGCATCAATACACCTCCTAACCCCTCCCTAGATGCATCCGTTATAACCACAAATTGGCCTCGTGGATCAGATACTCTAAGTATCGGGGCAATAGTTAACTTCTCCTTCAAATATTCAAAAGCTGCTTGACTCTTTTCGGTCCAAATGAACTTCTTTCCTTTTCTTTGAAGTGAGGTGATGGGGTAGGCTATCCTGGAGAAATCTCTAACAAATTTCCTATAAAATCCTGCTAAACCCATGAAACTTTTGATCTTTGTCACATGGTACAAGCCAATCTCTAATTGCCTTGATCTTAGTGGGGTCTATGGCTATCCCTTGAGCTGATATAATGTGCCCCAAGTATTGGATCTCCTTTTGGTAGAATGAACATTTGGATAATTTTCTGTGTAGTTTATACTCCTGTAACCTTTGTAAGACTATCTCAAAGTGTCTTTGATGTTCCTCCTCATTTTGAGAGTATATGAGAATGTTGTCAATAAAAACCAACACAAATTTATCTAAGCAATCTTGAAAAATGCTATTCATAAGATTCATGAAAGTTGTCAGAGTGTTGGTTAGTCCGAATGGTAGTATAGTAAATTTGTAATGGCTATATCGAGTTCTGAAAGCAGTCTTGTGAATGTCTTCATCTTTAATGCGAAGCTAATGATAACCAAATCTTATGTCGATCTTAGAAAATATAGTTGCATCTCTCATTTGATCAAATAAGTCATCAATTCTAAGAAGCAAATACCTATTCTTAATTGTAACCTTGTTAAGCATCCTATAGTCTATAAACAACCTCATGGTCCCATCCTTCTTCCGGACAAACAACATTGGAGCTTTCCAAGGTGAGACACTAGGTCAAATAAGTTTCTTATCTAATAAATCTTGCAGCTACACTTGTAACTCCATTAACTTGGTAGTGGTCATTCGGTAAGGTGCTCTTGATATAGGCTTTGCCCTAGGTACCACCAAATCTATGGTGAAATCAAAATAATCTAGACGAAGGTAATCCAGGGAGTTCTTTTGGAAACACATCTTGAAACTTCTTAAGATATGGATACTTCTTCTCGAAGGACTCCCTCAGTTTTTCTCTAATTGTTCCATCTTCGAAGATGTAGTCATCTGTATACGTAGTATCTACAAGTTCCCTTAAGTCTTATATCTTTATCACGAAAATTTCACACCCCTTCCTTTTGCATCCTTTAAGCTGCATGGCCGAATTCTAGTGAGATTTGATCTCATGCATAATTCCTTTGATGGTCACAAGATTGCCTCGGTCACCTAAGCATTCTTTTGTCTTCGCAAGACCATCGACCTTTGCCCTATGTTCATCAAGCCAATTTATACCCATAATGATGTCATAGGACCCAAGAGGTGCTACATACAAATTCACGTCTGTAGAAAAATTTGGAAAGTCTACATGGACCTCAAATAGGCACTACTCTACCGTAGCCCTTGATTGGTTTGCACACTCAACAGTCCATGGGTTTGCCATAAAACTAGTTCTAGGAAATCTACTTAATAACTTTGGGGATATCAAACATTTTGTTGCCCCTGTATTGATTAATATAGAAATAGCATTTTCGTATATCTTACTCGGAGTTTCTATTGGACCCAGTCGTTGTTCTGCTTGCTGATTATCCAATGTTGCATGAATCATCTACTGGTAGATGGTTTGTTGTGGCAGTAATGGGGGTCAAGGTGGCTGATTGGTATTTGACTTGTTAGGGCACTTGTTGGCATAATGATCCCCACCACAAGTAAGACATCCTGATAGTGGTCCCTTCTTTTTATTTCCTTTGCTGCCCCTGTTTAAGTTGGAGTTACCCTTGAATTCTTTACCACCATTTCCTCTAGGCTCTAGTTTATTGGGCTTGAAATTTTTAAAATTCTTTTTGTGGGATCCTAAATCTGATCCTTCTGTGTTCTAGCTAGTTTTCCTCTTATTGTCTCGGATAGAGTCATCCCTTTTCACTTTGTGTTCCTAACGAACAACTCTCTCGAGGGCTTCCTCCATAGTTCAGGGAGCGAGAACATCCACTGCTCCCCCAATCCTATTGTTTAATTCCATAATGAATTTCCTAACTTTCAAGTTTTTGTCTTACTGATAAGGGGGTAGATACTTCAGCAACCGAGTGAACTTCTCCCCGTACTTGTGTATAGACATATCCCCATGTTTAAGGTTCTGAAAGTCTAACAATTTTTTATTGTAGAAAGTCTGGGGTAACCATCGGTTCTTAAAGAGGGAGATGAACTTGTCCCATGTAACCTCAGTTGTCTTAATGTTAAGTTCTATCTTGTTGTTTCTCCACCAAGTAATTGCTTCACCTAAAAGGTGGTATATTCCCCATATGGCTTTGGAAGTTTTGGAAAAAATCCTGATTTCAAAGTACTATTCCATCTCAATTAACTAGGCTTCTACATCTTCTCTATATTTAGAGCCCGAGAACCTAGGTGGTTTGATCTTTTTAATATCTGAGAATGAGTTGTTAACTATTTTTAGCTTCCTTTGTTTCTCAGTTTGTGTGGGTGAGACTTGAGTACTCTTTTTGCTGTGGCTAGAATTTTCAGGTTTAGTTCTAGATGGAAGAGAGGATTGTGTCTCCTCTTGACCTTGCCCTATCTAGGCTGCCAGATCATTCATTTTCTTTTCCATGTTTTCCAGGTTCGTTTGTGTGTCTTGCAAAACTTGAAGCAACAAATCCAAGGGAATTTGTGGGTTGATCTCATTGGTCACTTCATTATCTAAGGTCTTCCCGTTGCTGTTCATGTTTCCTATTTTAAAGTCCCTGTAATGTAAATAAATTGCTTAAATCAATATCATGTTCATACTTAGATGTATATATGCTTGTTCGAAGAAAAGTACAAGGGCAAATAAGATATTTACTAATTGCTCATTTTATTAAATTCATCAATTTGCTAGTTTTTGATTAGATAAACAGGATTTATAGGGACCCTGAAACCCAAGAGTTAAAACATAAACAAGGCTGATAATAAGCGTTAAAAGCCCAGCCAAAAAAGAACAAGTCTAAAGGCTGATAATAAGCACTAGGCCTAGCTAAACAACAAAGGCCATAGGAAAGGCCACAATATTTTTTAAAAAACAAAAGAGGCAAAAGCCAGGACAAAAAGCCAGACAAAAAAGGAACAACTAGAAACAAAAGGACAGAAAATAGCTAATCCTCGTTCTTTCTTTCCAGCTCCTAGATGACCTGGGTAGCCTCGTATGCCATCTGGTTCTCCTTAGCCTCTTGCAGATGAGTCCTATGTACATCCTGGTCCAGACTAGTGTAAGTGATACCCGTGGCAGTTTCATCATCAGATCTAGCTTTTCCTTTGTCTTTTCCTTCCTCATCCCCCAACATTCCTCTATCTTTAAGCAAACCAATTAAAGACAGGATATTGTCATTTATCGAGTTGAGCAAAAAGATCATCTGGCTTGACAGATTGTGGTTGTAATTTTCTAGGTTGAGAATCCTCCTTTCCACCAGGCTAATTCTATCATCTTGGTCTGTCCCTTTCTCAAGACCCATCAGATTCCTGGCTCCATTTGACCCACCTTCTCCTTAACCTCCTCCAGCTCATGAAAAAGCCACTTGATTGACCTAAAATTGTCAATCATGTTGTTGCGGGCATTGTTCAAAAGGTTCATCCCAATTTTCATGGCATTATTAGAGATAGCTACAATTGCAGGGTTAATTAGCTCTTCAAGCCGCGACTCCTCCTGGTTCTCCACCAGAATCTGGGGATTCATCACTTCTCTAAAAATACCCATTTTCATTGTCCTCGCATTAAAATTCCTCCAAGCTTTCCTCCAGTCTTTAGCCAGCACTTCCCCCCCCCAATCTCCAATACTGCCCTTTTTTTGCTCATCTGAATGGGCTTGAGGATGGACATGGGAGAGTGGCAGCGAAGACATATCCAGTTCCCGCTGCATCCTCTCATCCTCCAATCGCACCTGCTTGCGTTTCTTCCCACCCTAGTCTTCCTTTTTTTCCTCCTGCTTCTCCTTATCCTCACCTTCAGTCTCCATGTTCTCCTCTTCATCACTGTAGTCCTTCTCCTCATTCCCAAGCATCTTCTGACCAAGACCCGTAGGGCTTTTTCTACTAGGGGTTATGGGAGAGGGCGACTTCTTGCTAGTTACATTGGTAACAAATTTTATTTACAAAAATCTCCTCTTCTGAGGATACTACAAAAGGGAATATTAATTTGAATTTTCAAATACCCTATATCCGAGTATTTTGTTCAATTCCAATCTTGTACTTATCCCGCACTATCCAAGTTTTACTTAAGATCATGAGGGGATCAATTTGTCAGGCATTCCATGCCTTGATAAGTTTGTCCCTTAGTATTGCCTTCCTAGCAGGAGCCCATCTGACGCTTTCCTTTTTCATTTGTTGCACGGCTTGTGCTAGGGTTTTATCATCCTGAGGTATGGAGCAATAGGAATAATCATGCTTCGACATGATCTTTATCAAATAAAAGAATATGGGATGTCGGGTTTCCTTGCGGGGAGTCTTTTGGATGTACATCTTGCTACATTTAAATCTGTATTTTCAGTTTCCTAATTTGTTTAAGTGATGAGCCCAAGGTTCAGAATGGAACCCAACACTTTGATACCATATGTAACATACCATTTTACTTGGCTGAAATTAGAGAACATATTCTAAGATTATAACTGACTTTCATTACAACATGAAATAAGGAAGTTGTAATCCGTTACTTTATGTAGAAAGGAAACTATCAACTGAATTTATTATAGAAGAATAAGTAAACAAAAATCAAGCAAATGACTATATCAAATTTGTATGAAAGAAATAATATAACTTCCCTAACCAACTTCCATCATTACACTTGAAAGAAACTTAATAATAAAAAATATATATGATTATGCATTTCAAAGTAACATGTAAAGAATGAACAAGCAAAAGATTAAGAATTCATACATGCATCGAAATAATTGTTGATATGTCGTGCAAGCCTCAATCTCTGGTGAAGAGGAGAAGCATTGACATAGGCTTAACCTACAATTTGTGGACCTTATCATATCCCCACACAATCTCCTACGAGAAAGGCCTTCCCTAACCCGGGGTTAGGCTTGGGGCACCTTAGTCCTGCCACCCGAGCATTCTGGTGTTAGAGTGTCTGCTAAGCAATAGACAAGGCTGTGAAATTCCTCCATCAACCTCCCCTCTATCAGCTAGCACCTAGACTTCTAGTGATCAATTGTGGCAAACCAACCTTTAATCTACCTTGGCCAAGGATTTAGATAGGCAACAAAATAGCCCAGTCACCACCACTTGACTTGACAATGGAATATACTTTGGTGAATCCATGAGCTGACTTGGTCTAACAGTTTTAAGTGTTCTTTTACTCCTGCTACTGACATTTAACTTATTCTTGCAGGGATACCTCTCCTCTTCACCCATTTACATTGACTCCACTGGTCTTGGGTGCATCCCAGGAGATTTTCTGGTATATGCATTCAGTTTTAGCAATCAGAAATTTATCAACACCAATCTGATTCTATCTTAGTCGGTATATGGATATTACCTCTACATAAATCAGACTTATGCCACATGAAAAATAAAGGAACCTTCTCTATATAAATCATACATGATTATGCATTTTACAAGTGGATGTTCAATGACAAAAATGGAGTCAATTCCAAGCCTGATTGTGTGGGTATGTAATAGCACCCGATGTATATGGATAACAAGAAAAAGAAACAAAATAAGATGGAAACAAATCTTGTGTTTTCAGAATTTGATATACTCTTGAGCCTTGGTTAAAGCTAATATGCTCATCCATGATCATGGATATGAATTACCATAGCATTCATTCACTCATTTCCATAATGGAAGATCAAAAAAGGTCATTCTAAAAAGACATAGCATAAATGAATATGGAAGGAAAGATAAGTAATGATTGTCATGACCTGAAATATGGTGGTGAAGATCAGTTGCGGGTTTGAAAATGCAATATCAACATGTGAAAGAGCTTCTGATACTGCTGGTAATGTGTGACTGATACTGCAGTTGTGGTATCGTGATATGTAACAAGAATGCTATTGAGTCTCCGAAAAGAGTTGGTATAAAGGATGATCACTTGCTGCTAAGTTTAGAGAGACATATGCAAGGATAAAAAGGCATCACCAAGAGCATTTTCTTTAGCCACGGAATGTGAATTAAATCCTTCGCATGCTCATTCGGTTACAAAGGAGTCGAGCAAGACCAACTTCGGTTACAAGAGCTCCTAAAAACATTTTAAACAATTATAAAGAATAAATGCCCATATGAAAAGGTGGCATTTTTTCGTTGTCATGGAGCCAAAATAAAGACTTAAAGATTTTATTCTCAAGGTTACATAATAAATACATACATACATACATACATACATACATACATACATACATACATATATTTGTATACTGAAATCATTCTATTGACATTGCTTATAATTGTACCTACACACACATACACAGATATGTGTGTGTGTGTGTGTGTGTGTGTGAGAGAGAGAGAGAGAGCACATATAATTTGTTTTTATCAATATGATGATCGTGCATACAAGCATATATGTATATATACAAGTGCAAATTATATGTGATATCCCCATTTTAGCATATAATTTAAATAATAAATAAATATTATATAAAGTAATATTATATTATAATCATATAATAATATCATATATATCATATTATAATAATAATAATCTAATATAGTTATGATTAAGATATATTTTAATGTAGCAACATGCTATATTAATAAAGTATTATAATCTTGTTTTTTTCCTTTTTTCTAAAAAGAGGGGTAAACGCTGACCTAGAGCTATGAACCAGTGAGGCCACAAACGGGGGACCTCATCCCCAGTAGATTTGAACCATGATGGCAAGGATAACAACTCAACAACTTAACCATCACAACATGCCACTATTGGCTATTATAATCTAATAATATAATTGATATATTATTAAATTAATATATGTTATAATATAAATATTAATATAAACTAAGCTTATTAATATAAATATATAATTAATATAATTATATTATTATTAATATAATATAATTATTATATTGTGAAAAGATGTGACTCTTAGAATTTATATATATATTCAATGCAAATTTTGGTAAGGGGGGATCATTGGGGAAATAAATGGAAAGATTATATGATTCTGTACTCAATCTATCTTATTACATACGGATGGAAAGATGGACATTACCATGGTATCAGAGCATAATCCTGCCATTTTGTGAATAAAGGGTTATGGAAAATCACTGCATCTGCCTTACTAGGCAGCTAACTTCCAAGCAAATGTGATAGTTCAGGTACCCGACTTGTGCAGTTGGCATTTTTGGACAGATCTTTTTGTTTGGCAAGATTCCTCTTCTATCTATGTCCTTCTCAGAGAAGTTACTTCTCGTGTATTCTTGGTGGTTGCAAAGAATTTGTTCTCGACTATATCTTCTAGTTTTGCTGCTCATGTCATTATTCTGAAATCAGTTTGAGCATTTCTATCTTGAGCATCGTCTCTAATTTATGTTGTGTATTGAGTAATGATGGCAGCGCTTTTTTATACTCCTGGAAATAATGTCCCTATAAAGATAATTGCTTAGAGGTAAGAGTTACAAACTGGATACTTGACTTAGTTTGCAAAGGACATATGGGTGTTGGTTCGGCATGTTTTCCTTGCCTGATAAATCATGTCAGGATAGTCATTTCATGTGAAGTGGTGCCAATTTATTGTAACTGGTGGATGTGATATGTATTGTGGCATGTGAAGCATCAGGAAGGAGGGAAGTGAGCATTATGACAGAAGGAACTCTCAGTACTGTGTGCATTCAAATATCATTAACAGGTAGGTGTGAAGAAAAGCAACAGGGAGCTTCCTATTGTTAATAAGAAACAGTGGTTTTCGAGCGATCTTTAGAGAGGCCGAAAGTGCGTAAAACAAAAAAATATTTTCAGATAGCTGTTGGTTGGCATTTGACAAATAGTGTGGGAACTCTTTTCAATTTGACTATGAATATTTTTTTGAATAAATAGAGAAACAACTTCCTAGGCTGGATATAGGGACTATGAGGAAGACACATGTGGCATGAAAGAAAAAGGATATCTGATAACCTCCATGTATAAAATTTTGGAGTGTGGATGGTAGTGTGTGAACAGTACGACTATTCAAGAAGGCATTGGGAAGTAAAGGTGTCTATCTATCTGGTGGAGAGAAAATTGAGTTGAAGGGTGATAAGAGGAGCAACTTCGTACTGTCTAAGTCTTGGTGAGAAGATAGTGGTTTAGTACAAGTGTGCTTGAGCTCTTTTATATGCATAACTGTGGTCCTGAACAGTAGGTACATACTTAAAAGGAGTACATTCACTGCCTTTAATTAACTGACTATAAGTGGAAGCGAGCATAAACAGAGGTTTTCTCTGACTGCTACAAGTATGACTTCGGTTGAAGATATATGTGTGACTTTGTACTTCTAACCTGATTAGTACAAGCTTTGGTTCTTTGCCTTTGTGATGATTTCCGAATGATTGTAGCCACTCTCTATTTGATTTATGAAGCTTATAGCAGGTTGGAGCCTATATTGTTTTGGGTGCATTTGTTTGAAATCAAAGGAAATCATACAAACATAAGAAAAATTAAGATGATTTGTAGTGCGGATGAAAATAAAATTATATTATGGAAGAGCCTTATTTCAACAAGTATTTAGGCAGCCATGAACCGGAAAGCTATGGTTTTATCATAAAACACTAAGCCTGCTATTTTGAGCTGCAAGATTAAGATTCATTGGTGACTATCCAACAACAATAAAACTCTTACATGAGCTGTATACATTGGTGTAATCATAGAACAATGACAGAAGAAAATTGGAATGATCAAATTTTCTATTTCAACTAGGTATATACAACCCTTTTGCGTGGAAACAAGTACTTGTAATACCTAACCCTAATCACATAATCAGAAGGGTGAATGAATTTACTTCTAGATATGGTAGAATCGGAAGATAAAATATATGGCTCTCAGGTAAGTAGAAATGGTAATGTTTGTTTTGATTTGATATTTTCTTATTACAAAATGTTATATTGTCAAGAGGAATTTTTTTGAAATTATGAAAATATTTTATCATTTCTTAAATGAGCTTCCCAAAATGGGAAGGCCTATCTAGGAAGGTTCACAAATCATGAAATAGCATAGGTAAGAAATTGAGCGTGCTCAAATTGCAAAAAGAGGTAAAATTAATTTCTTATCTCATTTTTGGCATGTTTAGATTATGTAAAAGCAGGTTAAACCGTAGTACAACAAGTTAAGCTAGAAAAAGATAGAGGAAGTAGAAGCAAACACGAAATAGACCTCCAGAAATAACACAAAAGAGGTCAAAGAAAGAACTGCTGAAAGAAATAGCAAAAAGACAGCAGAGAGACAGCAAAAAGACAGTAAAGACCCAGCTAGGTAGCCTCGATCAGATCCAGCGCCTAATCAACCAAGATCTGCATGTTGTCTGCCAGCGCCTAATCATTTTTGGCATGTTATCATTTATAAGTACATTGGATTATTAATAATTAATTTTGATATATATCTTTGAGGTAAAATTGTTTACATAATGAGTTAAATAAATGGTAATTATTAATAGTCGTTTACCCTAAATTTAGAAGATCTACAATGACTTCTTTAAAAGGGATAGCAATATGTATTTATGAATGTTAATTATTTTGAAGATATAAATCTTGGAACATATTTGGCTCAATTAAATATTTTATCTTAAAAATCATTTACATTTACTTATGTATCTTCAGTTGTAAATGTTTATACTATTTGGAGTAGGCATTGAAATAGTTCCACCGTATATGATATCCACCATGGAGTATAAGAAGAAAGGCAATTGAAAAAAATGGCAAACCCTTGTAGAGAAAGATCCATCGTGATATGTGGAGAGTACCTATTTGGAAGGTACTTTGTAAAGGGTAACTTAATTTTCTCACCAAATGTATAGTGGATAGGGAGTGTGCACAAAGGGAGGAGTAAATTGGTCACGCCGGGGCAACAAAATCCCAATATGGATTTTAAGATCTGAGGAAGCCCCAAGCTGAGCGTGTCCAAACTCGAGCAACACTAAACCTTCCATCCATATTTAAATTAAAACATGTTCCTAGTGGGTAGGGAGTGTGCACAAGAGGAGTAAATCGGTCACGTTGGGGCAAAATGAATCCCAATATGGACTAAGGTTTGAGAGAGCCCCAAGCTGAGCGTGTCCAAACTCAGAGCCGCAATAAATCTACCATCCACTATGGAATTATACACCCTATTATAGTACTAGCTATAGAAAATATGCATCTTCAATCTTATTTTCTATTTCAAGACAAGGGAAAGAAGCGAGATTCACGAACAAAGTGGTAAAACATTTCCTTACCCTTTCCTTATTTCAATTTGTAAGCTAGATTCTAACATGTATACTATGTGTCTACATCGTGTCTTCATGCATCAATGTGTTTGCTTCGTGTCTTCATGCATTTGTGTCTACCTCATGTTTGCATTGCGTCTTCATGCATTAATGTGTTTTCATTCATATGTTCTTGTACATGCTATTATATACTAACATGTCTATTTTGCAAGTGCCTAACACATATGCAGGAAAGAGAATGAATCCAAACTATGAATTAATAAGGATCAAATCAATTGCTTGAGGACAAACAAATTCGAGGGGGGAAGATTGTGATATCCCCATTTTAGCATATAATTTAAATAATAAATAAATATTATATATAAAGTAATATTAATAATGATATTAAAATAATAATATTTTATAAAGTAATATTATATTATAACTATATAATAATATCGTATATATCATATAATAATAATAATAATCTAATATAGTTATGATTAAAACATATTTTAATGTAGCAACATGATATATTAATAAAGTATTATAATCTAATAATATAATTGATATATTATTAAATTAATATGTGTTATAATGTAAATATTAATATAAACTAAACTTATTAATATAAATATATAATTAATATAATTATATTATTATTAATATAATATAATTATTATATTGTGAAAAGATGCGACTCTTAGAATTTATATATATATTCAATGCAAATTTTGGTAAGGGGGGATCATTGGGGAAATAAATGGAAAGATTATATGATTCTATACTCAAAATCTATCTTATTACATAAGGATGGAAAGAGGGACATTACATCATAGATGTTAGCAATCATGGTGTCAATATATATATGCATATATATATAGTTGTATCTGACGACCGATCCATGGTCTCAAAATAAATGAAGGTAATAGTTTCTCTCATGTTATTAAATGTCTAATGTTTCTCTTATTTTAGGAATTGATCAGGTAGCTCATGATTGTGCAAGATATACCATGTTGCCTAGCTGTTATATCCTTCACCAAGATAGTTAGAACCCACACTTGATGGTTTGACGATGGACTAAATTGGTGTCCTATTCCTTAAATCTCGTTTAGCAATACTTCTCGTCTCTGTCTACTCCTTCAACCAAAAATGCATATTTCCACAATAATAACATGCTCCTCCATTTCAAATCAAAATATCTAGAAAACACAATAACTAATAATTATCACAACGGCTAACCACCACTAACATTTATCTTAATATATAAGCATTCATTTTTAGCTGAAACAACTATAAACAACTAACAAGTCATTTTCACACGAATCAAAACAGTTAACCATAACTTCCATATCACAAGATTATGACATCCGAGATTTTTTAACTAACTATTACAATGGCTATAAGATTATTTTAAAATATCCAAAATTTGGGATGTAACGAAGATCAAGTCTACTTTTGAAGATATTGAAATTTTTTGATATTGGCAATCGGATATAGAATCTTTGAACTCAGTTTTGAAGGCTTTAGAGGCACTGAAAGAGGTTAATCCTTGACTAATTGGAGCTTGCACGAGTTAATGGTTGTAGAGCAGTTTGTGATATTTTAGAAATGTGGTAATAATAATCATTCAAAGAAACTAGCAATGAGTTATGGTCTCCATAAGTTGCGTTGTCTAAAATGGACAAAAATGAAATTCCTTCAAAATTTCTTTTGACTTCTGTTTTTTTTGGGGGCACATTCTAATGTAATTAAATATAAATAATAATATCTTAGGGTTGGCTGGCCTCAAAGACTAGGATTAATATTTCTACAACCTTCTTGGGTGAATTAAAATACCTATATAAAGAAGGCTTGCTAGGTTGTCTAAGATTGTTCTAGGGATGTATATGGTGGCTCTGACTTGTAGAATATTGTTAGAAAATTTCCCATGTGGCTTTGAAATGTTACATTTCTGAATATTGTAATCCCATATTCTTGGAGATAATAAGAAGCCAATTTCATGTTCTTGCAATTTTTTGTTATTTCTCTATTTTGTTATGTGTATTTGTGTTAATAAGGGAAGTACCCTTCATCAAGTGGTATTAGAGAAGACGTTCCTGAGTGTGTGGATAGATTGCCAAATGTGAAATAGTTTGCACTAGGACCGTGGTTGTGGGTTTGAGTAATAAGTTTGAAAATGCCTCTATGAAGGAATTGCGGTGGAAGAGAAAGAGGTGTGACAGAAGAGGGTTTTAGAGCCCTCCAGAGACAAGTACATGCATAGCAAGAAGAGATACATAGAGGAATGAATATTGTGTAAAGAGATGAAATTGAGGTGGAATTTGAAGAGGGGCTTATAGAACAAGAAGTGCCTAAAAAAAATCTCGAGGCTAGGCTTTTGAGGGCCATTACCAAAATTGGAAAGAGGTCCATGATTGAAGTCTCCACATTTTTTGGGAAATCTTAACCCAGAGAAACTGATCAACCGGATCAATGATCTAGAAGATTATTTTGAGTGTGAAGATATCAAAGACCCTACGAGGGTCAAATTTGTAAAGACCAAACTGAAGGGTCATGCAAAAATTTGGTGGTAGAAGATTCCGTTGGAGAGAAATAAAAGAGCAAAAGAGAGAATCACAAGATGGGATCGGATGGTGGAGAAATTGAAGAGAGAATTCATAGCTAATGACAATGAGCTTGATCTATTGAGGAAAATGCAAGGGTTAAAGCAAGAAGGAAAATCTGTTCAAGAGTATGCTGAAGAGTTCTATCGAATTCTCATTAGGACAGGCCATGCAGAAGTGGAAAAGGACAAAATTGTCTCTTACCTTAATGGATTAAGGCCAAGTTGGCTAGAATAACTAGTATTGAAGAGGCATACCAGTTTTTCTTAAGGGTAGAAGAAGAGTTGAACAAGAAGTTTGGAAGCAAGCAAGGTGGAAGATCTAGCAGACAATCTTGTGGAGGCTGAACTGAAGATCAGAATAAGAATGATGAAGCAAGTAGTAGTGAAAACTAGAGGAAACAATTTCAATCCTTCTTGTGATCAAAATAAAAGGGTTCACAGAGGAAGAGGGTAAGAACTAAGCAGAGGAGGTTTCTATGGAAAATGTTTCTATTGCAAGGAAGGACATAGAGCTTATGAGTGTCCTCAACATCAAGGGAGAAATAATAGAAGACCCAAGAGCAATGCATGAGTTGCGCATGTAGATGAATATGCCAAGTCATCACATTCTAAAGAGGTTGAACGAGGAGAAGTCCTCGTTATCAGAAGATTGTTGCTGAGGGATGAGAATGAACCTGAGAAAATGAAGTATTTTTAATGCCAAGGCGTAAGTTTAATGGTAGAGTATGACATAGAATCACACCAACATATAGTGAAGAGTTAAACAGACGAGTGCAGGAGTTGTTGCAAAAGGCAATAATTTGAGAGTCTAATTCCATATGTTTTACCAATAATATTAGCACTAAAGAAAAATAGAGAATGGGGGAAATGTACAATTTTTGAGCTATCACCAAGATCACCATCAGGCATAGATTTCCCTTGCCAAGGATGAACGATATTATGGATTATTTGAGTGGATCTGTGTACATCACAAAGATAGATTTGAAGAGTGGATATCACTAAATTCGAATCAGAGAAGGAGATGAGAGGAAGACAACCTTGAAGACAAAGGAGGGCTTGTATGAGTGGTTAATCAGGCCTTTTGGGCAAAATAATGCACTGAGCACATTCATGTGGCTCGTGAACGAGATATTCAAAGAGTTTTTGAGTAAGTTTGTCATTGTTTATGTGGATGGTATTTTAATATTTAGTGAGACATTGGAGGAGCATATAATGCCTACTCGTAGGGTGTTTGAGAGGTTAAGGGAAACAAAATTGTTGATTTATCTTTATAAGTGCACCTTTGTGAAGGAGTTAGTGTAATTGGGATTTGTAGTTTCAGCAAAAGGTCTAAAAATAGACCTAGAGAAGATGAAGGCTATCCTCGAATGACCTACTCCAAGGAGAACTAGTGAGGTAAGATCTTTTCATAGTTTCACTAGCTTTTACAAAATGTTTATTAGAAGTTTTAGTAGTATTTGTGGACCCTTGACTGAAACAATGAGAGGGGATAAGAAAGAGTTTAAGTGGACTACAGGAGTAGACAAAAGTTTTAAATTGTTAAAACAAGAAGTTACAAAACAACCTGTTTTAGCACTTCCAAATTTTAATGTGTTTCAAGTAGACCATGATGCTAGTGTTAATACCATTATAGCAATTTTGAGTCCAGAAGGTAGACCCATTGCTTATTTCAGTGAGAAGTTGAATGATGCCAAAAGAAGATATTCTATTTATGATTAGGTATCCTATGCTATAGTTCACACATTGAAGAAATGGAGACATTACCTTTTACATAAAGAGGTTTTTTTTATATACTAATCATCAAGCTTTGCAATATGTGAAAAGTCAAGGAAAGCTGAATCAAAGGCATTTGAACAGGGTCAAGTTTTTCCAAAGTCACACATTTGTTTAGAAACATAGGAGTGGGAATTCTAATAGGGTTGTAGATACTCTTAGTAGGAGACAAATTTTGCTGAAAAAGGTGTAGATTGACGTTGTTGGCTTCAAGGAACATAAGAGTTTGTACTTAGAGGGTCTTGAATTTGGTGAAGCTTGGAGATCTTGTACAAAACCTGTTACTCTAGACTAAACCAAATGGTTAGACTTCATAATCCAGGATCGAATGTTATTCAAAGGTAGTTAGTTGTGCATTCCAAGGAGTTCTATGAGGGAGAATCTCATCAACGAGAAGCATGGTAGAGGGTTGGCTAGATATTCTGGTTAAGATAAAATCATTGCTATGATTATTGTGAATTATTATTAGCCATAGCTACAATAAGATGTTCAGAAATTTGTACAGAGTTGTAGAATATGTTAGATGGAAAAGGGAGCCAAGTAGAATGCATGGTTATATCAACCATTACTTGTACTAGAGAAGCCATGAGAGGATATAAGTATGGACATTGTTCTTGGCTTACTAAGAACTTAGAGAGGGCATGATTTGATTTTTGTGGTGGTTAACAGCTTTTTAAAGACGACACATTTCATTCCTTGCAAGAAGACTAATGTTGTTGTTCATGTAGCAAAATTGTTTTTTAAAGAAGTGGTGAGACATGTTCTACCAAAAAGCATAATTTCAGATTGAAACACCAAGTTCATTGGATACTTTTGGAGAACATTATGGAAAAAGTTAAAGACAGATTTGAAGTTCAACCTAGCACATCATCCACAAACTGATGGCCCAAAAGCAGTAGTGAATAGGAGTTTGGGGAACTTGTTGAGATGTCTAGTTGGAGATAAACCAAAGGGATGGAATTTGATTTTAACACAAGCGAAATTTGCATGTAGTAATTCTGTCAATAGGGGCACTGGTAAATCACCATTCCAAATATTATATGGAAGTAGTCACCTAAATGCTCCAAAACTAAGGAAGTTGGAGAAAGAGGAGACAAGTAGTGCTGAAGCTGAAGATTTTGTAGAACACTTTAAGAACTTGCATTAGGAAGTGAGGAAGCACATCACTAAAACAAATACATAGTATAAGGCTAGGGTAGATGAGAAAAGGAGGCTTAAGGAATTTCAAATTGGAGATGAAGTCATGGTTCATTTAAGAAATGAGAGATTTCCAATGGGAACATATATATAGTTTGAAGATGAAGAAGTTTGGAACATGTAAGGTATTGAAGAGGCATGATTCATGAAATTCCTAAGAAGTAGAATTGCTCAATGAACTGAATATTTCACCAATATTTAACATTTCAGATTTGACAAAGTATCAAAAAAGAGGTGTTTAAGATGAGGTCATAGAAGCACAGTAGAGTATTCCAACAACTACGTCAGCTACATAGGTAATTGAAGACACTTTGGATAGTCATGTTGGAAGAAGCACAAGAACCATGGCATATGAAGAATATTTGGTCAAATGGAAAGTAAGACTTGTTGGAGATTCATCATGGCTATCAAGGGAGGAGGTCAACAATCTTGGTTTTCTTCAAAACACCTGCAATGTGATGAGATCACTTCTCAAATTACCCTAGGTGTTTGATGCAGGCACATCCTGGGTGTACAAGAAATCTTGCATTGCCCAAAAATATTATCTAGGTTTTCTTTTTGATAAGGGCTATCTCAATGCAGAGTTGCTATTTCTGGAAGGTTCTATTTTTAGTAAGTCGCTCATTGGAGCTTGAAATGTTCTAATTTCTTCCTTGGAGGTTCACTTTGGATATATTAGTTTGTCAGAAATTTCATTGCTAGAACAAGTCTAGTTTTGAAGATATTAAAGAAATTCAGTATTGGCAACAAGGTACAAAACCTTTGAACTCAGTTTTGAAGTCTTTAGAGGCATCGAAAAGGGGTCAAACCTTGACTGGCTCGAGCTTGCATGATTTAGGTGTTGTAGAGAAGATTATGACATTTTCAAAATGAGGTCATAATAGTTAATCGCAACAACTGGTGATTGGTTGTGGTCTCCGGAAGTTGTGCTAATTGAAATGTCAAAAATGAAATTATTTCAAAATTTCTTAAGTTCCAAAGTTGTTTGAGGTCTACTCTAGTGTAATAAAATATAAATAATAATATCTTAGGGTTGCTAACCTCACAATCTAGGGTTAAAATTTCTGGAACCTTCTTAGGTGGTTAAAAAATTTGCCTATATAAAGAAGGCCTTTAGGGTTGTCTAAGATAGTTTTGGGAATGTATATGGTGGCTCTAGCTTGCAAAATATTGTAAGGAAATTGTCCATGTGGCTTTGACATGTATTTCTGAATATTTTAATACCATTTTATTGGAGATAATAAAAAACCAATTTCATGTTCTTGCAAATTTGTTGTTATTTGTCTATTTTGTTGTCTACAATTTGTGTTAATAAGGGGAGTACCCTTAATCAAGAATGTAAGGGATATCAGAGTAGTGAAGTTAGAACTTGTTGGGTTCTCAAAATAATGGCTTAATCTAGGCAAAGTTTATTTGAGAGAGTTTGTGGTCAAGTTCCTTTTATATGTTGATGAGCTTATTTTGATTGCTGAATCAGCTCATGGGAAACAAGAACATTTAATGCCCTTAACATTTGTTTGTAGCCTTGGGGATGACAATTAAAACCAACAAGACTAAAATCATGATTTTCTCCAAATGTAGAAAATAGGACCAACGTAAATTCTACTTTGAAGGAAACACTCTTGAATAGTGAGCAAGTACAAATATCTTGGAATTGACTTCAACAAATAATGTAGTTGGGAGGGATGTAGAACAAAGAGGACTTTGGGAGTAGAGAAGCAAAGTTATGTGACTGGAAAACCATTAAGATTCTTTTTGTCTTTTAGTGCTCGTAGTGATACTCTATGGGTATGAATTGTGGGCTAGCAATACTTCAAATTCTAAGAAGAAACAAATTGAGAGAGTTCCAAAATGCTTCATAACAAGTAAGTTCAAATTAAAAGGTCTAGTCCCTTATGAGACTCTGATAAGAGAAATGGGTGTTGTGGCCATTGAAATGGTGCATCAAATAAGTCATTTATAACAAATTGAACAAATGAAGCTACTAGGTAGCCCAAGATTATTGTAAATGATATCATGAGCCAACACACAAGGTCATGGATGAAACAAAGCAAGAGGATGGGAAAAAGGGATTTTTTTAATGCTTTTCCTATAAATAACAAAGATATAAAAGAAATTGATCAAGATGGTAAAGTCCTAGGGAGAATAGAAAGAATAATCTTGAAGAGTTCAGCTGCACATCTGGCTACCAACAAAAGGCATACATAGTAGCATATGAAAAAGGGTGCATATTTTTAACTATATGAGGTAGTGGAATCAAAAGAGCACTTTCGTTTAGAAAGTGATACTTTCAAGGACATTATAGACAAGAATGCCAACTTAATGATAGTTGTTTCTTGGCATACTTTATTCTAAAATATCCCTTTCTCTATACTCTTGAAAACTTGTGCAATAGACAAGTTGAATCAGAATTGATTCACAACAAAGATTTATTTATTTTTCGCAAAAACAAATTGGAATATTAATGGACAGATGGGCAGTAGTATTATTTTTCTTTGAAATTCAAGAAAAAAGTTACACAAACTGAAATAACATACTACCAATTCCAATATTGATTATTCCATTAGCACTGACCTGATTATTGGCAAGCATCATTGTTTCAGACCAATTGCTGTTATCAAGTGTACTACTGACAGGTGCATAGCCTTTATTTAAGCTGAAATTTCTATTGCCAAGTGCTGTGATTTATCTCCTCCTTTCTGTTGTATTTCCTAGACGAGAAATATTCAATTTTGTTGCAAAACACCACTACATACCTTTTGACTACTTTAGGTAAGCTTTTATACCTTCAATTGCTTGAGAATTGACTATTAGCCCTTCTGGATTTGATATAACTCAATGCCCTTGTAGGTGGAACTAATTTGTTGTACTTGTAATAACCCTGTCTGGTTATAGCTAAATCAAGCGTCAATTTCTTTCACATTTCAATGGTTTGACATTTTGTCAAACACTTGGCAAGTAGCCCAATTACCATCAAATCAATGATGTCTTAAATTTTCAAACACAATATCAGGATGTACAACAAAGATCACAAATTTACTTAATTTGGGCCTTATAAGTTTTGCATAAATAAATACCAAATGCCAATAAACAATTTTGAAATGATTCACACCAACCTCTGAATTCATTCATCAACAAACCATATAGCAATATAATGAAAAGAGAATTTAATTGTTGGCTGATTATAAATCAGAATTTGAAGCCAGCCTGTTTACTTTCAAACTACGTAATATAAACTGAATTTTACAAATTAAGAGCCTGGGCTTTGCCGTAGAATGTAATTGCAAAGTCAAATTGAAAGCCGCTTGATCCAATTTCAATCTGGCGTTCACCATCTACCCTTACAAATGCTGCCCAAAACAAACTCCAATCTGCAAACTAAACCCTCATCCAACAATAGAGAAATTATAATATTCAATTGTATAAATGCTCCTCAGCCACAATTAATACAGAAAGAGGAGACGATAATAGAACTCAAAAGTCCATAATACCTCAGCTGTGGATTCTCAGAATTAAATCTACAATACTTCGGTTGTAGATCCCAAACTCTTATACTCCAGCAAGGGCACAAACTTTAGACTCAGAAATGTCACAAAGACAATAAGAGCAAAATAAGATAATCAAATAATTGGATGCTTTTCTCATCAAATGTTCTGATATTTATAATCTCCAAATGACACTAGTTTCTCAAAAGAACTCCACTAAGAAGCTTACTCTACACAACATTAGAACATATTAAAGTACCATGAATATAATTTATTAATTGCTTTTGGCTCCAAAAAATGACCTTTTCCTCCATAACTTAAAATTCTGACACACAAGGCCACTGTTTCTTGTTCTCACGATTTAAAACTTTTTGTCTTGGTTCCAACGAGCTATGATACTGAGATGATCAAGAAAAAACACCAACAAAAATAGCAACCTCAACGTATTTAGATGAATAATAATAATAATTCACCCGTCTTGTGAAAACAATTGAAGAAGCATCAGAATCAAAATCTGACAACACCAAAGTGATCCTGATGATGAAAGACAATGAATGAACCTGACAGGGTGACTTACTATAAATAGACGCTCCCTCCAAGATTCTTGGAGCCCAAATCGGAAGCCTGAAATAAAAACCAAGAGCATCACCCAACTCCTCTAACCCAACTGAGCTCATCGGAGCAAACAATTTGACTTACTATAAATAGTAAGTCCCTCAAATGGAGCCAACACACACCATAGGCTGTTGGAAAGCCTATAACCACATAGCTGAGACCCTCAAATCCTACTGCCAGCTCACGAGGGTCGCAATGGTGAACTAACCTAGCCAACTGCAGGAACCCGCTAAAAAAGGGGACATTACAGCACTCTATTTAGGTATCACCTAAAAGATATCCTACACAAGGGTTTCGTGCTAGGTGAGAACTGCTTTCTTTGATAATTGATTGCAAAGAAAGTTTCATAACAAATTGCTAAGGTGCCAATTTGGATGTAGATGTGGGTTGTTTTTGGATTTTGGATGCATTTATATATCTATACATAGAAATGCTAGAAATATAAAAAATTAGATCATTTGATAGCTAAGTTACCGGTACGGGTACAGGCACGGATACAGATACGTGGGTACGGTACGTGGGTACGGCAACTTTTTGGAAAGGCGGTTTGGGTACGTCTGGATACATCTATACAAATAACATATAAAAATCATAAATATATATATATATATATACATATGCATTTGTACAACTTGAAACGTAGAAACAAAAGTTACAAAACTAAAAAGTTAATTTCATTTATTAAAATAAAATAAAAATATCTTAATCCACAATTAGTATAAAAATAAATATTTTCACTTAATAAATTATAATATCAAATCTAAAACTATGTTATTAAATTTGAATACATAATAATAAACATAAATACATTTAAATTTTTAATTTTATTTTTATAAATTAATGTATAAATAATTTGATAAAGTTTATAAAAAAGAGATTTCTAATTTTGAACAGACTTGCAGTTCCATCGTTGGTAATTTGTAAACAGGTTTCTGTGGTGCATCGAAGTAAAACTTTCCTCGCGTTAAAGAAAATGTTTTTGAGCGGGCAATGTAATTTTTTTTATGAGGATTTCATTTCGACCAGGTTTCTCTCTACTGCCTGAAATGTGTTGAAGTATCTTTTGGTGAAAACTCTTCTTTAAACAATACCCTATATTTTTCCATCACTGTTTCTAGCTCCTGAATCTTCCTTCCATCTCCATTTCCTACTGTGGATACTTTATCAAAGCAATGTGCAATGTATTTTTTGTGATTTCTAAAGAGAAAAATAGACAAGCTTTATTCCATATGAATTTGAACAATTTTTTAGAACTTTATTAGAATTCACTGAACTTCGAATTTCATACATAATGTTCGGCGAATCCTGTGACTAAGGTCAGCACCTAGATTCGAAGTCAAATTGCCACATCAAAATTAAAAAAACGATCGGATTCAGGTTGCAAAAGGCACGTATGTTTTAGGATTTTTAAAACGGAACCCAACTCGATTCCACAAGGTTTTTTGAACGATTCCGATTCTGATACGTACCGTACCAGAATCTGAAGGAAAATAGGAGAGTACCAGTAACTTAGTTTGATAGTATGATGTATTTGGATAAGGTTAACAAAATGTTTTGAATTGTGCAAATTATCTGATCTATAATACATAGTCACTTCACCTATTTTCGGTTACATGTTTCTAAAATTATATAGAATTTTGAATATTCAGATTAGGAAACTTATGCTAGCTATCCTACTAGTATTGTATTGCTGAAAAAAATGCAAAAATTTAGAGGATCTCATGAAGATGTAGTATTTTGGAATTAATCACTTTAGAAGTTCTAAATATGTGTTTGTGATGATTTAGCATGGAAATCCTTGAGTTGAGAAAACGTACAAGCATTATTGTTGTGATATGGTGGATGTTCATAGGTTGGTACCTTTTTACAATTGCAAGCTGCATCCACTCCTGGTGGTTACACTTATTTCCATGGAAATAGGTTCAATGCAAGAATACCTATTAGTAAGTTTCATAAATAAATTGTACCCCAGGACTACTTATTTCCTAGTGGTTACAAATTTTTAAGTTGTTCTTTGGTCCATAAAAAGTCAGATTAGGCCTTTTTTTGTGCAGAGGTGTCCAGATGCCTTGTGGATGCACACATGAAGTGCATCCAAGGCATCCATATGTGTTCTAGATGTTGATGCGTACAAGAAGCGTATCCACAGGACATGCCAATGCACTTCTACACCAAAATGCATCTGCTTGTACTTCCAGGGTAGGATGCTATGCATCAACAACTGAGATAAATTGATAGATAGGAAGAATGTTGAAAGTTTGAAATCCCAAGATGATGCCTTTATAAGAGAAAATCCTTCAATTGAAAAAGCCATCAATCACATCCTTGGTTCTCTGATCTTTCTCGACTTATGAAAACATCAATATATGTCTACAATAACTAAATGGCACCATGGTGTCCACCTAGGAATGATGAAATCGTTACTTATTTGGCCTCATTAATAATTGCAACCAAATTAAATAATTAAATTCATATTAACAACCAACTATAGCTTTTTACCCATAAATTTAATTATCACCTTATCTCCTTTATTAACTTAATGCTTTAGCCTATGGGGAGAAAAAAATAATAGGCTAGCATTAGTATTTGTTATTTATTAATGTGCTAGGTGAGAAGGTACATTACACTCCTCCCTTCCCAAAATTGTTGGTCCTCTAAAAATCACAAATTGGAATGTTGCAAAATATGTTTTCCTTCCCAAGTTGCATTATCTTCTAGCAAATCTGTTCATCCAAAGAAATATTCATGGATCACCATGTTTCTCAATCTTCCCCCCTTCATATCTACAATATTGTTAAGGAGCAAAACCAAATTCCCTTCCTCAACTAGGGGTGGCAGCTGAGGCGATGAAGCAATATATTGGTCTAATGCCTTCTTAAGGCATGAAATGAGAAAACATTATGAACTTCGCTACCCTCAAGGAGCTACAATTTACATGCAACCTCTACACTTCTCTTTCATATCCTGTAAGGCCCATAGAGATGTGGTTTATGTTTTTTTACATGACTCTTTTTTTGTGTTAAATGCCTATATGGATATAGGCGCAAGAAACGTAAGTAACCCACCTCAACTAACCTCTCAACTCTATGTCAGTCAGCATACAAATTTTCTTGATTCCAAGCATGCTGAATATTATCTTTAAGCACTTTTAGGATGTCCCAATAATTCCACAACATATATCTTTAGTTCAAGGCACCTTGCTGTCATCAAAGTCCAAATCCACAAAAGGGCATGCATCATACCTGTATGAGGCCTTAAATGGAGACATGTCGATCGACGTTTGGAAGGTGCTATTGTAAAATATTCATCTAGGTGAAGCCATCTATTCCAAGGAGGCTGTTGTCCTGAAATGTAGTTAGAAAGACAAACCTCAAACCATTTATTTACTGTCTCAGTCTGGTCATTAATTAGAGGATGATAGCTAGTGCTTGGTGTCTGTTTTATACCTACAAATTGAAACAATTCTTGCTAAAACATATTGAGAAACCAATTGCCTTGATCACTATGTTCTTAGGGAGTCCATACAACTTGAACACCTCTATAAATAAATAAATATGCAACCTGAGGTGCTAAATAATCTATCGGTTAAAGGAAATCCATGGATATATGGTTTATTTTGTACAAAAACCAAATGAATTTTATAAGTTTGAAAATTTGAAGGTAATCATAAAACAACAATTAGAAGAGTATCACAATCCTCAGATTCGATAACAAATATGAATAGCTCTCTAGAATATTTTTTTTGAATTTCATACATAGTTATATGATCACTTTTGCAAGCAATGGTTTTTCTAGCATGCTGCAATTTTCAACACACAAATTTAAGATACACTAACTTGACTATTAATTTCTATAGCATAACATTAACTACTTTTTTTAATGCTCATTTATTGTAATATCCCCAATTCAGCATGTTCCAGTAGCATGGTGATGTCAGTTCATCATCCAGACCCTTGTGAGATAAAACTATGTTTTGAGAGTCTCAGTTGAGTGACTTATTAATTATAGTAAGCCAGTTCTGGCTCAATTACTAATTTTAGCAATGCAGTTGAAGCACTTGGTGATTTGGCTACTTTAGTGATTGATTGGATTATTTAATGGAGTTTCATATTGTGAGTAGTTTATTGAGTCTATCTTAATGAATAACTTTATTATTATATTGTTATAGTTTGATGGTGTGTACTTGAAGCCTCTTAAGTGAAAAATGTGATCAAGAAGCTATTGGGCATTGGGTGTGAAAGAGAAGCCAAGTTGCATTTTTAATTATAGAAAGGCCTTCATGAGGAGATCAAACCATCTCTTGACATTTTGTTTCTATGAATAACATTGGGATTTTGAGAGGACTGATTCCTCCATCTTCTATTTGCACCTTGAGCTGGTAAGAGAGCCAGAGAATTGTGTTAAATTCTGATTTTGATTAACCATCAAATTGATGTTGTTGTATATCATTTTGATAGCTGCTTAGTCTGAAATTGGAGTCGATAGAGAGGATTTCATATGCAAGAAAAATTACTACTGTTGCTCAAGGACAATTGAAGAAATTCAACACCAATCTAGGCGTTTAATCCTATTGTGAATCGCTGTAATATCTGGGGCAATGTCTGGTATTGATTTCATCAATTGAGGGGTTGAAAGTAATTGTTTTGGAAGCTAGAAAAGGGTGCAATCTCTCTCGGAGTATTAACGCAAGGAAAGAAGGTAGTTTGGGTAGTGTACCAGCAACCATAGTTGGCATAATCGTCAAAAAATCGGCGAGTTTCTACTAATCGCCGAGTTTTAGAGACCAGCGAGTTTTTCCTAGATTTAATCATGACTCAGCTAGAGAAAAAATCACAGAGTTTTTGTGAAAGAATCGTCGATTAATCACCGATTTTTTGCCAAAAATCGGCCAAATTATTATTTAAAAATAAATAAAAATTGTTAAAAACAAAAGGCAAGAAGCCTATATATATTATGTAAAATAGAGAATTACAGTATGATAGTAGAGTTGGGAAGAGGAAGATGTGATTGTAATGATGTATTTACTTCTAGTTTGACACAAACTATTCACTATTATGCTTCCCGCCATCAACATTCCACATGAGAATGCGATTTTGTACCCATTATGCATTTATATATATCTAAACTCTACTTGTTTCTTTTGTGTTCTCTTTAATTAACTCATTAGATGCATCTTCTCATTGAAATTTGCAAAAAAGTGTATTTTGAATTAAATTTTAACGCTTTTTTTAGGTTCCCGAGATTTCCTAAGTTTTTTCTTTAAATGGCCAATTTTTTTCTGAACAAAATTTTAGGGGGCTTGGCGAGTTGTTGCCAAGTCCGAGTTTTCCAACTATGGCACCAACAATATATAGGCTGTGATAAAAAACTCAAGGCAGCGTTTCAATCCTAAGGCCGCATTGGGAAATAATTTACTCATATCTTGCTAGCTGATTGCCTTGGCAATGGCATTTGAACTTACTAAATGTAATACTAGGTTTTTAAGAAATCTAATTTTCTCAATAAAATTGCTCATTGTAATTGTAAGCTTCTATAATTACAATTGTTCATAAAATGTTTGGGTATTCATAGTAGTATAATTTGGTTATCATGATCAGATAGTTTTTTATTAGGAGTTTGCTAACAGGTTGGTAGAGAGATTTGATAGGAAGGACCTTGAGACTTACTTCAGAGAGCTGGCCCAGTTGAAACAGATAGGGGGCTTCAAGGTCTTTATCAATAAGTTCCAGCGGCTATCAGTAATGGTGTATGATATGTTAGAGAGGAGAGGAGTTATTCAGAAAGTGATTAGTTGATCCTCTAAGAGGGTGGGTCAAGTCCTTGGATCCACCAGCCTTACAAGAAGCCATTGAAAAAGCAAGGAATTTTGAGACATCTACTCCACGAAGCAAGTTTTCTTCTAAGCCTACTACTTCATCATATGACAATAAGGCAACCCCAAAGAGATGACAAATATGATTCTAAGAGACCTACAGAAGTCCCTATAGATCAAGAGACTCTTAATGAGCTAAGAAGATTATGATTTTTTTGTAGAGGGCTCTATGATGAAAAACAAGATTGCCCTTTAAAGCCTAAGGGTATAAATAAGATGATGAAGTGATTTTATGATAATGAGAGTTCTGCTTTTTCTGGACAGCTAGCTGATAATGAGCACGAGACACAAGGGGCTTCAAGTGATAGTGATGAGGTGATTGATAATTCTAAGCTCAAGGTGGTATACCTTTGTAGCACGAGAAAAGGAGGTGCTTGCAGGATACGTGGACTCTTGGCAGGGCAGCGTGTTATTGCTCTCTTTCATACATGTGCTGCTCACAATTTCATAGATTCATGTTTGGTCACCAAGAAAGCGATCAAGACAAAAGAATTTGAGCGACTTAGACTACAGATGGAAGATGGTTGCACTCTTAAGTGTAACAAGGTGATTTTTGAGCTTCCCAGGAAGCTGAATAATTATTCTTTTACAGTAGAATTTTATGTGGTAGACATGGGCAACACTAATGTAGTTCTTGGCATGAGCTGGTTGGACACCATTGAGGACATTTATGTCAGCACAAGAATATTGAGACGGGATTCATTAAGGGTGGAAAAGCACACATCCTTAAGGCTATTAAAATAGTAGTTCAAAGGTGATCCCTTTCAGGCATATACAATGACTAGTACAGCATGACATAGTTAATTGGGAAGTAGAGTGTAGAATGTTGCCTACATTAGATGGGAGAGAAAAACCAGCCTATCACCTTGATATTCAGCTGCTTAGAACTAAACACTCTAAGCAGTTTAGTGACATAACACCTAGCAGGCCAACTGATAGAGGGATAGAGCACATTATTGAGCTAGAGGAGGGCACTAAGTCCATTATGATTACTCTTTATTGGTATCCAAAGAGGCCAAAAGATGGGATAGAGATGACCATACAAGAGTTTTTCACTATGAGACATATTAGGCTGAGTAAGTATCATTTTGCTTCATTAGTTGTTCTGGTGAAGAAAAGTGATGGGACGCTTAGGTTGTGCATAGACTACCGGATGCTACACAAAAAAAAAATTAAGAACCAATATCCTATTCCAAGGATTGATGAGATTATTGATGAGGTGCATCGTGCATGTTACTTCCCCAAAATTGATTTGAGATCAAGATATCATCAGATCAAAGTCAGAGAGAAAGATGTGGAGAGGACACCATTTAAGTGTTATTGTGGTCACTTCGAGTTTCTAGTCATGCCCATTGGCTTGACTAATGCCCTAAACACATTCCAGTCTACTATTAATAGTCTTTCATAGTCAATCACGGAGATTTGTTCTAGTGTTTCTTGATGATATACATTTTTTTAGAAAGACTTGGGATGATCATGTAGCACGCCCGGATGCAGTATTGGATATTCTTGACTATTCTTGACATGGCTTCCTTGTATGCCAAGGAGTCCAAACATGCATTAGGCATGACAAAATTGTTTTATCTTGGGCAAATCATTAGTGCAGAGGTAGTTCACATAGGTAGTTCACATGGATCCTGATAAGGTCCATGCTATATTGTATTGGCCAACACCGAAGAACCTGACACATCTTAGAGGCTTCATTAGGTTGTGTGCATTCCACAACAGATTTGTGGTAGGCTTCTCTTGTCATGCAACCCCCCTTACTAATCTGACTTATAAGGGTGCATTTGAGTGGACTACTTACACACAAGAGTGCTTTGAGAAGTTCAAACAAATTATGACATCATGCCAAATGTTAGCATTGCCAAACTTTACGAGGCCATTTGAGTTGCATTGTGATGCCTTAACTGATTGTATTGGTGTCATTCTTGCCCAGGATCACCATCCCATTGCATTTGAAAGTAGGCAGCTCAGGGGTTCTGAGAGATCATTTAAAGTGTATGAAATGGAGATGTTGGTCATTACGCTTGCCTTGGCCAAATTCAGGCAGAATTTGGTTGGTAGAAAATTCTACATCAAAATAGTTCATGAGAAATTGAAGCATTTCCTTGGACAGCAGGATCTTAGTGAGAGGTAGAAAAAGTGGGTTAGAATATTATAGCCTGTAATTTTGATCTACTATATTAAGGGTATGCAAAATGTAGTTGTTGACACCCTATCACGCAGACCCTACTTGTGTATGATTACTCAAGTATCTGAGAATTGGAGACACTTGATCATTGCAACGTATGCCAAGGATTAATGAGCAACTAGTATTTGTTATGATAGCATACATGACAACAAATATACCCTAGAAAATGAGCTGATAATTTACAATGGGAGGATTTATTTGATCCCAGGATTAGGTGTTAGACAAATTATAATGCCGACCTTTCACGATTCCCCATTGGATGGACATCCCAAGTTCTTTAAGACCTGTAGATATATTCATGAGAGAGGTTCACATGGACCGGCCTAAAGTCAGATATGCAGCAGTCTGTTAGAGAATGCTCTGTTTGTCAACAGAACAGACATGAGCATATCGATCCAGCCGGATTGCTACAACCACTTCCCATCCTTTAGAGGAAGTGGGAATGTTTATCTATGGACTTCATTGTGGGCTTGCTACAAGCCCAAGGCATAGATTGTATCTATGTAGTGGTGGATCCCCTCACCAAATACGCACATTTTTTTCCTCATTACCACTACATTTTTAGTTACACAAATTGCAAAGTTGTTTTTATGGGAGGTGTTGAGATTGCATGGCTTACCTTGGAGTATTGTGAGTGACCAAGATAGTCGTTTCATGAGTCACTTTTGGCAGGAGCTGTTTAGACTATGTGGGAAGGAATTAACTCCTAGCTCTAGTTACTACCCTTAGATTGATGGCCAAACTAAGATTGTTAATAAATGGGTAGACGGCTATCTGTGGAATAATGTATTGGCACAATAACAGGCTTGGGTGAAGTGGATATACCTATGAAAGTATTGTTATAACTCCACTCACCACATGTCTATTCAGATGTCCCCATTTAGAGCCTTGTATGGGTATGATCCCCCAAGCTTCATGGATTTTCTATTCAGTGACAATAGGGTACCCAACATAGGTGATTTGGTACAAGACAGTCAGGATATCACGAGGACATTAAGGGACAACATTCAAAGAGCTCAGAATCATAAAAAGTAGTATGCTGATAAGTGGAGGATTGCTCTTTTTTAAAGGTGAGAGATATGGTCTATTTGATGCTACAGCCTTACAAGCACTCTTCCATTACAAAGAGTGGAGCTAAGAAGCTCATGTTGGAGTTGAGAAAAGCCAACTCCGAAGACGCCCAAGATCACCTGCATGCGAGAACTTGTCAAAGAGAAGCCAAATAGAGGAAGAGCATGGAGCAAGGGAAAAACCCTAAATGGACATGAGAGACAAATATGCAAACACAATGAAAATGTATTTACAATGAGAATTGATGATGTGATATGTTGAAAATACAAAGAGCGAGCCCGCTTATAAAGAGCTCATGGAAGCTTGTAGAACAAGCTAGAAGGTGGTAGAAGATAAGGATGACAACTCAGCACATATCCACAAAAAGGTGGAACATGCTAGAAGGGAACAAACTCCTGTGTTGTCAACAACTAACCACTACATGCATTAAATACAAAATATTAAATAAATGCATTAACCTAAGTAAGCTTAAGTAAATAGAATAAATAATTAACAATTAATTATTTACTCTAACACCCCCCCTTAAGTGCAACTTAGGGAAATGCCTTAAGCTCACAAAACTAAGATGAATGCATAATGGGTCCCGGCAACGAGGCCATGTTAGGTACCCAAGTACAATGCAACAAAAGATGCAACCTCTGTGAACGGGGAAAGAGAGAAAATCACGTGGGAAAAACCCTCCCCCAAAAAGAGGTAAGAACCTAGTGAAGAACTGAAGAAGTCTCCAACTAGGGAAATTGTCCCCTAAAACAGGAACAAGAAGTGATCATGTAGAAACAGCATCACTGAAGCATGAAGAGCCGCAAATCTGTCAAACTGCTGATCTGAAGAACCTCCATGGAAGAAGAAGGCACGAACCGAGCATGTCTATATGGTAGATGATCAATCTCACCGAAATGCATAGGTAGCCAGCCATTGCAATCGCCTTGTATATAGGATCAACCACTAAATACATAGTTCACACTATCGAACCATCGAACCATAGATGCATTAGAACAACAGCATAACCCCCCCTAATGCAGACGGGGTGTGATGACAGGCAACTAAGAAGGTGGGCCAAAAGTCTCCTGCAAACGAATCAAGAACGAGGAGAGAGGAAAAGAGGTACAGACACCGATAAAGACACGGTCAAACTGACTCTGCATGGGGCTAATGTCGTGGAAGGGAGACTCACTTGACAAAGGGAGAATGCCTAAAACAGCAAACAAATATCCCCCCCATGGTGCTTTATGAAAATAGTGCATGTACAACTGACTCAAAACAACATTCATGATTCCCGGAATGCAAAAGTGACACTTTATCTCAGTGCGAAACAAAAAAGTGCTTCAAAATGATAGCTACAATGATCAGAATTGAAAAAGAGCTGCAACAAAGGAAAGTACAGCCGAAAACAAAGCAAACCATGCTAGGAAAATGATCCTCGGGCCTAAAACACTCAAAATATCCACCATAGAGCAAAAACGCCAAAACTATGATAGAAAGAGTAGAGGTCAAAAACTAAGGACAAGGACTGCATTTCTGAAAAGGTGACAGAACCAGCTTTCCAAAAATATAAAGTTTTCAAAAAACTGACATGGGACGCAAAAGATATGCATGCCGGAGTCAAAAATAGGACTTCAGACTTCAACAGAAAAAACGGGCAATGAAAAAGCACCAAAACCTAAAAATACCTGCACTAAAATCTCCGTCTCGGAACCAGCTTTCCGGCGCTTCTTTCGGATCAGAAAAATACCTCCGTATGCAAAAGTTATGGCCAAAAAACCACAAGTAGGTCCAAAAGCAAATCAGAAGAGCTGCATGCAAGGTCTGATGCAGCGCTGACGTCATCAAGTCGCGTGATTAAATTTGACGGCTAGACAGCCGTCGCCACAAAAAGGTTGCCACGTGGCATGCACGGATGACATGGCAGGGGCCACGTGGCAAACCTGCCACGTGTCAGGCACAGGACGCGGCAGAAAACGCCACGTGTCGCTGATTGTGCAATAAACACAGATGCAGGCGCTGACAGAGCAGGGTGGCAGACTGGACAAGCGAAGGTGCTGCAACAGGCGACGGAGCGGCACTGGCTCAGCAACCGGCGGAGGAGTCCACGCTGGCGGCAGGAACGGACGGAGCTGCGGAAAGAGGAGGCTCCGCCGGAGGTGCCGTGAAGGCGGGGGACGGACAGCAGGTGGCGCCGACGGAGCGGAGCGTGAAACAGAGCAGAGGTCGGGCACTGCAGGTCGTCACTGAGCGGAGGTTGCGCTGTCTGTCTCCTGGCGGCGCTTTGCCACGGGCTGCGGACGGCGCGGGGGCGGAGCCGCGGCGGCGATGCGGTGGCCGCTCGATGGCCGGCCTTATAACAATTTTTTTATTTTTTATTTTTTAAATGCTGAAATCGTCCGTACAGTCCGTACGGCAGTGGCCTGCAACTAAAAAATTTTTGCCTCTCGGAGCTCTGTCTCCAAAAACGAAAAGTTTTATATGAATCCTGACTGCAAATGGCCTTCCGGATCCAATGGTGATGTCCGTTTGGGCCCAAAGTGCTCCAAAAAAATGCTGATCCCCTGATTTGAAGAAAAAATGCACAAACAAACTAGGGTTTGTGACTTCAAATCACGGCTTCAAAATTTCTTCAACGAAGCAGCAGCAGGAAGGCTCTGATACCATGTTGGAGTTGAGAAAAGCCAACTCCGAAGACGCCCAAGATCACCTGCATGCGAGAACTTGTCAAAGAGAAGCCAAATAGAGGAAGAGCATGGAGCAAGGGAAAAACCCTAAACGGACATGAGAGACAAATATGCAAACACAATGAAAATCTATTTACAATGAGAATTGATGATGTGATATGTTGAAAATACAAAGAGGGAGCCCGCTTATAAAGAGCTCATGGAAGCTTGTAGAACAAGCTAGAAGGTGGTAGAAGATAAGGATAACAACTCAGCACATATCCACAAAAAGGTGGAACATGCTAGAAGGGAACAAACCCCCATGTTGTCAACAACTAACCATTACATGCATTAAATACAAAATATTAAATAAATGCATTAACCTAAGTAAGCTTAAGTAAATAGAATAAATAATTAACAATTAATTATTTACTCTAACAGCTCAAGCCCCGCTATTATGGTTGCTTTCGTGTGGTTAGCTGTGTGGATTAGGTAGCTTGTGAGCTTGATTTGCCAATGGAAAATAGAGTTCATAATGTGTTTCATGTATCACACCTCGTGAAGGTGTTGTGCAGACATGTCCCATCTACTTTACCCCTACTAAATGATAAGCGGAGATTAGAGCTGATCCCTGAGGCTATACTGGATATCAGGGAGAGGCATTTGCGCTAGCGGATCATTAGAGAGTTTCTAGTGAAGTTGCAGGGTCTTCTAGATGAAGATGCTTCTTGGGAGCCTGAGGATATACTTTAGCACCCCAAACTGCGATTGCTTCGGGACTAGCAATCTTGGGGAGGGAGGACTATAATGCCTCAATTTAGTAGGTTTTAGTTATCTTGGTGATGTCAGTTCATCATTGCGACCCTTATGAGCTAACACTATGTTTTGAGGATTTTAGTTGATGACTTGCTATTTATAGTAAATTAGTTCTAGCTCAGTTACTATTTTTAGCAATGTAGTTAAAGCACTTGGTGATTTGGCTTTTTCAATGATTGATTGGATTAATTAATGGAGTTTCCTATTGTGAGTTATTTATTAAGTCTCTTGTGAGTTAACACTGTGTTTTGAGGGTTTTAGTTGAATGACTTGCTATTTATAGTAAGTTAGTTCTGGCTCAGTTACTATTTTTAGCAATGCAGTTAAAGCACTTGGTGATTTGACTATTTCAGTGATTGATTGGATTAATTAATTGAGTTTCCTATTGTGAGTTATTTATTAAGTCTATCTTAATGAATAACTTTATTATTATATTGTTATAATTTGATGAAGGCGTTGGGTAGACATGTTGTCCCATCTACTTTACCCCTGTTGGATGATGAGCAAAGACTGGACTTGATCCTTGAGGCTATACTGGATATCAAGGAGCGGTATTTGCACTGGCGGATCATCAAAGAGTTTCTAGTGAAGTGGTAGGGTCTTCCAGATGAAGATGCCACTTGGGAGCCTGAGGATATACTTTAGCACCCCAAACTGTGATTGCTTAGGGACTAGAAATCTTGAGGAGGGAGGACTGTAATGCCTCAATTTAGTAGGTTTTAGTTAGCTTGGTGATGTCAATTCATCATTGCAACCCTTGTGAGCTGACACTGTGTTTTGAGGGTTTTAGTTGAGTGACTTGCTATTTATAGTAAGTTAGTTCTAGCACAATGCAGTTAAAGCACTTGGTGATTTGGCTTTTTTAGTGATTGATTGGATTAATTAATGGAGTTTCTATTCTTAGTTATTTATTAAGTCTATCTTAATGAATAACTTTATTATTATATTGTTATAATTTGATGGTGTGTACTTGAAGCCTCTTAAGTGAAAAATGTGATCAAGAAGCTATTGGGCGTTGGGTGTGAAGTTGCATTTTAACTATAAAAAGGCCTTCATGAGGAGATCAAACTATCTCTTGACATTTTGTTTCTATGAATTTGTGAATTGCTTGAAAGGTTTTAATGTTGGGATTTTGAGAGGACTGATTCCTCTGTCTTCTGTTTGCACTTGGAGCTGGTAAGAGAGCCAATGAATTGTTTAGAATTCTGATTCTGATTAACCATCAAACTGATGCTGTTGTATGTCAATTTGATAGCTATTTGGTCTGAAATTGGCATCCAAAGAGAGGGTTTCATATGCAAGAAAAGTTACTGCTGTAGCTGAAGAATGATTGAAGGAATTCATCACCAATCTGGGTGTTTAATCCTGTTGTAAATCACTGCAATATCTGGGGCAGCGTATGGTATTTGTTTCATCAATTGAGGGGCCAAAAGTAATTGTTTTGGCAGCTAGCAAAGGCTGCGATCTCTCCCTGAGGATTAATGCAAGGAAACAAGGTACTTTGGGCATTGTAGCAGCAACAATATATAGGCTACAATCAGAAACTCAAGGCAGCGCTTCAAGTTTAAAGGCCACATTGGGAAATATTTCTTCATACCTTGCAAGCTGAAGGCGAAGTTTCATATTTCCTGCTTTGGCAACGACATTCAAACATACTGCGCAGTGCATATAATATCAGGTTCTTTAGAAATCCACCTTTCCCAATAAAATTGCTCATTGTAATTGTAAGCTTCTATAATTGCAATTGTTCATTAATGTCTTGGTATCCATTGTAGTTTAATTTTGTGTCAATTGTTTAAGCATATAACGATTCTGAAAATACAAAAAAGAAACATATATCCCAAAAAAAAACAAATTGCAAAAAAATCATAACTCTTCAGCATAATGCTATAGAAAGCCAGCAGGGCTCTTACATGTATGCTGAAGAGAATTATTTATAAGCTTGTTTGAGGCAGCTTTTAGAGATCAAATAATAATAAAATAACCTCAATAAACCCTCCTATATAGAAAGCTTAAACTCATTCCCGCTTTAAATTTGTCTTCTTAATATACACCATCTACGACAAGGAATGTTTCATGTCCTCTTCCATAAATAAAATAATTGGGAGATTTGTAGTCTCTCTTTTTTATTCCCAAAGGCTAAAGGATAAAGTTAAAAAACATTTTCAATCAGTCTCAGTAATATTATTATATCTTTGTACAACTTACATAATAGTATTAGTTTAGTAAAGTGAGCCATTACTCTATTTTACGACTTTCTTACTTGTAATTACTTCTGGACAACTTTATAATTGTTTCTAGACTATCCCATTTTTTGAAAATTTGGTACATAAGTAAAAGGAGTCAACACAGTTATCTTACCTTTTCTCCCTTCGCACATTCCAGCTGGCTCAGAGAGCTGTATGCAGGTAAATATGTACTTAGAACCAAAATAAATGAGGCAGCCTAATAACAAGAAATCCAAAGCATAATATTCATATAATATTAGATAGTTCACCACATACAAGAATTTGGTAAATATGACTTTTTGTTCCAAAACCACTGGTAATGAACACAGATTACTACTAGAAACACCACTACTCATTATTCAAGGGAAATCATGTTGGAAGTTTGCATTTATTTTTTCTTGTGAGCAAGATAGTAGATTTTCTCATTGAATATTCCACAAGAAAAAGACGTCATTTCTTAGAACTTTGACTTGAACAAATGAGATAGAATAGTTCATTGTTCCTCTTCCATCTAATGATTGTAAAAGTCACCATTCATCGAAGATGTGTGTGAAAAGCTTGAAATTCCCATTTATACATTGATATTCTAGGATACAAGACTACTTGTAGAATACAATTGATATCATCAATAAACATGTCATAATGAGAAAAAAACTGTAGTGTACTTAATAAAGAAATGTATATTGACTAAAACATAAAGATTCCAAGCTGAAGTTTACATAAGGTGTTTTCGTATTGCTATTTTGTGCTTTCAGGTTTATAACTACAGATATTGTTAAACTTGAATTTTATAAATCTTGACTTTATTAGTTATATCTCTTCAAGGTCATATTGAGTTATTGCAACTTGAATGAAAAAGAGATATTTAATTGAGACATGGATAAATGTTTTATAACATGATTTTGTTGATTTTAATTGAATCTGAACTAAGAATGTGATGGAATCATTTATATGGAGACGTAATATTATACTTTTCTAGCAAATTGATTATAATTATCAGCATGATGGTACTACTACTATGCTTTCTTTGTGTGTGGGGTTGTGGAACATGGTACACACATTAAAAAAGAGTTGTACTAGGTCAGATGATGCAATGTGAGATATAATGAGACTGCATACCATGGTTGTGGAACCATTCTGAATTTCAAAATCACTAGTGAATCTGGTGTCTATTGCAGACAATTGTTTTTTAATATGGGATTTGATTGTGATTTTCATAATTGTTATTATAGCTTTGGAGAAACCAGAGACTATAACATCTAATTATTACATATTTCATATCCAAATGTTATAGTGTCAATGGGACAACAATTTGAGATGTGGTATGTGCCTTATTATGCTATTGTTTCAGGAAAGTATTGTTTGTGATCCAGTTCTAAAACTAGACTATTTAGATTATACCTTTTACTATGTCATGTCCCCTTTTTAGCGACACAATTCCTACAGTAGATTTTCCTATCATCGACTCTCGTAGGCAAATATTTTTGGAGAGAGAGTCATCTCGTCGCCAGAAGATTGCATTTTGCTACATCCAGTAAATGGGGCCTACATGTTCTAATGATGAATTAAGATTGCACTTTTAATTTAATAAAGTTATTTAATTTTATTATAAAGTTATTTGATAATAAAAGTGCATTATAATAAGATATTATAAAAGACGATTCTGGAAGCTTCCAGTGACCTCAAAAAGTGAATAAATAGAGGACAAGAGGCACCCATTTGCACAAGCGGTTTGTGGATTCTACTTCTATTTCAGTTGGAGCAATTTGTAGTCATTTGGTCTGCAAATTCTCAATTTATCTTTGGGAACGAAAACTCCCATTGATAAGCAATTTTGAGGGTGTGGAATATCACCCGAATTATTGCAAAAACTAGAGGTGACATTACAGTCATTTCATCAGGGCGGAAATCTGTGGCCTAAGGCCAAATTGGAAACTCTTGCATTTTTTATTGTCCGAGATGAGCTAATTACCATCCATCGAATTATTGAAGGAAACTGGCGAAATTCGGGTCAAGGCTTGGATGGTCTACTACACAAGATTGAGCGCTTTATTTGAATGAACCGGCAACTACTTCAGGATTCCGTTTTCGACCCAGTCTGGGAACCCATTGTCTTCGGCAGAGATCCAAGGGCAGATAGTGTGTAGAGACGCACTAACTACAAAGTGCTTCCAGTCGGGCATTTATTAACATAGGCAACATTCTGCAACTTCATAGCTCGGCTACCTGCTCCAGCATTGGGAAATTCGTCAGCAATTACACACATTGCCTTGGCAGAAGTAACAATAACCTTCCCATCAGTCAGGATGCCCGATAAGAGGGCCACGAAAAATAATAGATATATCGCAGTGGTAATCGGATTAACCCAGATTCGTGGGTTCCAACTGCAACACGGTGGGAATTCAGGGCAGTCGACATTTTAATTAAATTAAAGTTCCGTGTGACAACTTGGAACGAATTTCCAGATTGTGAAGAGCAGAATCACATCCATCAGCAGCATTACTAACAGGCGGAATCCATGGAAGTAAGGAATTTCAGGTTCTTGACGTTGTTTCTTTTATTTGAAAACTAAGTCATTCAGACATTATTATGCATTTGTTACAAATATTGTAAGACCAGTAACGGAATTGAGTAAATACTGTTGGTATTACCATTGCAAGCACATTCAGTGAATTGAATTAAGACACCTTTTTTTTCATTTAATAGTCTGGGCAAATTTATAGAACACTATCTTTATAGTGCAGTTTCAGTTTTACAAAATAAGTGTTTTACGAATTGTCCCAGTTTAAGCATTGGCTCTTTAGTGACTTTAATAGTTAGGGTCATCTCAGTGGTATCAGAGCAGTGTTCTTGCCATCTTGTTGGGTAGAACATCTTATGCAACCTTATTCCAGATATTATATTCACAGAAGAGCAACACTTAAGGGCGAACAAAAATTCAGAGATATGGGTGAGAGACAGTCACAGAGTCCACTTAGATTTCCCAGAGTTGATGATGAAGAGACCAGAGAGTTTTACAGAATCATGACTACCGGACAGCAAGAAATAGCTCAGTCACTACAAGCATTGACTACCATAATGGAGAGAGTTGTTCAGCCCAGGATTCAGGAACATGGTAGAGGTACACATGATCATGATAATAGAAGTGTGGCAGGCTCACAGGGTGCTCCTAGGCGCAAATCATGGACAACAAATAGGCCTACTCATCCCACCTTCCTAAGGGAAGAGGCTCAGGAGATAGGAGAAGACGATTTGCCAGATGATTTTCAGGATGATCTCAGAGCTGCTACTGCAGAATGGCAGGCATTACCACCATGTGCGTGAATTATTAAATTTTGATCGCTATCTGAACCAGAGGAGAGAGCATATGAGGAGTAGCCGTCAGAATAGGAGGCCTAGAGGAGGTCATGATAGCGAGTTGTAGCGAGCTGCTGGCAAACTCACTTTACCATCTTTCGATGGTAGTGGTTAGATGACAGCACAGGCATGGATTCATAAGTTGGACACCTTCCTAGCATTAAGGCCTATGTCTGAGATAGATGCCATCAGGTATGCCACCTTGCATTTGGAAGGCGCAGCTCATGATTGATGGTCACATAGGATGGTTACTTTGCAGCACAATCAGGTGACATCCTACCAAGACTTTGTGGATAGATTGGTTGAGCGTTTTGATAAGAAGGATCCAGAGATTTATTTTCGCGACCTCGCACAGTTCAGACAGTCAAGCAATTTGGAGGTTTATATCAGTGAATTCCAGAGGTTGTTAGTTATGGTACAGGATGTGTCTGAGAGATGGCTGGTTATCTTATTCACAGAAGGATTGTCTGAACCCCTCAAGGGGTGGATTAAGGCATTTGATCCACCGACACTTCAAAAGGCTATGAGGAAAGCACGGAGTATGAAGCTTACAACACCTGCTAGCAGGTTCACTTCCAGAAGTACTACTTCTTTCAGAGACAATAAGAAGTTTGATAAGAATAAAGGAAAGAACATTGATACCAAAGGAAAAATTACTACACCCCTGGATGCAGAAGCTTTAAACGACTTGTGCAGGAAGAAACTATGCTTTTATTGCAAAGGACCATATGACAGAGACCATGATTGTCCTTTGAGACCTAAGGGAAAGGCCAATAGATTTATGTGGGCATATTACGAAGGATCAGATTCCGACAGTACAGCAAATGAGGATGATCACAGTAATTCGGAGCCTGAGGAAGAAACAGGAAGTTCAGAGCAAAAAGAGGAATCTGAGCTACATTTACAGCAGGGGCGTTTGTCTAGTATTCAGTAGGAGGGATCTTTTAGGTTACGTGGTGTTTTAGCAAGACAGAAGGTGATCACATTGGTTGATACAGGTGCTACGCACAACTTCATTGATGCACGTCTGGTTGAGCGCTGTGGTATTAAGACAGAGGAGTTTGAGGGTCTCCGAGTACAGGTTGCTGATGGATACACTCTTAAGTGTAATAGAATGGTTAGAGACATGCCTTTACGCCTGAATAATTATGAGTTTAAAGCAGATTACCATGTGGTCAATATGGGCGACTTGGATATCGTTTTGGGCATGACATGGTTACGTTTATTGGGTGAGGTCACTTTCCGCCTCAAGGACATGGAGATCAAGTTTGAGGTAGATGGGAAGCAGCATGTGTTGAGAGCTATCAGGAATAGTGACATCTGAACCATTTCTCTTAGGCGATTGGAAAGATTGGTGAGGCATAATGATATTGAATGGGCAGCCATGTGTACTCTCATGCCCACAAAGGAGGAACAACGAAGGACAGAATATCATCCAGACATCCAGATATTGAGGAAGAAGTACAATAAGGTATTCAGTGATATTCCACCTGGTACACCACCTGATAGAGGGATTGAGCATATCATCGAATTAGAAGAGGGTGCTAAACCAGTTATGATTACTCCATACAGGCATCCAAAGAGACTCAAAGATGAAATAGAAAAAACCATCAAGGAACTTCTTGCAATGGGACACATTAGACCTAGTAAGTCTCCTTTTGCTTCTTCAGTAGTTTTGGTAAAGAAGAAAGATGGTTCACTTTGGATGTGCATTGATTACAGAATGCTGAATAAGAAAACCATTAAGAATAGATATCCTATTCCACGGATTGATGAGCTGATAGATGAACTACATGGGGCATGCTACTTTAGTAAGATAGACTTGAGATCCGGTTACCACCAGATTAGATTCAGAGAACAGGACATAGAGAAGACTGCCTTCAGATATCATTGCGGGCACTTTGAATTTGTAGTGATGCCATTCGGGTTGACCAATGCACCTGCTACTTTCCAGTCCACCATGAATAAGGTCTTCCATCATCAGCTAAGGAAGTTTGTATTGGTTTTCTTTGATGATATCTTGGTATACAGTCGGACATGGCATGAGCATATGGAGCATTTAGAGACAGTACTGAATACCTTACAAGCAGAGTCCTTGTATGCCAAAGAGTCCAAATGTGATTTGGGTATGACCGAGTTATTATACTTAGGTCATATTATCAGTAGAGGAGTACGGATGGATCCTGATAAGATTCGTGCTATTGTGGAGTGGCCTATTCCTAAGAACCTGACCCAGCTGAGAGGATTCCTTGGTTTATGTGGCTTCTATCGCAGATTTGTTTGCGGATATTCGCGACATGCGGCTCCTATGACAGATTTGCTAAAAAAGGGAGCTTTTGTTTGGACAGCAAAGGCACAGGCTTGTTTTGACAAATTTAAGGAGATCATGAGTTCATGTTCGATACTAGCATTCCCTGATTTCTTGAAGCCATTTGAACTCCAGTGTGATGCCTCAGGAGATGGTATTGGGGCTGTCTTGATGCAGGACAAACACCCTATTGCATATGACAGCAAGAAACTCCATGGGCCAGAAAGATCATTCAGCATTTACGATAAGGAGATGTTAGCTATCATGCACGCATTAGCTAAATTCAGGCAGTATCTAGTAGGTGGTAAGTTTTGTATAAAAACTGACCACAACAGTTTGAGACATTTCCTTGGACAGAGAGATCTCAATGATAGACATCAGAAATGGGTGAGTAAGCTGCAGGTATACGACTTTGATATATCATACGTTAGGGGAACTCAGAATGTGGTAGCAAACGCCTTGTCACGCAGGCCACATCTTAGTGCGATGGTTGAGATCTCTGAGGATTGGAAGCATTTGATTGTTGCAGAATATGCTAGAGAGTCTTGGGCATCTGGGATAGTTGATGGGACAATTGTTGATACCAAGTATACACTTGTGGATGAATTGATTATTTACAAGAGCAGGATATTTTTAGTCCCAGGATCGAAGGTGAAGCGGTCTATTATGCGAGCTCTTCATGATTCACCTATAGCTGGTCATCCCGGGTACTTTAAAACATATAGACAAGTGTGAGAACAGTTCACATGGAAAGGACTCAAGATAGATGTATTGTAGTATGTCCGTGAGTGTCCTGTTTGTCAGCAGAATAAGCAAGAACACACCTTCCCAGTAGGACTCCTACAGCCACTTCCTATTCCAATCAAAAGTGGGAATGCATATCCATGGATTTCATTACAGGGTTGCCCAAGGCTCAAGGACGCGATTGCATTTATGTGGTGGTGGATAGACTAACAAAATATGCTCACTTCTTTCCCATCACCACTACTTATACAACAGTACAGGTAGCTGAGGTATTCTTCAGAGAGGTTTTCAGGTTGCATGGGATACCCCGCAGTGTTGTCAGTGACAGGGACAGTAGATTCTTGAGTCATTTTTGGCGGGAGGTGTTCCGATTATGTGGCACTGAGCTCACACCCAGTACTAGTTATCACCTGCAGACTGATGGACAGACGGAGATAGTGAACAAGTGGGTGGAAGGCTACTTGAGGAATTACGTGGCTGATCAGCAGAAGGCATGGGTAAGATGGATTTATTTGTGTGAATATTGTTATAACACCACTTTTCACATGTCTATTTAGATGACACCTTTCCGAGCGTTATATGGGTATGATGCACCGAGCTTTATTGACTTGCTGATGGGTGATGTTCGGGTTCCACGTGCCGGGAATTTGATTCAAGAGAGTAAAGACATTATTAACGCTCTTCGGGATAACATAGCTCGGGCACAGAATCAGTATAAGCAGTATGCAGATCAAAAGAGGACAGAGAGGAGCTTTGAGGTGGGTGACATGGTTTACCTCATGCTTCAGCCATTTCGACAATCTACTCTCAAAAAGAGTGGGTCAGAGAAGCTTAAGCCTAGGTATTATGGGCCTTTCAAGATCACCAGGTGAATAGGGGAATTGGCTTATGAGCTTGAGCTTCCAGTGGATAGCAAAGTGTACAATGTGTTCCATGTGTCATGTCTCAAAAAGGCGTTGGGACAGAATGTGGTACCTTCCACGGTGTTACCTCCCTTGGATGATGAAGGGAAATTGATCTTAGTGCCGGAATTCATTTTGGAAACTAGGGAAAAGCAGCTCCGCAGAAGGATGATCAGAGAATATTTGGTTAAATGGAGAGATCTACCAGTTAAAGATGCCACTTGGGAAAATGAAACAATTTTGCAGCATCTAGCTTTGAGATTGCTTGAGGGAAAGCAATTTCAAGAAGGGTGGACTGTCATGTCCCCTTTTTAGCGACACAATTCCTACAGTAGATTTGCCTATCATCAACTCTCGTAGGCAAATGTTTTTGGAGAGAGAGTCATCTCGTCGCCAGAAGATTGCATTTTGCTACATCCAGTAAATGGGGCCTACTTGTTCTAATGATGAATTAAGATTGCCCTTTTAATTTAATAAAGTTATTTAATTTTATTATAAAGTTATTTGATAATAAAAGTGCATTATAATAAGATATTATAAAAGATGATTCTGGAAGCTTCCAGTGACTTCTCAAAAAGTGAATAAATAGAGGACAAGAGGCACCCATTTGCACAAGCGGTTTGTGGATTCTACTTCTATTTCAATTGGAGCAATTTGTAGTCATTTGGTCTGCAAATTCTCAATTTATCTTTGGGAACGAAAACTCCCATTGATAAGCAATTTTGAGGGTGTGGAATATCACCCGAATTATTGCAAAAACTGGAGGTGACATTACAGTCATTTCATCAGGGCGGAAATCTGTGGCCTAAGGCCAAATTGGAAACTCTTGCATCTTTGATTGTCCGAGACGAGCTAATTAACATCCACCAAATTATTGAAGGAAACTGGCAAAATTCGGGTCAGGGCTTGGATGGTCTGCTACACAAAATTGAGCGCTTTATTTGAATGAACCGACGGCTACTTCAGGATTCTATTTTCGACCCAGTCTGGGAACCCATTGTCTTCGGCAGAGATCCAAGGGCAGATAGTGTGTAGAGACGCACTAACTACAAAGTGCTTCCAGTCGGGCATTTATTCACACAGGCGGCATTCTGCAACTTCATAGCTTGGCTACCCGCTCCAGCATTGGGAAATTCGTCAGCAATTACACACATTGCCTCGGCAGAAGTAACAATAACCTTCCCATCAGTCAGGACGCCCGATAAGAGGGCCACGAAAAATAATAGATATATCGCAGTGGTAATCGGATTAACCCAGATTCGTGGGTTCCAACTGCAACACGGTGGGAATTCAGGGCAGTCAACATTTCAATTAAATTAAAGTTCCGTGTGACAACTTGGAACGAATTTCCAGATTGTGAAGAGCAGAATCGCATCCATCAGCAGCATTACTAACAGGCGGAATCCATGGAAGCAAGGAATTTCAGGTTCTTGACGTTGTTTCTTTTATTTGAAAACTAAGTTATTCAGACATTATTATGCATTTGTTACAAATATTGTAAGACTAGTAACGGAATTGAGTAAATATTGTTGGTATTACCATTGCAAGCACATTCAGTGAATTGAATTAAGACACCTTTTTTTTCATTTAATAGTCTGGGCAAATTTATAGAACACTATCTTTATAGTGCAGTTTCAGTTTTACAAAATAAGTGTTTTACGAATCGTCCCAGTTTAAGCATTGGCTCTTTAGTGACTTTAATAGTTAGGGTCATCTCATACTAGCACAACTTTCTAATAAATAGATTATATATGAAGACAAATACGTTAAAGCATACAATCAAAATGGGCTAAACCATACAGGTAGCATGAAATAGAACACGTTTTTATTACCATGGATAATGCTGTGTCATCCCCTCATTTGGACGAGAGCCACAAAGAAGACCTCTAGCCTATAAGTTTGAATGATGATTTCATATGTAAGGGGAAACTCACTATAAAATTGTGCTTTATTTAATTAAAAACGTTTAAAACACAATTAAGAAAAAAAATTTAACTACTTTGCATGGAAATTATTAGTACTTGCCTTGCATAAGGTAGGGTACTTATGTTTTCAGTATTGGTACATATTACTTTAAATAATTATTAGATAGATTGTCTTAATCTAAAGTTTAAACATGTAATATTTAAAAAATCTTTTATTTGATTTAAATTCTAATTTTTTCTATTGGTCCAAATGATTTTTGCCTAGGGTAAATTTTATTTTTAATTGCTGAAAAATGGTACAAAAATCCCAGGCACATAAGCTTGTATTAACTGTGACAACCAACAATGTCAGAGATCTTCGAAATGGTTGTGTAGATGCTTCTAGAGACTATAGACCAAGGTCATTTATTACGTTAGATTAATGAAGCAAAATTTTATTATTACGCAAATCAGAGGTATTTACATTCCTTTCTGACTAGGTATTTGGAGTTATTTCTAGTAATGATGACGATTCTGGAAGGCATATGCAAAATCTCAATCATCGCCATTGTTCTAAGGCTTACCCACAGTGGAGTATTAAAGATGGGAGAAATGAAATGATCTCAAACACACCTAGCACACATTTAATTAATCCTCAATTTATAGTTAATGATCCCCACACCAAAACAACAAAGTAAGATCTGGAGAAACAACACACTCTATTCATCGATGGCTATATGAACATATGTTTTAAAGTATAAAAAATAAATAATTTATAGATTTTCCCTAAATGTGTACCCTAAATGTGTATATGAATATATGTATAGACACTTATAGAAAATTCAATGACAGAAGCTTCTTGAAGCACTACAAATATTTTAAAGGTTAAAGGTTTATGACAGATATTTCTATCAATATATTATAATTTGATTTATATTATTATTTAAAATATATATATATATATATATATATATATATATATATATATATATATATATTATAACTTTATTTGACTTATATTCATTAACTAATTTAATAATTAAATTATTATAAATTAATTTAAGTTTTCACAGTTCATAATTTTGTGTTTTTTTTCTATTTTTATCATGTTATAAATTTATCAATATTTCAAATTCAAATCTAAAATTTCAATTATTAAATAAAAATTGATTTCAGATTATTAAAAGATATACTGTAGAAATTTTGAAATTTATGAATTATATTATTTTTTATTTATTTAAAAAATAATATTTGTTATAATCAGATTTTATTGAAGCAATTTATTAATAAAAAATTAACATCCATAGAGAGAGTACTATTATGTTATCGTTTAAATAAATATAATAAAAAATATCAATTAAATATGCCCTTAAAATTCAATTATACACTTATTGACTTCAGATATTTGTAAAAAGAAAACCAAATAAAACTTATATGATTATCTCTTGTTTTTTCAATAATTTAATTTTAAAACATGCATTTGAGTTTACAAATATTATTATCTCTAATGATGTTATAGTGAAATGAAATAATTTTGACAATAAATATTAACAATATTTAAATAATATTTAAAAAATAATAATATAGCTAAATTAAATTTATTTTTAATTAATTATTATAAGTTGATTTAAATATTCATATCAATATGTTGCAAACTTTATATTAATTATATAATAAATTAATTACAACCAAAACTTACATATTATAGATCATTTCAAATTAGAAACTATAGTCAACATGAAGGTATAGAATTTTAATTGGATCAAGAATCAATAAAATTGTATGCTATTGAAAATTTTTAAATTATTAGATAACATTTTTATTAAATAGTCATCTAAGCCATTTATATATTAATATTTATATTCGTACTGACTATAATATGAATAATAGTTTATACTATTATTCATAATTAAATTAATATACTTAAATCAACATCAATGATTGCTGAGGTATAACAAGTTAAGCAGCTCCAAACCTTGACATTGTTCACCATACAGGTCCCAAAAGCCCCACATAGAGCATGAGCATACGGTTGGCATTGATCTCAAGGTTGAGCCCAAACAATATGGATGCATCTAATTCCATCTTTTGTATCCAAGTTTTTCAAACCCTAGACTAATGGAAAAAATTAGGATTTTTTTATCTATCTTTCATTTTGTGCAAAAGGCAGGGAATCAAACTGCATCAGAGCTCTTGTTAATCTTGGGTTTGTTTTAGAGAGGTTTATAAAAGAGCATCTAGCCTCATTTAACATCTAGAACACTTTGGAATTTTCATCAATTTTCTATACTGAAACTTGCATTCATTCTTCTCATCTAAGGATGAAAATCCATGACTTTTTTTAGAATTTTTTTTAAGGACAAAACCCCACTTGGATTTTACATTTTGGAGCTGAAGATGAAGATCCTCATTCTCTAGCATTGACGATTCCATAGAGGAGTTGCATGGTCACTTGATCTAGAGATTGGGTACATAAGCGTCAAGTTGGGTTATATATATTTGCAAACATTTGCTTGGATTGCTATTTTCAAAATCATAAAGGTTTCTATATCTTTTATGTGATTTCGAATTGGAGATACCTGTTGTGACTATTTATCACCGTTGCCCATTTCTATGGGGTCCTTCCCTGTTTGTGCATAGCAAAATGGAGGATGTGAACACAAACAACCCACTGTGAAGCCTCCCCCTCCACCTTCCGTGTTGCGCATTCAATTCAGATTACATTTCAACACACAGAGTGGATAGTAAAAAACAAGTGAATCCCCTACACTCTCCAAAATGCATCACCGTGAAATCAAGAACGCAATTTTAACCTTGCCATAGATTTCATTCAGCTCTTGCACAATCCGTGACTCACCCAAAATTGCGCTCTCCATGATCTATGGGGAGACAAATCCATGGAAAGTCTCCCATCAATAGAAATCCTCAATGCATATTAAATCCTGCTTTCTCATATCTTTGGAGCACATTTTAGTGTGCGTGACGGAAAACATCCAAATAAAAAAATTCTTGACTCCCTTAAATATGCGCTATCCGTACTTTCCAGAGCAAGGTTTCATCCTTATCATGGATTTTTCCCATTGCAGCAAAATTCCTTGACCACCTCCAAACTGCACTCACCACATAATACGAAGTGCACTTTTGTGTATGCTAAGGATAGCATTCACAGGATTGACTTCCTTCCCCAGGCCAAAGTTGCATTCTCCTCGCTTTATGGAGCACATATTCCTCTATATCGTGGATTTCTTTTGCAATGGACAAATCCTTCACTCCCTCTGAAATCCCCTTTGTCTGATTTATTGGAGCACATTTCTGGAATTCTTATGGATTGTATCCGCCACTGTTGTAATCCATTGCGATAGAAAATTCCCTCTCAAGATTTTCTGAAACCCCACTTTTTTGTGGTGTCATCGAATTCCTTCAAAAATTCTTGCCTAGACCCTATGGTTAGGAGGTATTTTACAAGTTGCAAAATTTTCCAAAAAAAAAAAAATCCAAGATAATTCAAAAATTTTATGGAAAATTAGAAAAATCCTAGAAAATTCGAAATTAGAACAAATTGAGAGCTTGGAGAATTCAGGACAAAATGAAAACGTTGAAATTTGAAAAATCACGAAAAGAGAAAAAAATTGGAAATCCAAAATGTCATGAAAATTCCAAACGACGAGAATTTTGGAATCCAAATGAGAAATGTTTCATTAAAATTGAAAATTTCACAAATTTGGAAAAATCAGAAAATTCTCGAGGATGAAAAAAAAACACTGAAAATCCAAAGTCACGTGAAGAATCCAAAGTCGTGCGAAGAATCCAAAAGTGTGAAAATAGTAAATGGTCGAAAATTTCTAGAATTCGAAAAAATTCCAAATTTGAAAATTTTGAAAAAATAAAATCTCATGGAAAATCAAGTCTGGAGATTGTGTAAAAATAAAAAATCAAAAAAGAAAAAAGGTTGGGAATTCTTCAAGGATAGATAAAAGTTTGATGTAAAGCATTCTAATTTGGGAAAATCGAGAAATGGCTTTTTAAGAAGAAAGTGTTTTTTAAATTTTGTTGTCCTCCATTTTGACATCACAAAATTGAGGCAACCCTATGCAATTTTCTCATGGATTTGTAGGCGCCTTGTCTTTGTTTCAACACATTGATGAGGCCTCATGAAAACAATTCGTTATCTCTAAATTTTTCTTTGTGCAGTCTTGTCTGTGTGTTCTTTTGAAGGTTTTTCACCGAGATTATCCCCAATTGTTTGTTGGTAAGAGTTTTTCTTCTTGCACTACAAACACTCGATTTTTGGTAAACTTTCACAACTTTTTTTTGTTTTGATTAAGTAAAAACAGGTTTTAAAGGACCTGAAACCTTTTACATAGGAACATAACTACAAGAGCAGAGAAGCCCAAAAGAACTATTCATCAAAACCTAAGAACAAAACTATCTAAGGCAAGAAGTTAAAACAACAAGCAGGAAAGGACAGCATAAAGAAAGCAAAAAGATTGCACAAAGACAAGTACAGGGTCTTCAGTAAATCAATTGTCTGGTCTGCAAGGATGTTCATGTTATCTGTAGAGGCCTTCAAATCTTCCATTTTTTTGGCTTCCACGACCTTAATCTTTTTTGAGTTAGCCCTGGTACACTTGCTAGGTACACTTGCTAGGTCCGTGGTCACTTTTCATGTCCTTGGAGCCATGACCTTTCCCCTGTTCAAATTTGTTCAGTAAAGTATTAATGTTGTCCACCATAGTTTTTAGAATAGAACAATTCTAGTCAACAAGTTTCTTAACTATCTTCTCCATATTGACCACTCTGTTATCCATACCATCCAACCTTTTCTGGAAATCTTTAATCAACTAATCCAAAGCTTTATTCTTGGCTTCCAAGGGTGGAACTTGTTTCATAAGATTCTTAACCTCTTCCACATTATCAATCACCTCCAAAAGTCTATCAATATGTTGTCCCACAGTTCTCTCCCCTCTAGTAGTTTTGCTGAGCTGATCAAACTCTCTCGAAATGTCCTACATTTGTTACTTCAAACTACTAATGTCCTTCATTAGCCTTGGATTACCAAAGATCCTCATCAAATAACCCCAGTCATCATTGTCCTTGTTATGAATCAGGTAATCCTCATCCTTGCCCAAATTGTCTCTTTAATTATTTGCCTCCTTAGGCCCTTTGTCAACAACCTTCCCTTGAGAAGTACATTCTTCCCTTTCCGTTCCATCCCCTTAATTAGAAGTTCATCAACAGAAGGTATGTTTGAAACCTTGTCCGTATTCTTCCCCTTGTTTCTTGTAACAATACCAGAAATGCCTTTTTTCCCATTACCCTCTGCCAGCTCCTCTTCAGACTCTGTATCCATCTCAGAATCGACCTCCTTAATCTTCCTTTTCTTCCTAGACGAGCTCCCAGGATTGAGCTTTTTCCTCTTCTTATCCTCTATCTTAGCTACCTCATCGTCCGTATCCTCATCAAAGCCCTCATCTTGTTCACTCCCCTCAGTCTCACACTCCAAAGTTTCTTTACTATAATGGGGTTTGTCAACTTTTTTGGAATTGAAAAGGTTCATAACCAGAACCATTAATCCCCCATGGCAGGCATGGTCACCCTCAGGATTATTCTGAATAGCTAAAATTGTGTTACCCAAGATTGCATGAGGTAGAAGGGGAGCTTAAGTGTAACCCTATGCCTAATGTAATGGCCCTTGCCAATAGGCCACTAATAACCACTAATACTAAACTGTGAAATTTCGTCAAACACTTGGCATGCAAACTAAATACACTACTGAAAGTAAAATGTTGAATAAAGGAAATTGTTGTGCAACAAATCTACTCAAATAATTGATGTAAAATAGTGCCAATATATTTATTCAATGATAACGAAATGCTTTTACATATCATATGCGATTTTCAACTCAAAGCATTACAACAATGGCACATTACAAACAAACCCTCACTGGTTGAATGCAAATGAGAATTTCTTGCAACTACAAACTGAAAAGAAAGAACTTGGATTGAGCAAACGCTGGAGACTGAATGCTGAAGACGAAATGATAAAAATGCAACTCCAACTTGCCCTCAAACTTGCTGACCGTACAGCATGCAGGTACAGTCATACATGTACGGATTGGTACGACACTTGGCAAAAATAAATGTTGGGCTGAAAGGTGCCGAAAATGCTATGGAAATAAACTCCAGGCTCCAAGGAAATTTCTCCCAAAAAATAAAAATCAAACTCTCAGCCAACAGTTAGATATGAGCAAAAATGTACATCCAGGCTGAAAATCAAACCCTACTGGAAATGTCCAGATAAGCCCAACTTGAAGTAGCTGAATACCACTTCTAAAGTGCAACCCTTTAAAGGATATTTCACCTCCACAGTTATGCAAATCCTTAAGAGGCTCCGTTCCTAATGATCAAATGACAATCTGCAGACCAAGATGGCACCACAAATGCTCAAAGAGAAAAGTAGTGTAAACTCAAGTCATGGGATGTCCAAATGAGAGGCCAAGCACTCTATTTATTCACTTTCCTAAGAAGCCACTAAGAACTTCTAGAAGTATACATAAAATATTCTTATGAAATTCCTTTATAATGCACTTTTATATAAAAAGTAACTTTATAAAATTAAAAGTGCAACTCAACTCAAAATTATAATATTTTGGCCCCGCATAACACAATAAAAATATGATAAACCCCATCTCTCCAAGAGCAAAATAGACCATCCAATCGCCAAATAATCATCATAATGACTCTCTCACCAAAATCATCTACCTTCAAGAGTCCATGATAGGCAAATTCACTAAAAATGACATGTCACTAAAAAGGGGACATGACACCTAAAGTGGTTTACCAACATAAAATGGTACCCAAATATCTTAGTAAAGTGGCCATCCAGAGTTAGGTATTCAATCACCACGAACATGACAAACCTCCAAGGATGAGAAATGGAACTAAGGCTAAAATAGGAATTACCAATTTTAACCAACCTATTATGCTCTTTAACCGTGTCCACGAATTCTTCCACATCCCGATCAGAGAAATTGATTCCCTCTATATCAAGACTCGTAGCTTCCACAATAATGTCCTCTATAACCTGCATTCTTTGATTACCCACCAAAATACTACCATCCTTCTAAGTCTTAATAAATTAGCGGGTAATGGAAGGGTTGCTACCCTTTAGCTTCTCCATGAAGCCCGTGAAATTCCCTTGTTCCAGAATTTCCCAAATATTCGTCTTTTTCTCCCAGTCCTTGCAGCTAGCTGGCTCAACCCTCTTTCTCCTGCCTCCCATCTTCTTCAAGCTATAGAAAAATCTCACAAACTCAACATAAATAGATAGAAAAAGAAACCCGGTGTTGATATCATAGCAAAGGTTTTTGATAAATAAACAAACCCACAATCCGTGTGGCAATGAATGAATTGTCTCTTCAAAACTAATCATAACCTACCACTCCCCAATCCTACCTAAATCATAATTAATCCTTATTGCCATGTTCATCATTAATAAAACTTTTTTGCAAACTTCCTAGCCTTGTCGTACTCAATCAAGGATAGCCCATTGGTAGGAATATTATCACCGTGATTCCAAATCAACTTATCATGACTTTTGCATGCCACATGTGCAACCCAGTCAGCAACATGGTTTGTTTCTCTATTTTTATGGGTGATAACACAATTCTCAAATGAGTTAATTAAACAAATAGCCTTCCATATAATATTATGAATTGTCCAAGAGGGATTATTAAAATTTATTAAGACAATTCATAATATTAAGGGAATCCCCATCAAGCCAAATCTTTTCCAAAAATTCATACTCTTGGCATAACTAAGACCATAGAGAGCCGCACTAGCTTCCGTCGCATGATTCCTTTGTTCCCCAATAGGGATGGCCATCACACCCAAACTGTCCCCATTCATATTTCTGATGATGACACTGCAACTTGCTATCCTTGGGTTGCCCTTTGAGGCTCCATCAAAATTAATCTTACACTAGCCCTGTGGAGGACAATCCCACCTAGCCAAATTCCTAAGGTTATTACCATTCTGGATAAAACTTTAACCCTTCCAAGTTCCAATTCTAAATCACTTTTCCTTCCCATTCATTCTGAGGTTGGTGAACTTTCCCAATAGTCCTAATATTCTCTATCACCAAATGCTTAATCTTATGGAACAACTAGACATAATTAGTCTCCTTACCCCTAAAAACCCTATCATTTTGTTCCTTCCACACACCCCAACAAAGAAATGGGAGGATGAAATCCCATAACTTCATAATCAAGGTAGTATGAGTAGCAGACTTCCATTCTGTAAATAACTCTTGAATACTAAGGGGGAAAACCCATTCCATATCCAGCATACCACAAATCCTTTCCCATAACCTTCTAGTATAAGAACAGTGAATAGTCAGATGATTAACTGACTCTTCCGCTTCCTTGCAAAGATAACACCTGCTGACAAGACTCAAACCTCTCTTCATCAAATTGTTAGTGGTCAGAATTTTATCTTACAAAAGAATCCAAAAAAATATGTTAACCTTGGGGATCATTCCTTTAAAACAAGCTTTAGCCCAGCAAGATGCCTGATAGTCTTCACAAGCATTGCCATACAAAGAAGAAACAAAGAACAACCCATTAGGGTTATACTTTCATATTAAAGCATCTTCCTCTTGAACTAAATAGACAACATTCAAAATTTTGTTGAGATCATTAAAATTATTATCCACTCTATTGAGGTTTACCCAATTATCCTCTTCCCAATAATCAGCAACATAAATTCCAAAAAGGTTCCTGTATTGATCCATAAAACCATTCCACCTCTGATCAAAACTGAGGGTATTTCAGGACAACTGCATATTTTTATTAAAAATCTCATAAAGTGGCCTTTTTGTTGGGAATTGGACGATATGAAGTTATATTTGATATTTAAAGTGGATTTTGTGGTCCATTTTAAAAAATTCTGAGTTGATTTGACCATGGTTTTTTATGTTTTATGAAAATAGCCTTTTTTAAGACTATTTTTCATGTTACTTTATTAAAAACTATAGTTAAATATTAAATATAATTACACGAGATAACTTAAGTGCATAAGTGGGATTTTTATTTCATATTGCATATATCCACATGCAAAATACTTTATGAAAATCCACTTTCAATAAATTCTAAGTCCCAACATCATTAAAAGAGTGCTTTTATATTGCGATTGCATATGTGATTGTGTTTAAAGTACATTTTAATAATTTAATGCATGTCTTTTAAATCACCATTTAAAGTGGGCTTTTGAAACCCATTTACATGTAACTGTTAAATTAAAATGAGTTCTTTATTCATTTTAATTTAAAATGGGGATTTTGGCCCCAAATGCATATGCTTTTAATTACAAAATGTGTTTTCCTTTAAACCAAAGGCAAAGGTGGCAATTTTTGAGCCAACTACATATGTTTTGGACATATGTAAATATTAATAAGAAATGCGTTTAGACTTTTAAAACCCACCTCAAGGAAAAGTGGCGATTTTTAAGTCAATAGCATATGTTTTAAAGACACATGTATTTGCCTTTAAGAAGTGTGTTTTCCACTTTAAGACTTAAAGTGGCGATTTTTGTGAAGATTGCATATGTTTTCCATATCATGTAAATGCTTCTCCAAAGGGTGTTTTGAGCTGTGCATTTCATCTAAGACTATAAGTGGCAAGTTTTGGTGCTAATGCATGCATTTTGGTGTGTTGAACTTCTCCAAAAACGCATCCAAGACATAGGCGGTGATTTTTAAAGAGAAAGCACAGATCTTTAACATATGTTTTTACCTTCTTAAAAAGTGTTTTGCCCTATCCAAAGTTGGTGGCGACTTTTGGCCAAAACGCATGAGTTTTCTTGATGCATTAATATGTCAAAAGTGCATTTTAAAATAGCAGACGCCTCAATCTCTTCTACGCGGTGATTTTTGGGAGGATTGCATATATTTCATAACATGTTTGTATCTTCCTAAGGGCTGTCTATGAGTTGTGTCTTTCCTCTAAGATATAGGCGGCAATTTTTGGAGAGAAAGCATATGATTCTCCATATGCATTTGGGCAAAAACAGCCCGTTTTGGGTCTATTTTTATCAAAATACCTTCAAGGAGCTATCTAGGGTAAATAAATCGATTCCAAGCTGCTTGTTCATGCTTTTGCAAGTTAATCGTTACCCTAGGAAGCTGTTTTTGTATGTTCTTGCATTTGAAATTGCTAGGTCAAATTTTGTTCCTTATTTTGGGCATTGCATTTCTCTAACCATATCCACATGTCCAAATTTGAACCATGTTATGAGGATTTTGAAGTCTATTTAAGTATTGGTTTGGGCAAATCTAAAATCCGAGCATCTCTTGGATTTTTTCAGATTTACTCAAGATTTGGACAAGATTTTTGTCTTTCTCATATTTTGTACAGTTGAGGTAAGATTTCCTTCGTTATTTTCTTTAAGGCATTTGTATATATTTGTTTGATTGATCTTGCAAGTCATTGACATTTCCATTTTCAGATTTGCATGATTTTCATTCTTAAAGTTGTTCATTCTATCTTTCTATAATAACCCCAACCAGTTATAACTTCAACAAATAGCAATTTTTTTTATAATTTAGTTGTTTGACATTTCGTCTAACACTTTGCATGCAAGCTCTGATACAATTGTAATAACCCCAACCGGTTCTACCTTTGAAATACACCAAATTCTTCTTTGATTCAGTTGTTTGATATTTCATCAAACACTTTGCAAGAAAGCTTTGATACCACTGTAATATCCCTTGTCAATTCAAACCTCAACTTGTTGATTTGTAGGTCAAAGAAAATTGTCAAACACTTCCAATACAATCTCTATGCTTGTTGTTTCTGAGAATCAGACTGATTATGCTTGCTCGAAATGATATCAAAAGGAATCTAAAAGCCTATAATTGATTACTACTATATCTAAGAAAAGAACTAAATGCATATGCAATTCTCTTTTGGCTTTTCAAATACATATAGATGAATTCTAAATGAAAAATGTGCACTTACAGCCAATTGGTATTTTGTCAAACACTTGGCATGCATACTATTATGTCAATCGTCGAAGATATAAATATGCACATAACAACAAATATATAGACCTGCAACTTATCACTCCTTTAGTGAGATATTTTCTAATTCAATGCTTGACATAATATTCCAAGGCTCTTGGCTTTGCAACCCCAAGAAAACTGAGTAGAAATGACATTATAAATCTGATATAAAATTTGCATCTATAGCTACTTATGACAGCCACTTTTACAATGCCAAATGACCAATTTAAATGATGCAATTCAATTGTAGAACCTGATATACAAGTCGCCCAATGAAGGAGATGAAATTGCAATCATAATCAAGCCAAGTACTGTAGCACGGGCACTGTTCACGACACTGTTCACATCACTATAGCAACCAACAATAAATGTATTCTCCAATTTAAACACAAATAGAACTCTAGAATGAAGCTCTCCTGAATGCAAAATTCAGTGGATATTTCACCACCTCAAATGGTTGCAACACTAAAGAATTGACGCTCTCCAATGGCTAACTGAAATCAAAAACCCTTAGTTTCTTCAAAGTGGTTGCAACACTAAAGAATTGATGCTCTCCAATGGCTAACTGAAATCAGAAACCCTTAGTTTCTTCTCCCAAGTTTATATCAAATGCAATTAACAATAATAGGATGCCTAACAATGAAGCTTTCACCTGTATTTATTCTTTTCTTTCACCCTTCTAGAAGGAAATAAAATATTATTTAATTGCACTCTCTAGAAGCTTCCCCTTTCCAATAAAATAATTAGTTGTGCTTCTAAAAAATTAAATTAATTAACTATAAAGTCACCTTTAGATTTATTTATTTATTGACTTTAATTTAATTTATTTCTCCTTATTTCTCCACTTAGCCTTCGGAGAATGAAACGCTAAGAACTCCATTAAGGGTCTAAAAGATGGGGAACATTACAGTCCGCCCTCCTTGAAATTGCTTGTCCTCAAACAATTCAACAACACAATGAACTCCAACCTCCACCTAGATCCCAAATGAAGTAGTATGTGACACTCCTGTCAACATTGAACCAACTGCATACCACTAACATCATCAGGACCAACAGCATAACCTATAGTATAGAACTCAAAACCTATGCTAATGATGTAGGAATCAGAATATCACTAGAAGAAAAGCCTCCAGAAATATCTTCATCCAAGTCCCCACCCATATAATATTTACTGGACTGGAATCCTGATCAACAATCCCTTGAAGAGACGTAGCTATAGGAAAACCATATGCACTCATGCCAACTATATCAACAATAGGTGTAGCCACGTCAAAATCTGTGGAAACATGAACATTACCAACTACCACAACACAAAACTGAATCTTTACAGATGGTTGAAACTTAGCCCAAATCCTCTCAAGTGAGTGATCAACATCAACCTCAAACATCAGATTGTCATAATACAATGTTGCATCCATGTCGAACATAGCACTGTCCATGAAGTGAACATCAACACTTTGTTGATCAATAGTATAAAATGACTCTGTCACTATATCGCTCACCTCATCAATAATAATAAGTGTACTATCATTAGAGAACACATCTGCAACTGCACGCATACTGCTAAACTCCTCTTTGGATGGTTCAATTGACATAGAAGTGGCTGCTGATATGACAGTATCCTCGCATGCTTCTACTCCCACTATTGTTGCACCGCCATCAAATACATGATTGGAGGAACTCATGCCAACAACTGCATCATCTAACTTAACCTAACATGAATTCTCATCACATTCCACCTCAATTGTGCCCAAATCATGCAATGTTTCATAAGAAATGTCCTACAAATCTGAAGTCGCAACTATATCATCACATTTCGCTCTTTGAAAAAGCGATATCATGCTCTGCACAAATCTCAGATTCAAAATCAGTTGGGTCATCCGTTTGTGATTTTGATTCATCTCATTCACTAACACATCCAACTATTTACCAATACCCTATATCTCAGAATTTCCATCCCTCGGTGGAGAAGTACGCCCTCTACGAATATAATAAATTCCAAGCCTTCTATCACCATCCATAACGCTGAAAACCAAGCCCTCTACTTGTAGATTGAAAGTAAAGTGATGAGCACTCCTCATAGTGTAATGCTGATAGAAACTCTCAATCTCTGTCAAGGGCTCATCATCATCAAATTGGAAATCAAAAGATGGCTCCAATCTCTGACTCCAAACTATTGGTCGAGCAGGATCTTGGGCAACCCTCTTAGCAAACCCAACCACAAAATCCCTATAGGGAAGCATTGTAGCCAAAGTCTCTACAATCCTCCTCACCAATCATTGTATGGCACGAGATCCTCAAATGAAACTACCCTCAGATATACTCTATGAAACCTCCAGCAAATCCAAGCTCTCAAGCAAATACTCCATGAATGACTCAGTACGGTAGAAATTATATGTGAAAGCATCAATCTACTCCCCTGCAATCCACAACTGATCCCTCTGAAAATGTGACAATGCCAACTGTCCAATGCTACCAACTGTATGGAAAGAAGAAATAGATTGACTTCCTGTAGAAGGAAGTAAATCACCATGAGAGCCTGTCTCCACTGATGCTCTCACCCCTCTGTAAATACTACTCTCATATCCTAGATGAATGTGTTCACTATATCATCACGTCCCTCATCCTTGACCGTAGAAGAAAACTCACCACCAACCACAATATGTAACTGAATAGGGTCTGGGATTGGTGTCAACTGTACCCGTTCTAACTCCATGGTAACATTATCCAACTGTGACTGTGATTCCTTAAGAGCCAACTAAGTATATTGAAGAGATTCCACAGTCACCTCAAGCTCCTAGGTGAGCTCAGTCACCTCCTCTTTCCCTAACAACATCTCATAGCAGGTGCTACACCATTCCAGAAGGTAATCCCTATCAGAAACTAACTGAGAGTAACTATGCTTCAAGATCCTAATAGCCTCTCAAAGCGCATGAACCTCTACTAGAGAAAGAGTACTATCACCATGCTCATCAAACATAAGAGCACCCCAACCAAATGTAGCTAACATCTGACAAATAGCATCATAATGCTCAAGAGCTAAAGAAATGTTACTATCACTCACCTTCAATTTACAAGTCACATGATGCCTCTGTAATCCTTGACTCCTATGCAAGCTCTCTGTCTCACTAACCACATTGAGATAGGAAACTGAATCAGAATTCTCCACCACAAGGTCGCTCATACGGGTGCTATTTTCCTCACACAATTCTGCATCCAACATACAACTGCCATGTACCTCAACCAACTCCTCATTCGAAGAAATGGAAGCCCTTGCCGTATCAATTTCCTCGCATGTCTCAGTTTCCGCCTCAATAGTAAGATCCTATAAGCATTGATCCTGGGACTCATCCAAAACCTCTTCAGAGTCGTTACCCAATATCTGACAAGGGATGTCATCCCTAGTACATCTCACAACATCATCAAATGGATCATCAGATGTGTCCATACTATCTGCATCGACATCTGACAAAGCCTCAACTGCGGACTCCTAACTCTGCACACGACTCAGTGCCAGGCTGCGAATCAGTAATACAGGAGAATAAACCCACATCTATTGACTCCGCTGAAACACCCACATCACCAACATTACAACTGAGTGACCCTATACGTGCCTTTGTCTCACCTAAGGAAGCAACTGCCTCATGCATTGTAGCAACACCAGGAGATCTCACATACAAATCTCCAATAATAATCCTGTCCTTGAGAGAGCTGAAAGTATTAGTGGTAACAACTGGATCAACTGCCTCTACACTAACTGTAACAACAACTCTAAGAATCTCAACCTGTTGAAGCTTGGTGCCGCTAAGCCCATCATCAACATTGTAGATAGGACTAGCAGGTGTCGTACTAAATATAGGTACATCTACATCAGGGACTCCTATCGGGAAAAACTCAAGCTTCCTTCCCTGCAACCTCAATATTAGCCTTCTAAAGGCGGAAACCATATACCTTATTGCCCTTTCAATTGTCTCTAGATCCAACAAGCTCTTCGTCAATCTCTGTTGATGAAGCTTAAGTCTCTCCATACTCTCCTACAAAGTATTCATCTTTGCACTAACTTCGTCATTACTCTACTGACTTCTAGAACTACTAGTCCTCCTATGTCTGTCCATGGCTAGAAAACGCTAGTGTTGGTCACTCCAAATGCAACAACAAATTTGACAATAATATAAATTTTCTACCCCACAAGATGGCAGGAAACCACTTTGATACCACTATAATAACCTCAACCAGTTATAACTTCAACAAACAGAAAATTCTTTTATAATTCAGTTGTTTGACATTTGTCAAACACTTTGTATGCAAGCTCTAATATCACTGTAATAACTCCAACCAGTTATAGCTTCAAAAAACACCAAATTATTCTTTAATTCAGTTGTTTGACATTTTGTCAAACGCTTTGCAAGAAAGCTCTGATACCACCATAATATCCCTTGTCAATTCAAACCTCAACTTGTTGATTTGGAGGTCAAGGAAAATTGTCAAACACTTCCAATACGATCTCTATGCTTGTTGTTTCTGAGTTTCAGACTGATTATGCTTGCTTGAAATGATATCAAAGGGAATCTAAAAGCCTGTAATTGATTACTACTATATCTAAGAAAAGAACTAAATGCATATGCAATTTTCTTTTGGCTTTTCAAATGTATATAGATGAATTCTAAATGAAAAAAATGTGCACTTACAACCAATTGGTATTTTGTCAAACACTTGGCATGCATACTATTATGTCAATCATGGAAGATATAAATATGCACATTACAACAAATATATAGACCTGCAACTTATCACTCCTTTAGTGAGATATTTTCTAATTCAATGCTTGATAATATTCCAAGGCTCTTGGCTTTGCAACCCCAAGAAAACTGAGTAAAAATGACATTATAAATCTGATATAAAATTTGCATCTATAGCTATTTATGACAGCCACCTTTACAATGTCAAATGACCAATTTAAATGATGCAAATTGATTGTAGAACTTGATATACAAATCGCCCAATGAAGGAGATGAAATTGCAATCATAATCAAGCCAAGTACTGTAGTGTGGGTACCGTTCACGACACTATTCACGTTGCTATAGCAGCTAGCAATAAATGTATTCTCCAATTTAAGCACAAATAGAACTCCAAAATGAAGCTCTCCTAAATGCCAAATTCAGTGGATATTTCACCACCTCAAATGGTTGCAACACTGAAGAACTGACACTCTCCAATGGCTAATTGAAATCAGAAACCCTTAGTTTCTTCTCCCAAGTTTATATCAAATGCAATTGACAATAATCGGATGCCTAACAATGAATTTCTCACTCTATTTATTCTTTTCCTTCACCCTTCTAGAAGAAAATAAAATATTATTTAGTTGCACTCTCTAGAAGCTTCCCCCTTTCCAGTACAATAATTAGTTGTGCTTCTAGAAAATTAAATTAATTAAATATAAAGTCACCTTTAGATTTATTTATTTATTTATTGACTTTAATTTAATTTATTTCTCCTTTTAGCCTTTGGAGAATGAAAAGCTAAGAACTCCATTGAGGGTCTAAAAGATGGGGAACATTACACTTTCGTCTTCTTCTCCAAGTTGCATATCCAAGATGTCATCTTACTTGCATATATAGATGGTTGTAAAATCCCGTTCTAAAAATGTGAGTTAAAACTAGAGCCCAGAAATCAATGAAGATAACCAACAATAAGAAAGATATAAAACTGAAACAAAAATACTAGAAATATCTTGGGAAAACCCTTCAAGAATGAAAGGAAAAAACCAACCACACAAGACAAATATATATTTATTGATAATGAAAGTTCAAGTGTACAATGCCTATTGCTTAATGAGATATAAATAAGTTAAGGAAAGACTCTTCACATTCAAACCGAAGGTCTCTCCATATTCCCAAAACAAGACTCTGTATTACAAATATAATAACAACTCTTTCAGTTTCCATACCTCAATTTACATTAATATTACAATTTAAACATAAGTGTCATTTTCAGCTAAACGTAACAATAACAGTAATAATGTTCATATTTCCAGAGATAAAGATCTCTATCGTAGCTAACATCTTCAACATTGCCTCTTAGCCAAAGAGAGATCTTTAGCTGAACAATCACACAAGACTACAACCAAAATGTTGATAAAATCTCATCCTGTATATCCTATAAGATTCATGAGAACTTGTAACAATAAATCACATTCATGGAATCATTCAACATGAAATCCTATAACATTTACTCATATTCATGGAATCACTCAACATGAAAAGATTTGCAAGACTCACAGCTAAGCCTTTATTCACAAACTCTCTCAACGTGAACTATCATGGAATTTCTCAACATGACATCCAACTCCCATCACGGAATCTCTCAAGGCGATGACATCATGGACTCTCTCAACATGATGTTCACTATTGCATAGTGGAAGAATTATCATAGCTCATCTTACAATCTCATTTATTCACACAAGAATAGAAATAGGCATAATAAAAGAAAGACTTGGTTCCATTTAAGTCTCAAATTTTACAATTACCACAAGCATCACAATCATAAATGAGAATGAAGGGGATTTCTTAAGCACTCCCTCTTAATTATGAAGCCTCCCTCTGAAGCTAAAATCTCCCTCTAAAGCTCAACATCTCCCTCTGGAGCTATAATCCTTATCTTGTTGCATCCTTCAACCAAGAGAAATTATTAAAATCAACTATCAATCCTAAAAATAATATCTTTCGAGAAAGATAATCATAAATACTCATCTCTTTGTGGTTTTATTTCATACCTACACAAAAAGATTCAGAATAATGCCTCTATTGCTAATGTAAATCTCATAGCATCAATATGATTATAAGAATACTTATCTCTTCAATTCCATGCAATACTTATCTCTGCAACCTCATGCAATTCTATCATTCCACCATGGTAATATTGTAGATGTTTTTCCTTTCCTTTAGTTGTTATGATAAGAAAACATATCTACAGTATACAGAGCAATATTGTTTATTCAACTAAACATAATGAATCTCATACAATATGACAGATTATACAAACCTAAATGTATTAATCTAGACACAAAAATAATATCTTACAACACAATAAACTAAATGCTCTATATTCCACACAGAAATTCTGATGAACAGAACAAAGCCAAAGAGGGAATGAATCCTTTCATCTTCCAAAAGCTCACACCAAATTACTTGCTCATCAAATAAAATCAATAAAAGAACAAAGGAATGACAAAGGTAAATACATTGCCAAAATACCAATCAATGGCAGCAATGACCTCTCGGGTTCCTATATAGCCAAAATACTCTTTGGCAATCTTTGCCATACCTCCAGCAAGTTTGATGCCAATTCCACCTCAAACCTTTAAACTCTCCAGATCCTCTATCATGTCTCAAAGGAAACTTCCCTTCAGGCTTTCCTTCGTGTAATTTTTCATCTCTTCAGGATGTAATCTATGCACTTTCTTCATCTTGTTGCCTTGCATTGTCCAAAGTTAGGACCCTAGATGCCAACACTATTAGAAGAGAACACATATATGAAAAATGAGATGCTTCATCATGCGATTAGACCACAATTTAAAATGGTGGAGATCCTACAAGAAGCGTCCTTGTCCATTCCAAATCAAGAGTAGCAAGGTGTTCAAAGTCTTCCAGCTCTATTCAAGAAATGCTACTTTTATATATATCTCGTTTTAGATTTATGATTGAATAACTGATGAAAAAGTTATGGCATAGAAGCTACTCCTTCCTCATGGTCCGAACACTATATAAAACTTTTAAAAATGTAACCACTCCACTTTGCAATGGAATTAGAACCAGGACTCATGCACTGCAATTCACAAGAAGAATATCAATGTCTACATGATTTACAGTGCCTCTGCGGACTTCTATGTAACAACAGCAAAAAAACCCCACAATAAAAACTGAATCTCCTATTCAAACCACTATTGTTGGAGTGACTCCACGAGTAATTTTGAGATAACACTCATGAAACAAGATATCTGAAAATGGTGCTTTAAGATGCCCGATCTGATAGTCTAAAAATTGTTTTCAATATTGGAGCCCCAAATGAAACACGAAATTCATTTTAAAAAATAACTTACTATGAAGATGTTACTGACATACTCTTCAATTAATTACCAGCAAACAACAAATATGAACAATTACTCATATTTGTACAACCTGACAATAATAAAAGAAATGTTCCTTCGGATGCAAAACTGACATATATAATAAATATACAAGCATAAACAATAAAGGAAGCCCGAGAAGAAAAGATACAGTGAATGGTGGATGCCAAGACATAATAAACCCAACCAATCATTGCTACCACATTACCATATGCACAAAACATAGAAAGAATGACAAGCATCAAGTTTCCATGAATTGTTTTAATGGGACAATTGCCACTCAAGAATAAAGAGACCTCTACTTTGAGACACATGACTCCACTGGTTGAAGGAGAGATGCCATGATATTATCAAGATGAGGAATAATAGAGCATGAGAGGTTATCCAAATGAACCAATCTTATGCCACAGATCCATCAAGACTCACTTAGATAGATAACTAATATTGTTTGTTTCCAGAATCATCACGAGAGAAGGCAAAAACATGATCTCCATTAAAATAGACCCACTAACAAGAAAGATCTCACATGTAAACAATCATATAATATCCTTATTGATGTTATCAATCAAGTTTTGATACCATGTTAAAACTAGAGCCCAAAAATCAATGAAGATAACCAGCAATAAGAAAGATATAAAACTGAAACAAAGACACCAGAAATATCTTGGGAAAACCCTTCGAGAATGAAAGGAAAAACCCAACCACACAACACAAATATATCTTTATTGATAATGAAAGTTCAAGTGTACAATACCTATCACTTAATGCTATATAAATAACTAAAGGAGAGACTCTTCACATTCCAATCGAACATCTCTCCATATTCCCAAAACAAGACTCTTTATTACAAATATAATAACAATTCTTTGAGTTTCCATGCCTCAATGCATGTCGAATGACACATGTCATTACATTTAATATTATAATTTAAACATAAGTGTCCTTTTCAGCTGAACATAACAATAATGGTAATAATGTTCATATTTCCAAAGATAAATATCTCTATCGCTAATATCTTCCACAACAATTATTTGCTAATATCTTCCACAACTTGCATATACAGTCGGGTGTAAAATCTCGTTCTAAAGAAAGATAAGATTGTCTTTCCCTTACATGCAAATGCAAGTTAAAACCCCACAATTATGTATTTAATGTACCTTCATATGGCTGCCTTATGGTTGAAGTCTTCCCCACATGCTTGTCGGATAGTATCTCACATTTTGCATTTATTTAAATGTGAGATGCTCAATGTTTTATTCGTTTTTTCTCCTTTCTCACTTAGATCCAAGCTTGTAGGTGGCATATGTAATTCACCCTAAAAAACTTGCTTTAGGCTATTTCACTTGCAATTTAGCCTTTCTAAGCTTGACCCATTTGTTCATTATTTATCCTCATTCATTCCATCCATTTTCCCCACCTACACCTTGTTCAAAATCCATCAAAATCTTGCTATGGATCCTTCAAATGAAAATGTTCTAATTTTATGAGATTTTCATGTAATAATTATATAGGCGTATCATTTAATCTACTCCAAAAAAGGGTAAAGACAATAAGAAGATGAAGTACAAGTATGATCAGTATCATAACTCCATCCTTTCATCACAAGTAACCTCATACTATGATGAAGTAAGTGATACTGATATTTTTAATATGAACATTGAAGACTTTCTTGCAATAGTTGAGGCTGCAACTACTAAAGATATGGTGTGGATCAAGCGGAATCATATTCATCATTTGTCAACCTTCCCCTTGACAGCTCATGAACCAGAATTCATCATTGCATGTGCAAGACATTTTGATGTGGCTTCACAGACCATCAAAGATCAAGATGACAATACTATCATTAGTCTTGATCTCATAGACTATTGATCATTTATTTCATGTGCCTCATACTCCAATTATTATGAATATCACAAGGAAGAAGGCTGTGGAGTGGTGGAATGAGGATACTCCATCTTGTACCAAGTTTGTAAATGATAACTGGTTGATTACTAGGAGACCAAATCTTGTCAGATGACCGGTTAAGAGAGTTCACAGATGTGATTTGAAAGAAGAAATCAATGGCCTCATCACACTTCTTAGTCGCTTGGCAGGGTTCAAGGATTCAAACACCTTCGAACTTTGGATTTATAAGTACATCTCACTCATAATACGGTAAAAAAAGAATGTGTTTTGGGCTGAATTAGTGAGTGACTCAATATGTGAACAATTGGTGAACATTCTGTCAATTGGTGTGTTCAATATGAACTCCTACATGGTGTACTATTACATCCCAATTTTTTAGGTGACCTATAAGTTTGCAAGGATGATCTACTCATTAATGAGTGCCATATAACAGATGGTATGAATAAGTGACTTAAATTATGATCCAGAACTTGTTAGTTGAAGAATTCCAATTTTGAATACTTATGTTACTTTCAGTTATTGAACCCTGAAAATTCTCTTAAATGAAGATATCAATATGGAATTGAACTAATGATATGGTGAGTGTCTACACGAGTATGACAGGAATATGAAATAGAATCAACTCAATTGGTGCTAAGATGACTACAAATACGGTAAAGAGAACTCAGGTGAGTATGTGTTAAATTTTATGATATCATGCAAGTATCTTTCTAGAAAGATTGAAGAAAAAAATGGATCTTGAGTTTTGATTATGATTTTGACTTTGAAAAGAAATGATATCACGATGCTAGATATATCTTGTATTTGGAATATTCTTTTAGTGTCTAATTTGCAGTGATCATTGAGGACAATGAAACACAAAGGGGAATGGTACGTTACATTCCAATTTTAAAATGCTCCTTTATAATGTTCATTTCAATTTCAAGTTCATCGAGGACGATGAACCACAAGGGGAATGGTATGTTACATCCTAACTTTTGACCTAATTTGAAGTATAGCCGTTGAGGTTCGCATGAAGTCAGTTGGCAGTTTAATTTGTTAAAATAGTAAGATGGTTAGTCGTTATAATTTCAAATGAAGATAACAAGTTAGTTGATCATTTATCATGAATTCATGGAAATGAGTAGATGGTTAACCATTATGATTATTTACAATTAAATAATTTATTATGATAATATAATTTAATTATGAAGAATTTCCTTGAAGGAAACACGTTGGAGGGGTGGAAGCATTGTCAAAAAAAAATTAGGCATAGGAGCATCACCATCACTAGGTAGATGGGTTGAGAACTTAGTGACTTAAATAGGATACATCTGTGGGACCCGCATGAGATTGGGAAACATAAAATAATTGAGTCAAAATATAAAATGTACCTCTAAGGATTTAATATGATCTTTCACCTTATTATAATAGATATATTTATATACGTACATATAGATATAAATGAGATGGCACCATTATATTATAATAATTTAATAAAGTGATGTCAACCCATTAATATTTACATCTACACATATAATATAAAATAATAATAATATTCAAATATAATAACATTTGAATTATAATAATATTCAAATTATAATCTTCTAACTCTATTCTTTCCATTTTAATATTCTTGCTTTTAATCGATTAACATTTGGCATGTTAAATCGAATATATGTTTGTATTCGAATGGTCATCTTGAAACCGATGGAAACCGAGTTTCGGCTAACCTTAAAAGAAGCCATGAATCGACTTAGGCAGATCATTCCCTCCTTCCTTCCTTCCTTCCTCTCCTTTCTTTTATCTGCTACGTTTCATATTAAGCCGAGCTCAAACGTTCTCAACCAAACATCTTTCCCAGTTTTTCTCAGCCCCGATTTTCTTATTTTTCCTAGATACTACTGTTGACTAAAGTCTGAGAACAAGTATCAATTTAGTGGGTGAGCTAGTAGCCGTCAAGAGTTCCGGCCAGGAAAGAAGCCACATCTTAATCACAGGTTACATGTCTTATTTTTATCATCTTCTTTTCCAAGTATAAGCCTGATTGTAGTCGGCTACTTATTCCAAGGTTGAATGAAATACCATAGAAGTATTAGAAATTCATAGTTCGATTTTAACTGAGAATAATGCCTGCTTACAGTCGGTATATAATGATAGGACTGAGAATAAAACAAATATGTTTTAAGATCATAACTCCTATTATGATTTGAATATCCATCCATAGCCAGCTATGCATTGTAGACTGAGATCAATTTATAATACTTGCTGTTGATTCCCTGCATTGCATAGAGATCATTGAGGATCTTCATCAAGTATCCTTGTGATTTACATCATTTATGAATTCAACTGGTAGCTATAGAAAACTTGATTTATTGTGTGAATCAACGTCAATGCACATACTATCGTAATTTCCAAACATATTCAAAATACTTATAACACTGAGGAAATCACCGGCAAGATGCCATGGAATTGGTGAAGAGGTGTAAATAATAACAGAATGCTCATAATCTTACAAACACCGAGGAATTCACCGACAAAGAAGCCATGAAATGGTGAAGAGGTGGAATGAATCTGCAAGAACGCAAAAGAGAAATCAAATATGATTAAGTTAATTATTTAAACAATAAATTTTGCGATCCCTAAGAATATCCTTTTCAAATCATAAATTGTAATAAGCTTGAACATATATGTTATTCATGAATTTGTTGGAAATCAATAGATAGAGTCAATTTCTCTAAAGATCTGAACACCTAGGATTCAACAGCTGTATAGCCATGGAAAGGGTGAAGAGGTGAGATGGAGTCTGCAATGACTTAGAAAATAAAAGTCAGATATGATATATTAAATTTAGAATAATATCATTTAATAGCTCATGCATGATCCTGCTAATGTAACTCCTATTGTCGAGTCTAGTGGTGTGGTTAGGTACCAGGATGCTCAATAGATGATAGATGATCCAAGTCCAATTCCGAGTAGGGAGGGCCTTTTTCGTTGGAGATTCTATGGGGAATAAGTTAAGGTCCAAGGTTGGGTGGTAAAGCCCCTGACAATGTTTCACCTCTCCCCAAGTTGTCCGACGTACAACAGACAAAGATAAGCTATACATTCAATTTTTGTCGGAAACAAGTATTGTTACTTTTATGATGTATATGCAAGAAGGTAAGATTAATTGAGTTATTTCATCGTTTGCACCTAGATGCAAGAGATAGATTTATGGATTGTTTTTCATTTATATGAATATCAAATGTGAGCATAGCTTCTAATCTTGAGTTATTGCCACAATTAAGAAAATGGAAGGAAAGAAATGATACAGTGGTATCTGAAGCCCTAATTGATACAGTAGTATTTGATGCCCTAAATGATCCAATGATAATTGATGCCCTAATTGATGCAGTGGTATGTGATGCCCTAATTTTATATAGTGGTATTTAATGAAAATCAACATTTGATTTTGATAGAGTGGTATTGGATGGAAGTCATTATATGATATTGTTATAGTAGTATTGTGGACTAATCTTGGTGATTGCAGAAACATCCCTACAATGATTTATCGATTCAAATTCGAAGGTATGTGGATATTATTTTCTATATTAAATTCATTGATGGTGTCTTAAATTCTTAGTTAAGAAATTTTGTTTAACTGATTTTAATCGTCAATCCCTTTCACATGAACATGACTATTATAACTGTCTTCCTACGAAGTTAAAGTAGTATATGTATTCCTTTGAGCATGTTAGTTGTTAATTAAGACCCAGGAAAACTAGTTGTTACATGTACATTGTTGCTGCTCTAGGCACCTTTTCTAGTTTATCAACAAAGCATGACAGGTCTATAGTTCATGTGTGGGAATATTATGAACAATTGCCTTTGAAACAAAGTTGGATAGACTTCAAAAAACTCAGGATGCCTTCTTTGGGCATTTTCTGTGCTTGTTTGATAAAGAGCTTCCTAATAAGCGAGTATCTGATGAGGCATGGAACAAGGTTAATGAGTATGGTTGCATGTTTTTACGATTTCCCAACTTTACATATTTGTGAGTTGGGTGCTTCAAGGGAGAGCCATACACATTACCAAGGTATCCCACTAATAGAATTATACTAATGGAGTTAGCAAGACAGCTTATGGAAGTCCAGGCTTATTAGTCTAGTTTGCACCGACCCGGAGTGGGGATCTCATCTTGAAACCCATTGAAGATTGGAGGATACTCAATAGACATTGTGCCTAATGCCAAGAATATGGAGTTTGAACTCCAAAGGATCACGTTGAAAGATTTTGTAGCCAGGCTTTGTTTTGATTGGAGGGGATTGCATGACAAAATGAGGAAGCAGTTCTTGCACGTACATCATCTAGAAGATCTCTAGATTGATTTATGTATTGAGATGGATATACAACGTATGAATTATACCCGATTAATTGTGACGCAGATTGTGGACTTCAACTTGGCTTCAATTCCTCCTAGTTTTGAAGATGATCAAATTTTTGATCCTGAATATTTTCAGCATGATGTGAAGTTACCCATTCTTCGTCCTACATGGTCATACAAAGAAAATACATCCATTTGGGATAGATTCTAGTCTATTCTTGCTAATACCAACACATGGATGAAGAGAAGTGGTCTTAAATGCATAAAGATAAAGCTTGGGAAAGATTTTGATCCTGCTAGTCCGACTAGCCTAAGATCAGGAATAAAGGGTAAAGGTAAAGATGGCACATCCTCATCTATGTTTGAACAACCTGTTCAAAGTTTGCCTAATCAGTCTATCAAAGGAGGAAAGGATTCAAAAGTACTTGAGGTGAAAGAGATTGAATCTCAATCAGTTCAAGTTGACTCAAGTGATGATGAAACAAGGAAATCAAATAAGTCATCACCTCTTGCTTCATATCCTCTTGAAGTTCTTGCTACAACCTCTCTTCTAGATTCAGCTCCAGTATCAAATGAATCTCATGATTTGTCTTTAGGTGTTTCTATGGGTGTATTCTTTAGTAAGCATTCGTCTTTTGAACATTCTGTGACTATTACACCAGCATTGCCTGTATCCTCAACCGCTCTTGTATTAGAAGCACAAGGAGATCAGTACGATTTTGAAAATGTTTTTAATGCATATTCCTTGTCTCCTCCTTCTGCCACTATTTGGTCTACAGCGTTGCTTGATGCAACTTTAGCTCAATTTGAACAATTTATGATTGAAGTCACACATAGCACTCCTTCTATGGCCATTCGAAGTGAGATGCCAGCTATAGTTACTACTCTAATACAAGGTAATCTTGAGTTGACTATGGTAACTACTGCTTCAGCCAATGTATCTTCTTTTAGTTTTCCTCCATGGTTGAGTAATGTTACACAGAAAAGAAAGAAGAAATTCCACATGAAGAAGATGACAAACAAGTAAGCAAACCAAGGGTTTCAAAGAACAAGAAAGCTAAAACAATTTCTCGAGTGGTGATTGATGATAATCATATCAAGTATGCTAAAGTGGTAGAATTGCTTGTGGAGAAATCTACCAAAGACATGCAGCCTGCTGATTACAAAATCACAAGGGTTGAACTTGGTAAGCAAACAAGACTAAGTTATCAATAGGATGCACATAAGGCGGTAAACTTTCTTTCCCAAAAGAATGATGAATTGTGGGAACAGAAAGTAAAACTCAGAAGATAATGCTCGTTTGTTGGGAATTATTGAAGAGATGAAGAGATTTTCAGCAAGCTGTGAACCTGTTTCAGTTGTATGCATAGAAAGGGAGAAATCCATACTGTGAAGCTGTGAACCTAGTACATACTGTTGATGCATGGGGTAACAATATTGAAAAACAAGGAATCCAAGTGATTCTGGAGATGTATCAGGAGTTGAGGAAAGAAAGTGAAATCTTTGCTAAACTCAATGACATGTTGAAATCACTGAACCGTCAATTTGAGTTACCGAACGGGGATCTTGGTGCTTGGAACAGCATGATGGAAGTTGATTTAGACTTCTTCTCTGAGTATAATGTCATTACATCCGTTGAAATATACCATGATTTCATGCATGTGATGGAAAACAAGAAACAAGTTCTCTAAATGCTCATTGAAGAGATAAAGGTAGTAGTACCTATAGTATCTATTCAAGAAGATAAGATTAAAGGAGTTTTGAGAGAGTTACCATGTGAAATCATCAATAAGGAAAATGGAGTAAGAAGTCAACAAGAAGTTCTCACAAAGTTTGCAAAAGCTATTAGCCTACAGCTTGAGTTGGATGACTTCAACATCAATGTGCTTAACACATTTGCAAATTGGAAGTTTTCATTAAAGAATTTGCATAATCAAGTGGAGAATTCTAACAAGGAAACATCTAGGGCAGTAAGTGCACTCAGGAAAGTTATCATGATTTTATAACACACTGGAGAACCAGATGTTGCGGTTGTACAAGAGTCCCTACAACAGTTTGGAGAGTTGGTTGATACCATGTGAAAACTCCAAATCACATTTTACATGCTTTGAGTAAATTAGTGATAGGAAAGCTACATGTAAAGAGCATCTTTGTTGTAAATACAAGATAACATGTACCTATACAATCAGCTCATGTAGTTAGGTTGCAATTGCATTAGATATGCAACTTTGAATAAAGTCAAAGTTAGGATAAGTATTGGTGGTTGAAGTTGTTCCACTTTATCCTCCTTCTCTCTTTGTTTTTCCTATATAAAAGAGAGAGTTCATTGTAAATAATCATCTTTTGCTTTATTGGAGAAGGTTGGGCTTGTAACTTGAAGGCTTTGTATTCTTGCTGCAAATCTCTGAACTGAATGAAAAAGCAAGTTTTTCCCAAACTTTGTGTTGAGATACTTGGAATGAATCATTGTTTCTTATGTTACTTTGATTCATTCATCTTTGATACTTCTCTCTTTTAAGGCATTTGAATGTTTGATGTTGTTTTTGGAAGACTTTGAGCTTTCTTGAACAAGATTAATCTAGTTTGTTAGTGGCAGCAAGTACTAAGATTTGAAGACTTGGGCTTGATTTCTTGGTATATTATTTCATATTTGGATAGTTGAACAAAGATTTTGAGCTTTGTTAGCTGTTCGCTCTTTTCTTTGAAGAAGGTAGCTTGTAGGAGACTTTGGGTTCTTGCTATCAACCACATAAGTCAAGTATAACTGTTGTCTTAAGGTTGTTCTTACGTCAATACTTAAGCCACCGGTATTACCATAGCAATAGATCCCTTTTGTTTAAATTGCAAGTAGTAGTTGATAATAGAAAATCATTCTTGGAAAAAGAGGAATTGATTCAGTGAACCATCCCTTTGTCAATTCTAGTGAGGTCTTTGTTGTAGCTACTACAGTAAGAAGGGAGTCTCCCCTATTGCTAAAAGAGAGATTTATCTCGCTACACCATTGCCTAAAATTCCCATTTTGTAAGCTATGGTCAGAGTGGCTTACAAAATATTTAGCCAACACTATGGACTCCTCATATGATGATGTTCTTACACTATGAAACTTTCATATAACAGTTGCACAGGTACATCACTCTGCAATGTCCAAAGAGCTTGCATCAGCCAAAGGTAAAGATAAGAAAAGAAGAAGTACTAGTATGACCAATACAGCAACTCCATCCCACCATCACAAGTAACTTCCTACTATGATGAGGTTCCAGATATGAAAGAGCGCACATGAATATGGAGGATTTTCTCATAAGAATCAACACTTAAGCCACTTAGAATATTACTCGGATCAAACAAAGTCATATTCATTTTCTATCTACCTTTTTCTATGGCAGCTCATGAACCCGATTTCATCCTTACTTGCGTGAGATATTTCGATGCAAACTTTAGAACTATCAGGGACTACAACGGCAGTACCATCGTTAATCTTGATCTAGAGACTATTGATGGATGTTTCATGTTCCTCGAACTCCATTTGTCACATGCATCACTAGACAGAAAGCTTTGGAGTGGTGGAGAGAAGACAGTTCTTACTACATCAAATTCATTATGACAACTGGTTGATTCAAAGGGGGCCCAATCTTTCCCTAAACGCATGCGGAGGTCAAAGTTCAAAGAGGAGATCAATGATCTTATCACATTACTTAGTTGCCTAGCTGGGCTGAAGGATTCAAATTTTTCATATGCTTTAAATAAATAGCAGTAAGAAGATTATATGTAAGGAACAATTATGTTGTAAGTACAAGATAACATGTCCCTACACAATCAGCTCATGTAGTCAAGTTGCAACTGCATTAGGCATGCAACTTTGAATAAGTCAAATTAGTTAGTTAGATGTTTGTTAGAGAGTAAGTCAAGGTCATTGAGGATTTCTCCTTTTCCCTCCACCTTTCTCTCTCCTATTTTCCTATATAAAGGAGAGAGCTCATTGTAAACAATCCTCTTTTGGCAAGGAAAGAAAATTCTGCCAGTTTATATGTGCACTCTAAGAGTTTGTGCTTGGATGTAAATCTAAATTGCTATCAATAAAAGAGGCAACTTGCTTTCAAACTTTGTGTTGATTCAAGGTGTTATGTGATGGCATTTTTTGGATATTGATTGTCAGTTTTGGAAATTTGATCAAGAGGGATTTGAATTTAATCGTGCAAACTTTGAGCTGCCTATTACATTCACAGTCAATTTGAACTTTTGAAGACTTTGTGCTGCAAGAGGACAAATTGTAATAACAGTGGCTTTAATCACTTAGATTTAAAGATTTTGGGCTTCAATTGTAAGTGTTTTTATTGAATTTGAGTGTATCTAGTAAGAGATTTTGTGCCTTACTGTTATTCTACTTGAATCTTCATTCGAGACAAGTGCAAGAGTCTTTGAGTTCGTGTTTTAGTTTCACAATTTAATATATATAAAAAACTTTTGCCCTAGTGTTGTTCTTATGTCAATTCTAGGGTCACTGGTATTATCGTAGCAATAAGGCATTTTTTGTTAAGTTGAAAAGTTATAGTTGTATGAAAATTATTCTTGAAAAAAGAGAAATTGATCAAGAGAACCATCATTTCTGTAATTTTAGTTAAGTTTCTATTGAAGCCACCTACGGTAAGAAGGAAGACTCCCTTATTGCTGAGAGGAGAGAGAAATCTCATAAAATGTTGCCTAAAGTCACAATTTTGTAAGTCATAGTCAATAACGTACAAAAATTTTACCTAACAAATTTGCATAGAAAATTAGATATTAATTTTATTAAAATTTGATTTAAATCCAAACAATTTAAATTGCGAAAAATTGAGAGAAAAAGGATTTTGCATTAAAACAAGAATATTGATTAAAATTTGGATTTTTAATTAATATTTAATTAATTAATTCCCAAAAAATAAAAATTGGATGAATGAGGACTTAGCTTCATTGTGAAGCTAAAAGTGTCAAAATAGAAACTTATGAAAGATAAGGGAAAAAAGCGACAAGTGGCACAGAAATTGGAATCTTAGTGACTAAGTAAAGCAACTGCCTAATATTAGCCTACAACTTTAATGACAACTTTTTTCAGAAGGATGGCTTAAATAAGAAAAAAAAATTCATTCTTTCTCACACATTGAAGTTTGGAAAACACATTGGGAGAGCAAGAGTAAATTTTAGAGAATTTGTGAGAAGGATTTCTGAAGAAAATTTTCGTGATCTTGGAATTCCTAAAGGAGGATTCCGAACTTCATCAGAAAGGGACCTTTTCAATGAGTTGGAGAAATTTGCAAGTTTCTTCTGAAAGAAGAATTTGGAAATCATGACAAAGTTCCAAAATCTTTGTCTTTTGGAGGAATTATCCTTGTTTTTTGTGCTTTTTGCATATTCTTACATATAAACTTTCTATTTTGTAGGAAGGAAGAATGCCAAAATCCTAAGGAACAAGAGAAACGCCAGGACAGTTAATAAAGAATGAAACAAGTGGATTCTATGCCGAATCCAAAATCATGTCATAGTGGGCAACAATTGAAAATGCAAGCCTTGGTGGCCTTGATTTGAAAGAATTCAATCGAAATTTTTTTGGATACAATAACGATCACCGTACGCACTAGCTACCAGAATCATGAGAATTGGAATTGTTGTTGCAGCTAGTTTCCCTCCTACCTTCCAACATCCAAAGTTGATCATGGAGTGTGCCAAACACTATAGTCTCAGGGACAAAACAATCAGGGATTCAGAACCAAATATTCTCGCAGATTTTTCTCTGACATCCATAATTGAAGCATTTGGGATTCTTTCACATCCGAGAATGGTGACAAAAACACAGGAGTAGGCACTCAAAATCTACACTACCGAAATTTAGTTATGTGAAGAGACAATCAACAAGAGATGGTTGAAAAAGAATAGATTGCATCATTCGAAGATTCCTATGGAACTACTTTGGCTTGACTTGTAGTGGGAGTATAGCGACATGATCATGATGCTTAGTCACGTTTTTGGCATACCTCATTCCTATAGATTTGAATCTTGGATGTGGTACTATGTTGAGTTGGTGGTAGAAGAAGGTGACGGGATAGATTGGGCTGGGCTCATTACTGACAACCTGAATGAACAATTGATAAATCTAGAGCACACAAGAAAATTCTACATGAGCTCTTACGTCATCTATATGCTAGCACGCAAGATGAATTATGATGGGTTGAGATGCAAACGATTGATTGGGAGCGAAACCCAACACTTGAAAGTTCATGAACGTTATCCGCAGTTGCATTTATACTCCATAGATGATTATGTAAGGGTTGATGTCTTTCCAATGCGCATAGTGAGGACCCGACAAAAGAAGTTGCATATGGTATTATTAAGTGGCGCAATGAAGTTGGTGGAAGAATATGGTGCTTGGTTCATCCAATTTTCCACCTTTTTCATACATCCAAGTTCAAGGATTTTTCATGGAGGCATACAAACTTCTGAGGTACCCAATAGATAAGATGGTCCTACTGAAACTTACTTGGCAACTACAATCTATGACAAGATTCAAAAGGGGAAGAAGAAGTTGGGATTGCAGTTCCCAATTTCCATTGGAGAAGGAAAAACTGTGACATGCCCATGTCTGAAGGCAACTCAGAGGTCATTAGATGAACTCCACTTCTTTCGTCTTCCCCTTTACTTGAAAAGATCTGATTTTGATCCCTTCAACAAAATCACATTAGTAGCAGGATCAAAGTATCAACATAAAGTTCACCTTGAGGAATTTTTGAGCAAATGTTGCGAATGAGCATAAGATTAGAAAGAAGATGCATTCAAGACTACCATTGAACATTATCAAAGCACGCAACATATTCCGCGTTCTTGATCAGATGGAGGAGGATCCAAATGCGATGCTAAAATGATTCAATCCAGAAATGACAGTTCATCCATATGATTGGCAAAAGAAATAAGTCACAGATTTGGATGCTCTTTCAAAGCTCGTCTATGATTTTACGAAGTGGTAAATTGAGCGTAAAATTGTAAAGCTATTTGCACCAGCAAACGGATTCACATATCGATTGATTGGTCATCAACCACTTACAGATGAACGACCAGGGAAAATATATGAAGGGAGTATCGAAGAAAGAGGAACTCCATCAGAAGATGTAGGAACCAAGAAGGGGAAAGAGGTAGCTCGAGAAATGCATCCCAAGAGTGGGATAGATGTCCAAGAGCCTCAAAAGAAGAAGCATAAATCAATAAATGCTCCCTCTTCTCTGAGTCACACTCTCAATGTTTGAAAGATAGAAACATTTGAAAGGCAAGAAGTCGAGACAAGCATAAGGAGATTTGAGCGAGATGAGAATTTGGACAGGCCAGTGCTTGATAGACTAAGTATAAGTGCCTATGAAGAATTTGTGCAAGGGAGAGGAAGAGATCAAGATATAGCTATAGAGGAAAGTCTTGCTGCAATTTTAGAGCAAGAAAATGATGGAGCCTGAGGCTGGTCCAAAAGAGGAAGAAGCTCCTAAAGTAGTGATACAGTTTCCAAATGTTGAAGTTGGAGCTCCAGAAATGACAGTGGATAGTCCAGGAGGTGAAGAGAAGATCGACATTCAAGTAGTCCAAAGGAAAGAACAATTGGTGATCCTAGGGGACCAGAGTATACCATTCTAGAATGGTTGAAGCAACAAATTTAGAAGAGTCAACAAGAGGAGGTTGATCCGACAGTTGAATTACAGGAAATTTTGGACCAAGAAAACCGATTAAAAGAGCAAGGGAAAGCAAAAAGATTCACTGAGGTTGTCAAAGGAGACTTGGGGTCCAGGATTTAGCAGATTGAAAGTCCTATAGTTGACAAGGGTAAAAATCAGATTTCTCCATATGAGTACCATGTCACAGAAATCAACCTTGGTCATGCCTCCTAAGAGAAAATCATAGAAGAATTTGATGACTCTACACAAGCTTTGAAAGATTGACTAAAGAAGCTGGAAGATGGATACAAAAAACACAAAGGAGAAATCAAAGTCTTGTATTAGTACATCAACAACCTACCTTGTCCAGTAAGAGAGGAAGGTCCATCATTTGTCCCTTCAACAGGTGTTTCAGCTGAAGCAATTGATGATATCGATAAGATCAAGCGGACTGCTCAAGGTGCAAAGGTTTGGGTTAAAGGAATTCAGGAGGAAGCATTCAAACATGCAGAAGAATAGGTGCAAATACATACTAGTGCATTAGCTATACCCTTCAGAATCCAGTGCATGGAGGAATCATGGGAAGATGAGCATATTTACCAAGACGAAATGATTTCTGAAATTTAGAATCTAATGGAGACCCCAAAGAAAGCATTGATCGATGGTCGAGTTATCAGTGAAGGGTATGTCTATGATTTCCTTCGATGGTACAATGCAGTAATAACAACTAAAGAAATGTTTGAGAGCTTCACCAAGGAATCTGTTCAATGGAAAAAGGTGGTTGCCAACATCAAGAAGGGAGTGTCGAACACAATTGCATCCTTGTTATCACAGAGATTGGTAGACGATGAAATGACATTGGACAATTTGAAAGTCAAGTTAGAGGAGTTCTTTCAGTTAAATGGTTTTGAAAGAGATGATTTTGAGAACTTTTCCATCTTCTTGAATACCATGCACACCACTTAGGACTTGCTACCAGATTGGGAGGAAAGTTTGGGAAAAGCATAAAGAGCAGTTGTAATTTTGGAATTCAAGCATGAATTGACACCAAGCATCAGTACAAAAGAATTGGAAACAGTGTTGGATCGATTCATGACTTCAAGCGAGGGAATCAAGGTTAGATACATTTAATGCATTGTGGATGTTCTTAGTGGTCATTTATTGCACCCTACTCCCTTCCTGAATGGGCATGCATAGTGGGCATTTATTACCCACTATAGTAGTGGGATTCCTTATTGCATTAATGTGGATTCCTTTTCTTTGCCCTAACCCTTATTATGGTTGATTTGGCACAATGTTGGTCATTAGTTATCGGCTTCATCTGGACCACCCATTGTAATCGAGGACCTATATAAAGACCTCACTTCTCATTTGTAAAAGGAAGGTTTTCTGAAATTGTTGCTATGAGCTACTGAGATAATAGAGTTCTCATTGAAGCTTGGTGAATACTTGACATGTCTTGGTGCTTGCTTGTTCTCTTAAATTCCCTCATTCAAATTAAATTTAGTTCAGTTAGTGTTGTGATTGCAATGGAGAATGTGGTGTATGCATGAATTCCTTTCGTTCATACTTTTGACATTTTAGTGATTCTAAATCGTTGTTCAAACTTCAAAGTTAGCCTAAACCATGCATATGTTTAACTTTTTTCATTCATATACATTCTTCTCTATGATGGTGTGTGTGGTGGTGTGAAAATCTTTGGCATGACCCTTGAAGATTGCACCAATTCACGTGTAGTTGTAGTATAACTTGGCAAAGCAGAGCTTGGTAAATCAAGGAATTTGTCCACCGAAACACCATCTATTGTCATCATTGCCCTTAGGAGTAGACTACGATCTCTAAACCCTATCCCATTTTATTTTCGCATATTTTGTGAAAACCCAAAAAGAGTATTTCATTGCAAAAACTTTAGTTAGCTCCCACATCGAGTATGGTTTCAAATGAATCTGAGTAAAAAAATGTAAAGCCCCTTGTGATCATCAGAAAATCACATCAACCACCAAGCTTATCTAGAGTCAAGACCTGACGTTAAAGGAAACTTGGAGTCGTTGTATGATCTTCTTGCAATCTTAGCATACACGAGACTTTGTTCAAGAGAGGATAAGATATTTCGGTACTTTTTTCTACTATTTGGCGAGTCATATAACATGCATCAACAACACCTAAATGTTTCTGCACTCATAATTGATCTAACATATTACATAAAAAAGTCTTCTTCACCCAAAGTCTTGCACTTAATTAAATAATCTTATTATTTAATTAATCCCCATTTACATCTCACCTCACAAAAAATAAATTATTATTATTTTCACCAATTTTCCACCTCACATATGGCTAAGATGATTAAATGTTATTATTAGTTATTGCCATATTTCCATCATCCATTACAATAATAAAGGACATCTAATGAAACATGTCCTTATGGTTCCAATATTCTCTCTCTGTCAAACCCAAGAATATAGTGCTCCTAGATGCATATGTCCCTTATTTTCTCATGGTTACAATTACTTACTAAACTTAATAAGTGGATCATACCCCTTTACATTCCAACAATTTCCTTCTCGACCCTCCAATCCCTCCTTGATCCCAAGGAAATCCTCTCAATCATTGTCTCCCATTGATTTCACATTGGATCTCAACAATCCAATGCTTCTCCCCAAATTATATAAATAGAGGGGCATGCTCACTCATTACAAATCCATCAACTTTGTGCTACATATATACTCGCAGAATAACTAACTTCAAGAAAAGAAACATATACATACCAATAATCAATTGGAGAAATCGTTTAAAAATAGAGTTTATGGTAAAATTGAGTTGAGTTTTGATGTTATTGTGTTGTTTGTGTTCTTTTATTTAGCTCCACCTGAGGTTTGGTCTTGATTTTACAGGACCATGTGGCTTGTGTGTAGAATCACGATTTTTTGGTCTTGTTTTGTGTTTGAAGAGCTTAATACAAGTAGATAGAGATTGAGAAGATGTTTTCTTGCAATAATTATACTTGCCGCAATAAAATATATAAGCAATATCTCCCAAAGAATGTAATTAAAGTATGAAGGAATGTCTCCAATTGATGGCAATTTTCAGTTATTTATAAAATGGCATATGCTGTTAAACACCTCCTATCTAGGAAAAAAACAAAGAATGAATTTGAAAATTATTCATAAGAGCTGTAAATTAATAATGCCTTTATGGTATACCTGAAACATTTGAACAATGCCATATTTATATCCAGAATATAAAGTAATATTTACTATTTATACATTGTAAAACACTATTGATACTGGCTGTCATTTAAAAATATCCTTACCTGAGCCAATTGAGCAACCCCATCTTTAAATCCAGCATTCCCGGTTCCTGCAACTGTCCTTACTTTTCTGGTAACTGTATCCAGTACTCTGATCTATCAAAATGAAGATTCTCGTCAATTAATCAACATGTGAGTACACATCCATTTTACATAAATTAACAGCGACAGATATATGTCTGCCAACAATCTAGGAAAGATGCTTGGAAGAGAACAAACAGAGGACAAATATAAATCATTTGTAGTGCCTTTCCATTTTCAATATGCAAAAAAATAGTACTGCAATACTCTAATAGTGGTCTCAATAAGATGTAACGACTCTAATTTAAAATTTGGCCAAGAATTTTCCTTTACTATATGCTATACATACCAAAGTTTATTCTTAAACAAATCTCCCATATATGAAATGTAACTTGACTTAGAAGTCCACTTTCATGTTAATCTAACCACGGTTGCAAAGAGTGGGAAGAAAACAAGTGTACTCCAAAATTTGATAAATAGATGATAATCAAAAGAAGTTAAGAAAGCATGAGATTTGACAATTCGCATTTTTAAAAAGAACTGTGCAATATATTGTATTACAAAACATCATTGATATGATAAGAATATAAGGCAGAAAGATTTAGTAAAAGAAATATTCATTTTAAACAAAGGAATTCATGAGCACTAAAATCATAAGAATTTTAGTCAGATATAGTTTTAGGACAAATAAAACTCAGCGACTAACTCCTGGTCAACACATTGACTCAGATTAACATGCACTATTATATGAGGATATCTTTAGCATCATATAAATTTGAGATATTTAAGTATCTGATTAGACTCCAGGAGTGTTTGTCTTATAATATATTATGCATTGATATGTGTAAACTTATTCAAGTTCTGGTCTCCTATCAGTATTGCATAGTTTTGTCAGGGTCCTGTTTTCAACTAATTATTGTGACTAATTAATCGAGGTAGCTGCTATTCTGGAATGAATTAAACATGGAATCAGAAATTTTAAGACATACTTCAAGATTAACACCAAAATGTTATTGGTAAAAGAAGAAAGCTGAAAGCAGGTTCACAAGAAATTGGAAAGATCCTAGCCATTTATGAAAACTTAAAAATATTCTGTCATAGATCAACTCAACTTGCAGCACAAGCATATATATATATATATATGCTCACACACTCACACATTCTTGATATTTATTTCACTTCATTTTAATTTACTTTTTTTTTTTTTTTTTTCTGGTCTTCCCCTTAAAATCTTTCTATTTCAGTTTGCTTCATTTATGTTTGGGTTCATTTCGTTAATTGGTTTTTTAATTTAATTGATTTAATTTATTTATTAGTCTTATTTAATTTTCTTTTTGAGTTTTTGTTTTGTTTTGTTTATATTTTTAATTCTTTTGTGTGTTTTTATCTTTTATATGTGTGTATATACACACACACACACACACTCTCATGCTCTCGCACATTTTTGTTATATTTTATTTCTTTCAACTTTTGGTTATTCTTTTTCTTCCCTGCCTTTTTCTAGTATTCCTTTTCTTGTTTTCTTGGGAGTTTCTTTGTGTTCTTTTGTTACTTAGTGTTTTATTTTTCTTCATATATTGTAGTGCTTTAGTATTTTTTATCTTTCATTTTTTTGGTTGATTATCTCTTTTTTCTAGTGCCTTTAGTTATGGTTTTATAGTTTAGTTTTTGTCTTACTATTCTCCCTTTAAATTTTCTTTAGGACCCTTTCTATTTTGTTCTTTTTGTTCCTTTTATCCTATTGGGTTGTATTTACATTTTTCACTTGTTTGTTTCATCTTCCTTCTATTGGTTATTGTTCAGTTCCATTTGTGTTCTTGGTTTATTTTTCTTTCTGCTCATTTTTTGGCCTTTTGTGTTGTAGATTTGCATACATACAAATATATGTATATACATACATACATATATATCTGTGTTTGTGTGTGTTTGTGTTAGTTCTTTTCTTTATTATTATTTTTATTGTGTCTTCCTGTTTCAGGATAGGGAGTATTTTTCTTTAGGTGGATGCTTTTTGTTTCTCTTCCTTTCTTTTTGGCATTTTCTCTTGGTTCCTGTGTCCTTCCCTTACCCTTCTCTTCTTTTTATAAGGTCTTGGTCTGCAGCCTTGTATCTTTCCACATTCTTAAACTCTCATCTTAATGATGGATCATGAAGTATGATCCGAAAAGTGGATGTGTTTTTTTCTTACATAGTCAGATCCAACAGCACAATAGAAATAGTTCATGGGCTGTGGAAATTTGCTGTCTCTAAAATATCATATAATTTGTTGTCGCTAATATATCATATAATTTGAAAAAATGTGACATTGGCAATAAAAAGTTGAATGATTTTCTGTTCACGTGCAAGATACAAATTTCACAATCTCTGACCTTATCACAGAAAAATTTGAATGTTTGGATGAATGCTAAGCAAGATAAAATATTCTTTTCTCTGCACTCTTGCAACTTATACGAAATATGTCTATTAATTTAAATCAAATTGATGCTGACAACAATTGTTGGATTTACAGCTTCGAAACACATGAATAAATAACTATAAATCATGATTTTTCCACTGAACTGATGAACTTGATTACATTATCAGATTTTTGGAATAATCTGTTTCAAATTGATGATACTAGTATATGAATCTGATTGTTGTGAATAATGGATGTTCAGAATTGCGGCAGTCCACAAAATTGTTTTTTTTGGTGTATAGAGCTTAATAAAGCTGTCATTAGGCATAACCAGGTATGACTATAGATGTATATGCTTCTAGTGAATAGATTAGACCATGAAACGTCTTGGATTCTTGCAGGCCACCACTAATTGTTGGCAAATTGTTTCCAATTTACATGCATTGTAATCAACGGTTAAGGCAGAAAGCTTCTCTGTCATAGCATTAACGGAGTCCCTGAGTAGCTGGCTCTAAGTCTCAAATAAGCCCAAGCATTCAAAGATCTCAGCCATGTCAGGTAAATGCTTCCGTTGATAAGTCTGGAGTGGGGTCGAGGACAGCACCATATCTCTTAATCCCGAGTCCAAAGACATAAACCATGACACCAGAAACCACCTAGGGCAAAACAAGCCACACACCACACCACTAAGCGCTAGAAATGACAAACATGATCACGCCCTTCTTAATTCGACCAAATTGATTAGGGAAAATGAGCGTGGAGAAGCAGATGATGACAAGGAGAGTAAACCAAAACCACAACAATGACAATGGCGAGCAAAGACAAGGAAAACCAACACGCGCACACCTGCGGGAGCACAACCACGCAAACGGACGAATACAGGTGGACCATGCACGATCACCCGTAGAAGGTGAGATCAAAGCCATGAACCACACATAGGTAGGAAAGCAGACGCGCGCAGGGTCGAATGGTCGTGCAAACGAGGCGGGAAGTAAGACATCTTTATATAAATGCATGAAAAAATGCCTATAAATATTATTACTTATTAAAAATAGATTTTTATAATATATGAAGTCCAAACAATAATTATTACCCAAAAGTCATATTATATAATGTGCATTGAATGATGCTACTACCAAAATATGGATAGTCTAAAATTATTCTTTATCCTTCCCTTTGGTATTTTTTTGTTTCTACCAATGATTGAATTAATGAATGTGGGTATGATAGGGTGCCACTTCAATGATTGATGTCTAAATGATGATTTCATTGATTTGATAGGCATTTGATGATTGATTTTTTATTTCCTAGATGTGCATTGATTGGTGATGATTTGATTGCTCATTGATCACTTTGTTGATTTGATCTTTGCTAATTGATATATTGTTTGATTTAACCTTTTCCGATTCATAGGTTGATTGATTTCGTGATGCATTGATGAGTGGTGATGCATTTATATTTTCTTGACATGATCTCCCCTATATAATATATAAGTACAAGGGTCACCACCTTTCATATGATTGAGTCACCACTTTCCATTGTTGCCTTTAAGAATAATATATTATCTTCCTAGTTGATCTCCCTTTTAAATTTCACGCCCTTCTTAAATCAAGTTCTTCTCTTTTATATCTCCATTAAGTGTACAGAGGCACATCCTTTCATCTATTAATGCACTTATGAAATGCTCACAATCTTTAAATATAAAAAGATACAACTGCTGCCTCTTTCACTTCGTATTCCTCACTTCTCAAATCTTTCTTTACCATTCAAATTTGCACATATAGCATTTAAGATCTGCATATCTTTTTTTGGTAGATCTATATATTGTATTTTCTTCTGTCCTTCTCAATTCTTATATCAGACTCCTTATACTTTCTGCTCTAGATCTCCTCTACTCCTTTTTTTCCTCCATTCTATTTGATCTTTATCCTTTATATCTTCTCATGTGAGGGAGAGGTTTTCCTTTTGGTAAGTCATGACCCTTCATAATTGTCCCTGTTTCAAAGAGTTGCTATAACAAGCTATTTTTCCCATCTCTATTCAAACAATTTAATATAAATAAAAGATACATTACTATTCATATTCACATGAATGAAAGACAGTTATAACAACTAGTTTACATATTCACTAGAAAGAGTTTAACGAATTAACTGAATTTTGGTTAAGCATAAGAAATAACTTAATTCACTACTTGTAAAATTAACATCTATCTAAATATAACTTCAGCTGAAACTGAAAATACGTAAGGTAAAATACCTGAGGAAAGAAGATAAAATGAATGTAAATCCTTTTGTATTATACAAGTCTTGGTTTCTGGTAGAGAGGAGAAGCATTGTTAAGAGCTTAACCTTCCAGTCGTGGACACTTAAGTATCCCCACACAATCTCAACTAAGAAAGGCCCTCCCTACCAAGGATTAGGCATGGGACACCCTTGTTTTGCCACTCGACATCCTAGTGTTATAGTGTTCGCTAGGCAGTTAGCTAGGCTATGGAGTCCTTCCCATTAGCCCATCTCTCCAACTGCTAACAATCCTGACCTCTAGTGATCACAGCAGCAAGCATGCCACTAAACCTACCCTAGCCAAGGCTTTACATGAACACTATGTGCTTGATCACCCACCACTCAAATTGACAACAAGAATACTACCATTTGATCACGATGAGCTGACTCACTCTATATTTATTTGTTTAGGTTCATCAACTGTTTATTTTGTTTCTGATTTCTTTTCTTATCATACAAGTATAACCCATTGATCATTTGATATCAACCCACACTCAACATCTTGACCTTGTTAGTCATCCTTGATGAATCTCAATGTTGTTGTCTATATCCTTGAACAATCTCTATTTATCACAATCAAATACTTTCTGACTAGCTTGGGCTTACAACAGACATTTATATAAAAGATTCATGATATTTCATAACAATTTCCTTAACTCTCTAAGTGTGCCTTCTCTTATCTCATAGGCATATGGAAGATGCCCCTGTATAAGTATTGCACGAAGTTGGAGATACTTCCAAATTGAACTTGAGTTCTGAAAGAATAATCATAACAGTATGCAACAAATAACTTAGACCCTTATGCATGTTTTTATACAAACAAACTTGTGTAAACAAGATAGTCAATTTGGAACTAGCCTGTCTAACTCTATCTATATTATCAACATTTCTTTCAGATTTCCAAACTAGAATTTTAAAGCCTTATAATATGAAAAAAATGGAAAAGGAAACGTAGAAAAATGCATAACCTGGTAGAGGCATTATCACCCTCAAGTGGTAGTGAAAACAAGAATGCTTGGTATGGCTCCTTGCTTGTAGATTCTAGCAATTGTTGGTAAAAATAAATTGTATTTGAGAAAGAAAGGTTGTTATGTAGGCAATCACCGATATGAACCCACAATGTTTTAGGTACAACCATAGACGAGAACAAATGTAATATGGAATGCAATCTCAAATATGAATTACAGCACTGTATGTGCAAATCATAGAAGAGGACAAATGTAATATGGAATGCTATCACAAATACAGAGCACGACACTATGGATGAAATCAGTTTATGGCAAATGAAATCGCAAAATAGCAACAGTGAATGTAATCACTAATACAGAACAAAATCATCGGTATGAATGTAGCCATGTAAAAAGAGATTGTCTTCTTGTTTTAAGAGCATCCTCGGTCATGAGCTAGATAAGGAAAGGTGACAACATCATGAGTTAGGTTCAAGAGTCATTAAAAGGCGGACAAGAGATATGGTTAATTCAACCATAACAAATAGGCCACTGGAAATATAGAGGGCTGATGACATGAATTAATAATATTAATAACATTGCCAAGGTCGGAAATAATGACTTTACTCTCAATGTGTTAATATTAGAAAACCATCTTGTATCTACCTACACTTGTGTATGTATGTACACATACACATATATACATAATATTCCAAGCATACATTCCTTGTGTATACATTATATTTTAAGTAGGCGTCCAACCTCAATGTGAACGATGTGGTCAAATATGTGTCAATCATACCTCCTTCAAATGAAACGCTGCTTCCTAGATTGCATTCCATAGCTCTCAATTTCACAAAAAACAACTCCCTTCAATGCTGTAACAAATCGATAGCAGATTCACCTCTCCTATCACTCTTCAGACTTCATACAATTCTCCCTTCGCGTGAACCTCCTTAGACACAGATCAAACAGTAGGATGAATTTGACAAATTGCTATACAACAACAACAATACTTCAAAATTGATTCTCAGAATTTCACAAAACCCTCAGCCCGTTATTCAATAAAGAAGATATGATAATCAAGATGTCTCCCATTCTCCCAAGAAGCCATATTTATAATACAATTCAAGCCAATTAGCTTCACCCACACACCTTTCACTTATAGGCAACTTTTATAATATAAAGTCTTGCCAGTTTATAATATAAAGCACAATAATAATTAAATGTGCATAAAATATTCATTAAACTTCAACATACTTCAAAATAAATGACTTCGTCAAAATCCCATTTGTGAGATCTAGTTCCAAATACCAGACGTTCACCCAAACTGAACTGTTCAACCAAAAATAATAACTGGCCAAAAGTGACTTACTAAAAACAATAAGTCCAAAAATAGTAATTTCTTGATAAAGACCCCCAAATCCAAACGTCAGCTCACGAGGGTCGCAATGATGAGATGACAAAACCATACTCCAAAACCTTGCTAAATCGGGGACATTACAGTCCTCCCTCCGCAAGATTGCTTGTCTCCAAGAAATCGCAATTGAGGGTGCTATAGAATATCCTCTAGCTCCCCGGTAGCATCCTCATACGGTAAGTCATGCCACTTAACTAGAAACTCATAGATCGTGCTCCATTGCAACTATCTCTCTCTAGTATCAATAATCGCTTCTAGAATTAACTCCAATCTCCCCTCGTCATCTAATTGAGGCAATACAGGAGATGGTAGCACATGTCGACCCAGAGCCCTTTTGATGTGTGAAACATGAAATACATTGTGAACCCTACTATCATCAGGCAAATGCAACTCATAAGTCACCTCACCAATTTGTCCTACAATACGAAAAGGACCATAATATTGTGGCTTAAGTTTCTTTGCACCACTCTTTTTGATAGAAGACTACCAATATAGTTGCAACATCAAGAAACCATGTCACCCACCAGAAAAGTGAGAGCTTTTCTCCACTAATCAACATACTGCTTTTGATGATTTTGTGCTCTCTGTATGTTGTCTCTCAAAGACCTCACTACATCTTGGCTATCCTATAACAACTCTCCTGCACTCGGCACTCTACTGTCGCCACATAGAAAATCCACAAAACTAGGTGGATTATATTTGTATAAAGCCCTAAAGGGTGGCATTTGAGTGGTCATGTGATGAGTAGAGTTGTAACAATACTCACATAAGTGAATCCACTTCACCCAAGCCTTCTACTGAGAAGAAACATAGTTCCGCAGATATCACTCAACCCATTTGTTTACGATTTTAGTTTGACCATCCGTCTACAGGTGATAACTAGTGCGAGGAGTCAACTAAGTCCCATATAATCTAAAAATCTCCTACCAAAAATGACTAATAAATCTTCTATTACAGTCACTCATAATGGTTTTGGGTAGACCATGTAACTTGAAAATCTCCTTGAAAATAACTCAGCTAACTACATAGCTGAATAGGTAGTAGTGATAGCACTGATAGGGAAACAATGAGCATACTTCGTGAGTTTGTCTACTACCACATATATATAATCATGTCCTTGAGCTTTAGGCAAGCCTACAATAAAATCCATAGAAATCCCCTCCCACTTCCTCTCAGGGACAGGAAGCGGCTATAATAAACCTACAGGATACGTGTGTTCCTCTTTGTTCATCTGACAAACAGAAAAATCTCGAACATAGCAATGAACATCAACCTTCAACCCCTTCCATGTGAATCTTTCCTTAACCTGTCTATAAGTCTCGAAAAACCCCCAAGTGACCAGCCATAGGAAAATCATGGAATGCTCGTAGTATAATCCAACACACATCTGACTCCAAAATCAAATATATCCTTCCCTTGTAGATAATCAATTCACCTGAAAGCAAATATTTATCATCTTAAATGCTACCATCCAAAATGCCTGAAGCCCACTAATCCCTAGCATATTCAGCTATAATTAAATGTCTCCAATCCTCTGAAATCTCAATAACTACGCAAAGATGAGGCCTCCTCGAAAGAGCATCTGCAACAACAGTTTGAGTCCCCATGATATAGGAGATAGCAAAATCATAAGACTGTAGCTTCTTAGGCACTTTTGTTGCCTTTCATTTAAATCCCTCTGTCCAAGGAAATGCCTCAAGCTATTATAATCAGTCTTAGTACAAAAAAATTTGCCTACTAGGTACTACCTAAACTTGGCCAAGGCATGCATGATTGCCAACATCTCTTTATCATAAATACTTAAAGATCTCTCTAGTCCTTGCAATTTCTTGCTCTCAAAAACAATGGGATATCGATCCTAGGATAAAATTGCACCAATACCCTCTCCAAAAGCATCACAATGAAAATTAAAGGGCCTAGAAAAATCAGGTAAAGCCAACACTAGACATGAAGTAATAATAGTCTTAAACCTCTCAAAACACTCCTGTGCCTGGGTCGTCCACTGAAAAGCACCCTTACGATCAAATCTGTAAGGGGAGTTGCATGTTGTGAAAACCATGTTGCAAACCTATGGTAGAAAGCACAAACCTATAAACCCTCTCAACTATGTCAGGTTCTCAGGTGTCGGCCACTCCACAATAGCACGAATCTTATTTGGGTCTATGCGAACTCCATCAACATCGATGATATGCCCCAAATAAAGTAGCTTTGTCACACCAAGAGCACACTTGGACTCTTTGGCATACAAACAAGCCTAGTCCAATATACCCAAAACTATATCCAAGTGAACAACATGATCATCCCATGTCTTGCTATAAATCATAATGTTTTCGAAAAATACTTCCACAAATCTGCAAAGTTGGCTGTGAAATACCCTATTCATAGTAGACTGAAAAGTAGCAAGGGCCTTGGTCAAGCCAAAGGACATGACCAAAAACTCAAAATGCCCACTGTGACACCTGAATGCAGTCTTCTCTATATCCTGCTCTCTAACCCGGATTTGATGATATCCAGATCTCAAGTCAATCTTTGAAACATACTTTCCCCTATGTAACTCATCAATGAGCTCATCAATCTGTGGAATAGGATACTGCTTCTTAATTGTCTTTTTATTCAACATCCAGTAATCAATGCACATCCGAAGGGTGTCATCCTTCTTCACCAAAACAACTGACGAAGTGAATGGGGACTTACTTGGCCTAATATGTCCCATGTCAAGAAGCTCATGTATGGTCTTCTCAATCTCATCTTTGAGCCATTTCGGATGCCATTAGGGTGTGATCGTGATGGGCTTAGTGCCCTCCTTCAGCTCTATGATATGCACAATCCCTGTATCTGGAGGCCTACCAGGAGGCAAATCACCAACACTTAAGAGTTATTAACTCTCAAATGCTGGATCTCTGGATGATAATCTAACTCCTCAACACTCTTTTGGGTAGACATAATCCTACACTCAACTACCCAATCTATAACATCCTCACGGCATACCAGATGCTGCATGCGCTGAAGGGAAACCTGCTTAAGCTCATCATTACGGATTTCTTTGAGAATCTATGGCTGCCTGTCCTTGATGTACCTCATCTCCATCCTCTCTGTGCTCAAGTAGATATCCTGAAGTGTGTGTAACCATGCCATACCAAGAACTATATTTGTCCCACCCATATCTACCACACAAAAATCTGCAGTGAAAGCATATGTGTTAAGTCTCATAAGAAGATCTGAAATCATCTTGTTACACCTCAAGGTGTAACCATCAGCCTCCTGTACCCATAGGCCCTCAAAACCCTCCGTCTGTATACCTCTCCTCATAACCAAACGAGCATCTATAAAATTATGAGTGGCTCCAGTATCAAATAATGCGATAATGCCCTATCTAACTACGAGCCCGTGCATCCTGAAGGCTCCATCCTTCATGTTGGATAAGTATGCTACCTTGAGGTTGGAATCATCCACCACATCCTCATCATCATCAATCCCATGCTGATCTTGATCATTAATCCCAGACTGCTTCTAAAAATCAGCACTGTCCTCATCATCATAAAACTACTCCATCATCCTCTTTTTTCCCTTAGGCCTCATAGGATAGTCATGGTCAACATCATAGGGACCCCTGCAGTAGAAACACAACTTCCTCCTCAAATCATTAATCGTCTCCCGATCCAAAGGACCTCCAATAGGACACTTACCCTTAAGTTTCTCCTCTCTCCGAGGAGTTGTCCTATTGTAAGAAGACGTAGCAGGCTTTTAAGAAAATTTGCCTCTAGGTGTAGAAGCCACTAAGTTACGAACCTTCTTCATAGCTTCCTACAATGAGGGGGGATCCAAACACTTAACCCAACCCCTAAGTGGCTCAACAAGACTCTCAATGAAAAGCATAACCCTCCTCCTCTCCGATATTTCATCTACCATCACTGATAATCTCTCTGGAATTCAGTGATAAATGCCTCCAAACCAGCTGTCTATCACAACTGAGCCAACTCCCTAAAGTAAATCTCAGGGTCCTCCTTGTCAAAACATTCTATCAACCTATCAACAGACTCCTGATATGATGTGATCTAATCATGATGGAGAGATACTAAGTTGTGGTACCACCAATCATGTGCAACTTCGTCAAGGTGTAAAATAACAAATCTGATGGCGTCCTCCTCAATCATAGGATGCAAAGTGAGGTAGCTATCAAGCTTGTGGACCCAAGCTCTAGCAGTCACTCTACCGCTCCCAATGAAATGCGCTAGTGTCATCTTACCAACCACCTGCTCAAGCTCAATATGCTTAGGCCACTGCATGTCAGTAGCAAGCCTATCCCTGGAATGCTCACGTTTTTGTGTCAAATATCTATCATAACTCAAATTATCCTTCAATGCCTGAGGAAGATCATCCCATTCACTAAAATGAGTCAAAACATCATCAACAAATGAGGTTGCCTCAAAAGTGGTACTAACTGCATCTAGCTCCAATCTCAAAAAGGTGGGTCTCTATGGCCTGTCCTATACACCAATATAACCTGTCCTATCCACCCTATCATCCATCCTAACATGATCCTCGACCCTATGCTTGTCGTCAACCCTAGGGCCCTCATCCACTTGTGACCTGTGGGAACCAATTGAAATATCTCGAACTCTCTACTCTAGTCCCGTGGCAAACCTAATTGTTGCAGGTGTCAGACAACTGTTGTAGTACACCTATCATCTGTTGTTGTCCAGCCGCAATATTCCTAAATGTCTACATGGCTTCTCTATTAACCTTAGCATCTGTGGCTCGGAGTCCAATGCCACCAGAACCACTCAGACTACCAACTAAACCAAACTAAATCTCTGGCTCTCCTTCTCTGGGAGGAGAATTATGTCCCTTAGGTTATAGTGCATACATGGCGCAAATCTTCGATCACCATCCATGTATCAAAATGCAGACCCAAACAAAATAATCAATTTCTGAACCAACGGAGCCCAATTCTTGCAGGTTGGCAAGAAACCGCTCTAATACCACTATAACCGGAATGTTGATGCACAACTCGATTTTTTTAATTTTTGGAATATATTCTTTTTTTGTATTTTTGAAATATGGATATATAACTTCAAAGGAACCAAAACACACCACCTTTAGAATTGTAAATCGAAATTAATTGCAATGAATGAAAGCAACAACTTAGAAACCAATTTAATGATTGATGATGTTTGGCCTTGCCCAACTGTCCCAACCAGTAATTCGATCAGACTTCTATCCTACTATAACCGGAATGTTGATGCACAACTCGATTTTTTTAATTTTTGGAATATATTCTTTTTTTGTATTTTTGAAATATGGATATATAACTTCAAAGGAACCAAAACACACCACCTTTAGAATTGTAAATCGAAATTAATTGCAATGAATGAAAGCAACAACTTAGAAACCAATTTAATGATTGATGATGTTTGGCCTTGCCCAACTGTCCCAACCAGTAATTCGATCAGACTTCTATCCTACTGCTCCACTGAAAATCAATATTTGATTGCCCTTACTATCCTATGTTTTATGCACAAACTCCAAGAGTGGTGCCTGAAGAAAATCGCAGGTATAAGGGAATGAACTCTGACCAATGTTAGTGAATTGCTCCACCCTGAATGCAGATCGCAAGTCCAAGAAATTATGTATAGACATCCTTCACACTCCCATGGCTATAGTTCAGACTCCCACATGGGTTCAGATAAATTGCAGACCCAAATTCATTAGCCGCCCAACCTCAATGTGAAGGATGTGGTCAAATATGTACCAATTGTACCTCCTTCAAATGAAACTTTGCTTCCCATATAGCATTTGACAACTCTCAATTTCACAAAAATGGCTCCCTTCAATGCTGTAACAAATCGATAGCAAATTCACCTAACCTATCACTCTTTAGACTTCATACAATTCTCCCTTCTCGTAAACCTCCTTAGACACAAATTAGACAATAGGAGAAATTCGACAAATTGCTATACAACAGCAGCAATACTTCAGAATTGGTTCTCAAAACTTCACAAAACCCTCAGCCAATTATTCAATAAAGAAGATATGATAATCAAGATGTCTCCCATTCGCCCAAGAAGCCATATTTATAATACAGTTCGAGCCAATTAGCTTCACCCACACACCTTTCACTTATAAGAAACCTTTATAATATAATCTTGACACTTTATAATATAAAGCACAATAATAATTAAGTATGCATAAAATATTCATTAAACTCTAACATACTTCAAAATAAATATGACTCCATAAAAAATCCATTTGTGAGATCTAGTACCTAAATGCCAGACGATCACCCAAACTGAACTGCTCAAACAAAAATAGTAACTAACCAAAATAGTAATTTCTCAACAAAGACCCCCAAATCCAAACATCAGCTCACGAGGGTTGCAATTATGAGCTGACAAAACCATAGTCTAGAACCCTACTAAACTGGGGACATTGCAGTGCAAGACCTTGAGGCCTAGAGTGATGGATGCAACTCTGATGATGAGGATTATGAGGATGAGGATGATCATGTTAAGCATGTCATTGAGGTTCAACCTCAAACACACGGAGAGAGGATAGCTCTAGAGTCTTCCATGACCTATCTTAGGCATCTTCATGGGAAGGCATAGGCTACTATGAGCCTTTCTTTTGATATATATTTAAAACTTATGATTCCATGGTTGCATATTCCGTGGATATTGTAGATATTTGACAATTACACTATATTTCACATTTCTACTATGTTATTCAGTTTAACTTTAAGTAATTTCTTTAAAAAATTTATACTTGCATGATCTATGAAAAGTTGTATATGTGTGCAAAGTAGCTTCTATTTATCTCAATTATTGTGTATTTGATGTTAATTGGCTAAATGATGCATGAAAAAAATTAAAATCCTTAATCTTTGAATTTCATGGGTTTATTGTCGAGTCCTTGCTGAGTCTAGCTATTGAGACCAAGTCCGAGGCCAATTTGGGCCTGGCCGAGTCTGAGTCGAGTCCAAGGTTGGTAAAACTATGTTCATGTACGTCTTATTTGAATTTACACACATACACACACACACATATGTATATATGTATGTGCATGTACAAGTACATATAGGTACCATGGTATCATTATATTAAGACAGGTTTGACACAATAGGAAGTTCCGAAATCATCCCAATTTAAAAAGGTAACAATTTGTTCTTCATTTGATTTTATGCTTAGTAATTTCTTTTATTATTTAATTATATACATCGACCCAGTTAGCTCATGGTGATCACTTGGTATACCCTTGCTTGCCCAATCCAGTTTTTCCTTGACCAAGGTGGTTTTGGACCCATACCTATTAGCTTAGTGCTAGGGGTGCCCTCATGCCCATTCCTTTTTTGGCAATGCTCTCCCCTTGGTTGTATTCCTACAAAAGATGTTTATCAAGATAATCACATATATCCAAATTGTTTAATCAAAATCAAATAATCATATTAGCTAAACCACCTGTCATTCATATATCATAACGAAAACCATTGTTTCAATTTCTCATGAAACATAATGATTAACCAACTCTTTAATTTTACATGAAACCATAACGAACAACTAACACTTCATTTTCACATGTAATAAAAAATAAATAACAATTTAACCAACCAACTCAATTTCATTTGAAGTCTCAACAGCTGTTATGACATTTTAATTAAGCAAAGATTTGGGATGTAATAGTCACAACCCTTTGTAATTTGAACCCCTTCAAAAAGTGACAAAACTTCATAACCATGTTTGTAGAGTCATCAACCTTCATAACTAAAACAATTTTGAAAGTTCACGACCCTTCATAATTATTCAAAGAGTGCCAACCCTTTATAATCACAAGCTTTCAAAGAGTCAAAACATTTATAATTATAACCCTTTTTAGAAGTCACAACCCTTCAATATTACAATCCTCTCCAAGAGTCCCAATCCTTCACAATCACAACCCTTCCAAAAAGTCATAACCCTTCACAACCACAAGCCTTCCAAAGAGTCACAACCCTGCACCTTTTGAAAGTCACTTTCTTATTTTGTTCTCTTTCTTTTACCTAAATACTTCCTTACCTCTTGTGCTCTACTCTTTCTTCCTCCTCTTTTTCCCCAAATGAAGTTCTTTGCTCTCCCTTTTTACCTTTCATTTGAGGGAGACAAGTTTTCCAATCATGCCTTTTGACCTTTTTTAAACTTAATTAAATTTTAATATTTTTAATTTTATTCTTTTGTGTTTTTTATTGAATTGGTATTTTTAATTATTTAATCCTATTTTAAGGGGACATGACAATCCGGACTGCCTAAGGTTGCTTGTCCTTGAGCAATCATAGACTAGGATAATATCTTAGAGAAACACATCAATTATGAACCAAACATGGAGCATACACAAAAATACGAAGCATACAATGAATATATGCAAATGCGTAGCATACACACAATAGATGCATGAATATCACACACAAGGCATACATATGGAAAAACTTAGTATACACATGAATATGTGTAAACATAGTTCCTTTGCCCCACAAGAGATTGAAATGTCCAATAAGGGGCAGATTCATCTCTTAGGGTAATCAATTCAAAAATTAGGCCATAGGAGGCATGAAAGTCCAACCACTGCCAGATTCATATCTTGGGATAATCAATTCATCATTTAGTGCACAAGAGATAGGAAAGTCCAACTAGGACTAGATACATTTCTTGGGATAGTTTAGCTAATTAGGTTAGAAACATTAGCTCAATCATATGGTATTTCTAATTTATTTATGGTGTTCATGGTGCAAGAGCACCTGATGGACTTTATGTCTCCATGAAGCCATTTTGTAAATATTTGATTTACATAGTATCCTTTGCAATTTTGAATTTAATTTTCTGATTTCTTGACCTAAAAATTCATCAAACACTTTGCACACAAGAAATATATTGTTGATCTGAATTTTGTTTCTTCTAAATGTCAAACCTTAGTTCATAACAATAGATATGCTTGCAAAAACTCCAAAAATATCTAATAATGAGAATGTAAATGTTTTTTGCATTCTTTTTTCAAGTGAATGAGCATGCATCTACAACAATATGACATTAGGACAAGCGCCTGCCAAGCAAGCTATATTGATATTCTAACCCTTTTAAAATGGCAGCTTGCTGATATAAAAAACTTGATATAAATCAGATTATAATGCTTCCACAACAGTATACTAACTCCCTAAAAATGCCCTAAAAGTATTCAGATCTAGCCTTAGAAACAATACGAGAAATAAATGAATGGAAACCTAGGAACTGCCTAAAAATATCTGGATGTTACTGCAGCAGCAGTACTGTAGCAATGATGCTCTAGCAACAACACTGTAGCAGTGACACTATTCACTTTCAGCTATAGGGAATCATTTTCCAAATATCCCAGCCCTAGTGCAATATATCTGAAATTTATATCAGACTTATTTCTTCAATCTTAGTCCGCAAATCTAGCTCTAAGCCACAACCTTGGCACAGTGAAAACACTGATTTGTCTTCTTCAATAGTTCCAACCCTTCAGAGCATCTTCACCCCCTCAATTATTTGAATCAATCGAAGTGTTTGTTACCAATGACCAATGTAGCAAACTGCAAAAATTCTTAGCTCCACAAGTTATTAGGTAAAGTAGTTGGCAACAATGTCCAACAATGAGGCTTTCATCCCTATTTATTCTATTCCTCGAAGAGGTTGGCCTATTTCTAGAAGAAATAAAAATAATATTTGCTTTCGCTTTCTTGAAGATTCACCCTTTTTTAGAAGAGTATTTAGTTGCACTGTCATGTCCCCACTCTAGCTCAATCTAACAGAGACATGTGAGTCAGCTTATTATGGGGTCTTGTAGGCTGATAGGGTTGGATAGAGACCCAGTATGGTTATTCAGTGTTGGGGACTTGGTTTTCTGGTGGGTATTGATCAGTTGGGTGACCATCCTTGTTTTTAGGAGGCAGTTCCTACATTTATGGGGTTCATTCCTACTTTTTAGGAGGTATGATCATGCTCAGGGCTGGGTTTCCATGAGATGACCCTTTGGGTTCAGTTTCAGAGGATAGGGCTTGTTTCCTAAATTTTAGGAGCATCCCTAGATTTTAGGGATGAGACTGCCAGTGGATCCTTGATTTCCGACTTCAGTCACAGACAGGTAACAAGATGATTTTATGGTTTGTGATGTCAGTTGGGCAGTTTATGGCTATTTGGGTTATATTTTTAATATTTCCTAAGTTAGCATTTAATATTTAAATAAGGCTAAGTTAAAACCCATTTTGGAGTAATACGGGAATTTTGGCCTCATCTGGATGCGTATCTCATGTTATGATAGCTCGTTGGAAAGGTCTTGAAATTCTCTAAATCTTCCTCTTTGGTCTCAAGGCAATTCGGTGAGCAGATTTATTACTATGGTGGAAAAGGTCATTTTCTAGTGACATGGTCACTTTAAAATAAGATTTAATTCATTTTTATAGCCAACGCCAATTGGGGGTCACTTTAGGGTTCGAATTGCTTTGCAAGGGGTTATAAGGAGATGGCCGCCATTTCTCATGATTATACATATTTTTCAAACACTTCTTTTCAGATTTGCTCTGCTTGAGCGATTTGCATTCTGGGACGCAAACCCCAGGGTAATTGCTAGCTGGGACGTAACCCTCAGCAGCATTGGGTATTGGTTTGTCAGTAGTTTCAACAGTGTTCAGGAGGGAGGTAGACGCCACTTCAGCTTGGACCTACAATTTGTTTTGTTGGGCATGTTCTTTGGCGTATGGAAGGTGAATTCTAGCATCCGTACACTGCCATTTCTTGCATCCGTACTTGCAGCCGTACTCTGTCATTTGCAGCACTTGGATACATAGAAAAATTGGTTACTCAGTAGCAGAATCTTGCATCTTATCAGCCCGTTTTCATCAGCTAGTTGTGGCGTCATTGTTAGAGGAAATGTACTGGATCTTTTATTTGGCTCTTTAATTCAGAGATCTGCCTGGTACGACTTGTATCAACTCTGACTTTACTGCATATTGTTATTTATTTTCAGACTCTTTTCTTGCCATTTGTTACTTCTCATTTCTATGTGGAATAATCATCAAAAACACAAAAACAAACAACTCTTCTGCATTTTCGTCTAGTTCTACAAGAAAACATTAATAAACAGGAAAAAACAAAAATAAAATAAATCTACAGCAGATTTGCAGCAGAGATCCATCAGGGATCTTTCATGCACTTTAAAGTAATTAAAATATAATTAATATAGAGTGCAAATAATATCATAGGCTACAGGAAGTCTGTGGCTGCAGGAAGCCTATAGCCGCAAGAAGTTTGTGCCTGCAGGAAGCCTATAGCTGCAAGAAGACTATGGCAATAGTCATAAACTGCCCACACAACCCTCTCCTCAACACCTGGTCTACGAGGGTCTGATAATAAGTCAAATTCTATTAATTCTGAGCACTAGTGAGAAGGGGACATTACAGTTTGGGTCATATCATAAGGTCATTTATACCATATTTAACATGTTTGAGTCATTCAATCAGTTATTAGGTGATTATGAGTTCATTTTTGTCAAAAATTGTAAAATCTTGCAAAGTTGTCATATTGCAAAATTGCAAAAGTACAAGAATGGGAAGTCGAAGAGTCAAGGTGATTTAGCAATTAGTTGGTTGTTGATGGTTGGGATAAGCTTGCAAAGGCATAAAAACCCTAATTCCATCATTGTAAAGATGTAATAACCTGAACTGTTTATAACGTCGACAAACACCAAATTCTTTTATAATATAGTTGTTTGACATTAAATGTCAAACACTTTGCAATCAAGCTCAGATACCAATGTAATATCCTTTGCAATTCTGATTTTAATTTTCTAATTTCTTAACCTAAGATTTTCGTCAAACACTTTGCACACAAGGATTATATTGCAAAACTAAATTCTGATTGCTTTCTAAATGCCAAACTTTAATAATTATGCTTGGAAAGAACTCTAAAATATCTAACAATGAAGATGCAAATGTTTTTTGTATATTTATGAAACATATAACACTAGTTACAAATGAGAAAATATGCATCTGTAACAATAAGACATTAGGGCAACACCTTCTATGATGTTCAATGATATTCTAATCCCTTCTAACAACTTTTTGATATAAGATTTTGATATAAATCAGATTACAAACTTCCACAACTAATTTTGAAATCCCTACAAATACCCTAAGATATTCAGATCTAACCTCAATGCGATGCAAAATGTAAATGGATAGGAACTTGGAAACCACTCAAGCAATCTGGATTTTACCGTAGCGAGTCATTGTAGGAGCAGCGACAATGCAACAAATCATTATAGCCATATCCGACATATTCCTTCAATCGTACTCCACATCTAGCCCTAGGCCACAAATTTGGCACACTGAAAACACTGATTTGTCTTCTCCAATAGCTGTGACCACTTGAAGGATCTTTCACCAATATGCTTGAATAGAACACCTGTATGGTGTCCTCCTGATATCAAATTCATTGGGTATTTCACCAACTCAAATGGAGGCACACAAAAGGACTACGTTCTCCAGTGGCAAATGCTGAAACCCTTGGCTACACAAAACTCATCAAATTCAAATGACAATAATCGGATGATAAGAAAAGAACCTCTCGTGCCTTTTATTCTTTCCTTGTTGGAGCTCACTTAATTTTCTCCCCAATGTAGGATAAAAGATATTCTTATATTTGCACTTTATTAAAATATTACTATGCTCCACGGGGACGCGTTTCCTGCCTCTGTACCCTAGTACCCGTACCGGGTACGAAACGGGGACGCGGGTACGGATTTTGGCCGTACCCTGCGACGTCCCTTTTTTGAAGAATTCAGAAACGTCCCCGAAACGGCCAATTTTTTTGGGCAGGAAACTTGGGGACGGCCAGCAGTATCGGGGACAGTTTTGCCGTCCCCTATCCGTCCCCGAAACTGCTGGCCGTCCCCTTTTTTCCAATCAATCTGGTAAAGGCAAACCATCCCCAAAAAAATATTTTTTCCTAATTTTTGTTGTTCGTGTGGCCCCTAGTCATCTTAAAGACATAATAACAATATGCAACCCATATTTGGTCCATTAAAACACTAACTCTTCTACTTATTTTTCGATTTAACATACTTGCTAAGAGGAAGGAAAAAAACATAAGAGCAGTAGCAGCAATGAGCAAAGATTGTGTTTAGTGAGGCAAGACTGCGTTCGGTATTTACTATTTACCAACTATTTTAGTTGGACTTCTCTTTATTTCATTCTGATTTCAGCATGATACTTGAAGCCTTTAGGCATTTTAATTTTTGCTATATATGTATGTGATATTGTTATAATGGAAGCACTTAGTATTTGCCATTTGATAATATTCCATGTATTTATCTTCTAAAATGTCTATGGTGAATGGTTTATCAATGTTATGATATACATATTTGAATTTTGTCTCTATAGTAAAAAAAATCCCCTATGTTTTTAATCGCCGTCCCCTGATGTCCCGTCCCCTAAATTTTGGCTTCGACCCGTACCCGTACCGGAAACACGTCCCCGTCCCCTAAAACGTCCCCGTCCCGGAAACTCCGTGGAACATAGAAATATTATAATATGGAATTATGCCCCATCATAAAGTGCCAATCCCATTAAAACCCTCTAACCATATTAGCTTACGAGGGTCACAATAATAAGCTAATCTTTGAAACTCTGGTGCTTCCAAAAAAAATGGGGACATTACAGAAGATTGAATGATTTGGAGAAAGTCTGGAGGAATGAAGCACTTGATTTTGGTATTTCTTTATGTGCTCCTAACTGTTCCCCTCAATGGTACATTATTGTATAGACCGATAAAGGCTTGAATCCAATTGGAGATGATAGAGGGATGAATCTAATTTCTGGTTTTCTTTGTTTGAGTAATTTTCATCACAATTTGCAAAAGATATGGTCATTTAAGCAACTGCACGTCCAATTTTTCCCAGTTTGTTTTTTTCTGAAAATTCACTATTTTGTTTAGTACAGCCGTGTGTGGAGCTGACACTAATTAGGGGTGGAAGGGGAATGAGTCTACTTTCAGATGCAATTGGGTTCATGCAAATTAGTTGAGTTCAAAGAATGTTATTTTACTTTTTCTAGAAGTTTCAAAAACCTCGATAAGGGTTTGAATGAGAAAAAATGGGTGTTTATGCCATTCCATCCAATATATTCTATTTTAACTTGGTAGAATGATTGATTTTTGTGTATTTTATGCTTTCACAAAGTGGCAGGAGCAGGAGTTATTGTTTAATCCAATTCGCATGAAGCCCTAGGTTTTTTATGAAGAGTTTGAATGAGAAAAACTGACTGTTTAAGCCATTCCATCCATGGATTTTGTTGGTGTATTTTATGCTTTCAAAAAGTGGCAGTAGTGGGAGTTATTGTTTAATCCAATTTTCATGATACCCTAGGCTATTTTTGCATTGTTTTGAGTCATTCAAGACCCATAGAGATGAGGGTTTCATAAATCATGGCAATGAATGGGAGATGGTTCAGTAAGCATGAGCAGGTCAAGTACGATATGCTTAAAGAGTTTTTAAGGTGATTTGGGTCTTGGAACATACAAAACCAATAAACTCTCTTGCTATCTTGCCTAATTAGCCCTTGGGCCCACCATAACAATCAAGTTTTTAAAGGTTTGGTCCAAAGTAATCCATGGCAATCTTGAGATATGTTTTGTAACTCATTGAAAGGTCTCTAGAAAGCTTCTCAGAGTCTTGAGTTGAGATCGGCAGCAAAACATATTAATGAAGGTTCTTAATTTGAATGCTCCAAGGAATAGAAAGCAGTTTGTGTAGAAGGACCTCAAAGAAACAAACCATGAATTCTTGAGTGTTTTAATTGTGTTTGTTATGTCATCCCAACTCTATGAAATGATTTGTGTGTCACGATTAAGCCTATTAAGCCACAAGATTCATTTTGAGTGTTTGAGTACTTTGAGTGTGCAAACGGGTAAACTGAAACAACCCTAAAGAAGGTTTGTATTTTGTGAAATCTGAAGTTGTTGAGGTCCTTGAATTACTTATTTAAATGGCATACTTTAAGGTGTGTCCATATGTTTCACAAAAGATTTGGAAAGTTGCCATGTTGTTAAGCCTTGAAAGGTGAAGAAAAGAGACTAATGTGTTATGGAGGGTTTCGGTTAACCCCATCCTTTGCATCAGTTCAACCTTGAGGGTTTAGGATAAGAAGCATGACAAATTTTTCTAATGTTCTATGAAAAAGTTTCAATTTGACATGTTACAATTTTTACTGGGGAGATTGGTTGGATAATTAGTTTCTAGTTCTAGACGATGTAAGGGTGTTGCGACCCCTCTTCTTTTTCCTTTCTAGAATCCTAATTGTTCACTTACTAATTTGCATTAACTATTTTCACTCAAGCTAGGAGGAGCATGCTTTGATACCACTTAAGATATTTCTTTTCTACTTTCCCTAGAATTTTGTCCCAAATCACAATTGAAAAATAATACAGTTAGGATTTACCATGTATAGGGTCTTTTTTACTTTTTGCTAGAATTTTGTCCCAAATCACAACTGAAAAATAATACAATTAAGATTTACCATGTATAAGGTTTGTAGGCTAGTAATAAAGTAATTAAGTTGTATAGTAGAGTCATTATTAAAACACATGTACCGAAGAGTTGTGACGATTGGTTCTTGTAACCAAAGGATCACTATATGTAGGGATTATAGGAAATTGGAATGGTATGGTAATATTGGGAACATTGGTTATACAATTAACACAATCCCTTGGTACAATCAATAAAGTGATATTTTGCCATCTTTGTGTAATTTGTATATTTTGGTTATTAGTTTAGCATTCTGCTTGCACTGGTCTATAGTTGATGTGTATAACTTCAATACTTGGCATGTGAACCTCTCCACATTTAGCATATGAATACTTCCATACTTGGCATGTAACTACTTCCATACCAAGCACACAATCACTCTATACCTGGCACATGACCACTGCCACATTTGGCAAATGACATTGCTGGCATCATTGCCCAGCATGAACCTAAGGTCTAAGCAAACAGATGGAAAGATGGAAGCATAATGGGCCAAACTTTTGACTAGAAAGTGATGATAACAGACAACGATGTTAACAAGGATGAAGTTGCCAGGGAGGATCAATTGACACAAGATCTCATTCCAGCATGGGACATGGCGCTAGACCAGTACGTATAGCAGGAGACAAAGCGGAGGGCTCTCCCAACTGGTACAGTATAGGTCGAACTCACAGTGGACGAAGCAGTGTACGATCTTTTGAGGAGTCTTCCAAGGTTGCTGGCATGAAGGCTTAGTAGAAGTATAGGAACAAAGATAGGTTATTCAAAAGGAGCGAACAAGGCAACAAGTACTACAATGATTTTACAAAAGAAACCGTAGATAGGAGGAACCAAGGTGCACAAGTAACTACTAATTAAACCTTAGACCCAAAAATCACTGCCCTCTTCCAAACAAGGATATAAGATACCAAAAGAAAACACACTTGGAGGACATCAAGACGAAAGTAAGACACTCATTACTGATACAACAACAAATAGGAAGGTGGTGAAGGTTGTGTGACCTCGATCAACATTATCATAGTATAGACATAAACACCAAAGGGAAGGGCGATCATGTGGCAGGACCATTGAGGAGGAACCAACAATTAGTACAACATGGAATGGGGAGGACACGTAGTTGGGAAAGCGAGTCAAGAAAAACAAATGACTCTAGGCATTCGGAAACTAGTGGCGAAGAAAGAAGTTTGGAGGGAAAGGAAGCTGATTTATTTGAGAATACAATAACTAGAATAAAAGGGTTCACAATCTATGACAAAGTAACAATAGGGAAAACAGAGTTGATTACCCCTAAAAGTTGGGAATGCCGACACCACCAAAGTATACTAGGAGGTGGAGGAAGAGAGGTCTTGTAGCCTAACAACACAAGAAATACTTGTACCAGGAGGGCAAGGAAGAGGAGATTTCCAAGAAGAACCAAACTTCTAGACTACAGAAGGTCATGGAAGAAGAATGCTGGACACACCAGACAAACAAAAACTTCCCAAATTTACGAGAGAAGGGTTAGACGACCCAACGTAGCACTATAAACATGCTTAGCATTTGGGAGGTGAGTGGATAGGAAGATGAGGACTACTGGCTAAAAGCCTTCCTAGCCACTCTATGAGGCATAGCAATCGATTAGTACACCGACCTTCCAACCACACACAAGGCAACATGGATGAACTTGAGGAAGGTTTTTGAAGTGGCATTTAGATTATTAAAGGATGATGATGAAGTAGTAGCAAAGACAAACAAAAATGTGAAGGAAAGAATGAAAATGCTCGAGTATATCATTGAAAATTGAAGGAGCAAATAAGAAAGCTAGAAAATAAACTAGAAGATGAATTGTAGAAAAGGTGGTTCATCGAAGAGAAACTCTTTCCATCTAGAGGAAAATGAAGGTGGTACCCCCACCCATGTACTGGAGGAAAATGAAGGTGTTACCCCCACCCATGTACAAGGAGGCATGTGATCAAGCAATGGATATTGAGAGTAAAAGCAAAACGTCAAGGAACAAAAAGAGAATAAGTGATGACAACGACTACGAGGAAAGCAAAGGGGAATCAAGGACAATTCAAGAACTCCACAAGGATAATGCAGATAATAAAGGAGATGAAGGGGGGGAAAAAACTAAGGAAAGAAAAGAATAGTGGTGTACGGAATGCCAAAAAAAAGGGCATACCAAAGCTAATTGTCAAGAAAAAACCATTATGCAACATTTGTCAAGTTACGAGACACTCCCTTAGAGACTGCCTATGCATCTTAAAGGTAATAAGTATGAAAGTACTTCTAACCCCACAACTTCCAATGTGTTCATATCATGCAGTTAGGATGGTGATCTGGAAAAGGTGGTTTTCTAGAAAATCCTTGTTCACTCCTTTTGGTTCCCTAGTTGACAAATGGTCCCAATAACATGGCTCTTGCCTGCTCATACAATGATGTTAAATGTGAACTCATGCAAAAGGAGGAACTCTCTATTGACCCTTCCTTGTATTATTGGTTTATTGACAAGGTACAATGCTTTGTAGTCCACATAGAACGTGAAGGATGTGGCAAGGAGTTACTACCAGAACTTCTACACTGTATAGTCCATGCCTAGCACTCCTCTCTTAATTGTGTTGTAGTTCCTTTCTGCTTTTCATAGTAGCCAAGTGGAAAAGTATGTCGGGTGCTTTAATCCTTTTGTACCTGTCTATGCCTAAGTGGTTCCAATGGCATAACTAAAAGGCCTTTATAAGGAAATGGTTGGGCATTGACAATTAGGATGCATTGGATTTGATTTCTCTTTGTATTTTTAGAGGTTAAAGGCCAAGGAAGTTGTGCACAGTTTGGGAGGGGGAAGACCCTCCCTACTCTTCTTGTTGCAGTTTCGATGATTCAGCACCACCCTATTCGGTCTTTGGAGGTATTATGTTGATATCTCAGTTTGTGCACCACATTGGTTGAATGACGTCTCCATTTAGTGACAGTTAGTATTGGCTCAACTATTGTTAGATGAGTATGTAATCAAAGTTATCTTTGGATCTGAGACTATTATAATTTGTGCCCTTGAATTGGTGACAACCAACTACTTATGCAATCTAAAATTTTATTGTCTATTCACTTGTCAATATTGATCGATTTTCTACTTATCATAAATGTTAGTGTATTCCATGGTATTAAATCCACTCTCATTGCTTTTTGTAATTGGAAAGATCTGTTAGTAATATGTGCATGCACCCTCACTTGTCTTGGTACCGGTGACTATAATAAATGCACAACATTGATCCTGGAATTCTCAAGGCAAAGACCAAGTCACGACTACTTACAGACTTAGCATCACATCTTCACCGTATGACCTTGACTTGTACAGTCATACCTTGACCCACCCGTATGGCATCACTCCAACTGCACTCTCCTTCACACCCTTCCAGCATATAGTCACCCTACTAACATACAGTTGTCTCCTACACCATACACTAAACCATTGTACAACTCCATCAACACTAACCATACAACTTACTCTTGTTTACAAAGGGCCTTGAGTAACTACTCACATCATATGGGAACATTACAAGTCCACAAACATCTTATGCTCTATCAATTTGTCCATTAATCCTCACAGGAAACTATTTGATCATGATGTAAAGATACGAGCCCATGGTACCACCATTTGACCCTCCACCACTCTGTGTGAGGACCAATGGCTATTAGAAACTAAAAGCACCCTAAAAGGGGAGAAGAGAAGGATTCGAAGTGTATGACATTGATGAAGAGGCTGAGAAGAAACATAAGAAGTAACAACCACCAAAAATAGATGAACCTGAGGAAGATACAGAGGAGGAAATTGACTTGAAGGAGTATGGTGCAAGGCTCAGACTGCCCCTCAAGGTAGTAGTAAAGGCGAATGACCTATTCACCTATGAAGGAGATGGGTATGTGAATGAAGTGATTAAAAAGTGCAAGGGGAAGAAGAACCCTATAAAATCAGATCCAGTGCGTTGTGGCAAGTAATTCCTAAGACAACAAAACCACCAATAGTAAAAGGAGAGGAGGCAATATGGTACCAGAAATACGGAAGAAGGTATGTAGATGGTAGTTATAAGGGTGTGGGGCCTGCTCCCTTGCTAGATAAATTTGTTGGCCTGGAATATTTGGGAACATATTGCAAAAAAAATGTTGCCGACTAATCCAAATACCTACATGTGGTGATACGCATTGGATGTGAACGTGAGGGACAAAGAAGAGAGGAAGGAAAAGAATGCCCACCCACGAGGAAGGACTTGGGAAGAAATTGAGGTAAGAAACACAAGGCAAAAAACCACAAAACAAGAAGAGGTATGACACTTATGCAAATTAAAAATACAAGGAATGGGGTGCAAATTTCCTTAAGAAAAACAATATATGAAAAAGTAGAGAAAAGAAGGGAAGGAAAAAGATGGGAAGGAAAGGAGAATACAAGGAACAAAAAGAAAAACATGAAAAACAACCTAACCCTAAAACGAGTAAGTGATAAATTCATGTAAAGGAGGTCAAGGAACCAGGGTAACGTGACTAGCGGCAAGTCACGTGAGTCACGCGAGTCAGCGAGCCGCGCTGACCTCGCCGAGTCACAATGACTCATGACCCGCGAGCGGCGAGTCACGAGGAGTGACTCACGTGACTCTCGAGTCACCGAGTGACTCACGTGACCCGACCTCCTTGACTCGGCCACAACAGGCTTGAAACCGGGCCTTTAAAATATAATTTTTTACATGTTTTTTTTTTAAATTTCAGAGACAAAGGGTATAAGTAAAGGAAGAGGAATTGCTGTAGTCGATTCACAAAGCAAGTCTACAGGAAAGAGGAAGTGGAAGAACAAAAAAAAAAAAAAACGACGAAAAATTGGAACAGTTCGGAATGAGTAATGCATGATGCCAAAGGGAAGGGTAGACATAAGCAGTTGCCAAAAAGAGTGTGGAATCAAAAGAAAATGACAGAAATAGTGTGTTCCATGCAGTTTCGTGTGAGTTTCGGAGTGCTAATTTGGTCTTGGCGGCGAGAGGCGCTGCCCCTCGACCCCACCCCCCTGCCCCAGGACCCCCAGTCGTTGCGGATATCAGTCGTGGGAGGCTGACCAATTGAGAAGAATTGGAGCTGCTGCAGGCATGGAGTGTCTATGTACTAGAGGCACTGAGAGTAGGTGTTGCTCGTGAGGCTGTCTTGGTGGATGCGTAGAGAGCTCGAGAGGAGCTGATCATCCAGTTGGAGGTAGTGCAACGACACTTGGCTCAAGGTACCGAGGAGTTGGAAACAAAGAAAGCAGCACAGGTGGCTATCAAGGTTAGCTAAGGAGATAGTATTGTGTTAGTAGAGGCTACAGATGCAACGTGATTTGGAGACCAGTTTGGTGTAGGCATGGGATGAATGTGAAAGTGATGCGACAAAAACAGATCTATCTTGTTGTAGTTAGTCAATTAATATATTTTGTTGTTAATTTGTCTCAGATATTGTGTAATTGTCGTCCGAAGACGACCTTTCTTTTGTGGGGGGATGATGTTGTCGGTAAAATGTATAGTGTAGCCGACGAGTAGATTAGTATCCGAACGGGCACATGACGCTTGAGTCACCCCTTCGGAAAGGTATATGTACATGTCCGAGGTGGACTTTGGAATCATCAGTGAGAATCGATAGATCATTGTAGTCATTGGAATCGGATTGTAATCTGCATGTGCATACATGAATAAAGTACCTGTTCTGAATTGAATCGTGTTATACATGTGTTAACTTCTTACCCTATGCGGTAAACAACTCATATAACCCTAAAAGGGCTCCCATAACAGTCTATAGTGATGTGTTAGACTTCATAATGCATAAATGATAATACATATAAATTTTGATGGTTTGCATGGATTTATCTTAGTTTGACTTTAATTACTAGTAATATAGTATTTACTTTTAGCAATTTACCTTTGTAAGTTTGTAACTTTGTAGTATTGTACATATGTAATCGATGTTTGACTTTTAAGTTTTAAGTTTTTAACTTTAAGTATGTGGCATGTGCATTATGATCAAATTATCTTCTATTTAATGATGTTATTGTGTCTTTACGCTTATTCAATAATGGGTGCATGGAATGTTCTTTAAATCCTAAAAAATCTCAAAATTTTGAGATTTTTTTCACTTTGCCGAGTCACCGCCGAGCCAGGTCACGAGTCAAGTTACCCTTGCCGAGTCTGAGCCGAGTCCGAGCCGAGTCCGAGTCTCGTTACACTGCAAGGAACAAAACAACTCGTACAAAGAAGAAAGGCAGACAAAAAAGTTGTACGCACATTACAAGAAAGGAGAAGGGCATCTAGAAGGAAGTACATATTTTCGCACGTACCAAGCAAGGTGGAAGGGGCCCGTCCATATATGCATGACAAAAAGCCCATCATACAAATGCAACCCATAGGTCATATGCAGCCCATAGGCTATACGAAATCTACAAGTTGTATGCAAAGCTAAGGGTGTACGAGCGAACGAGGCCAAGACAAGTCATACAAACATAAAACAAGGATTACCACATCATGGCATACAAAATTAAGAAAGGGCGTACGGACATTCCCTAGTAGGAATATATACCAAATTAATAAATGATCCAAGGAAGTGGTGAAGCTTATATATAAAATAGTGAACGACAGTTTTGGAAACCATAGCAAGGGAATGTTTGAAGTTGCTTATAAAAACTTAAGAGTGGATAAGATGACAACAAGAAAAGAAAAATGGCCACAACAAGCAAGAGATAGAAAAACAAGGGCAAGGTAGAATAGGTATTAGCAACCAATATCAAGTGGCAGGCCCAGAATGCAGAAACTAGTGACAAGGAATAGATGACCAAAATCCATTAAAGGCAGCCCTAAGAAAAGTTGAGGTAGATAAGATTATTTTCATGCCTATTTTTTAATTGAGAGAATTTGAACCGGTACTCTGGACTATGGTCCATGGTTATGATAAATAGAGCCACAAATCCACCGTTCAATATTTGCAGTAGAGGGTTGTGGTCTCTTTTTAACCTAATAATTTCACAAAAGTATTTGGGTTACCCAATAGAAGGCATTAGGCCAGCAAACCCTCTTCCAAAATGACTTCAAGTGAAAAGAAATAGTTGGTAGAATCGATGTATAGGTAGGATTTGTCAGAGAAATAATGGGACAATACTTGGAGCAAGCGTAATAGTAGGGGCATAAAGAAAACCTTCATTGCTAATGTGGAATGGAGATTCATTGTCGACTTTGTTGGGTAGATATTTTGCAATCAACAGTTTTGGGTAAAAATCTAGTTGCAAAATAGGATGACTAGCCACAGTGTGTGAGACAAAGTCTCTCCCACCTTAAAGGGAAGGCTCCCCCTTCTCACTGTTTCTTGGATCAACTCAAGGTAAGCAAGAAGTCGAGAGATGTCATAAACAGGGTGTTACTAATATCCTTTCTTCTTAACTTTCAAGAAAGGATCCACTTACTTGTTGAGCGAATAATGGGCAAGTTAAATCTCTAACTACACTTCTATCAACAACTGAAAACAGTGATACAGATAAACCTTCACTAACTCAAAGGCTAGCTGAAAATGTACCAATTTGGCTCTAACTCCGGTCGTACTTCTATAAGGAAAAACTTTACAATTAGGGCACAAAGACTCCTAAAAGTAAGAATACTACTATTTTGCGAATTAAGAAGAAAATATAAGCTACAGACAAAGTTTCTAGCTATACACTTTCACAATTGCTCATGTTCAAAGCTCTGGATTCAATTGTTTCTTAACTCTTTTCAATTCAATTCACTAGAACAATTACCAATAACACAAGACAATATGAATCAAAGACAACTTAGATGAATCATAGACAAATCTTATAACTCACTCAAATAAAAATCTCACTTAATCAAAGTTAAGACTCAAATGCTCCTTTGTATTCACTTTTTCTCAGAATAGTGCTTACACAAATAAAGTTTTGCTGACACAATTTCTCCAGAGTTCTCTTGCATAAAAGATAATGATGATTTTAGAATGAGGGGGCACTCCTTTATATAGGCAAAGAAGTTGAGAAAAAGGTGGAGGAAAAAGTGGGCAACTCAACCAACTTTGACCAAGTCTAACTACAGAAAATAAAGGGTTACATGCAACTTGCATTACATCTTTTACATACACATGTAAGTCACATTACATGTAATTACACATCTTCATGCAATGCATCCTCTTCTATTAAAAATATGGAAGAAGAAGAGAGATGGAAGAGAATTGAAACAATCCTAGGGACTATTCTGAAGGGCCTTGTACTTGACGATGCAATCCCAAATGATCATAGGATTGGGAGTTCTTGTATTTTGTACCGCTACATTCACCTTTATAACCATGGTGTTGCATCTTTTGGTAACCTCAAACTTTGATAAATTGTCTGTTGTCATGTGGAAACTTGATGTGATCTAGCTCTTCTTGTTCAAGTTGTCGTGAATTATCCTAGAAAGTGCAAGTGAACGGTGGACAAGCTTTTGCATGTAAGTGCAAATGGAAGAGATGCAAAGCATGTAATGATATGGGAAGTGGAAAAACATGTATTCACATTTGTCGATGAGATGTGAAGTGTTGTGACATGGAAAATGGAAGTGAAACATGCTGATGCTTTCGCATGAAGTGAAGCAAAAACAAGTTCTTAGGAAAGAACTTGTAACTTCTCCAAAGTGGAGAAAACCGGCAAGCAAGCACAAAACACAAAAACAAACACATGCCTTTGCAAAAGACTCAAACATGTCAATATGCAATGCACTTCAACATTTAAATTCGAATTTGGAGTTTGGAAAAATTCCAAAAGTATGAAAATGAGAGTTTTCATCATTTTTAAAGGCAAAATGCACTTTGCATGGCATATATATGGACAAATGTGCAATTTCAAGCTAAAATATGCATGAAAATAGAAAGATAAGCATGAATTGATGAGCAAGTTTGAAAATGTCCACTTACTTGAAGGTTAAAGAGTCAAACTAGCAAGTTTTATAGACTTGAAGACCAATTCTTCCTCAAATCTAGTTTTTCAAACAACTTCTTGACTTTTTCCGTACTTGCATTTAACAAAAATTGATGAGCAATGAAGGGCTGAATTTGATATGAAAGTGCCAAATAAATGGTCTCCAAAGACGATATCATGCATTTAAAACTCAAAAGAAATCCCTCTTGATCAAAGGTATGGGTTGAAAATGCATTTTTTTGAGTTTTTTGAACAAAAACATGACTTCTTTATGCAAAAATTTGAGCCATTTTTGCAAAAACGTGGCCAAAAAATGCATTTTTTGAGTCATTTTTGACTTGTGAATGCAAAAACGACTTCCCCAAATGCATATACATGAACCAAAATGCAAAAAAGTGGCTTCAAAACGCATATAAGTGGATTTAAACCCCAATTTTTCAAACATTTTAAGCAAAAACGTGATTCATCATGAAAGTTTCAAAAACGTTTTTGAGGCAAATGAATCCATTTTAGAAGAAAGGAAACTCATTGCTATGCAAAAACATTTCAAATGGAACAAATCCCATACAAATCCATTGAGTAAAACTCAAGTTATGAGCAAAAATGAAGGAATTTGGAGTTTTTATTCAAAAATGTGCCCTAGGATTGATCTCCAAAAACAATTTTCAGCATGCTAAATCCGTTCCTAATGCAAAGAAAATCATTGCCAAGGAAAAACATCTTGAATGGAGAAGATTTCATGCAATTCCACTAAGAAAATCTCAAGTTATAGGAAAAATTGGGTTCTTGGAGGCCAAATGCATGCTTTTCTCTCAAAATCAGATTTTTTGGGATGCATAGCATATTTTAAATCATGCTTTCCTTCAAAATCGGACCTTTTTAGGTGCAATGCATATTTTAAAATATGCATCAAGTGAAAATAGGACCTTTTTGGATGCAATGCATATTTTAAAATGTGCTTCTTAGTAAAAATCGGACCTTTTGAAGGGGAATGCATATTTTAAAATGCATCTCACTTTTTAGATGCATAAACATAAAAACTCCACTTTTCATATCATAGCATCAAAAAGGTCCACTTATGATGAACTTTTGATGTCATGACATGGAAAATGTCCACCAAAGTAGACTTTATATGCAATAGCATGTAAAAAGTCCACTTTTGATAGTTTTTTACATGTAATTGCATAAAAAATGTCCACATATGAAGCCTTTAAGTCACTTAATTCACTTAAAATTATAAAAATGTTACAAAATGGGTCAAAAACAATATTTATTTATCATATTATGAAATAAAATATATAAACATCATTTTAAAGTAACATTTAAATAAGCATTTGAGTTTTAAAACCTAAAATTTAAAATGAAACTATATAGTTATATAGTTACTTTAAGTGAAAAATTAAAAAGTAACTCAACTTAAAATTATAACATAAAGTGCACTATAGTCACTTTAAGTTATAAATTTAAAGTAAAAGTAACTTAAAAACAAAACAAAGTGAGTATAATGTTATATTTTTCAAAAAGTGAATGTCAATTTGAAAATATAATATCATATTTTTAATTCGTGCTATTGCACCTAAAATGTCCACTTTTGAGGCACTAAAATGGGCATAACTCTTGATTGACAACTCCGATTGACCTCTAGGTTAGACCAAATCGAAGGGAAAACGAAAGGCATGACATGAACAAAACTAAAGGACTAAAAATAAACAAACGCAAACTCAAAAGCAAAGAACGGATGATGAAGGCCTCAAAAATCAAGCAAAGGCTCGACAAAAAGCAAAATGAAAAAAACTTGGCAAAGGCCTTCACTAAAAGGATTCATTATATCAATTGGTATTGATTGGCTGATCAATACTAACCAATTGAATAACGAACTAAACTCAGAGAAATGTGAAACTAGCTTGAAAAAGTTTCGTCTTGTTACCTACATTTTGTGGTGACAAAATGCAGAACAACAAACTTAATAAAACGTAATCTCACAAAAGGAAGTCGCACTTCAGATATTGCTATATCCATGCTCTCACGAGTAAATGGCCTAAATTATGGTAGGGTTTACAATTGGGAAGAATTTTTGTCAGATAGGATAAAAGAATTTTTGCAACAAAAGCATAAAATCTTATATATTCCATAGCATGCTATGGTCCACTTACTTGAAGCACTGCACATGCAAGTAGCGTCTGAACATTGGAGCACATTCATTCTGGCCAATCGGGTGGAACCCTACAATTCAACTATCTTCTAGTAGCTACTTTTGGACACCATGGCAAAGGAAGTAAAGAGTCGCACAAGAAAAGGCTAAGGCAAGATATGTTTACTAGCACCAAGAACATGATGGAGGAAGAAGATAGTGCAGAAGATGAAGAGGATACAATGGAAGAGGAAGCATCATCTTCTGAGACTGAAGAGTCCAATTCAGACGACAAGGAAGAGTTCTCTACCAGCAGAAAAATAAGGGAGGAAACATGAGAGGACATTGAAAGTATGCAAGTTGTGGAAGGTACACTCCTAGGAACTGAAGAGGAAAACCTTACCATAGACATAGGAGCCAATCGTATAGACAGCAGCCATATGGAAGTCACACGTACAGCACCAGAGGGTACATGTACAAAACTCACCCGTACGACAATTGACATTCCTTGTATGACAGATGACACCTCTATGGAAGTCACCCATACACCAACTAATACTCCTCATACGGAAGACACCCATACCACAATGGACAACTCCCATATAGATCTCATATGTATGGATACGAGCATCAATAGTGGAGATCGTACAGATGACAAGAGTGACAAAGAGGTGAGCACAATTGTACGGGCATGGGAGAAACTAGCACAGCCTGTGTAATTGATTGAATAGGCAAGGCATCCATAGAAGGCAGGGAAGGGGCCTTTGCACCTTTGCAAATCTCAATAGTACCCACTTAGTTCTTCCAGAATGGATCCCGCATGCCAAGGTAGTGGATATCGGGACTACTAAGAATGTTGCCCATACCATACACATCACTAACTCGCAGGGAATAGAGACTGCACAACCTATTGCACTAGTGGTCACACCTGCATGAGTATCTCCCATTCAGACGATTCTCACTCCTACACCATGACAAATCATAACTCCAATGGCTATGGCTACTCAAGATAGAGAGAAAGGAGAGGACACTGGCTAGGATGCTAGGATGAATGCAGAGGAAGAGGCAGACAACCTACTTGCCAAATTTTAGATGGGAGTTGAGGATATATCACCACCATTCCCAACCTTATGAGAGAACCCTCCCTAACTTTGATAGGAGAACAAAAGGACATGGATCTACAAATGGAACCTGTTGAGATGGAATGTGAGTCAGCACGTGGGAGGTGGAGCTATCAGAAATACAAAAGGCCATACACCCTTTGAGGAGTGAACACAACTTTTGGCGGAATCAGAGGCCATGACCCTTGCCACACACAAAATAAGGTGAGAAGCCAAGGAAGCTTGTATAAAAGTAGTGGTCTCCATAGCAGAGTCCCTAATTCACTTCATAAAGGAAGGTTGTCGCGAGGAGTTTAAGAGGATTTTCACAGAGAAGGAATGGCCCAGTAAGGACATGGAAGAACAGGTACAAAATTGGAGAGCCCCATAGACCATGCAGGCATCCATTGCACAATCAACCATGATGACTATTCTCTCGCAAATGGAGGAAACTTTTAGGACCACCTTTCTAGAAAAAAGTAATCTAGGAAGTGATTAAGATAGAAGGTGAACAGGTTATCTTGGGGGAAAGGGTGGAAAAGCTAGAAGCTGAGCTAGAACAAGAGAAAGCTATGCATGTAGAGAAGTTGGCCTCAATAGAGAAGGGTAGGATGGATGAGCAGAGACTTCTACAGATAACACGAACCAAACAATTGATAGCCAAAAGGGATGTGAAGTACCTGAGCCAATAGCTTGCACGAAAGATATCATCTACCACTCTAGGGACATCTTCTCACCTGTCTCAATAGTCCACTTGTCTACCCATTTTGTTTTGGTGATCTTGTAGACGACTACTTTTTTTGGGGGGTTGGGATAATGTAGGCTAGTAACAAAGTAATTAAGGCATATAGTAGAGTCATTATGAAAACACATGTATCGTAGAGCCACAATGGTTGGTTCACGTAACCAATAGAAGTGCTATATGCAGGGATTATTGGGAATTGAGATGGTTTGGTATTGGGAAAACTGGTAATACTGGTAATGTATTCCCTTGGTACAATCAATAAACTGATATTTTTCCATCTTTGTGTAATTTGTATGTTCTAGTTATTAGTTAAGTACTCTGCTTGCATTGGTATATCGTTGTTGTGTACAACTTCCATACTTGGCATGTGAACCTCTCCACGTTTGGCATATGAATACTTCCATACTTAGCATGTAACTATTTCCATACCTAGCGCACAATCAATGCATACCAGGTACATGACTGCTGCCGCATTTGGCAAATAATAGGGTCTTTTCGGTTATATAGTTCCAATTTGAAACATTGCAACAAGGTTAGGATTCATAGATAATCATAATGTTATAGTTAGATTTCTTAGAATCACAAACAACATATAAATAAAGAATGTAAAACAATTCAAGAAATTTTTGGAGTTGACAATGACCCTACCAAAGAAATGACAAGGTAGGGTGAATTGATGAGGTGCCCCAAAAACCTCCTACCCTAGACTTAGATTAGATACATCATTCCCCCTTGGCCTCATGTGGCTCTTTCCATACATATGAGGTGGGGTACCGAGTTTGGGGTCTTATTGTCATTTTCCATCTTGCCATTCCTACCAAACGAGAAAGAAAAATGACATCCTTTTCTATTTCACTAACCCATTTGTTTAGGTTGTCTTCCAATGTAACTTTACTAGTTTTTATATCATAAAGTTTTAAATTAACTTATAATTATTTATGTGACATTTATGTGTCTATATTGATTTTAATGTAATGAAAATATCCTTTAATAACTCAAAAATTGTGTTAAATATGTGTATTTTATTTATTTATGTCATATCCAACAATATCTATATCAATGTCCATGCAACATTGTACATAAATATATATAAAAATGCCTACATATATATAATTACTTGCTATCAATTACATCTTTATAATAGACAAAGTCCAAACAATAATTATCACCCACAATACATATTATCTAATTTGTGTATTGTGGAACAAGCCAATTTTTCCCACTTTTTAAAAAACAATTAATTATAAACAAAATAAACAAATCTTTCATATTTAGATGAAAATGGTTATAAGAACTTACATAAATAGTCAAGTGAAAGGGATCAACAGCCATAACATATTAATTGAATCCTAGTCCATGGAACGAGATGAACCGAGTTAACAATATTAACCAACAAACATATCTTCAATTGAAAATGCAAAACATAAAAGTATGTAGCCTATAGAAAGAAGATATATGAATGCATATCGTATCTTTGTCTTGTGCAAGTCCTGGCATTTGGAGGAGAGGAGAAGCATTCTCAAGGGCTTAACCTCCCAACTACAGCCCGTTAAGTATCCCCGCACAATCTCAACTGCGAAAGGCCCTCCCTACTTGGGATTAGGCATGGAACACTCATGTCCTACCACTGAGCATCCTGGTGTTGAGTGTCGGCTAGGCAGCCAACTAGGCTATGGAGTCATTCCCATCTACCCATCTATCCAACTACTAGCAACCCTGACCTCTAGTGAACACAGCAGCAAGCATGCCACTAAACCTACCCTGGCCAGGGGTTTAAATGGACACTATGTGCCCGATCACCCACCGCTTGACTTAATAACAAGGTTAGTACCATTTGATCACCATGTGCTAACTCAGTATATCGTATTTGTTTAAGTTCATTAACTATTTATTTTGTTTCCAATTACTTCCTCTCATCTTGTAGGTATAACTCATTGTTAATTTACTAGCAGCCCATACTCTTCATCTCGACCTTGTTGGTCATCCATGATGAGTCTCAGTATGGCTGTCTAAATCCTGGAGCAATCTCTACTTATTATAGTCAACTTTCTGCCCAACCTAGGCTATAACAGACATTACTAGGAGTTCATGGTGTATTCATAATAGAATTACTTGACTCTCTCTAAGAGTGTTTTTTCTCATCTCAGTGGCATATGGGTGATGCCACTATATACATATTGCACTAAAGTAGGAATTCCTTCAATTTAATTTAAAAATCAGAAAAGAGGAATCGCAATAGTTACAACAAATAATTTCGGGCTCCCTTTTGCTATACATAAACAATCTGACCAAAGCATTCAATTTGGACCTAGACCGACTAGCTTTGTTAAAATTATCAATATGTTGTTTCCAATAGCTAGATTTTCAGACATTATTATAAATAAAGAAAAAAAGAGATGAAATGTAGAAAGAATGCATGACCTGACTCTGTAAGATTTTACGCACAATTACTGATGGTTGCTTAGAATGCCTAGTCGGCTCCTTGGCTATAAGATAACAGCCTCTTGCGTACATAGACATAAATACAATCTCCAACTTGAGTTAATCACAATTAGAAATGATTATGCTAAGGATAGAATGTTTCCAGATTTACCTCCACGACACTTATGAATGAAAACTTCTAATATGAACTGTGGAAGGAGAAAATACAAGTAACAACGAAACATGAATGGTAATGAACATAGATGAGAAGGTGACACTAATAACAATGAATCGGATATAGTAAAGTAGTGCATACAACAATGTATCATAGATGGTATTGAAGCACGGATAGCAAAATGATTGAGATAAAAAAAAATGTCCAATGCTACGAAGGTAATCGCTGTTGTATGGAAAGCTTCCCCATCTGTTTGCAAACTCGATATGCTTTAGAATGGAGTTACAACCAAGATAGAAGGTGGCATGGATGAGAATTATCTTCAAGAGCCTCTAAAGGTCAATAGCACATGTGGCTATATCAAAAAAAGAAAGAAAATATCAAATAGGCTGCTGGAAAAATAAAGAGGTCCGATGGCATGTAGTCATACAATTAAATCATAGCCAAAGATTGGAAACCATATCTTTACTCTTAAAGTGTTAATATACGGATACCATCCTATATCTACCTATACTTGTATATGCATGTATAGAGGTGTCTATACACACACACACACACGTAATATTCTAAGCATATGTATCTTGGGGTTTACGTCTTATTTTAAGTAGGCGTATACGCTCATGTATGTCTCATTTAAACATACGCATATATACAAATATATGTATATACATGTACAAGCATATGTAGGTACCACGGTATTGTTATATTAAGACATTTTAGTTGTCACAGAAAGCTCTGAGTTCATTCCATATATATAAAGGAAATAATTTTGCCCATTTAATTATTTTATCATCTTATTAAATGCGTAGACTAATTTACCTCATGGCGATCACTTGGTATCCCCTTGCTTTCTTAGTCTAGCTTTTCCCTTAAACAAGGTGGTTTAGGACCCATAACTATTAGCTCAATAGTAGGTGGTGCCCTCATACCCTTTCCTCCCCACTTCGCCGCATTCCATCATTTAATAAAATCAAAATTGCTATAACAAGTATCATATTAGGTGTTATTTCCCAAAACCACAGATTGGAAATCTAAGAGCCTTGCATTTCTCCAACAGGATTCCACAATCAATTCTAGCCAACGAACGAGAATCGCCTTGATTCCCTTGTACGTTAGGCTCCGCTACACCTAGGTGGGTAGACCTTCACCTCAAACATCATTACCTTGTTCAAAGCTTTTATATAGAAAATTTAAGCTTGGTGAGATCTCCAGTTGGCAAAATCCTTCAAACTCGATCAAAATGAAGTTGAATGTTTGAACTGAAAGAATGTTTTGTAAATTATTATCAATAATTGATTTGATATTTGCAAGGAAGCTACAAATTTTCTGACTTAAAAAATCCAATAATAATATTTCAATGATTCAAAAGACTAGTGCTTTTTCTTATTTGGGTAACAGAGTCAACTACAATGAAGATTATCACGTACAACTTTATATAAGTTCTTTGCACATAAACTAAAAACAAATTAATAATCAAGATGCAAAAAATCAAATATTTACACAATTATAAACTAGTCCAACTTGTATTTTTAACTCCTATGGTTCGAAGACAAACTGAAAACAGATATGGAAACAATTCAATATTTCACCATATCTATGATGACCAATTTTAAAATTCTAGAAATGACTGTGTCCACTTCTCTAAGGTTTAAAATGTTTACACAATTTTTAAAATGATTATAAAGGACAAATTAACTGCAATTTAAATTTCCATGCCTTTTTATTAAACAAAAAGCAAAAAAGGCTTTTATTAATCAATTAAAATATAATTTTTGAATCTCATGTTACAAAGCCATATTAAAACTCCTTATCCCTCAATACAAATGAAAATGAATGCTTTTCTTCTTCTTGAATGTCGAATATGTCTTGTTATGTTTATTTTTCATTCTCAAATGATTCATCTCCCTTTTATATCTAACTTGTATAGGATGGTGACTTTTCAAATTTATGATTTTGTCTTTTCATAACTAATATTGTAAAAAAGTATATCGATTGTAGTCATTTAATGAACCATATTAATATTTTTAATTAAAATTAGAACTTTGCACTTGTGACTTTGGGATCACGTAGTATATCGATGAATCATCTTAACCATTTGATAGATTTTCTTCCACGGTAGTAATATGGCAAGACCTACTCGACATCATCCACCATTTTTTGCAAGCCTTCTTTGATGTGGAGTGCTCTCCGCTATGTTTCTTGACTCCCTTCTTGTTTTGGCACCTCCAACACAACATCATGGCATGCATAATTTGCTATCTGGGCAAGTTCTGTGTGCATTCTGTAATGTCCCTTGGGTTGGCTATGTTATAATATCAGAATGATGCTCTCAAAACTTTAATTGCTCTAGACTTCTTCCCAATGAATCTTTGAAGATATGAATTTTAGTTCTCTTAATACTATAAGAGATTTTACTTAAAATAATATCATCTATTTAACTTAATATATCTAAGTTGAATATTGATATGTTTAAGGAATGTTTTTACCTTGACCTTAATTACAATATCAGAACCTACATATTCCAATAATGTTACTCTTACTCAATATGTGGACAAGGGGGGAATGTTCGATCTAGACCAGATTCCACATCCCTTTTCTTTATTCTATTCTTCTTCATTTGGAATAAGATGCTTTGTGGGAATCGATGATTGCTTACACAGATAATTGATTGGGCAGCACATTCAATGTATTACCTTAATATTATTGTACTAGCTTCTTCGTATTTTGTCACCCCTTATATACTCCGGATTGGGTTGTAATAGCTCGATAATATTCTCCCAGCTGAATAAAGAATGATGAATCCAGATCTGAATGTTCAATCCGCTAGCGATCCAATATGCAAGTGTTGATTCTGAATGGATTCAAGAATGGTTAATGGTGAAGCTTCTAATTGATAGCCTATGATCTTGCTATAGATTTGCCAAGTGGGTGCAAAATAGATAAATAAAGAATTCCACACAATATGGTTTTAATGGAGTTGGAATCTTGCGACAAAGGAGATATTGTTCTCGAATATTGATTCCTGCAATCAGGTGCCTTCCCTTGCTGACTGTGAGATGTTCTATTGACTGCTATATTCTTCATATATGTTAGCTTGCAGTTGAGTTTAATTAGTTCGTCAATGGCTTCAAGAAGATATGATTCTAGAAAATTTCAAAGAAGTTTCTGAGTTCACGATGCCCTTTTGAATGATTGTAGTTGCCTTCTTATATGATGTGGTAAGTCACTTGGTAAGTTCATGTTTCTTCAGAACCATTGTGGCAATATGATTGGTATTGTGTCTCTACATAATAATATTGATTAGTTTATGTTTTCCTATTGTCACTTTCTATATCCATTTATCGATGGAATAAGCTTGCTTGTATTGCAGATGAAAAAGTAGCAAATAGTAATTAGATGTTGGTCAACATAATTTCCTATAGCTGTCAAAGATCTCATGATGTTTCAATGATTCTTGCATGCATGGATGGTGGAAGAATTCTTACCACGATAGAACTAGGTAGACGAACTAAGAACTATTCATGGCAACCGTCATAGTTGTTCTCATAGAAGTGTTGATGGGGATGTTTATAGATTATATTAATTGTATTGTAATTTATTATATTGTTATTAAATGATTATTATCATTATTATATTATTTATTTATTATTATATTTTAGTTTTATTAATTTCTTCATTCGTATATAATTTTATAATGTCAACTATATTATAATGGTATATTTAATGTAGTAATTTTACTATACCTTTAGATATTCATAAGTTAAATTGTTTGTTTATTTATTTTAAATATTCTATTCAATTATAATTTTAATATTTAGATCTTAGTGTAGAGGAAAGGGGACATTACACATTCTCTCGATTGCGACTGTTGAACAATATTGCCCTATTCGTCAACCAATGCTTCTATATTGATGTCTGACGATACTCTGTTGTTGATAATGTTTATGTCGCTAATACACATACTCCTTTTCATTTTGTCATTCTTTTCTATAGTCGGTCTTCTTTGACATCAACTACTACAAATCGATTACTCTGCCTCTCCCTAGACACAGCACCATACCTAAGAAATATGGCAGTCTTGAAACTTTGATTATATTTGTGAATTTCATATTGCATGATATGATATTATATTATCGTTGGCTATGTATTAGTTTTAGCATACTATTTGTGTCACCAAGTGAATCGAACAAATGAGGTTGAGGCTTTCGTCTTGTTTGAAAAACTTTCAAATTTGGCGGGCTATACCCTGTGGTCATTTCTGAATACCTGTTATGTAATTTTCAGCATTCCCTGCTAAGAAGTCGAATGTTGTAGATTGGGGCTTCTTGTATACAAAGTTTCTACAGAGTTTATCTACACAAGGAGATTCCAATTTTGGTGCCATCTACTATTCAATAATCATTTCCATGTGCTGACTGGTAAGGAATTCAGCTTCTTCTAGTGATGATCCTAATTGTTTATCAGATTGTCTCTTCTTATATACGCAGCCATAAATCTCTGCAAACAGGTTTATAGGATGTTATCTCATGTATGTTTTATTGTCTCCATTTCCATAGTTGCTGGCATGATAATCTCTAGTGCCTTCCTGCGGTATTGTTTGTTTAGTATATGTTTCTCTTATGCAGTAACAAAGTAAGGAAGAAAATCGTGTTCTTATGGGCTTTGACGTTGATGTGACCATTATTTGAAACAACTTTTAGCCCTGAAACTTGTTGATTTCATCTATTTGCTCTGTAAGATGCATATCTGATAATTTGCTTGAATCAAGTTTGAAAGTCCTCTTGGCACTCCATCGTAGCATTTTCAGACTTACGATTATGAACTATCACCAGTAGGAGCAATCTATCAAAAAAATTGCACACCATTTCATGCAGTGTTGCGAGCCTCAAACTTAGCTCAGACTCCGTCAGGTCCAAATTGGGCTCGAACTAGATCTTGGTAGCTCGACTCAACAAATTAAAAAACCCATGAAATTCAAAGAATATTAAGGATTTTTAAGTGTTTTTCATGCATGATTTAGCCAATTAAGATCAAATACACAATAATTGTAAAAAATAGAAAGTACTTTGCACACATACACAACTTTTCATAGATCATGTAAGTATAAATGTAAATTTTTGAAAGAAATTACTTAAAGTCAAACTGAATAACATAATAGGTATCTAAAATATAGTGTAACTCTCAATTGTCTACAATATCCATGGAATATGCGATTCCATGGAATCAAAAGTTCAAAACATATATCAAAAGAAAGGCTCATAGTAGCCTATGTCTTCCTACGAGTACGCCTAAGATAGATCATGGAAGAATCTAGAGCCATCCTCTCTCCCTGTGTTTGAGGTTGAACCTCAGTGACATGCTCATCATGATCATCCTCATAATCTTCATCATCAAAGTGAGATCGATCACTCTTAGCCTCAGTGTCCTATACTGGGTCTCCTCCTGCTCTAGCCTCCTCCATTGCCATTGCCACTATCAAATCCCAAAACCCCAATACTCTTCCCTCAACTCTTCTTTCTCTATTATCTGTGTTTGCAAGTGATAGAATGACCTTTTTAGGTCTTACTCATGCTTAACATACCAAAAAAAATAAAAATAAAAAACATTACAAAATCATTTTTTTGTCTTTTCTAAATGCTTCCCACCAGCCGAGTCAGGTTGACGAGACTCGGTAAGTCAGCCACGACTCAGTTTTGCTCGGCTCACCAAGTCCTTGCTAGACTAGTTGAGTCCTATAACACTAATTTCATGTATCACTCTAGTCTAAGCTCCAATCCATCCTCCTTGTGACTCAAGATTTGGTGTATGATAATTTAACGTTGTAACTTTTCTTGATACTATTTTCTATCGTTTCGAAATCTCTACAAAATTTAGTTTCAGCAATAAGAGCATCCATATCTACGAAGAACAATTTTTGGTTCATAAATAGTTCAGGAACATCTAGTATAATACGTTAAGCAAGTCCTTCAGCAATTAAAGTTTTTCCAACACCTGGCTCACCAGTAAAAATGAAATTATTTATGTTCTCTTTAAAAGAATCTTTCCAAAGCTCCGTATTTTTTCTAAAGATTCTGGTCAGAATTTGTTCATGAGATCACGTGACATCAATGATTGCCACTTTTCAACTTTCCAACATCATAAATGTAAGCCGTGACTTTTGCCAAAAAATAGGGCTCCATTAGTGGCTCTTGTTGGGGCATATGTTCCTTGCGAGCATTATGAGATCTCAGCTATCTTTGGAGGAGAAGATCGAGCATCCATGCTTAACATGACGCATGGTGAAATTGGGTGGCCCCAAGCCCCCAAAAATGCACATTGATTCTTCCCTCTATCAAACACCCAATTCTGATCATGTAACACTTTGAACCTTGCTAAATTAGATGCATCATTTTTATGGACAACACTTACTTCATCAATGAGGTCTTTGCTGAATGGATGATCCCCATGCATTTGATTTGTCATACCTGCTTCAGAATGAGTGTCCTTTGTTTGAATTTTCCTTTACACACAATCTGCCCCTTCTCTGTACTGTAGATATTGTTTCTCCTCACAAAAAGTATTATCTTCATGAAATATTACTTCAATTTCATCAACAATCTGTTCAGATAGTACATTGGGAAAATTTTCAAAACCAATCTATAATGTTCCCTCTTCCGGGTTACGATCGAATGCTATACCCTGCAACAAATTCTTAGTCCAATATCGAAAATTGCATGTAAAACATATTAGAAACATTGAATTAGTAACTATTAATCTAAAATTCTACCCAGACAACCCCACCTAATCCCTCAAAAGAGATCTTTCTCAAACCACCTAACCCTCTAATAAGAACTATATCTCGATTAGATGATTATCATTAAAAGAGCATCTTCCTTAAGCCTCTTTGGGATCTCTGGAAACATTACTTGGTAGAGATCCCACCACTAAACAAGTCTCTCATCTCTAACATGTGCATATGTTTGACCATTGCAATATATATATATATATATATATATATATATATATATAGTCTCTAGATTCATACTAAATCTCTCCCTGGATTCCAATTCAGAAACTTGACGTCCATATCGAATGTCCTCTAATCTTTGTGTTCTCACTATGAGAAACTCGATACATAAAAATGGATATCCTCTCATAACTAACATTTCATGTTTATTATAGACATCTCCACTTTTATCTAATCTAATTGCCTTTATATAAAGAAACTCTTATGCTTGTTATGTTGGCTGTATATAAATCACTATGAATTATGGATCCCTATTGTATAATCGACACTTGTCTTTTAAACTTACCATTAGCACTACCTTGCAATCTTAATCTTGGAACTCATTCTTTGCATAGATGCTATATGAGTATTGCACATAATAACCCTTTTTCTAGTATTCCCAATTATCTGATTCTATCTCCTTCCATAGACCCCAACAAATCAACCCTTCTATTGTCCTTATCATTAATCAACACTTATTAATGAATGAACTTGCTCTATCTCTAATTATAATTACACTCGCCATGTCATTAATTATGTGGTTGTTTGTCATTCATTTATCCATGCCTTCCCCTAAGTTTCATTGTTGGTTGGGAACTCTTCTATCGCTGACTGTCCTTAATGATTTTATCAGGATAATGGTATGTAACTTCTATCACTTTTCCTTGCTGGCTCTCAAACATTGAATACTATTTAAAGTTGTTTCTTGTGTGCACTGAGAATGTCTGATATTGTTTATCCTCTATCTCATTTCCTCCCTAACATTTGTCCATCAATTCTTTATCATGGTTATTGATATGTACTTTAGTCACGATACTAACTTCTATTGACTGCTGTTTTGGACTTCATTCCTTAACTATTGCTGGTTGGGAACTCTTCTATCGCTGACTGTCCTTAATGATTTTATCAAGATGATGGTATGTAACTTCTGTCACTTTTCCTTGCTGGCTCTCGAACACTGAATACTATTTAAAGTTGTTTCTTGTGTGCACTGAGAATGTCTGATATTGTTTATCCTCTATCTCATTTTTGTCGTCGGTAAAGATTGTGTAGCCGACAGGTTGTTGTCATCAATAAAGATTTTGTAGCCGACAGGTTCATGTCGTCGGTAAAGATTTTGTAGCCAACGGGTAGATTAGTATTGTTATGTAGCCAATGGACCCCTTCAAGAAGGTTCGGCGGGAAGTATTTATACCCCGTTTGGAATCATTGTAAATCATCTTAGGAAGCATAATGTAATCTCTTGGCATATGCGAAATAAGGAGTATTGTTGTTGCTGTTTATTGTCTATATGCATTAATCAATTAATCTATGCGGTAAACATTTGGCACTATTGCCCTATGAACCTAGAAAGAGGGAGGAATGAAGTTTAATGCCAAATCAGCTTAACAAGGATCGAAATAAGGTAAAGGGAAAAGATGGCATACGTACTGTGCAAGAAAATTTAATTTTGGCACAACAAGCCGAACGCAAAAGGAGGTTCCAGAAGATTACCGACAGAGACAGAAGTGTGAAAGAATTGTTGGAGGAGACTCGACAGCAGGTGGAATTGGTGGAGAAAGCAAGGGAGGAGTTTCCGAATTTGTATTCGCCGAGGGAAGAGAGTCCAGATGGAAGAGAATCGACTCGCATGGCTCGAAGTGCCAAGGGAGCAAGAGCGTGGAATGAAATCTTCGTCCAGAATACACTTCCGGAAGGCACAACTTCAGAAGATCCTTCTTCACCAACGTTCGCAGCTGTTGAGACCACCGATGTGGGAGAACAGTCCGCCGGCGTGGGAGTGCCAATCATGGATGTGGGAGAACAGTTCGCCAGTGTTGGAGAACAATCCGCCGGTGTGGGAGCGCAGACCACCAGTGTGGGAGTACAGACCGCCGGTGTGGGAGTGATCAACGCCAATGTTGCAGGATTGAACAACGCCCGTGCGCAAAATCCAGTAGTGATGGCAAGACCAAAAGAAAAGTTGCCAAAATTTGATGGTGATGGTACGACCGATCCAATCCGACACTGTAAAACATGCGAAACAATTTGGAGGGCAAATGGCATAACAGATACAAATGAATGACTCCGACAGTTCCCGACAACCCTACAGGATGTTACAATCGACTGGTTCACCAATGCAGATCCCCAAAATTTAACCACTTGGGACAACCTTAAGAAAGAGTTTACTGCAGAATTTCAACTACTCCGCGACGACAACAAAATTGTAGTAGAGATATACAATACAAGACAAGGGGAAAATGAAATAGTCCAATTCTATGCTTGGAAGTTGAAGGACTTGATCAACAAAATAGAGAATAAGCTAGCTGATGGATTACAGAAAAGGCGGTTCATTGAAGGCCTACGCCCGAAAGTGCAAAAGGAAATGAAGATCGTGCCACCGTCGTCATACACTGAAGCGTACAACTGGGCACTGAACCTAGACAGTGAGCAAAAGATGAAAAAGAAGAAGAAGAGTAGCTCCTCTGAGTCAAACAACGATGCATCCTCGGAAGAAGAAAGTAGCGATGAGGAAAACAGCAGCAAAAAGGTCCGAGCCCTCCAGAAGGACATGATTCGGATGATGAAGGAATTCAAGAACATGCAGAAAGAAACAAAGGGAAGTGAACTATGGTGCACGGAATGTAAGCCAGAAGGTCACACAAAGGGCTCCTATCCAAAGAACCAGTTCTGCGACATTTCTCAGGTCATGGGATATTCCACAAAAGAATGCCCCTTCAACATGAAAACCAGAGGACCTCAACAGGTGTTTCTGGCATAGGAGGCTTCCACATTCGAAGGGAACAGGAACACAAGCATGGAGGGTGCCACTTCGGGTGGGTACAGAAATAATAGCAGAGGGCAAAATAACAACAATGCAAACAATAACACTAACAATGGCAACCAAAGTCGAATTCAGTACGATGCGAATAGACGACCGATCATGCAATGCCAAGCATGTAATTTGTGGGGCCACTTTGCCTAGGATTGTATAATAGCAAACACACCAAAATTACTATGCAGATGGTGCGAACCCAGCGATCATGAAGATGCCAAGTGCTCGAAGTCTGAAGTGAATCTGATCACTGTCGGAATGGACGAAGAGGATATGCTGGCGATCATGTGGAAACAAGCAAAACCATACCCCGACCCAGCAGAAGAAAAGAAGAGGCTGGAGGAAGTACGGAAGGAAATTGAGAAAGCAACACAGGCGGAGACAACTCAGTTGAAGGACATCGTAGGCACCTCACCAAGGAACTGCGCGAAACATAACATTGTATGCCAGATATTACAAATTGAGGTACCTATCAAAATAGGCAATCTATTGCTCACAATGCCTCAGCTTCGACCGGCACTCACAAATATCGCGCCAACTGCCAAGTTACCAGGAGAACTAGGAAGAGGGAAGGAAATTGTTGCCGGTGGAGAGGACCCAATGTTGCTCGCCCTTGCATCCGAATGACATCCAACAGTCGTCGAGATGGGGATTCTAGGAAGTGTGCTGACGGACACAATTGTTGACGGAGGGTTAGGCATGAACGTCTTACCCGAGGATACCTGGAAGAGGTTGGGACAACCGACGCTATGGCCACCTACATTCTAATTGTTGACAGCGGACCAATAGGGCATTAAACCTCTCGGTGTTCTGATGGCACAACCGGTGACGATTGGCACACAACCATTCCTGCTTGACTTTGTCGTGATCCTGCCGAAGAGAAAAGGATATGACACCATTTTGGGCCATGGATGGCTTATTCAAGCAAAGGTTAAACATAACTAGAAGAAGAATACTCTATCAATGGAGCGCGAAGGCAGAAGATTCGTAATTGACTTGCACACACAAATGGTAGGTGAGGAGGCAGCGTCGTCAAATTCTAAAGAAGAAGATGAAGGGAGGCAGTGTATGGAACCAGATCAGGAGGGAGTCTTGCGGTTGGAAGGAGGAGCAACAAACGATGATTTGGATTATCTCAACGGTCTTTACCACTGGCAGATAGAGGACTACGAACTCTTTCCGCGCTATAATATGTTAAGGATCGACGAAGGTGAGAAAGGAGAAGAAATTGAAGGGTCGAAGGAATACAAAGAAGCAGAAGAAGGAAAGGCGGTTACGATTGAAGCTGTGGAGAAGAACATACGGTACAAACCCAGTAAAAAGAAAGATCACACTATCCAGTACACAATGAACGGACCGCACAAAAAGAAAAGAATACACCACACCACGAAATTAGTAGAAAGGTGCCGACAACAAAGAAATAAACTAGATGGGCGATGACTGCAAGCACAATGGGTCACAGAAGTTACACAAAATAGGCGGAAGACTTCTTTTCTAGGAAGTGAAAACCAAGTTGGAGGCAAGAGTTCTTCTCAAGAAAGTTGTACCACAGGTACTGGATCTGGATCAAAAGATAAATATGTTGGGATGTCCTCCACAGCGGGCGGGAGTAGGCATAATTTTAGTAAATTTGGGTACACATCAGCATCCGGTGCCATCCCTTCAAATGGTTCATCCAGTTCTCGATTCTCTGAGCATCCGGCCAACAAGAGGAAGGATTCAGGTAGGAGAGTCCCTGATGGTCGTGATTTAGTAAGGGCTCAACATAAGGGGAAGGTGTCGGTGGCAAGCAATACAGTCCAGCTTTGCAAAGAAGTTCCATGGACAGGTTGTTTTGCGGATGCGTGGCTGCGGACACTATGTGTCCTGCGCACTATTCCGCACACTATGTGTCCCACGGACGCATGGCTGCAGACGCTTCTGCGAACACAAGGTGTCCTATGGACGGGTGGCCGGGGACACAAGGTGTCTCGCGAACGCCTTGCCGCGGACACAGAATGTCCCACAGATGCATGGCCATGGACACCTGTGCCCCGACTCCTGTGCCCACGGTAGGATTTCCGCAAATGGTGTTAGATCTTCACAAAAGGTGTTGAAGATTTCCACGGTCGATGGTTTAAATTCTGTGGGATATATCTCTTCTCTAGCTAGTGTTTGGAGGTCCCGTGGGTTGTGTTCCAACCTTTCGCGCGCGTATGTTTTAAGGCTTCACGGGTGGTCCCCTATTTCCTGTGGATTGTCTTCAGCTTCGAAGGCAAAAGCATCAGAGCAGTTGGGAGTGATAGAGAGGCAAAATAGATGAAATAGGCACATCAGCGAACGAGCAGAGGAAGGAACAAAAAAAAAAAGCGATAGATTGAAACAGTTCGGAATGAGTATCGCATGATGCCAAACGGAAGGGAAAACATAAGCAGTTGCCAAAAAGAGTGTGGAATCAGAAGAAAGAGATAGAAATAGTGTGTTCCATGCAGTTTTGTGTGGGTTTCGGAGTGCTAGTGTGTTCCCACTGGGGGCGATGCCCCCTAGACCCCCAATTGTTGCGGTTATCAGTCGTGGAAAATGTGACCTGTTGGTGAGACCTGGAGCTGCTACAAGCATGGAGTGTCTGTGTACCAGAGGCACTTGGAGTAGATGTTGGACGTGAGGCTGTCTTGGTGGATGCACAGAGAGCTTGGGAGGAGTTGATCATCCAGTTGAAGGCAGTTCAACGACACTTGGCTCAGTGTACCCAGAGTTGGCAACACAGGTGGCTATCAAGATCAGCTTGACTAAGGAGACAGTATTGTGTTAGTAGAGGCTACAAATGTGCGTGGGTTAGAGACCAGTTTGGTGCAGGCACGGGATGAATGTGAAAGTGATCTATCTTGTTGTAGTTAGTCAGTTAATGTATTTTGTTTGTTAATTTGTCTTAGATATTTTGTAATTGTCGTCCGGAGACGACTTTTTCTTTTGGGCGGGATGATGTCGTCGGTAAAGATTTTGTAGCTGACAGGTAGATTAGTATTGTTATGTAGCCGACGGACCCCTTCGGGAAGGTTCGGCAGGAAGTATTTATACCCCATTTGGGATCATTGTAAATCATCTTAGGAAGCATAATGTAATCTCTTGGCATATGCGAATTAAGGAGTACTACTGTTGCTGTTCATTGTCTGTATGCATTAATCAATTAATCTATGCGGTAAATATTTTCCTCCCTAACATGTGTCCATCAATTCTTTATCATGGTTATTGATAATGTACTTTAGTCACGATACTAACTTCTCTTGACTTTGTTTCGGACTTCATTCCTTAACTATTTTGGTCTCTAATGGCTAAGAAGAAGTTGCTGAAGATGCATTCCTATTTATTGAATTTCAATGCTAACTGAACACGACACTTCTAACTTGGTCTTCTTATATGTATTCACTGACTTCATTCACCCTATACTCAAAGAGCTTGTATTTATTCATTGCAAGCTACCGAATGGTTATGTAATGCTTTCATTCACTTCTTGTTTGTGTATTGTAGAAAATGCTGATTGGATGTTGCTGTCTCCTCCATTTCTTATCCAATATTTATTGCAGGTTGTCTTCTCTATGTACTGAGTTTTTCAGTGCCTTTGTTGTAAGGAATGGCAGAACTAACTAAACATGCCGGCTCTCTATATTGCTCCCTGAATGTCTGCCACATGAATGTTGTGGGAAATTCAATAGCATCTATCCTCCTTAGTGTATTAATCTTCTTGTATTTCCAAACTTCGTGAATGCGAACTATGCAATAGTTTACTAATTGAATCGTGTCTACCGACCAGGTGTTTTCTCCTGTTCAATATATTGAGAATGTTTTATATTATAATCTTCAACTTCATGCATATCGATGTAGAGGCGATGAGTGATGATGAAGCCTATATATTCCTCCTTAATATACTCTTATCTTTTATATCTTCCCGATCCTTTCATGGTTTCCATAGTGGTGATTCCTATCCTCGCAATATATTTCACAATATCCAATGGCTAAAAGTGAACTGAGTTTAATATTATATGTGATGCTATACCTCTTATGCCTCCCTTTGCTCCTTAATTATCCTCATTATATAACCCATTTGGTGTGAGCTCGTGGCCCTTCAATTTAGGTCTCATTATGATTAATAATTTATTTGATTAAGATTATAATAATAATTATTTATTTATCATATTATTATATTCATTATAATCTTATCATTATATTGATCAATGTGCTCCTAATTTTATATAATATTTATTATATATAATAATAAATTATATTATATTTTATTATTATCTTATATTTGAATATGGGGACATGACACAATCTCCAATGCACTCTCCTCATTACACCTATCTAATTTTATATCTTCTTCATATGTTTGAGACAACGCCTACTCATGGGATGAACTAATACATGTCTCTCTCCAAATATACCTCCCTACACATATTTTGAGTTTCAACACCTTCATGCTCCTCATTAAGCGTACCATCTTCATCCTGATGCTGATGGATTTGATTGCATAGAAAGTTCTCTTCACAAAGTGCGTTCAAGAACATAGAGTACTCAGCCATATCTTCTTTTACTTCTTCTTTGAACAATGGATTCAAGATCAAAAAGAATTTAGGCATACCTTGTAATATCCCTTGCCCAAACTGACTGATTTTAGCTCAAGGAATATTGTCAAGCACTTGTATGCTGTCATTCTCTTTTCTGATTTTTTTGTGTTTCAGATTGTTTGATATAGTTTGAATGATGCTAAGAAATTTAGAATATTCACAAATGATTTTACAATACCTCTTACAATGAACTAATATGCAAGTGCAGTTCTTTTTGGTATTTTCAATGCATATACATGGAAACTAGATATGGAATGCATACCTATAGCCAACTGAAATTTTGACAAACAATTGGCATACAACTATTATGCTTATCATATATACTATTAGATGGAAATTTCATCAAACAAATGGTATGCAACATATATCTCCTTATTTGAATTCATTCCCATGTACAATTTTGCTATGAATTTGCAAAGACAAATGGGCTCACAATAATGTTTAGAGCAATGTCAAATCTGATTCTAAATCAACAAAATTATATGCCTAAGATTACAATGCTAACTACTAATAGTTGCAAGAGGAACCTGATAATAGTGATGCCCACAGATGGAGATAAAAGTTGCAATCAGAATCAAGCATAAATACTATAGTGCAAGTACTGTAGCGTAGCACTATTCATGTGTATTTTAGCAGTAAGGGAAAAAAATGATTACTAATGGCTCCCAAAGATGAATCTTCAGGTGTGCACTCATTAGTCCTTCACTATTCTTTAAACCCTTCGGTTATTCCTTAACTTTAAGCACAAATAGAACTCCAGAATGAAGCTCTCCTGAATGCCAAATTCAATGGATATTTCACCACCTCAAATGGTTGCAACACTGAAGAATTGATGCTCTCCAGTGGCTAACTGAAATAAAAAACCCTTAGTTTCTTATCCCAAGTTTATATCAAATGCAATTGACAATAATCAGATGCTTAACAATGAAGCTCTCACCTCTATCTATTCTTTTCCTCCACTCTTCTAGAAGGAAATAAAATATTATTTAATTGCACTCTCTAGAATCTTCCCCCTTTCTAATACAATAATTAGTTGTATTTCTAGAAAATGCACTCTCTAGAAGCTTCCTCCTTTCTAATACAATAATTAATTGTGCTTCTAGAAAATTAAATAATTGAATATAAAGTCACCTTTAGATTTATTTATTTGTTGACCTTAATTTAATTTATTTCTCCTTATCTCTCCACTTAGCCTTCGGAGAATGAAAAGCTAAAAACTCCATTGAGGGTCTAAAAGATAGGGAACTTTACAATCTGCCCTTCCTGAAATTGTTTGTCATCAAGCAATCCAGCAACACAATGAATTCCAACTTCCACCTAGATCCCAAATGAAGTAGTATGTGACATCCTTGTGGACACTAAACCAACTACAAACCAGTATCATCAGGACCAACCACATGTCTTGCATCCTAGCACCCAAAACTTGTGTTGATGATGTAGAAGACAAAATGTCACCAGAAGCCAACTTCGTAGAAGATCTATGAAACCTCTTCTTCCCTGTATCCACCCACATAATATATATTGGACTAAAATCCTGATCATCACCAACATGCGTTGAAAAAGATGTAGCTACAAGCGAACCATATACACTCATACCAACTGTATCAACAATTGGTGTAGCCACATCAAAATATATGGACACAAGAACAAGACTAACTGCCACAACAGAAAACTGAACCAAATCTGCGGTTGATGAAAACTCATAATCATCAACATGTGCACCATAATCAGAACACAGATCAACAACTACATGCATACTGCTAAACTCATCGTAGGATGGTTCAACTGACATAGAAGTGGCTGCTGATATGATAGTATCCTCGCATGCTCCTACTCCCACTATTGTTGCATCGCCATCAAATACATGATCCGAGGAACTCGTGCCAACAAATGCATCATTTGACTTAACCGAACATGAATTCTCATCACATTCCACCTCAATTGTGTTGAACTCATATAGTGTCTCATAAGAAATGTCCCACAAATATGAAGCTGCAACTATCATAACATTTTGCTCTTCGAAAAAACAATATCATGCTCTGCTCAAATCTTGGATTCCAAATTAGTCGGGTCATCCGTTTGTGATTTTGATTCATCTCATTCACTAGCACATCCAATTGTTTCCCAATACACTGTATCTCGATATCACCATCCTTTGGCCGAAAAGTACGCCCTCTGTGGGTATAATGAATTCCATGCCTTCTATCACCATTCATAATGCTGAAAACCAAGCCCTTTACCTATGGGTTGAAAGAAAAGTGATGAGCACTCCTCACAGTGTAATGCCGATAAAAACTCTCAATCTCTGTCAAGGGCTCATCATCATCAAACTAGGAATCGGAAGATGGCTCCAATCTCTAACTCCAAACTATTGGTCAGGCAGGATCCTGGGCAACCCTCTCAGCAAACCCAACCAAAAAATCCCTATTGGGAAGCATTGTAGCCAAGGTCTCTACAATCTTACTCACCAATCGTCATATAGCACAAGAGCCTTGAAAGAGAGTACCCTCAGATATACTGTATGAAACCTCCCGCAAATCCAAGCTCTCAAGAAAATACTCCTTGAATGACTCAGTATAGTAGAAATTATATGTGGAAGCATCAATCTGCTCCCCCACAATCCACAGCTGATCCCTTTGAAAATGTGACAATGCGAACTATCTAATGCTACTAGCTATATGAAAAGAAAAAATAGATTCACTTCCAGTAGAAGGTAGCAAATCACCATGAGAGCTCGTCTCCATTGATGCTATCACCTCCTCTGTACATACTACACTCATATCGTAGACGAATGTGTTTGCTACATCATCATGTCCCTCATCCTCAACCGTAGAAGCAAACTCACCACCCACAATATGTAACTAAACAAGGTCTGGGGTTGGTGTCGACTGTACCCATTCTAACTCCATGATAACATTATCCAACTATGACTATGACTCCTAAAGAGCCAACTGAGTATACTGAAGAGAGTCCACAGTCACCTCCAGCCCCCGGGTGAGCTCAGCCACCTCTTCCTCTTTTCCTAACAACATCTCATAGCAGGTGCTACCCCACTCCAAAAGGTAATCCCTATCAGTTGTTTACCGTGCAGGTAAAAATAAATCAACACATACAAACAATAGGAACACAAATAGCAGAACTCCTTAGATTATTCACATATACCAGAACATTACATTATGCTTGATTAAATGATTTACAATGATCCCAGATGGGGTATAAATACTTTTCGCCAAATCTTCCCGAAGGAGTCCGTTGGCCACATACAATGTGTCCGCTACAAACTATTTACCGACAATGTCGGCTACAAAGTACAAAATCACCAACGACAATCAAGTCGACTGACATCATCCCCCCCAGAAAGAAAAGTCATCTCTGGATGACAATTACAAAATATCTGAGACAAATTAACAAAATAGAATACATTGACTGACTAACAAGATAGATCTGTTTCTGCGACACCAATATCACATTCGTCCCAAGCCTGCACCAAACTAGTGTCCAACCCATGCTGCATTAGTAGCCTCTGCTATGACAATACTGTATCCTTAATCAAGCTGACTTTGATAGCCACCCGTGCCGATTTCTTTGTTTCCAACTCCTGGGTACCCTGAGCCAAGTGTCGCTGCACTGCCTCCAACTGGATGATCAACTCCTTCCGAGCTCTCTATGCATCCACCAGGACAGCCTCACGTCCAACACCTACTCCAAGTGCCTCTGGTACACAGACACTCCATGCCTGCAGCAACTCCAAGTCTTCATAAACTAGTCATACTTCCCACGAATAATATTCGCAATGACTGGGGGTCCAGGGGGCAACGCCCCCGACAGGGTCGAGGGGCAGCACCCCCGCAGGGTCCTAGAACACACTTATTTTGTGATTTCTTCTGATCTCACACTCTTTCTAGCAACCGTCGATGCTTCCCCTTCCCTTTGGCATCATCCGTTACTCATTTTGAACTATTTGAATCCATCGTCGTTTTTTTTTTTTTGGTTTTTTTTCTTGTTTATTATTATTATTATTATTATTATTATTATTATTATTATTTTAAAATTTATTTTTTCCAACAAAAAATACAACTGCTCAATTTTCCCTCCCAACCTCGCCAACCTGCGACGACGAGGGAGATGGTCGATCCTGGTCATTTTGCAACGACGACGAGCTCTTCCTTGCATGGTATATCTTCAGCTTCAACCCATTGACTGCCTGATGCACTTCTTGGTCATCCAAGGTCCACAATTTTATTGCTCCATTGTCGCCTACCTCCCGAATCTGGTATGCTCCGACCCATCTAACCTTAAACTTTCCTGGCTTGATTTCGTTCTGTCTATCATACTTGAGTACCAACTGCCTCGGTTGAAACCTGTTGAGTTTGAGATACTTGTCATGCCATGCCTTACGTCTGTTCTGTGTCACCTCCATCGCCCACTGTGCCTGTGGTCATCGCACATCTAGATTATTTCCTTGCTGTCGGCACCCTTCAACTAATTTTATGGTGCGATGCATTATTTTCCTTATTGTGCGGTTCATTCACCATGTACCGAATGGTGGGATCTTTCTTTTTTCTGGGTTTGGACTGTATGTTCTTCCCCTTAGCTTCAGCTGTAACCGCCCTTCCTTCTTCCACTTCTCTGTATTCCTTCAAACATTCATTTTCCGCTTTTTTCTCACCTTCGTCAACCCTTAACATATTACAACTCGAAAAGAGTTCGTAGTCTTCTATCTACCAGTGGAAAAGGCCATTCACCGACTCTAAGTCGTCGTCATTCGATCCTTCTAGTCTCAATACTCCTCTGTCGTTCGGTTCCATTCTCCTCTTTCCTTCGTCGTCACTTTCACCTTCACCTTCTAAATCTGACGATGCTGCCTCCTCACCTACCATTTGTGTGTGCAGGTCAATTATGAATCTTTTGCCTCCGCACTCCATTGATAGGGTATTTCGTTTCCAATCATGCTTTACTTTTGCTTGCACCAACCAATTCCGTCCCAGAATAGCATCATATCCTTTTCTTTTCAATGGAATGACCACGAAGTCCAATAAAAATGGTTGCGTTCCAATAGTTACCAATTGCGCCCTCAAAGTTCCCAACGGTTTGATCTCGTGCTGGTCTGCCGTGACCAACTGGAATCTAGGTTGCCACAACGTCGGCTTTCCCAACTTCTTCCAGGTATCTTCCGATAACACATTCATGCCGAACCCTCCGTCGACAATTGTGTCTGTTAGAACATTTCCCAAAATTCCCATCTCGATGACCACTAGATGCCTTCCTGTTGTGAGTGCTAGAAGCATTGGGTCTATTGTCGTCATTGCACTACTATCCCTTCTTGTGTCCTCCATTGCTTTTGGAAACGGTGTATAATTCAGAATGGTCGTCCATAACTGGGGCATTGTGAGGTCACTTATCTTGACCAGTACCTCCGTTTGTAAGATTTGTCGTACAATGTTTTGTTCCGCAAAGTTCCCTGCCAAGGTGCCGGTGGTGTCCTTCAACTGAGATGTTTCCACCTACAATGCCTTTTCAATCTCCATCCGCGCTTCCCCAAATTTCCTCTTTTCTTCGGCCGGGTCCGGGTATTCTTTTGCTTGCTTCCGCATAATTGCCAGAACCACTTCCTCATCCGCCCCGACAGTGATCAAGTTTACTCCGGATTTAGGACACTTGGCATCTTCATGATCGCGGGGTCCGCACCATCTGCATAATAGTTTTGGTGTGTTTCTCGTTGTACAATCCCATGCAAAATGACCCCACAAATTACATGCTCGACATTGAACGATTGGCTGTCCATTCGCATCATACTGGATTTGACTTCGGCTGCCATTGTTATTGTTATTGTTTGCATTGTTATTGTTGTTTTTCCCTCTGCTATTATTTATGTACCCACCCGAAGTGGCACCATCAATGTTTGCGTTTATGTTCCCTTCGGACGTGGAAGCTGCCTGTGTCAAGAGCACTTGTTGATGTCCTCTGGTTTTCATGTTGAAGGGGCATTCTTTTGTGGAATATCCCATGATCTGACATATGTCGTAAAATTGGTTCTTTGGACAGGACCCTTTAGTCTTACATTCTGTGCACCACAGCTCGCTTCCTTTTGCTTCCTTATGCATGTTTTTAAACTCTTTCATCATGCGGATCATGTCCTTCTGTAGGGCACGGACCTTCTTGCTACTGTTTTCATCATCACTGTTATTCTCGCCCGAGGACTCGTCGTCATCTGAGTCGAAAGAACTATTCTTCTTCTTCTTTTTCATCCTCTACTCGCTCTCGAGGTTCAATGCTCTGTTGTATGCTTTTGTGTATGACGACGGCGGCACAATTTTCATTTTCTTCTGCAACTTCGGGCGTAGACCTTCCATGAACCATCTTTTCTGAAGTCCATCCGTTAGCTTATTTTCTATTTTATTTATCAAATCTTTTAATTTCCTAGCATAGACGTAGATAGTTTCATTCTTCCCCTACTTAGTATTGAAGATCTCTCCAACAATTTCATTATCATCACGCAACAATTGAAATTTTGCGAAAAACTCCTTTTTAATGTTATTCCAATTGTTTAGCTTTTGTGGATCTATACTAGTAAACCAATCAATTGCAACACCCCATAGGGTTGCCGGAAATTGCCTCATCCATTCGTCTTCATCAGTTATGCCATTTTCCCTCTAGATCATTTCACATGTTTTACAGTGTTGGATGGGATCGATCGTACCATTGCCATCAAACTTTGGCAGCTTTTCTTTTGGTCCTGCCATCACAACTGGGTTTTGGAAACAGGCGTTGCTCAGTCCTGCAATAGTGGCACTATTCACTACCACACCATGGCTTTGCACTCCCGCACCGGCAATCTGCACTCCCACACTGGCAACCTTCTCTCCCACACTGGCGGTCTCAACAGCTGCAAACCTTGGTGAAGAAGGCTCTTCTGAAGTTGTCCCCTGCGGAAGTGTATCCCGAACGAAGAGTTCACTCCACGCTTGTGCTCCCCCAACACTCCGAGCCGTGCGAGTCGATTTTTTCCGTCTAGATTCTCTTCCCTCGGCGAATACAAATTCAAAAACTCCTCCCTTGCTTCTTCCACCAACTCCACCCACTGTCAAGTCTCCTCCAATAATTCTTCCGCGCTTCTGTGTCTGTCAACAATCTTTTGGAACCTCCTTTTGCGTTCAGCTTGCTATGCCAAAATTAAATTTTCTTGCGCAGTACGTATTCCATCTTTTCCCTTTATCTTATTTCGATCCTTGTTAAGCTGATTTGGCATTAAGCTTCATTCCTCCCTCCTTCCAGGTTCATAGGGCAACAGCGCCAAGTGTTTACCGTGCGGGTAAAAATAAATCAACGCATACAGACAATAGGAACACAAACGGCAAAACTCCTTAGATTATTCGCATATGCCAAAATATTACATTATGCTTGATAAGATGATTTACAATGATCTCGGACGAGGTATAAGTACTTTCCGCCAAATCTTCCCGAAGGAGTTCGTCGGCCACATACAATATGTCCACTACAAACTATTTACCGATGACATCGGCTACAAAGTACAAAATCACCGACGACAATCAAGTCGGCAAACATCAACAACTAACTGAGAGTAACTATGCTTCAAGATCCTAACAGCCTCTCGAAGTGCAGTAACCTCTGCTAGAGAAAGAGTACTATCACCATGCTCATCAAACATAGGAGTACCCCAACCCAATGTAGCTAACATCTGATGGATAGCATCATAATGCTCAAGAGCTAAAGAAATGTTACTATCACTCACCTTCAGCTGACAAGTCACATGATGCCTCTATAATCCTTGACTCTTGTGCAAGCTCTCTGTCTCACTAACTACACTGAGATAGAAAACTAAATTAGAACTCTCCACCACAAGATCGCGCTCATACAAGTGCTATCTTCCTTGCACAATTCTACATCCAACATGCAACTGCCATGTACCTCAACCAACTCATCCGAAGAAATGGAAACCTTTTTCGTATCAATCTCTTAGCATGTCTCAACTTCCACCTCAATAATAAGATCCTGCAAGCATTGATCATGGGACTCATCCAAAACCTCCTCCGATCCATCACCCAATATCTGACAAGGGGTGTCATACCCAGTACATCTCATAGCATCATCAAATGGATCATCAAATGTGCCCATACTATCTGAATCAACATCTCCTGACAAAGCCTCAACTACAGACTCCTAACTCTGCACACATGACTCAACACTAGGCTGCAAATCAGTAATACTAGAGCATAAACCCAAATCTATTGACTCTGTTGAAACACCCACGTCACCAACATCATAGCTGAGTGACTCTCTACGTGCCTCTGTCCCACCTAAGTAAGCAATTGCCTCCTGCACTGTAGCAACACCATGAGATCTCACATACAAATCTCCAATAATAATCCTATCCTCAAGAGAGCCGAAAGTATTAGTGGTAACAATTGGATCAACTACCTCTACATTAACTGTAGCAACAGCTTTGAGAGCCTCAACCTGCAGAAGCTCAGTGTCGCTATCCTCTGTTGCCACTGACACAACCACATGTCCCTGTGAAATAAGTCCATTGTCAACACTATAAATAGAACTAGCAGGTGTCGTAGTAAATATAGGTACATCTGCATCACGGAATCCTATCAGGAAAAACTCAAGCTTCCTTTCTTGCAACCTCGATGTCAACCTTCTAAAGGTAGAAACCATATACCTCGTTGCCCTTTCAATTGTCTTTGGATCTGACAAGCTCTTTGTTAATCTGTGTTGATGAAGCTTAAGTTTCTCCATACTCTCTTGCAAAGCATTCATCTTCACGCTAGCTTCCTCATTACTCCATCGATTTCTAGAACTATCAGCCCTCGTCTGGCTGTCCGTGACTAGAAAATGCTAGAGTGCTGGTCACTCCAAATGCAATAGAAAATCTGACAATAATATAAATTTCCTACCCCGCAGGATGGCAGGAAACCGCTCTGATACCACTATAATAATCCCAACCAGTTATAACTTTGTGAAACACCAAATCCTTCTCAAATTCAGTTGTTTGACATTTTTGTCAAACACATTGCAAGAAAGCTTTGATACCAATGTAATAACCTCAACTAGTTATAACTTTGTCAAACACCAATTTCTTCTTTAATTCAGTCATTTGACATTTCTTCAAACATTTTGCAAGAAAGCTCTGATACCACTATAATATCCCTTGACCAAACTAACTGATTTTAGCTCAAGGAATATTGTCAAACACTTGTATGTTGCCTTACTCTTTTCTAATTTTTTTGTGTTTCAGATTGTTTGATATAGTTTGAATGATGCTAAGAAATTTAGAATGTTCGCAAATGATATTACAATACCTCTTACAATGAACTAATATGCAAGTGCAGTTTTTTTTGGTATTTTCAATGCATATACATGGAAACTAGATATGGAATGCATACCTATAGCCAACTAACATTTTGACAAACAATTAGCATACAACTATTATGCTTATCATATATGCTATTAGATGGACATTTTGTCAAACAAATGGTATGCAACATATATCTCCTTATTTGAATTCATTCCCATGTACAATGTTGCTATGAATTTGCCAAGACAAATGGGCTCACAATAAGTGACTACAGCAATGCCAAATCTGATTCTGAATCAGCAAAATTATATGCCTAAGATTACAATGCTAACTACTAATAGTTGCAAGAGGAACCTGATAATAGTGATGCCCACGGATAGAGATGAAAGTTGCAATCGAAATCAAGCATAAATACTGTAGCGCGGGTACTATAGTGCAGCACTATTCACGTGTACTGTAGCAGCAAGGAAAAAACAATTACTAATGGCTGCGAAAGATGAGTATTCAGGTCTGCACTCATTAGTCCTTCACTATTCTTCAAACTCTTCAGTTATTCCTTAACTTTAAGTACAAATAGAACTCCAGAATGAAGTTATCTTAAATGCCAAATTTAGTGGATATTTTACCACCTCAAATGGTTGCAACACTGAAGAATTGATGCTCTTCAATGGCCAACTAGAACCAAAAACCCTTAATTTTTTCCCCCAAGTTTATATCAAATGCAATTGATAATAATCGGATGCTTAACAATGAAGCTCTTGCCTCTATTTATTCTTTTCCTTCACCCTTCTAGAAGGAAATAAAATATTATTTAATTGCACTCTCTGGAAATTTCCCCCTTTCCAATACAATAATTAGTTGTATTTCTAGAAAATGCACTCTCTAGAAGCTTCCCCCTTTCCAATACAATAATCAATTGTGCTTCTAGAAAATTAAATAATTAAATATAAAGTCACCTTTAGATTTATTTATTTGTAGACTTTAATTTAATTTATTTCTCCTTATCTCTCCACTTAGCCTTCGAAGAATGAAAAGCTATGAACTCCATTGAGGGTCTAAAAGATGGGGAACATTACATACCTTCATGAGAGTTTTTATCCGGTTCATCAAGTGTTTCATCAACCAAACTAATATCTTCATCGACGTTATCTCCTCAAACTTCCTCCTGTTCATATGTCGTATGCAATTTTGTTTCATCATCACTATACAATTCTTGTAAATTACCATCTCCTTCATCCAATACCCTTTGAGAATGCACTTATCCATCAACTTGCTCACCATGGTGGATTGAGAAAAAATTTGGACCATTTGTTTCAACATGTTTCTAATACTCTCTATCTAACAAGGCTGAAATTTCTTCCACACTGAGAATATCATCTTCCTCATTTTTACATTCACTGTCATCTATTGGCATATGAGTATCATCATAGGCAGACTCTTCTTCAGACTGGCCAAAAACTTCCTGTCCATTCAAACCTAAAAGATCATTATGTTCGTAGCAGTTTAGTATATCTTTCTTCTTCTCCATCAGCTTCTTCCAATATTTGAAAAAGAAGCTTCATATTAGGGTTACTTGGTGAGACTCCCAACTCAGAAAAATTATTTATAAATCCCACGTATGATGGCATGATGTTTGATGGAATCTCATGATAAATGTTTGTCATCCTCATATACAAATGCATTGAAGACTCCCCTTCAAATCTCTCCAAACAAAAAAAGGCATCAAGTGGAGACATGTCAAGATCTTCTTCCATACTACACTTTTGATCTTCATAATGTTCATAACACATCTCATCTTCCTCGCTTGCATCATGAATTTCATATTAGAACCATTGTTCAAAATCTTTCCAAGGTGATAAACTTTGTGTAGGTAGTGATTCATATGCCTGTCTCACATTATCTTTCAATGTCTTGGCAAATAGCTTCATCACCTGATCTTTTGCATCGATCTCATCTTCTTTGAATGTATAAAATGCATCCAAATGTTGAAGTGTTGATTCATTCCATTCTCCACGGTACTTTGGTACAAGTTGTGAAAGTTTTGGGGATATCTTGCTAGGTTCATAATCAAAATTACTAATATACAATGGCCTGATGCCATCTAGAATAAAAGCTCTTCTTTGAAATGATCGGATACATTTTAAAAATAATCCAACATCTCCTTCAGAGTCTTCTCACTCAGCAAAGCTACCAACTAAAATTTAATTGAGTAGAGTCGCCACCTCTTTAGAGGGATGTATTGATTCTGGATCTTCTAGGTTCTCACTTCCAGCTACGCACGCTTCCAATCAAATATATAAAATTGCTTTCTGATTCTGGTCTACAAAATCAGAAATTCTGGGTCACTTTACAATATATATTGTGAGAAAATCTCCCCCGTAGAGTCATGTCATGTCCCCATAATTATAAGATTTAATAATAAAATTAAAAATAAATTATAATATAGTTGTTTATTATTATTATTATAATTATTAAATATATATATATATATATATATATATATATATATTTCAAATATGATAAGGAAAATAATATTTATTTATTTTTATCAAGAAACGGCCAAAGCCATGTGTTATATTGAATTTACAGAATTCTCGGTTCAAACAGGCACTGGTAGGAAAGAATGGAGCAAGAAAACCTCCAGTCTTGCCTAGGACCGAAGTCCTATATTATACAATTTAAAAGAGGCATACCCTAGTTTATATGAAACTTCATACATGTTTATAGAAAATTTGATGAAGCAATTAATAATAAATTTTGAAAGGGACATAATCTAAAGAGAGGCAAGGTTTCGACCAAAATTCAGCAAGGATCTTGCCATGAAGAATTGATCCACCAACCATCTACATGACATAATACAGCTACCTTCTAATATGGGATTAGTACCAAATCAATGTGATCATAAAAAATGGGAGGAGTAAACAGACCAATCAACATACTGAGAGACTCTTCATACAATAAGAATCATAGATTGTACCAATGGAGTTAATCAAAAGAGTTTTATAATATGCTTTATGTGAATCTTTATCTAGAATCTCATCCCATTACCTATTCAGTTTACAATTTATACTTAAGAGTGGATTAGATTTTTAGGGTCCTTATCTTGTTCGAATAAATAGATCAATCTAGATTATATTAACTAAATTCAATAATTTTAGATGTTCATTGATTCTACTTATTCTTATCATATACTTATGAGTTTAAGAGGAGAAGTTTGAATCAATACCCAACTTGAATTCATTCATATTGCCTAATTAAGATTGTAAAATAATCAGTAACAGGGAAATTGATAAACACTTTGCTCTATTTAAAGCTCTAATCTTAGTATTCTACTTAACTTAATTATGTTCTGCTAAATATATAAAGTCTTCTCCCTCCACTCCTTTATTTGCCAATTTATCAGCTTCTAAATTCCCTTCACGATAAATATGTTGTATTCTAATCTCCTCAAATTGGTCTATAAAATTAAGTATACTTACTAGTTTAGCATTTAATATCCAATTCGGTGTTTTGTCACTTTCTGATTGCATTTAGGATAATTTGTGAATCACCTTCAATAATTAACTTTTTAATATTCTTTTTTATGCTTAATTTTAATCCTTCTTTTAATGCTTCCAATTCAACTATATTATTAGTTACATTACCTAATGGTTTAGCTCATTTTAATATCCAATCTCCATTTTCTGATCTAACTATACAGCCCAGTCCTACTTTGCTAGGATTCCCTCTAGAGGCTCGATCAAAGTTTAATTTCTTCCATCCTATCAGAGGTGCAACCCATTTACATTCTTTCCTGGCTATAGTATCCTTTCTAGAATAAACTAATGGAGAATTAATCAAATGTAGCCATTTTTTCCTCATATTCCCATCCCATGCTGAGAATGTACCTTCCGCTTGGGGTGTGTTTCCGAGATGGCAATTCATAACTTCTGTGATGGCTGCCTCGATTTTATTGAAAAAAGTTATCTTACTAAGTTCTAAATTTTGAATACTCATTTATTTCTTTCCTTCCATATTTCCCACAATGATTGCAGGTGTAATATTCCATAATTTTTCATAGACACTAATCCTATTATTAACTAGCCAACCACTAAGAAATCCCTGGATATCCTAAGGTATAGGGGATGTCCAATTCAATTTATTCTTAACCCAATACCAACAATCTTGTGCGAAGGGGCAGTTAAACAAAATATGCTCCATATTTTCAGATTTATTTTTGCATAGACTACATCTGGATGGTCTTTCAAATCCCATTTTAGAGAATCTATCAGCTGTAAGAATCCAATTCTGAATTGCCACCCAAAGAAAGATACCAGCCTTAGGTAGGCATGCTAAATCCCAGCATAAATCCAAGGGTATATCAATATTATCTCATCTTTGTGAGTTAATTATAAGATCATATCCTAGCTTAACTTTGTATATTCCATCATTAGATGCTCCCCAGATGAGTTTATCTGCTCCATTATTGTGATTCACAAATTCACAGATTATGGTGTTGGAATGATCAGTCAATAAGTGGCCATTGTGGAAGGTAGCGATCCTAATAAAAGAAATCATAAACAAGTGACGCAATATGTATATAAGTAAGGAAAATATTACGATATGATGGAGATAAGAAATAGAGGTGATACTTAAGAAGATGAAATTTAAACATATGAAGATTATATATAAATGGATAGAATAACTATGAGTTATGGAAAGTCATCAAAAGATACATCTACTCATATATGAAGACTCATAACCTTCTATATACAAAAAAGAAAAAAATAAATTATATAAAATATCTATTGCAAGCAACTATGAGATGGATAGAAGAATACTACAATTGCACTAAATTCTAATAAGCATGAAGGCATGATATAGAGCATGAGTGAGAGTAAGATTGAATGATATAGAGATAGCCAAAATTGGGTTGAGGACTTTGTTGTCTACATATCATTCTAAATATAAGAAATAGAGGTGATACTTAAGAAGATGAAATTTAAACATATGAAGATTATATATAAATGGATAGAATAAGTATGAGTTATGGAAAGTCATCAAAAGACACATCTACTCATATATGAAGACTCATAACCTTCTATATACAAAAAAGAAAAAAATAAATTATATAAAATATATATTGCAAGCAACTATGAGATGGATAGAAGAATACTACAATTGCACTAAATTCTAATAAGCATGAAGGCATGATATAGAGCATGAGTCAGAGTAAGATTGAATGATATAGAGATAGCCAAAATTGGGTTGAGGACTTTGTTGTCTACATATCATTCTAAATACATAAAGGAGTAGAGAGAAAGATATCTCTTACAAATTATAGTAGTTAGGTCGAATCTTGAGGCATCCTAATAAGGGACATTACAGCGGTATCAAAGCATGTTCCTGCCATCCTACAAGGTAGAAATTATACAAACATCAAATAAGCGAAAGAAATTTTTTTATTTTATTTTTTAAAATGTCCATCATGCAATCACGAGAAATATGACATCATGATTCAGTTCAGGTCCAATAAATCTCAAAGGAAGACACATTTAATTGTGGCAATATCTATTCAAAGCAATACTAAAAGCATAAGGAACAAATTGAGATCATCTTAGAAGGATATGTGACAAAAAGAGTTATTTATAAGAAATTTTTTTTAAAAGGGCATTCAAAATGGATGTTGTGATTCCTAAAGGGAATCTAGAAAACCAAAAGATCTTTGTAGAGGGCATTTTTGAAAGCTGATCACACAGGACATTCTTAATGAATGTTGACCATAGAGGGCATTCTTAAATGTTAGCCATAGAGGGCATTCTTGAGTGTCGGCCATAGAGAGCATCCTCAAATGTCAGCCACAAAGGACATCGCATGAATGTCGGCCATAGAGGACATTCTTGGATGTTGGCCATAGAGGGTGTTCTTGGTGAACACCACCATGCCTGGTAGAGGGCGCTTGTAGTGAATGTCACCATTGTTGGTAGAGAGTGTTCTTAGTGAGCACTGCCATTGTGGGCAAAGGGCATTCTTATATAATGTCGCCATTATGGGCAAAGAGTTTTATTTTTACATTCTAAATCAAAAAAACTTATTCATGAGAGACAAGAAGCAAGTATCAAAGGAAAATGACTACAATACATCCAGATAAGTTTTACTTTTTGAATTATTGGTATTTTCAATTAAGTATTATCATCTTTTGATTTGATATTTATATATATGATGATTCTAATCTTATTTTAATATTTATGTTTCAGGGTCATTGGAAAAGGTATCAGAATTGCTTGAGGGCAAACAATTTGAGAAAGGGCGGACTATCATGTCCCCATAACTATAAGATTTAATAATAAAATTAAAAAATAAATTATAATATAGTTTATTATTATATATATATACATATATTTCAAATATGATAAGGAAAATAATATTATATAATATATATTGGTCAATATAAAGTTAAACATATCATCTATTATATAATTATCATATAATTTATATGATGAATACAATAATACGATAAAAGATTAAATTAATAAAAATATAATATAATATAGTGTGACTAAATAATAATATTTTAATAAAAGTATAATAAATTTAAGATATTGATATACAACATAAATCTTAAATATATAATAAAATATTATTCTAAACATAAATTTAGGAAATTGTATTTTGAAAATTATTCAACAATATATAAATCATGAGTTATCAAATGAACTAACACAACCATTCGAAAAGGTGTCTCTACTATCATTGAACATATAAAAAGAAAATCAAGCTGAGCATTATGGGGACCTCATAGAAGATAATGAAAGGATCTATCGAGACACTTAGTATCTAAGTCCGGAAGGAATAGAAGACAGTGAACAATTTCCTATTTTCTACTTTAATTGGTATATGATCATATTAGGGACAATAATAATCATAAGTACAAGAAGAGAAAATGATAGATATACAATCATCTCACACATATACTTTTAACTCCTTGCTAAGAAAATTACAGTCAACGAATGCATAATAATGGGGGAGACTAAGAGACGATAAGACAAGAAGAAAACAAATAATACAGTACACCAACCATGATAGCAATGGGCGTACAATAGTGCACAAGAAAGAGCATCAGATAAGTAATATAGTTACCATACTCATCGGACACAATCACAATGTAATTGTAGTGGCTGTTAAGAAGAAGGTGGAGACGTTTAGACTTATTCAGAAGTGATGATATACAAACTAGATGACCATAGAATATTGGAAGAGAAGATTATTGGTCAATAACAGGAAGATTACAGAGATTTTTGAACGGTCAAATAAGCAATAATAAATACCTAGAAATCAACGGATGAAGTTCTATAAATTTATATTATCTAAATAGGGAACATTGGCATATGTTTATATTGGGATCTCAAAACGTTGGCATGATATATCTGATATATGCTTATATGACAAGATGACATATAGAGTATCACAGATAATTACACATTTTAGAAAAATGAATATTAATAGCGACCAAAATTGAAAAGGAATATCCGATTGGAAAAATATACTGTTGACGGAAATGAATACATTTAACACCTAAAAATATGATCTTCAAGAATCAGAGACGATGTATACAGGCAAACATCCCATTCGGCAAAATCAAAATATTCACATAGCAGCTACAGGGAAAAAGAAAAGAATATGAAACAATGACAAGGAACAGTGCTAGTATAGATGTTGCCATCAGGAGTCCAAATGATCCTATCAATACAAAGCGAAGCCCCGTCACAATCATATACAGTGATTAAATTAATTATTAAGCATTGAGGGATAATATGGTGTTGGAACGATCAATCAATAAGTGGCCATTATGGAAGGTAGCGATCCTAATAGAAGAAATCATAAACAAGCGACGCAATATGTATTTAAGTAAGGAAAATATTAAAATATGATGGAGATTAGAAATAGAGGTGATACTTAAGAAGATGAAATTCAAACATATGAAGATAATATATAAATGGATAGAATAACTATGAGTTATGGAAAGTCATCAGAAGACACATCTACTCATACATGAAGACTCGTAACCTTCTATATACAAAAAAGAAAAAAAAAATTATATAAAATATATATTGCAAGCAACTATGAGATGGATAGAAGAATACTACAATTGCACTAAATTCTAATAAACATGAAGGCGTGATATAGAGCATGAGTGAGAGATTGCACTAAATTCTAATAAACATGAAGGCATGATATAGAGCATGAGTGAGAGTAAGATTGAATGATATAGAGATAGCCAAAATTGGGTTGAGGACTTCGTTGTTTGCATATCATTCTAAATACATAAAGGAGTAGAGAGAAAGATATCTCTTACAAATTATAGTAGTTAGGTCGAATCTTGAGGCATCCTAATAAGGGACATTACAAGTCGCCAATTTGTTGGTTACCAAAATTGCAAATTAAAAATCCTAGAGCCTACCACTTCTCCAATAAGATTTCACAATCAATTATGGCCAACGAACGAGAATCACCTTGATTCCCTTGCACTCTATGCTTTGCTACACATAGGCGGGTAGACCTTCACCTCAAACCTGATTACCTGGATCAAAGCTTTTATATAGCAAATTTAAGCTTAGTGAGTTCTCTTATTGGCTAAATCCTTGAACTCGATCAAAATGAAGTTAAATGTTGAATGTTTGAATTGAATGAATATTTTGTATAATATTATCAATAATTCATTTGATGTTTGCAAGAAGAAAGATATAAATTTTCTGACTTCAAAAATCCAATAATAATACTTCAATGGTTCAAACAACCAGTGCCTTTGCTTGTTTAGGCAACAAAGTCAACTACAATGAAGATTATCACGTGCAACTTTATAAAGTTCTATGCACGTAAACAATAAACAAATTAATAATCAAGATGCAATAGATCAAATATATACACAATTTTAAAGTAGTCCAGATTGCACTTTTAACTCCTAGGGTTAGGAGACAAACTGGACACAAATACAAAAACAATTCAATATTTCACTATATCTATGATGATCAAGTTTAAAATGCTAGAAATGACCATGCACGCAAATCAAATGCAATTTAAATCTCCGTGCCTTCTAAATTAGCAAAAAGATAGAAAAGGCTTTTATTAATCATTAAAAAATAATTTTTAAGTCTTATGTTACAAAGCCATATTAAAACTCCTTATCTCCCCATACAAATGAATATGAATGCTTATCCTCTTCTTGAATGTTGTATATGTCTTGTAATGTTTTCTTTTGTTCTCAAATGATTCATCTTCCTTTTATATCTAACTTGTATAGGATGATGACTTTTCCAATTTATGTTTATGTCTTTTCATAACTAATACTGTGAAAGAGTATACCGATTGTAGTCATCTAATGAACCATATTAATACTTTTAATAAAAACTATAACATTGCATTTGTGACTTTGGGGTTGTGTAGTACATTTGTGAATCATCTTAAGAATTTGATAGATTTTCTTCCACAATGGTGATATGGCAAGACCTACTCGACATCATCCACCATTTTTTGCAAGTCTTCTTTGACATGGAGTCCTCTCCACTTTGTTTCTCAACTCCATTATAGTTTTGGTGCCTCCAAAACAACATCGTGGCATGCATAATTTGCTATCTAGGCAAGTTCTTTGTGCATTCTCTCAATCACGACTATTGAACAATATTGCCCTATTCATCCACCATCCACCAATGCTTCTATTTTGATGTCTGATGATACTGTGCTATTGATGATGTTGATGCCACTAATACACACTCCTTTTCATTTTGTCGGTCTTTTCTACAGTCATTCTTCTTTGACATCAACAACTGCAAATGGGATACTTTGTCTCTCCCTAGACATGCACCATACCTTAGAAATATGGTGGTCCTGAAACGTTGATTATATGTGTGTATTTCATAGCACATGATACAGTATTATGTTATCATTGGCTATGTATTAGTTTCAGCATCCTATTTGTGTCAACAAATGAATCGAACAAATAAGGCTGAGGCTTTTGTCTTGTTTGGAAAACTTTCAACTTTGTCGAGTGATATCCTGTGGTCATTTCTGTAGACCTCTTATGTAATTTCCGGCATTCCCTACTGAGAAGTTGAATGTCGTAGATTGAGGCTTCTTGTATAGAAAGTTTCTACAGACTTCATCTGGACAAGGAGATCCCAACTGCAGTGCCATAAAATGTTCTTCAATAATCATTTCCATGTGCTGACTGGTAAGAAATTCAGCTTCTTCTAGTGATGATCCCAACTGTTTATCAGATTGTCTCTGCTAATATATGCAGCAAGAAATCTCTGCAAGCGGGCTTATAGGATGTTATCTCCTGTATGTTTTATCATCTCCATTTCCCATAGTTTCTGGCATGATAATCTCGGGGCTTTGGCATTGATGTGCCCATTATTTGAAACAACTTTTAGCCCTGAAACTCGTTAATTTCATCTATTTCCTCTGTAAGATGCATATCTGATCATTTCCTTGAATCAAGTTATAAAGTCCTCTTGGCACTCCAATGTAGCATCTTCAGATTTATAGTTATGAGCTATCACCACTGGGAGCAATCTATTATTAATTGCTACTAATTTTGACCCCAAATTTTGCAGTTTTTTATCAGAACAATTGCACACCATTTCATATATCACTTTGGTTAAGCCCCAATCCATCCTCCTCATGACTCAAGATTTGGTGTACTATCATTCAACGCTGTAACTTTTCTTGATACTATTTTCAATCATTTCAAAATCTCTACAGAATTTATTACAATGATAAGAGCATCCATATCTACTGAGACTACTTCAGTTTATAGGTAGTTCAAGAACATCTCATTGTATAATACGTTAAGCAAGTCCTTTAACAATTGAAGTTTTTCCACATCTCCAATAATAATGAAAATATTTATGTTCTCTTTGAAAGAATCTTTCCAAAGCTCTGTATTTTTTCTCAAGATTCTGGTCAGTATTTGTTTATGAGATCATGTGACATCAATGATTGCCTCTTTTCAACTTTCCAACATCATAACCCAAAGCCCCGACTTTTGCCAAAAAATAGGGCTCTGTCATTAGTTATCCATTTCTAATTCATATAACATCATAATGATTAACCATTATTTCAATTTCTCATGAAATCTAACGATTAACCAACACTTCCATTTCACATGAACCATAACAATTAGCTAATTTAGCCAAATCAACTCACATCACATGAAGTCTCAATGGCTATGAAGAATAGTTTAGATTTAAGCAAAAATACCTCTATCTCTCTCTCTCTCTCTGTTCGTCCGTCCTAGCATCCATCCATCTACCTATCTACTTATCTTTCTACCTATCTATCTATCTATTTGTCTATCTACCTATCTGCCTATATCTATCTACCTATCTACCTACCTACCTATCTACCTTTCTACCTACCTATCTACCTATCGATCTATCTATCTACCTATCTATCTACCTACCTATCTAACCTAGCTAGCTAGTGATCTATCTGTCTATCTATCTATCTATCTACCTACCTATCGTCCTTCTACCTACCTATCTAGACCTACCTATCTATCTATCTATTTATCTAACTGTCTATCTACCTAGCTACCTATCCATCTACCTACCTACCTACCTACCTATCTATCTATCTATATATCTATCTATCTATTTATCTACCTATCTACCTAACTATCTATCTATCTATCTGTCTGTCTACCTATCTATCTACCAACATACCTACCTATCTATCTATCTCTCTCTATCTCTCTATCTACCTACCTACCTACCTACCTACCTACCTATCTGTCTGCCTACCTACCTACCTCCCTATCTATCTACCTACCTACCTACTGACCTACCTTTCTATTTGTCTCTCTACCTATCTATCTATCTACCTATCTATGTATCTATGTATCTATCTATCTACCTACCTACCTACCTACCTATCTATCTATCTATCTACCTATCTATCTATCTATCTATCTACCTACCTACCTATCTATCTATCTTTCTTTCTACCTATCTATCTATCTTTCAACCTATCTATATATCTATCTACCTACCTACCTACCTATCTATCTACCTATCTGCTTATCTATCTATCTCTCTATCCATCTACATGAGTTCATGTACTACATTTAATCTAATATCATTTATGTTAGATATATAATATCAGCTATGAGAAACCAAGCTCTTAAGCTAAGGAAATGAATATAAATATCATTAGCCTTAATAAAGACCAAGTTGCCACTTAAGACCAAACCATTTTTTAGGAGAAGTAATATATAATTTTATAAAATACGACCCCTTTAAGGAAGGTTTTTTAGCCAAAATCTTAATTGTGGGGGCATTCATATAAATTTCATCGGCTTAAATAATCTAAAGCAATCAAAATGATTTAAATTATTTTAAAGGAAGATATTTATGACTCCTTGAAGGGCAAACATTGAAAGGAAATGTAAGTTGACTTTGTATGAAATGAAATGGGACCAAAATTGTTTCGAAATTCCATGTCATTCAGAGGTAGCTTTTAGAAATGCATCAAAATCTAAGTTAATAGTTCAAGTTTAGGTTCAAGGATGGGTTCGAAGACGAGAACTCGGTTCATGGGTTCCAGGAAAAAAAGAATTCATTATGGTTCATAGGAGTTTGTGATATATATATAGAGATTTTCGTAGTGGGTCAGTGTCCCTCACGAGATTCGCGACTTAGCTTAATCGCCACTTGTGTCTTCTAATATCTAGTGGTTGTCTTGAGAATTGATAGGTTGGTCTTTTCGTGCAACAACCCTAGTAGGTTGACAAGTGGTATCAAAGCTTGGTCACAATTTCAAATCCACGCAAGTTGTGGTGAGTGACATTGGGAGGGGGATTGTTGGCAGTGGGTTGCATTCCTTGTGGGGTTTGTGACACGGCTTAAAGGCCTCGTGTATCTTCTATAAGTCTAGTGGTTGTATCGGGGATTGACATGTCAATTTTTTGGTGCAACAACCACCCTATCAAGTTAACAATATATGCATTATATAAAAAAAATAAGAAAATATACAAAACTTTAAAACTAAATCATTTCATACTATGATGCTTAAACATTGATAAATGCCAAATACCAAAGATAAACAAAAAAAAATGAATCTACCATTCTAATGAAAATCATTGCATTGGATTACTGAATTAAAATATAGTTCATGAAAGTTTGAAAGTTGAAACTGTTGTCGGTAAAGTTTTAAAATAGCCGACGGGTAGATTAGCATATTGTCGGTAAAGTTATAAAATAGCTGATGGGTAGATTAGCATGTTGTCGGTAAAGTTATAAAATAGCCGACGGGTAGATTAGTATCTGAATGGGCGTGACGGTTGAGTCACCCCTTCGGAATGGTATATGTACACAGTCCGGAATGGACTTTGGATCATGGTTGTAATCATTATTGGAAGCACTATGTAATCTCTTCGGCATATATGTGAATAATAAAAGGAGTACTGATGTGTTACATGTTCTTGTCTATTGTCGATATGCATTAAACTATTTACCCCATACGGTAAACAGAAACATGATTCAAAGTTTAAAGTTCATCAATAATCAAAGTTTAGAACCTAGATCGATCATTAAAAAAATTATCAAAAAAGTCATCGGGATTTCATTTTCCACAGCTGCTAGCAAATCCTTATTATCACCCAAAATGATTCTACTAGCACTAGATCCATTAAGTGTCATTTCCTCATCATCATTCACGTCAAGCAAGGTTGCTCTAGAAGAATCTTGAAAGGTCATATCCAAGTCAGCAACCTCGGGTACTATGTCACAGAACTTCTTTGTCCCCTTTTTGTATTTTGGATCCTTATGTGCCACGAGATTCAAATTGTTGAAAGGTCATATCTAGGTCAGCAAACTTGGGTGCTATGTCACACAACTACTTTGCCCCCTTTGTATTTTAGATCCTTATGTGCCACGAGATGCAAATTGGTGTGAATAAACACCAAGTTCTCAACTCTTTTGGAAGCCAACCAATTACGCTTAACTATGTGGGTAAAGGAGCATGTACTCCAATTCTGCAAAATTAAAAATTAAAAATACAAGATATATTCAAGAATGTTGTGTTAAATTCGACAATTCATGTGACAAAAAAAGAAAAAAATTAAATTAAATTTTGAACTTAATTGGGGAAGGATCTTAATGGAAAGAGGTTGGAGGTACACACTCCACATAATCATGAGCACAAGGTACCACCAGTACATTTTTCTTTGGTCATATATAGCAAGAGGTAGATGATCTCTTCCTAATATTAATAATCCAAATTCTCTCCTAACAACTGCCCCCATCTCTAGATCACTAAAGATCCTACTAATCACCCTCTTGTATCTGCTAGCAACTACACATCTCTATATGTTAGAACTCTACCAAGAATAGCGTGTACCTCTGCACTATAGTATCAGGGAGATGGAGCACAGGCGAGGAGAAGTGGTATGGTCATTTTGTTCTAGTCACAGGGAACAATTGCTTCCACCTTTTAATAAAAGGTGTCCTCAAGATCATTCTCTCTTCTTTGATCACTTGGGATATTAAATGATGTTCATGTAAGTTATCTTGATGTAAGTTATGTCTGTTTACTACATAGATTAATTAAGAGACGCACACAAACAATGAATACGAACATGAACAGCAACCAGCAAAATTCTTATTATTATTCGCATATGCCAAACAGTATATTATGCTTGCATGATAAGATATGATCTGATGAATACAATGCTTCCCGAGGGGGTTATAAATACTTTCTGAAGAACCTTCCCGAAGGAGTCCGTCGGCCACATACAACATGTCGCTACATAACTATTTACCCGTTAGCTACATAACAAGAACTTTTCCGAAGGGACCCGTCGGCTGATACACAATTTCCTTTCCGAAGGGACCCGTCGGCTGATACAAAATTTCCTTTCCGAAGGGACCCATCGGCCGATACACAGTTTCCTTTCCAAAGGGACCCATCGGCCGATACACAATTTCTACTGATGACATCATCCCCCCCAAAAAGAAAAGTCGTCTCCTGACGACTACAAAACAAAACTCAAACAACTAATACAACAATATCACTTTCACATTCATCCCGTTGCATCTATAGCCTTTGCTAACACAATACTGACTCCTCAAGCTAACCTTGATAGCCACCTGTGCTGCTTTCTCTGCTTCCAACTCCTAGGTACCCTGAGCCAAATGTCGCTACACTGTCTCCAACTGGATGATCAGCTCCTCCCGAGCTCTCTACGCATCCACCAAGACAGCCTCATGGCCAACACCTACTCTCAGTGCCTCTGGTACACAGACACTCCATGCCTACAGCAGCTCCAAGTCTTCTCAACTGGTCAGACTCCCACGACTGATATCCACAACGACTGGGGGTCAAGGGGCAACGCCCCCGCGGGGTCCTGGGGCAAAACTGCACGGAACACACCATTTTTGTCATTTTCTGCCGATTCTACACTCTTTCTGGCAATCGCTGATGCTTCCCCTTCCCTATGGCATCATCTGATACTCATTTTGAGCACTCTCGATTTGTCGACGTTTTTTTTTTTTGTTTTTTTTTTTTTTTTAAAGAAACCCTCCTGTCACCCTTCTGTGCTACAAATGTATAGCTACACCATACATCCTACCACTATATCGACTCCTTCCTTATGCAATATCCTGTAACGTCTTCCAAAGTCTGAATGCAATAGCAAGTAGAAGCCGTACGCCAAAACCCCACTCTTCAAAATCTGTAATCTCGCAATCCAAATCCGTACACATGATATGCTTGAAAAATTCGTACAATCACCTCGCATTCCAAATTGCAATTTCCGTACGATGTCTTTACTTCCAAATTCTGTGCACCGTACGGCCAAAATTCGCAGTGTCAATGGCTTTCCTCAAAAATCCGCACAGGGATACCGTACGGTGATTTTACATAGTTAAAATAGCTAAAAAAATCCGTACGTTCCAAGTCTTCATAAAATCCGTACGGTGAGTAGTGAAATCCACACAGTGAAAAAGTCCGTACTTTCTCAGGCTATTAAAATCCGTACGGTGGTCTCAGTGCAACTCTTTAAAAAACTGTACACTGTAAGAAAAAGCCGTACTACAGCCAAACCCTACACCAACCTTCAAAATGGAAGCCGTACGGTATTCTTCCCTTCGACTATGAAATCCGTACGGCACTATTTTCTTCAATATGGAAACCGTACGGTACTTTCCTTGAATTATGAAAACCGTACGCCACTTAAATTATGAACATTTTCCTTCAACCATGAAAACCGTACGACACTTAAATTATGAAATTTTTTCTCCAATCCTGAAAACCGCACGGCACTTTTTCTCTCTTTTTAATTTTTTTTTCTATTTTTAATTTTTTTTTTTCTGTTTTTAATTTTTTTTTTGAATAATAATGAATAGCAAAGTCAGTTTTCCCTTCGACCGTCATCACCGTCATTCTGCAATGACGAAGGGGTCTCCCGAAGGCCATTCTGTGACATAGAAGTCTTCCGGCCGTGGTATACCTTCAGATTCGAGCCATTCACCGCCTGAGGGATTTCTTGCCCATCCAAAGTCCATAATTTTATTGCTCCATTGTCCCCTACTTCTCGGATCTGATACGGCCCGACCCACTTAACTTTGAACTTGCCTGGTTTGATCTCATTCCGGTCGTCGTACTTCAACACCCACTGTCTGAGTTGAAACCTGCTACGCCTGTTCTGTGTCATCTCCATATCGCCCAGTTTGTTCCCGAAGCTCGCTACCATGGACTCCGTCAGCTGCCTCTTCTGTCCATCAATAACACTTTCACTCTGTACTACTACAACTTTTATTGAACCCTTCCTCTTTGTTGCCTGTGCAGACCGTATCATGTGTCTTCCTTGCTGCCGATACCTTTCTGCTATATCTGTGGTTCGACATAATACTTTCTTCCTGCGCAGTCGTACAGTAGAATCTTTCCTTCTTTTGGGTTCGTACTGTATGTTCTGTCCTTCAGCTTCAGTCATATCCGCGTTTCCTTCTTCGGCTTCTCTGTGTTGCTTCGAACATTCATTTCCTCCTTTGACTTCTCCATGTTCCTTTAGACATTCATTTCCTCCGTCAGCTTCTTTGTGTTCCTTCGGACATTCATTTCCTCCTTCGGTTTCTTTGTGTTCCTTGGGACATTCATTTCCTCCTTCGGCTTCTCTGTGTTCCTTAGGACATTCATTTCCTTCTTTCTTACTTTCGTCGATCCTTAGCATATTACAACTTGGAAAGAGCTCTAAATCCTCTATCTGCCAGTGGTAAAGACCATTTACTGAATCCAGATCGTCATCTCGTTCCAATCATAGGACTCCCTCCTGATCGGGTTCCATACTCTGCCTCCTCTCATCCTCTTCTCCTTCGGAATTCGACGATAGAGCTTCTTCTCCAACCATCTGAGTGTGTAGATTGATGACATACTTCCGGTCTTTTCTTTCAAGTGATAAAGTATTTTTCTTCCAATCGTGCTTTGTTTTTGCTTGTATCAGCCACCCCCAACCTAGAATAGCATCATATCCTCTCCGCTTCAGTGGGATCACGACAAAGTCCAACAGGAACGGTTGTGTTCCAATCGTCACTAGTTGTGCTGTGAGTACTCCCAATGGCTTGATTCCATGTTGATCGGCTGTTAGCAGCTGGAATGTAGGCGGCCATAATGTTGGTTGTCCCAACTTTTTCCAAGTGTCTTCAGGCAACACATTGACACTAGACCCTCCGTCCACAATTGTTTCCGTCAATACAGTCCCGAGAATTCCCATTTCGACAATTACTGGATGGCATCTAGATGAGAGGGCTAACAACATCGGATCTTCTGCACTTGCGCCACTCTCCTCCTTTTTGTCCGCTGTACTTGCTCCACTTTCTTGCTCCCTTCCATGTTCTCTTGGTAGTTTAGCAGCGGGAACGATGTTTGTGAGTGCCGATTGGAGCTGAGGCATAGTGAGCAACAGATCACTTATCCTGACAGGTATCTCGGCTTGCAAAATTTGCCGTACAATGTTCTGTTCTGCGCAGTTCCGTATGGAAGTACTTGGCGTGTCCTTCAAGCGTGTCGTTTCTGCCTGTGTTGCTTTCTGGATCTCTACCCGTGCTTCCTCCAGTCTCTTCTTTTCTTCCGCCGGGTCGGGGTACACTTTCGCTTGCTGCTGTGTGATGGCCAAACCTCTTCTTCGTCCGTCCCGATGGTGATCAAGTTTACTCCCGACTTCGGACACCTAGCATCTTCATGATCACCAGGTCCACACCATCTGCATAACAACTTCGGTGTGTTCGCCGTTGTACACTCTCGGGCGAAGTGACCCCACAAATTGCATGTGCAACATTGAACAATCGGTCGACCATTCGCATCATACTGAATTCGACTCCTTTCGCCTGTATTGTTGTTGCTGCTATTATTTTGACCGTGCCGGTTGTTTCTGTATCCGCCTGATGTGGCTCCTTCCGTACTGGTGTTCCCATTCACTCCTAATGGGGATGCCTCCTGTGTTAGGAACACTTGCTGCGGTGTTCTTATTTTCAAATTGAAAGGGCACTCCTTTACCGAGTGTCCCAGAATCTGGCAAATCTCACAAAATTGATCTTTCGGGCAGGATCCCTTTGTATGGCCTTCCTTCTTGCACTCCGTGCACCACAGTTCATTGCCCTTAGTCTCCTTGTTCATGTTCTTGAATTCCTTCATCATCCGAATCATGTCCTTCTGGAGAGCACGGACCTTCTTGTTGCTTCCCTCATCATCGTCGCTGCTATCTTCTCCTGAAGGGTCATCGTCATCTGAATCTGATGAGCTGGTCTTCTTCTTCCTCTTTGTCTTCTGGTCACTTTTGAGGTTCATTGTCCGATTGTATGCTTCAATGTATGTCGATGGTGGCACGATCTTCATCTTTTTCTGCAGCTTCGGGTGAAGGCCTTCAATGAACTATCTTTTCTGGAGTCCATCTGTCAGTTTATTCTCCATTTTACTGATTAAGTCCTTCAACCTCTTGGCGAAGACCCATACTGTTTCATTCTTCTTTTTCTAGGTATTGAATATCTCCGCTACAATTTCATTATCGTCGCGTAGAAGTTGAAATTTTGCAATGAACTCCTTAATGTTATCCCAACTGTTTAACTTCTGTGGATCAGTATCAGTAAACCAATCAATCGCAACACCCCGTAGGGTAGCGAAACATTGTTGGATCCATTCATTTGCATCTGTTATGCCATTTGCCCTCCAAATTGCTTCACATGTTTTACAATGTTGAATGGGATCAGCTGCTTCATCACCATCAAATTTAGGCAACTTTTCCTTTGGACCTGCCATTATCACTGTATGTTGGAGGTTTTGTTGTGTACCTGCGTTGTTTTGTACTCTCGCGCTGTTTTGAGCACCCACGCTGTTTTGAACACCCACACTGTTCTGCACACCTGCATTGTTCTGCACACCCGCGCTGTTCTGCACACCCGCAATATTTTCTACTTCCGCGCTGTTTTCAACACCCTCACTGTTTGCAACACCCGCACTGTTTTCAACACCCGCGCTGTTTGCAACACCCGTGCTTTTTTTGCTTCTGCGCTATTTGGTGAAGAAGAGGGTTCGTCAACCGAAGTTGTTCATTCTGGAAGTATATCTCGGACGAAGAGGTCACTCCACGCTCGTGCTCCCTTGGCACTCCGAGCCGTGTGAGTCAATCTCCTTCCATCAGGATTCTCTTCCCGTGGCGTATGCAGGTTCAGAAACTCCTCCCTCACTTCTTCCACCAACTCAAGCCGTTGTCGAGTCTCCTTCAACAATCCTTCGGCACTCCTGTTTCCGTCGGCAATCTTCTGGAATCTCCTTCGGCGCTCTGTCTGCTAAACCAAAATTAAATTTTCCTGCGCAACGCGTATGTCATCTTTTTCCTTTAGCTTATTCTTATCTTTGTTCAACTGATTCGGCATTTAATTCATATCTGCCTGCCTGCGTACCAAGTCCATCGGGCAACGGCGCCAAATGTTCACCGCATAGATTAATTAAGAGACGCACACAAACAATGAATACGAACATGAACAGCAACCAGCAGAATTCTTATTATTATTCACATATGCCAAACAATATATTATGCTTGCATGATAAGATATGATCTGATGAATACAATGCTTCCCGATGGGATTATAAATACTTTTCGAAGAACCTTCCCGAAGGAGTCCGTCGGCCACATACAACATGTCGCTACATAACTATTTACCCGTCAGCTACATAACAAGAACTTTTCCGAAGGGACCCGTCGGCTGATACACAATTTCCTTTTCGAAGGGACCCATCGGCCGATACACAGTTTCCTTTCCGAAGGGACCCGTCGGCCGATACACAATTTCTACCGATGACAATGTCAATTAAAATTTTAGATATCTCTTAATAAACAATGAAACATGAATGTATTATAAATTAAAATTTATAACTTACCACTTTTATCCTCTCCAACATGGTGTCTATGGTATCATAAACATCGCCGAGGCTTGGTACATCAATGTCAACAAAGTGAAGCATGGAAATGATTAGCTCAATGAATTCCAATACATACTCAAGACGACCCCACCATCATCCAATATCATTTATTTCACGTTTTGGGCACTTATTGTACTAGACTACTTCCAACTACCTAATTGGTTGCTAATAACCATTTGTGGCAATGCTCATTTACCTTCACAAGTTGTCTCAAGACAATTATGTTAAAGGCGAAACGAGCTTCAGCCACTTTAGAACATGTTTACACATTTGAAATATGTAAACTACACAATTCATTTTATTCAACTATGCAAAAAACATGACATTAAATAAAAATGAACTTAAATAATTTAAATTTAAAAATCTAGCTTCAATAGTTCCAATTTGGAGAAAGTTCTGAAAATTGTTTTTGACATATGGTGATTTATCATAAACATCTCAACCTCCTCACCCTCATATATTTGTTGCACACAATCTACTTGGGTGCTGATTGCTTGCATTACCAAATTAAGTAAATGTCTGGTGCATAGTGTCCAAAAGATGTGATCGTATCCAGACTCTATCAAAGCACCTACAGCCATGCAAACTTTTGCATTATCTCTAATTTCTTGGGCAATATTATCATTACCCAACCCCTCTATGGAATCAATGAGAATCTGGGAAATAAACTCTACATATTTTATTTCCACCTCACAGTCAACCACCTTCAATAACATTGCCCCCTTGGGGGACAAAACAATAACATTGATCAAGGGACATTTTTTGCAATCTTTTCATTCATCAAAGTCAATAGATACACCTGTTTGAACCCAAGAATCTCTAATTGGTTTTAGTTGGGTCTCTGCATTTATCCTTTCTTTATGCAATAAGGTGGTGCATACCTTTTCAAATATAGGAACTTGGTAACCAAAAGGTGCACTATTCATTGTTGTCACCATCTCCCTCCAATAGGGGGACTTCACTAAGTTGAATGGAAGACCACTCGTATAGAGGCAACATGCAATTTTTTCATCAGCAATCTCTCTTGCCTCATTTTTAAATGCTTGATCTAGTGGGCCTCTCTTGTGCATAGTGACTTATGGTTCATCTGCATCTTCATCCTCCTCCCTAGAAAGAATAGGCAAGAAGGGATGTCTAGAGGCTAGTTGAGTGGGTGGTGATGTGTTGAATGTTATTTGCCTAAAACTATAGCCACTTTGTTTTCCTTTTGCAACCACTTTATCTACATCATCTTGTTCTTTAATGAATGCTACTATTTGTTCACTCGGCAGCCCCTTGTTATCTTCCCCTACTAGACCCTCACACATATTAATTACTTTACCCCCAAGGCCCATAAAATGAATTTTGACATGGCAGTAGGAGCTTCTATATTCTGCGTTGCAAAAATTACATTTCCATAAAAAGCCCCCACCTCCAAGGCATGGACAAATTCTTGTAGTGTATTTACATGGAGGAGACCCTTTATCAATTTTAAATTTTTTAGACCCACTCACTAAACTTTGACTACTCATTGCAATCTATAACAAAAATGAAAAAAATAACTTCAACACTTCTACAAAAAACTTGCTTTTTCAAAAACTTGAAAAAATCTATCAAAAGAAGTAAAAAATATGGTTGAAATGCATAACCTTAAACACTTAATTCTTTTCTTTGTAAGGTATTTTCAACTCCACAATTGATCTCCTTCAAATACAATCACCTCACTTCAAACTTGCAAGATGGAGAGAGAAAATGAGATAAGATAAGATAAGATAATAATATTAATGTCCAACAAAAAGCCACAAAAGGTCTATGGGACTGAGAGCTTACAACAAGATAGCTAACAGAAGCAAGAGCACCAAAAGAGAGAGCATATGTAAAATGAAATGTGTTTTTTCCCTCCTTATTAGGTTTGTTTTAACTTTTATGTCATTTTAATTGGGTTTGAGCCCATATTTTTACTTCATTGCCACAATGTCCTTGCAGTCTGCACGGTGTCAACCTATGCTTGAACTGGGTACCCACAAGTCCATGCAAGGTCCAAGTTTGGACCTGTGCGTCCATGCAGGTTCGTGATGGTTTGCACCGAGACACACCCATAGGTCCAAACACAAATTCTGTGAGGACCAGACATGGACCATTCATCAAACCTGGACCAGGTTTGAACCTAAACCCAATTCGAGGGTCCAAGGTGCAAACTCAATAACATAGATCAAAATGCTTTGAAATGTATCAATATTGAAATAAAATTAGTTAACCATATAGAGAATTTTGTTGTTTTATTATTATCATTAAAAGAGGAGAAATATGCAAGAAGAAGAAAGTGATCAAAGCTGAAGGAACATGGCACTAGTAACCAGCTTCAAGAGTCAAAGCTACAACTATTACAGCCATGAATGAATCCTTTAAATAGTGTTTCAGAGACCACTTCCAGTATACCTCGTCTAAACTCTCTCTCTTAGACGCTCTTGTGCGGCCGACTATTCTTTATGGTTCCATGGTTTGGGGCCCTTCTCTTCTTAGCTCTGATTGGGCCTCGATTGAGCGGGTTTAGACTTTGTTCTTGAGGCGCATCATCAGATGTCACAGGTTCACTCCTCACAGTGTCACTTTTGCTGAGTTTGGTGCTCATCCTTTCACACTTGCAGCCATCTTTGATTTGGTTTGGTTCCTTCATCGTATTCATGGGTCTGTGGTTACTACTAGGGACTGGAACCGTTACTCCTATTTAGCTTATTGCTCTTCTGTTTCCACTGCGGCTACTGAGTCTGGTTCTTGCACGCGATGTTGGTATGCACAGGTTTCTTCTTTGCTAAGTTCGATTGGGATTGACATTGATCGTCTCCCCCCTTTCAGTTCTCTTTGGATGCCCCTGCTCATCTTCTCCCTTCTTGGGAGGAGTTAAATGAGCATGTTTGTATTGATATTTATAGACGTTACATTACTACTACCTGGGTTAACCCTCCTAGCGGGTTATGCCCACAGATATCTTTTTATGCGGCACACTTTTTGGAGATTTCTAATGGAATTATTGCCCGTCCTAGCTATCTAACACGACGCTGGTCTTATGCCTTGCGGATCTCTTTAGGTTCTTTCAGAGTTGATTCTCACCATCTTCGGGCTCAGAATAATCATCATATTGATAGTGGGGAGCGGATCTGTATGCTCTGTACTTTAGGGGAGGTGGAGAATGAGGCTCATTTCCTTTTTCAATGCCCTATTTACTATGAGATCAGAGGGAGATTCTTTTGTCTGTTCCAGGAGTGCTTCTCTCTCTATGACTTTTTCAGCTATTATGATTGGAGATGCCTTGCACTTTATCTTCGTGAGGCCACCACGCTCCGTGATAGCACGATCCAGACTCTGCTTCCACACCGGCACTTGTCTACTCAACTCATACTGCTTTTTTTACACCATTATCCCCTTTGCATGGTGTGAAAAGGCCTTCTAGCTCTATTTGACCTAACAGGCTTTCCAGATGTGTCAGATCACATTCTGCCTATTTGCACTAGCGACACTCCTCTATGAGTGGCCGGAGACAGTGCAGTACCTCTACACACCGGCATGTGTATCATTCAGTGACTGATTTCTTTTCGCCCAAGAAAGACTCCTAGTGCTTTCTCTGTCTTTGTTCTTTGTTGCTATTGCTTTGGTTGTATTCATTTATTTTCGGGCACCTTTGTGTTCTCCTACTTGTGTTAGCCTCACTACTGTAATCTTTTAGTCCCATAGACCTCTTTTTGGTCTTTTGTTGGACATTAATATGATTATCTCATCTTATCTTTACTATTGTTGTTGGCATAGTTGTACGTGTCTTTTTAAAAGATTATTTCCACAAAAGCTAAGCAATGGCTATTCTCACTTTAGAAGTTTATAATTGTAAATTATCAAATGAAATTGTCAAATTGTAGACCACAACTTAGATCATTAGCAGAGCTCAAATTGCTGGTAATGTATATCATGAATGAAATTCTTTCCTCAGCTCGATAGCCATAATTCTACAGGAAAGACTCACATAGCTGAAACAAAATTAAATGCAGCTAACTATGAAAACTTTCACAGCTGAAAGTATGAATGGCATTAGGCCATAGATTTAAACAATGCTAATTATTGTAAACAAAATTAATAGTGGGAATCATTTAAACAAGACTATCCATGGAAAACACCATGCTATACACCCAAAGCTTACTTCTAATTAAAAGTGATGTATTCATCTCTAAACAAATAAAGCAATACGTCACTTGTAGTCACTATGGTTATCCTTGATTCCTATTAACTGATGAATTACCAATACTAACTAGGAACTTAATTAAAACCAAGACAAAACCAAAACACATATTCACTTGGCTCGGATAAACCTAAATTGGTATTAGATAGTCGAGGATTAGAAAACAAAATATTATGATGTAAACATGACTCCATGAAAGCAGTTATAGCTTGGAAATAATGAACGTAAAATTGTGCAAAGGTAGCACTTAAACATTGAAAGGAAGATTTCAAATTGAAAAAGCTACATGACCATCTAGATAAACAACTTCTATAGTATGCTAAATTCTCATTGAGATGTGTTATTCCTACTCTGACAATAGCTCAAACAGTATTAAAATCCTTTGTCCATAACATTGATGCTATGGATGTGCAACTTAATGATAATTATTATAACTGAGTAATGCCTTTGTCTACACCAGCAGGGTCAAAAAAAGTTACAATTTTAAATAGGGCAATGAAGTAGAACTGCACGTAAAACATGCTTGTTTACAAGAATCCTTGGCCAAGGCGGCATGTTTCTTAGCAAACATCTGTCTGTTACACTACTACGCCTCTTAGTTAGTGAGGTCATACTAGATAGGAGTTAACCTAGCGTGTGATCAACTACAGTAGCATAGGACCTAAAAACCATAGCTCATATGGTTGTAGATCCATCGGATATTACACACTCAAGTAGGGTAGGGCCATTCTCTAGTTGGATGATGTGTGGGAAGCATTAAGTTCATGGTTGGGGGTAAAGCACCTAGATGATGCTTCCCATCTGGCAGGCAAACAAATATTCTAGGAAACACCCCAACAATTATCAAAATATTATCGGTTTTCTAATCTTTTCTTCAGGTAGTTGTTTCACTACTAGTTTTGCTTATTGATATCAGTAGTGATACAAATATTGTTATAGTTTTAAAATTCTATGCAGTTATTTTCTGCAATTACAAAGTGTTGCATATTTAAAATTGATCAGTTCTTGCACTATATACCCCTATCAAGAAAATTTTATTGCTATCTACAAAGATTTTGTTTTACAGAAAGTAATGTTGAGCTATTTTCTTACACATAAGTAGCATGATACAAATGCTTCACAAATTCTTCTTGACTTGGAATAGCTACGCAATGGAGAATTTGTAGTGGATACCCCCAAAATCTTCTTACAAGTATTCACAGCTATATGGTAATTTTATCAAACACTTATCTTGCAGACTCTAATTTCCCGTTATGCGCTACAACCCTTATGGCTCTAAAAGGTTTGTCTGTATTGTGTTGTGTTTGGCATGTCACATAAATATAGAAATTGGAAAAGCACAAAAAACATATATCACAAAAATAACCAGCACACTATATTTATGTTGATTTCCAAGAATTAATAACAAGTGCAAAGCTGACTCACAAAATACTCCAGCAATAAATTAGAACAAACATTGTTTACATCAAATAGTTGAGGGTGTGGCCCTTGCATTGACCTGCTGCAAACAATATGCAACTGCTACAGTAACTTGCTCCAGTAACTTGGCTACTTCAGTGAAACTGCTACAATAACTCGGCTGCTTCAGTGAAACTGCTACAGTAACTCGGCTGCTACAGTGATGCGCTGCTACAGTGACGCGGCTGCTACAGTGATGCACTGCTATAGGAACTTGGTTGTAGCTGGAAATGCACCCAATCTGCCGGATATAAAGCTGATAGCAATGAATTCCAAAGACCAAACCGCAACAGAATGACATCTAGAATGTCACACGAGAGGATAGACATCTTCTAATGCCAAAAACAAATCTGCAACTCACACAACCATTTTCTTCTCATGCCGAATAAAGCTACTAGCACTCCCTTTTATTCTTTCTCCAAGGATCCATTCCACACACATGAGCAATGTGGGATAAAAGATGTGTGATATAAAACATATTAAAATAATCACTTATGTCTCCCTTAGGCACCCCTTTTGATTTGCACACATTCCCATAAAATTTAATATTAAAGTAACACTTTAATATTTTACAACTAAATTAATTGTTACTTTAATAATACTTCAGGCATAAAAATATATTAGTTATCGGACTCTAAATAGCACGAGTGATAGCTAGTCAGAAAGCTCTCACCGCGGAGTATCAAATTCAATCACCAAAACTAGCCTCCCCTGTGTTCTGCTGACTTACTGAAAATAGTAAGTATGCCTGAGACTAAGTAAATCAACTCCGTTTTGGCCCAAACTGGAGATGACTAGGCCAAAACACTCTAAGATCCCTTTAAACCCTTCATTAGCCCTCAAGACCATGTAGAACTATGCTAACGCACATACACTTGGTCGACTGCTAAAGTGGGGCCGTTACAAAATTCTTACATAAATGTAAGACAAGAGCAATGAAGGTATTAAATTTGACATATAATAAAATACCATTACAGCATTGTACAACATATAGGTCAAGAACTCGAAATTTAAAATGCTTTCTAATGAAACTAATCAGAATTCATGGTAAACCACAAAGCATAACGCGTCACTGTAAACCACAAAGCATAACGCATCACTCTAAGCTTTGTTACCACTATAGATGAAGCTTCTGATCTAGCCATATGGGATTGCATTTTAAAACTCACTCACAAATTCACAAATATCTTGATGTGTGGAATAAATAAATATATATATTAGCAATTGATCTTTGCAATTATAAAACTGTTCCCTTCAATTTCCATTTCACAATACTTCATAGCCAAAATGTGCCTACTTTTCTTCCATGTTCGGTAACTAAATGTAATGTTCTTACAGTTATGGTTTTGTAGATGACAAAGAATACTAATTTTCATTCCCGTAATTTATATTAAAATGTTACATGAATGGAGCGGAAACAAAGCAGGGCAGCACATAAGAGACAGAGAATACAAAGGCAGTATAGAAGAGTTAACAAGGACCAGTGATAAAATAAGAAACAAAATGGAATTCATAAAGTTTGAACATACAATGGAGCATATATACAAAATTTATGCCCTTTAACATTGGTAACAGAACTATAGTAGATGTAGCCAAGGTAAACTGTAAGATGGTAGCACTACAAAAAGGGATGCATTGAGGAAGGAATAATAGATGATGGAAAGGTAAAAGGGTACTTTTGATAATCAGATTAATAATATCAGAGGTGCAAATCACAAAAATAGATAACAGAGGAGCAGTGTGTAGCAGAATCTGTGAAAGAAGCAACAAGTTCCCAGGAAGAATATAGTACATTTATTTGTTTAAACCAATTAATAACATACTCAGTTTTATCAGTGGAAAAATACTATATATTTCTGTGCCTCTTCAAAGAGAGAACAGCTGATGAGATCAGTTAGTATTGGTCAGGAGTATTCATCCAGCTCCTAGTTAATTTCTAACTATAGGGTTTGTACCCAAAAGAACCTTTACGCTCACTTGACCATAGCAAATACTATTCTATACAAAATAGATTTCATCGCAGTGCACTAATTCCATTACCTTGTGATTATATGAGTCTGCAATATAGACTAGTCCATCAGATCCACAAAGGACACCCAAAGGATGCTGGAACTGTGCTTCTGTTCCAGTACCATCATGGTCCCCAAACTGTGTGACAAAACAAAAAGAATTAGAAATCATTGTGTTATTGATTTTTCAATAATTTAGAACATCCACAATAAAAGATTATGGCATTTCAGTTTCAGCATATAATTATGAGATCAACAACTAGAATTCACGAGCTTATATACTTTAATTTGGATGAAAACAATTTTATTCATTCTAGAATTACCCGAAAGAGATTATCTGCAAATAATGGATCACCCCCAGCCAATAATCTCGACCCTCCTGTCTTAAGATTTACTGCTCTGATTGAACTGCTTTCACTGTCAGCTACGTACAGCTCTTGCAAATCTACCAAGAACAACTTTATGATTTCATAATCAGTACCCATAAAAATTTATAATAATAATAGTTAATAAGGTTTACAATGTATACTAGTGGTTTACCAGGAGATAGAGAAATGCCGGATGGCTGAGCAAATGATGTATTTGCAGAACTACAAGGAAAAACATTATAAGATTAAACTTCATTTTTTTCAAAGTGGTTGATTAGAGGAAAAAGAAAAATTCATACAAAATTCAGTTTAATGATGAAACTCCAATAAAATTGACTATATATGAAAATTGCAGATTGTATCCAAACCGATGCAATTCTGATAAGACCTATACTTGTTAGAATTGACAGTGTCATGCAAACAGGGAAGTATATAACAATTGGAAGTCATCATCATCTGATGGTACTTTATGGAATGTATAATGATAAAACTATATATAAAGATAATGATGCAATAGTCCTTCCAATGGGTGTCAGGCTATTCAGTAAACGTCTTGGAATGGTCCAGTGAGATTATGTTACACCCATACAAAAAGACTAATTTAATCTTTCTTTTATTTGCCATCTAATTGATCATCAGTTTTGTGTAAATCCAATTTAATTTCTGTTCAATTTGCAGGATCATCTTGTCATGATCTATGTGCCTCTTATCAGTAAAAAATCCCCGCAATTATTCACAAAATTCATGAGCAATCAAGAGAACTGGCTCACAAATAACTCTACTAGAAACTTGCAGCCAAGTAATTGGAGAGTTTTTCTCAAACCCCACCACCAGTTTACAATGCAATTTTGTATTGTTCTGAAACCTAATTTTTTGAGTGGCAAGGGATTTCGGGTTTTAAGTCGCATTATCATAAGAAAGCAAGGTAAAAGTTCCAACATTACTTTTGTGTAAGCATATATAGGCATGTCTACAACAATGTCATGTCCCCTCCCATCAACTATGCTTCAAGTTGACACTTGGCCTACTCTACGCCCCGATAGGCCTAAGTGATTAAGCTAGGGGTGTCTTGGGTGTGGAAAGATGAGTAAAAGTTTATTCTTTTTACTTTCCACCTCATTTATAATTATTTCTCCCAATTCAAACCTTGGTATTGATCTCTTGTTACATGGCATATTACTTCTCACCACCTCCTTCCTAGCAGCTGTGTCATTGCATCTCCACCTACGGTTAGGTTTGTAACATTTGGGTAGTTGGCCGCATGTTGGCATGTTGTAATGTCTCCTCCCTGAGTGTTGGAGGTGTTAAGTGCCTTTTTGGGTGATTTCAGGTGTTGAGAGCAGCATTCAGGAGTATCTGATGAAACTCTCCGCTAAGGTCATTGTTTTCATGAAGGACGGAACCCCTTCCCTCACCTTTGAATAGGACATAGACCCTATTCATTTCAATTTCATATTCCAGGCTGATAGCCATCATGTAATTCATGGGAGTGTTCTCTGCAGGTTGGCAATCAAGTGGGAGTAGTATGCAGTAAACATTGTATTCATTGTTATCAGCACAAGACAGTCGTCCTAGGAGATAAGCCGACATCATTGATCATTACTAGTGATGAAATAAGGAAGTTGTGAGTGTATTTGAGTTTAATTTGAATAGTATCAGTACTTCATCATATGGCCTGCTGTAACATTTGAGTTCTTGGGAAAACGTCTTTCAATTTAAGAAACGCACAGGATTACAGAATTATTTAGGCAAAGATCATTACAATGGTATCAGAACAACGAACCTGCTGCCTAGTGGGCTTTCACCTTACATGCATCAATACAACAGTAAACTCCGTAGAATTTGGAGACCTCCACAAATCTCTGAGGGAAAAACAGCCTTAGAAATTATTGGAGTACATTCGATGGCTAAAAGGGTTCCCAGTGTGACAAAGGAAGCTAATAGGGAAGGAAGGGAAACCTTTAGAGCTCTTAGGGAAGGGATAAATCATGTTGCTGATGTATTGTAGCAACTTACACAGGTTATAGAACAGATGAATATTGGGCCTAGGAGACCCCAAAGCCATTACAGTGAGGGTGGTAGTGCAGCAGGAACATCATGAGGCATAGGAGCACCCACTCAAATCACGAACAAGCCTTTAATGCCAGTATTTGCTGAATGAGGTTATTAATGTTGGATCTGTAGGAGAATTCCAGATGATCTCATGGCTACATATGTTGAATGGGATTTATTTCCAGACAATGTTAAGGCAGTCTTGAGTTTTGTTCAGTATATGGGACAGCTAAGAAAATTAATGAGAGCAAGACAAGATAGAAGGCTGAGGGCCCCAAATAGGGATCTCAAGCATGCTATGAACAAAATCACCTTACCTATATTTGATGGAAGCGGAAAAACTACAGCCAAGGCTTGGCTGCATAAGTTGGACACATTTCTTACTCTTAAACCAATGTCAGAAATTGAAGCAATCAAGTTTGCTACTATGCATTTAGATGGACCACCGTATGATTGATGGCATCATAGCTTAGTCACTCAAGATCATGGCATGGTTAACTCTTAAGAGTTCAGTAACAAGCTGATAAGCATATTTGATAGGAAGAATATAGAAGTTTATTATAGGGAGTTAGCTTAACTCAAGCATAGTGGTGCTTTGGACACCTATATTGATGAATTCCAATGTATATCTTCCATGGTTTCCTACATGGCTGAAAATAGGAAGGTGATGTTGTTTGCGGAAGGTTTGAGCAAGACATTCAAGGGATTTATCAAAGTGTTGAAACCAAGTACTCTCCATGATGCAATCAAGATGGCACTTGATTTAGATAGCTCATCTTTAACAGTTTAACCTCCCAAAAAAGCCTTTAAAGGACCTAACACCAATCTGCAATCTTCAAATCAGAATAACAGTAACCCACCAAAGACTGATTTTGGGTTAAAGAATGAGCTAAGGAGGCAATTATGCTTCAAATGCAAGGAACCTTGGTCACTTGATCATAGATGCCTTGAGAAAGGCAAAGTTCATTACATTGAAGCAGTTTTGGATGATGAAAATGAAAGTAATGTATCTAATAACAGCAAGGAGGAAGGCACATACAAGCAGCTCCAAATGGAAATAGTTGAGAGATTGTTTACCATATAGGGTAAAAGAATACTTAACACATGTAGTATAGTAAGATATAACGCAGAACAGATACTTTATTCATATATGCAATATGTATTCAATGCTTATAATCTGAATACAATGATTACAACAATGATCCAAAGTCCATTTCGGACGGTGTACATATACCTTCCCAAAGGGGTGACTCAAGCGTCACGCGCCCGTTCGGATACTATTCTACCCATCGGCTACACTATAGATTTTGCCGACAACATCATCCCCCCCAAAAGAAAAGTCATCTCTGGACGACAATACAACAAAACTCAAAATAAACTAAGTACATCAATGCACAAAATGCTAAATAGAGGGATGTGTCCCTGGCGTAGTGGCCATCCGCGCTCTCAACTCATTCAGCTCTGCCCATAGCTTGTAGACTTGCTCTTTCTTAACTTTCAATTCCACTTCCACCTCCATTTGAAGCTCTAAAGCTAACTGCATCTTCCCTACAATTTCTCCCAACTCTTTCTCCTTCTCCTCTCCTACTCTCTCCTTCTCTACCGCTAATTGTTCCTTCTCTACTGCCAACTTCTGTTGCTAACTCTGTCAATTTAATAGGGCTGCCCTCTCCGTGGCTAACCTAGCAACTGACTCCTCCTGAGCCTTCTCAACTGCTACCTGATCCGCCTAGCTCCTCTACGAGGTGTAGTATGTCTTCCTACCTATCTCCTCTATCTCGTGAGTCAAAGCCTCTACTCGGCTCTCCATACTAGGATATCTCGTCATGGCCCAGTCCTGTCGCATCTCTATAGTCTCCACATCGAGCCATCCTCACTCCTCGAAACAGACTATAAAGGCAATCGAGCATCCTAATCTCATGAAGGATATTACTCCCTCCAACTCCTTCACTACTGCATCCAAAGCCTGGGTCTCTATAGAGGCTATCACCTGACGAGCCCAAGTCGCTAGAGCTGCTACATCAGCAGGGAATGCCTCTCTCATCCCTACTTCCCGTGCTACTGGATGTTCTTGCTGCACACCCATAGCCCTCTCTACTGCTTCCGCCATATGCTCAACAGTGCTATGCGGTGTCCCTCCTCTTGAGTTTGCTCCACCTCCTATTTCTGCAATGGGTTCTCCTCCGAAACTGCTTCCCATGTGGGTGTTTGAAGGTACGCCACTCGAGGTGTTGGGGTACGATGGAACCGCATACTCAAGTACGCACTCAACTGCTAGGTTCGGCTCTCTCTGTCTCACTCCGGTGATGCTAACAGTGTCATATCTACTGTAACCACTGCATCCGAACCTACTACATCCAATCGGACACCCAATGCCCCCAACTCCTCACCTATCGATACCTCCATTACCCGTCTTTATGTCCATCTCAATATCAAGTACCAATGTCTCATCTCCCATCTCTAGTAAAGTCTCACGAGCCAGCTCCATCGTTACCTCCAGAGCGGCTATCTCCGTTGGTGACGAATGTGCCTCCGCTACTACCTCTGGAATAGCTCATGTCTCTGGGGCAAGCTGCATCGTAGCTAAAACTGGTGTCATCACCACTGGCTACCTGAACTGACCAAACCCTAGAGTGCCATGTATGCCAACACGAGCCAAATGTGTCATAGTTAGAGTACAAGCCGTGGGAATCTCAATGGCGTAGCCATAATCACCTCTACCTCCTCGTCCTTTTCCTCTTCCCCATCGGTCCCACTCTCCTCTGAAGAAGTCTCCTCTCGACCACTATCTATGTTTCCACCGTCTGGCCTCGGTCGTTTCTGTCCGATGGTTTTGGTGCCAAGTGTATCCAAATGCCTCCACTACATAATCGGTGGTTCGCCAAGCACGAGTGGTCCCAGTTTGGCCTCCAGTGCATCATTGGGGATCATCCGCGTCATTGCCTCCAGGAACAAGCCAATGGAAAAATGTGGCATGTATAATGTCTTGTGCTACAATGTCATGAATTCTGACATCCGTTCGGCCAATAGTGTTGCCTAGTCATATATCATGCCATGCAAAATCACATTCATCATCGCTACATGTGTAAATGAAATATCCAAGGCACGACTCGAACCTATGAGGCGACTCTTCATGATGTCTATCAAACAGTGCCAGTGACCTTCCTGTATATTAGATTTCTTGAACCCTCTACCCCTTGATGTGTCTGAAAGGGCCTCCTCCTCTGCCTGTGATAGGTCTCCACACACAAGTTGTCTGTATCAACTGCATCTTCACTTCCCGGCTCATTTTTTTAGGCTTACTTTCTATTTTCCTTCCGCCTTGAGCATGGCCAAGTATCCCAAATACCCGTGTGAAGTCAGCCGGTTTGAATGACACTACTAAGTTGCAACCAAGATACTCAAATGTACTGGTTCGAGAGAACCTATCATACATTTCTATCATAATGTGTAGAAACCCTTCGTAGTCTCTGATACAAAATACCGGCATTTGTATTACCCATTCTACCTGTGCTTTCTGAATGCTAGCCTTCACCTAGTGATTATCTAGAGTCTCCTGCCACCACTTCCAACATTCTACACCATTCAATCCTTCGAATGTAATACTCTGCACTGTAGGAATATCTGTCACAATCGCCTGTTTTGGTTGCTTTACTTTCTTCTTACTTGGACCTATACTGGTCCCTCCTGCTACACAGACTCCAGATGGCAATGTCTTCGCATTCCTGTTCATGGCTAACTCTTCGTCCAATTTCTTTTTCCAAGCCCTTTTGTCAACTGATTGTTCTTTGTCGTTTTGTTGGATAGATTACAAACCATTAGGTCAATTGCCTCTCCGTACAAACTTGTTACAAAATTCCCTCTCCTGCCTTGGCATCCGTACGGATCCGTACAGCCCTCCTTCAAAGCTCTGTGAATGCCTTTTGTTGTACTAGTCGTATGGAAGCTATACAGCTGCTTGCTCAAACTGTTCCTTATAGTTTTATCCTTTTCCCAATTCCTTTATACAGTACGGTTTACAAGTCTTCAATTTATAATGCCCCTTAGTTGTACGGTGATGTCTACTCTTGTGTGTTGTCTCACCTTTCTTCTAGCCATACAACTTCTATTTCTTCTCCACAACCCAGACTATACGGGCCTTTTCTCTCTCTTTGTAACTCTAGATCGTACGCTCTTTTCCCCTTCTCACACAACTGCGCACTGTTTGGCTTCAACTGTACAGATTTGTTTTTGACTTCAGGTCGTATTCTAAGTCATACGGTCTTTGCTGTTATGATTCCCTCTCCTTGGCCGTACACCATACGGCAATAATTTCTTTCTGTCCGAGTCCCCGTATGGCCTACGATGTTTATGCTTTCGTGTTCTCCTCTGCCGTACAAAGATGCCTATTTTTAGCTCGCCATACGGTACTCTATTTTCACCAAACCACCATGTGCGTATGGTCCTTGCCACCTGTACACCGTACAGTCTTTAGTTGCATTTTTTGTTAATAAACCATACACCGTGCTATCCTTGCTTTGTTTTCTACTTTGACTCTCTTCCACCATACGTCGTACGGCCTTTGCTTTGCCCTTTTAAATCCCTTTTACCATACACCGTACAGTCTTTATGTTCTTGCCTTGTTTCCTACCTCTATACACCGTACAATTCACATACTTAGTGTTGTGCCTTTTTAACGAGCTGTACGGTGACTATAATGCATGTGCAGGGCTTCCGTAGGGCAGTGCTATTTGTCCAGTTGTACGTCATACAGAGTTCTTAGCCTATTCCTTAATTCTGTACGACAATTTGTACGGTGCAATCTTTCCACTTTGTATTAATGACCACTGTTTAATTTAACAATCATGTTCCAAATTTGTTGCTTCCGTACTCCTTTAACATTCCAATCTTTTATTACTTTATTACTTCGCACTTAAAAATTATGTTCAACTCTATATTTTATTTACTTATTTTACATATATACATTATTTACAGTCACTTTTCTCTATCAATTATTTGTTGGCAGGAAAACATTTCTCTCATGATATATTCTTAACTTCGACCCGTTCACTGCCTCTGGTATTTCTTTCCCGTCTAGCATCCATAACTTGATTGCCCCGTTATCGCCAACTTCTTGTATCTTGTACAGTCCGACCCATTTGACTTTGAACTTTCCAAGTCTAATTTCGTTCCGTCCGTTATACTTCAACAATAACTGGCCCGGTTGAAACTCGTTTAATTTTAAGTGTTTATCATGCCATGCCTTCCGCCTGTTTTGTGTAACTTTAGTGGCCCACTGTGCCTGCAGTCGTCGCTCATCGAGTTTGTTCAAGTTATACAATATTTCCCTTAAGCTTTCCATGTCGCCCAGCTTGTTCTCAATCGCTATCCTTAAACTCGGTACCATGAATTCTGTCGGTACCACTGCCTCCTATATGTACATCAGTTGGAACGGAGTATGTCTGGTGGTTACTTTATATGAAGTATGGTACACCCATAAGGCTAATGGTAACTTCTCTTCCCAATCTTCCCCTTCAACTGCACAGGATTTATAAATCACTCTAACTAGGATATTGTTTGTGGCTTCAACTTGTCTGTTGGCTCTCGAATAGTACAGGCTCGACAATGAATGATAGATTTTAAATTTAGTAGTGAGCAGTCAGATAACATGGTTAACAAAGTGTCCTCCCGGATCACTTGTCAACTGTAGTGGAATCCTGTACCTGGTGATGATTTGCTCATAAATAAATCTCGTTGTGCTTACTGTTGAGTTATCTGGTAGTGCGCATGCCTCCACCCACTTAGTCAAGTACTTCGTCACTACCACAATGTATCGACACCTTTTGGTTTTGCTTACCTTCAACGGTTCGATGAAGTCCAATCCCCATCTTTCGAAGAGTTCCTGTGCATGCGAGGGATTCAAAGGCATGAAGTCCCTCTTTAATGGTTTCCCAGCTCGCTAACATGTGTCGCATGCAACGACCCACTCTCTGGCATCGTTGTGTACAGTTGGCCACCATAATCCTGCCAGAAGTATCTTCCGTGCAGTTGCGTCTAGTCCCATGTGCCCTGCTGTTGGTCCTTCATGTGCTTCCTTTAGTACCTTAGGAATTTTCTCCTCTAGGACGCACCACCTTAGAATCTGATCAAGTCCCATTTTCTATAATAGCTCGTTCATTAACTCGAACGTCTAGCTTCTCAGCACCAATTTCCTTCTCTCATTTGGTGGTATCTTGCTGGAAAACTGTCCTGTCAATAGATATTCTCTGGTACGTGCGTACCAGGATGGTAATATTGTAACATGAAATAGTTGCGCATGTGGAAAATCATCATTAACTCCCTCTGGTGGCTCCCCTGATTTTATTCTCAACAGATGATCTGCACTTACATGACTTTTCCCTAGCCACACTACGATCTTAAATGTGAACTCCTATAGTAATAGCAACCATCGACTTATTCTTCCTTGAATAATCGGCTTATTCACCAGGTATAGCAGTGCCTAATGATCTACGTAGAATACGAATGGCGTTGCCAACAAATAATGTCTAAACTTTTGCACTACATACACCATCCCTAATGCCTCTCGCTCTATCGTACTATAGTTTTTCTCTGCTTTAGATCATAATCTACTTGCAAAATACACTGGATGGTCCAATCCGTAGTCACCTATTTGCGCCAATGTTGCTCCAATGGCATAATTCGATACATCTACATGAACATGGAATTCTTTGTCCTGATTCGGATAAGCTAAAATTGGTACTATGGCCAGTCTTGTTTTCAATCCCTCAAAAGCTTCATTCTATTCATCTTCCCATTTGTAAGGTTCACCCTTGCAGGTGAGTTTGTCCAATGGGTAGGAAACTTTCGCAAAGTTTTTAATAAATCTCCGGTAATAACAAATGTGCCCTAAAAATGACTTTACTTCCAATACATTTGTCGATGGTGGCATCTCCAATATTACACGAACCTTATCCGAATTCGTCTTCAACCCTACTTTACAAACTGTGTCCGAGCAATTTTCCCTATGGCACCATGAACCTGAACTTCTTTGGGTTCAATGCCAATCTTGCCCATTTGCACCTCTCCATGCATTCTCCGAGTACCGTTATGTGCTTATCTTCTGCGCTAAAGATGGACCAGTCATCTAGGAACGCCTTAAAACTTCCAACAGACATTTTATCAAATATGTGTAGGATAATCCTTTGGAATGTCCCCAGGGCATTGCACAATCCAAATGGCATCGTATTGTATGCATATACTCCATCTTCCACAATGAATGTTGTTTTTAATTTATCTTCCTTAGCAATGGATATTTGATTGTACCTCGAGAATCCATCCATGAATGAATAAATCTAATGCCCCGCTACTTCCTCCAAGATGCTATCCATAAATGGTATCGAAAATGGGTCATTAATTGTTACCGCATTGAGGCATTAGAAGTCTATGCATATTCTTATCTGTTTTGTGTCCCTTTTCAGAGATATCATGATCGGTGATACCCACTCACTTGTCTGCACTCTAAAAATGATCCTCGCCTCCAGCATCCTATCGATTTCTTCCATGACCCGCGCCACATAGTTTTTATTCATTTAGTACGGCCACTTCCATATGGGTACTGCACCTTCAATCAATGGTATCCAGTGGACACATAGCTCTGGTGGCACTCCTTTTAAGTCTTTACACATCCAAGCGAAGACATCTTTGTACTCCATAATATTTTGAACGCTGTCGCCTTCAAAACTAGGTTCCAATCATCTCCTATAAGAATGTTTTCCGGATTTTCCTCATCACCCAAGTTCATTGTTTTCACCGTAGGCTGTTCATACTTCATCGGTTTATCTTCACTAAACGTATGAACTGGTGTTTCATCCACCTACGCTTCTCCCTCTTTTAGTTCACTATACTCCTTTGGAAACTCATTGCCTTCTTTTTCTTCCTCGACACCCAACATGTTACAGCTCGGGAAGAGCTCATAATCTTCCATCTGCCAATGTAGCAATGCGCTCATCAAATCTAGGTCGTCATTAGTCGACCCTCCTAATCTCAACACCCCTTCTTCATCTAGTTTCATTCTCTTTTTTCCTTCGTCATCATTCTCGCCTTCACCTTCCAAGTCTGACGACGCTACCTCTTCCCCTACCATTTGTGTATGCAAGTCAACTATGAATCTTCTACCTCCACGCTCCATGGATAGGGTGTTCCATTTCAAATCATGTTTTACCTTTGCTTGCACCAACCACCCCCATCCAAGGATGGCATCGTACCCTCTTCTCTTCAGTGGGATGACCACAAAATCTAGTAAAAATGGTTGCATCCCGATCGTTATCGACTGTGCCATCAAAGTTCCCAATGGTTTTATCCCATGTTGATTTGTCGTAACTGGAAAGTAGGTGGCCACAACGTGAGTTGTCCTAGCTTTTTCCAAATATCTTCTGGTAGCACGTTCATGCTCGATCCTCCGTCTACAATTGTATCTATTAGTACAGTGCCCAGAATGCCCATCTCAACTACTGTCGAATGCCTTCCTATTGTAAGTGCCAATAGCATCGGGTCTACTGCCGTTGTTTCATTACTATCCCTTCCTATTTCCTCTGTCACTCTCGGGGGCGATGTCATATTCATAATAGTCGTTCGCAACTGTGGCATCGTGAGAAGGTCATTTAATTTAATAGGAACTTCTGTTTGCATTATCTGCCTCATCATGTTTTGTTCTACCAAGTTCCTTTTCGAAGTTTCGATAGTGTCTTTTACTTGTGATTTCCCTATTATCATCTACCTTTCTAACTCTGTTTGTGCTTTTTATAGCCTCTCCTCTTCTTCTGCATTAGGGTATTTTCCTTTCTTCACCTGCTCATGTGTAACTGCCAGTACCTTTTCATCTTAATAGATTTACGCCTTGCTTTGGGCATTTTGAATCTTCATGGTCCCCCGGACCACAACATTTGCATAGTAGCTACGGCGTCTCCTTTATAGTACAGTCTCTAGCGAAGTGGCCCCAAAGATTGCACACATGGCACCGTATCATCGGCCGTCCACTTGCGTCATAATATATTCGACTTCAGCCTCCATTTTTATTGTTGTTATTATTGCCAACCCTTCTGTGTCTATTATTGTTGCAATATTCACCTGACGTTGCATCATTGCTTGTTTTGTTTTTGGTGGACACTTCCTGCGTAACACATGTTGGTGTCCTTTTGATTTCATGTTAAACGAGCACTCCTTTAGGGAATGTCTCGCAACTTGGCAAATGTCACAAAAGTGTTTCTTCGGGCATGAGCCCTTTGCATGGCCATCCTCTTTACAATTAGTGCACCACAATTCTCCCTTCATTGTGTTTGGATTCTTTTTCAAATTCTTAAAAATTTTCATCATTTTGAGCATATCTTTCTGTAATGCTCAAACTTTCTTGTTCGATTCTTTGTCATTACTGCTACTTTCGGATGATGAACCGTCTGAATTTGATGATTTATGCTTTTTCTTCTTACTTGTCTTTTGTTCACTTTCTAGATCCATCGCACGATTATACACATCGACGTACGACGTGGGTGGTAAAATCTTCATCTTCTTTTTCAGAGCCAGTCGTAGCCCCTCCACAAACCATCGTTTCTTCAATCCATCCGCCGGTTGACTTTCCATCTTCCCAACCAACTCTTTCAACCATCTAGCATAGGCCCGGATTGTTGTCAGCCGACTGGATGGTTCCGGCGGTGTTTCTGTAGCCGACGGATTGGCTATCGTCAGTGTTTTGTATTTTGTAGCCAACGGGTAAATAGTTTGTAGCGAATGTAATGTTGTGGCCAACGGACTCCTTCGGGAAGGTTCGGCAGTAGTATTTATATCCCGTCTGGGATCATTGTAAAGCATCAATCATCTACTATTACTCATCCTATGAAGCATAATGTATGTCTGGCATATGCGAATATAATTCTGCTATTCTGTTCCATTGTCTATATGTATTTCTTTACCAGTACGGTAAACATTTGGCCCCGCGGGCAATCTGTCCGCGGGTAAAGAAAGCAAAAGGCCCGCGGACAAGTGAAAAGCCCCACGGATGGAAAAAAAACAATTTCGACTAGACTTCTCCCTCCTCCAACCGGTCGTGCCAGACTTCTCCGCGAGGAAACAGAGACATAAAGAAGAGTGCTTGTTCTGCCATTCGCTGCCAGAAGGAAATTATATCGTGCAAGGGAAAGAAACAAAGAAGTCCGCATGGAGGGAAATCGCACAAGACTTTTAGACAGATCTATCAAGATGAGGAGGCACCTAAACCCAAGCATCTGAGGCATAATCTTTATAATCTGAACGCAAGTGTCGGAGGCATAATCTTTATAATCTTCTTGAATGCACCAAGTCCCACCAGCACTGCAGCAAGCCATTTATGGAATGGAATGAAGGAGAGGCGCATCTGTGACCTTGCCCAAACTAGTAGCAACACTTGCATTGACGATATCTAGTTTTCCAAAGAATGAATTAGTGTTGTAGCGTCTGAAGCAATTCTCCATCATAGATTAATCACTGCTTTGGGTCGGACTCCTCCAATGGTTATCTCTGCTACCGTAACGGTCCGTGGGAAAGGTGACTTCGACACATCCAGAGTGAGATTTTTTGTAACGGACGGAGGAAACAAATATAAGGAAAAATAAGCCATTTTTGCATGGAGTCAGCGGGCAAGCGGAAGCCGTGGAAGAGTCAGTTGGCAGCTAATATGGAAAAGAATTCAAGGGTTTTGGCATCGGGGATTCGAGTTGCAGGCCCCTCCGATTCCAGTAGCAAGAAACAGAAGACCAAGGAGGAACTCACTTATCTCACCATCTAGTTTGAGAGTCTTAGTGGGAGCGAATGCCGGAAGTGGTGGCAAGAAACCCCGGAGGCAGACCAGATTAAACAGATTTTGATGCAGGCACAGGTGCATTGGGCCATTCAGCTTCCCATCTTTTCCATCCGGTTGTTTGAATCAGTATTGCGCACCATGATAAAGACATATAGCGCCCGAAGCAGAACAAGTACATTTCTACAAGCAGCAACAGATGACGGTGTCCTTTAAACCTAGGGATTTCACTAGGGTTTTCGGCATCCCTACCCCCGACGGGAGGAAACTGGAAATCAAAAACCATATACTCTCACGGGAACGGAAGGAGCATTGGATAGATCTAGTGTGTCGGGATCTTACACCTGTTGAGAGGGAGGCAGCGGTTCAAAGGACAAAGTGCAGAGGGCTTCGCAGGGACTTTATTCAGGAGGGTTATTGGCAGTGTATCATGGACGTCATCAAGAGCAGGTTGACAGGCGCCACTCGAGCTTCAGATATAGCATTGCCGCAGATTGTGTTTATGAATGGTATCATGCACAGAGTGGTATATGATTGGGCCTTAGTGCTTGCCAACAGGATGGAGGAATTCATGACGCTTCAGCACCGAACATTTTTTATGCCGCACCATGCCATCGGGTGTTTCTGGAGGCTGCAGCTAGTCAGATTCCACTAGATGGTTTTGAGGCTCCTCCAAGGGGCAAGTTGGCAGATGGGGAGCCTCCCATATTCTACTGGCGACACTTGGATACAGAAGGATCACCAGCAGGTCACAAGAAAGTACTTCGCTGACTAGTTGCTTCCGGGGAGACAAATAGCGAACGGGAGGGCACTTCGATGAGTAACGAGGCTGAGTCCGTGGAAGAAGAGCTGAGCACATCGGCGGAAGTTGACAGTGAGGCAGCGGGTAGTGGGCCCACATTCTTTACCCCTCCTCAGCTGTCAACTTCGGCGCACTTGACTACCTTTCCGACAGTCATTCCGGCGTTTGGTCAGCGCCATGCCCCGGTCCTTATGACTCCTCCAGCGGAGGCAGGTGTCCCACGGACAATGACGAACATGGTCCCACAGACAGCGACAGATGTTGTCCCGCAGACAGTCGCTGAGATATTGCCAATGGCTGTAGCGGAGGTGATTCCAATTATACCAGCAGATGTCACCGTTGCAGTCTCACAAAGAGCACAGTTGCCACCGCCGGAGCCTCAGCCACAGGTTCGGTTGGTCATTGATTGTGATGCAGTCGTCACTGTTTCGTCATCTTTTTTAGCAAAGGCCAAGTCAGTCTAGCCAGTATCGGAGGAGAACATGGAGCTCGCGCAGTCAGACCAACCAGAGATGATGGATAGAGCCAGTATATTTTTGAGGCAGCAGTTTCGACTCACTCCGGCCAAGCAAGGTCCGTCCATTTAGTCTCCTAGGCATTCAGGAACATCACCGGCAGTACCAGAGCCTCAACTTCAGGAGGAGGGAATGCCACATGCCGTGGTTGCACCAACAGCAGAGAAGGCGGCACCAGATGTGGGCATGGCTCCCGCTGATGAGGAGAACAGTGATGCGGAATGGTCATTGGAGGACTTCATCAAGGAGGATTATGGGTTGGATGAGGACAGGTGCCGGGATTACCTCAAGACTATGAAGTCTGCATTGAAGAAGGGACACGATGTGGCAATTTAGGCCCTGACTCGGCGGAGGGAGTGGCATTTGATCAGAGCATATATCCGTGGGATTTGTCCTCGACGATTTCAGACTTGTTTTGTAGACAGGGGTTGGCCGGCGGTGGAGATAGCTGAGATGTTGGCAGATTGGGCTACTGAGCTGGAGTTGGGACCCAGTGACACTCCTATGATGAAGCTGGCACATGAGATTGTGGGATTATACAAGGATGTTTACTATGGTCATCGGCGTGCGGAGGCGGACAGGGTTACAGCAGAGAGATCATTGGCAATTGAGAGTGAGGCTAGACAGAAGCTAGCCGCCGACTTGGCCGACCAGCAGGCAGCATGGGCCGCAGAGCGGGCAGCACTACTGGCAAATATGGCAGCAACAGTGCAAGAGAGGGACATGGCTAGGCAAGGTACAGAGGCGGCGGTCCAAGATAAGGATACGGCTGAGGACAAGATGCAGTTAGCTAAGAGGCAGGCTATGGATGCGGCGCTTCTTCTAAAGGAGGCCGTCCGGGTTAATACTCTGATTCAGACAGATCTCCGCATCAGGACAGAGCAGGTGTATGAGTTACGTCGCCAGCAGCACACTTCTGGGACGCCCCCTTCTCTCTAGTATTTCTTCTATTGTCTATAAGTTGTCTCCTAATTTTGTTAGTCGTCAGGAGATGACTGTTTTTTTGGGAGGGATGGTGTCAGCTAACTGGATGGTTCCGGCGGTGTTTCTATAGCCGACGGATTGGCTGTCGTCAGTGTTTTGTATTTTGTAGCCGACGGGTAAATAGTTTGTAGCGGATGTAATGTTGTGGCTGACGGACTCCTTCGGGAAGGTTCAACGGTAGTATTTATATCCCGTCTAGGATCATTGTAAAGCATCAATCATCTACTATTACTCATCTTATGAAGCATAATGTATGTCTGGCATATGCGAATATAATTCTGCTATTCTGTTCCATTGTTTGTATGTATTTCTTTACCAGTACGGTAAACAATTGTTTCATTCTTTCCTTGCTTGGTGTTGTATATTTCTGCTACAATTTCATTATCATCTCGGAGCAATCGGAACTCTGCTATGAACTCCTTTTTGACCTCCGCCCATGTAGTCAATTTCTGAGGGTCGGCATCTAAAAACCAATCAATTACCACATCCCGTAGGGTTGCTGGGAACTATCTGACCCAATGTCCTCATCCATCATGCTATTTGCTGTCCATATGGTTTCGCATGTCTTGCAATGTCTGATTGGATCTGTTGTACCATCACCATTAAATTTCGATAATTTTTCTTTGGGACTTGCCATCGCTACTTTCTTTTGATTCTTAGGTACTTGTGTGCCTGCATTGTTCTAAGCACCCGCGCTATTCTAAGCACCTGCGTTGTTTTGCACAGTCGCATTGCTTCGAACAACCGTCCTGCTTCCAACAACCACATTGCCTAGTGAAAGGTCTTCTTTAAGTGAAGTTGTTTGATTCTCTGCCTGTATCCATTCATCCGGTGTATGGGAACGAAGAGTTCGCTCCAGCTCATGCTCCTTCGACACTTCGAGCTGTGTGAGTTGCTTCCCTTCCATTTGGATCTCTCCCCTCGGCGTATGCAGGTTAAGGAACTCCTCCCTTGTTTCTTCCACCAAATTTAATCGTTGTCAAGTCTCCTCCAGCAATTCCTCGGTACTCCTCGACCTACTAGGTGAGTGTACTCCCTCCGTCTGTGCCTCTTCACCCCCTTGGTGCCCATTGACAATCTGTTGAAGCTTTTGTCTGCACTCTGCCTACTATGCTAAAATTAAAATTTCTTGTGCTGTACGCATTTCATCCTTGTCTTTTACCTTGTTCCTATCCTTGTTAAGAAAATTCGGCATTAATCTTCATAGCATTCCTTCATTCTAGATTCATCTGGCAACAGCACCAAATGTTTACCATACAGGGTAAAAGAATACTTAACACATGTAGTATAGTAAGATATAACACAGAACAGATACTTTATTCATATATGCAATATGTACTCAATGCTTACAATCCGAATACAATGATTACAAGGATGATCCAAAGTCCATTTCGGACGGTGTACATATACCTTTCCGAAGGGATGACTCAAGCGTCACGCGCCCATTTGGATACTATTCTACCCGTCAGCCACACTATAGATTTTACCGACAACAGAGACCAGCTTCAAATCACCCTCCTACAGTTGCCACTCTCTCGGGAGTTCCTACAGGTAGTCTTATCTGACTTAAAGGAGTAGTTAAAGGGTAGAAAATGATTTGTATAGTGGATACAGGGGCAACACACAACTTCATTAGCACTACTTTAGCTGCAAAATGGAAGTTGCAGGTGATTGCCATCCCACATTTTGATGTTAAGGTTGCTAGATGAGATCTTAATTTCTTTGGGAAGGTTTCTTAGCTTGAAGTTCGGCTATGTAGTTACACTCTTACTCAGATTTTTATGTGATTTAGGTGGGATGGATGCCATTTTGGATCTGTAGTGGCTCCAGACTCTTGGTATATACACCATTGATCATGATCAGAAACAACTTGAGTTTGTGCAAGGAGGTTGGCAGGTCACTCTCAAAGCTATGATTGATTGGGGTCCTAGGATCATTTCAGCTCATAGGATGGAATCCATTTTGAGACATGAGGATACAAAGTGGGTAGCACATTGTTTTATCTCCACTAAGTTTGTTTCAGATTTAGGACAGCAGTATCACATCAATATTCAACAATTTTAGACAAGCACAAAGGATTCTTTGGTGACATCCCTCCTAGTATACCTCCTAACCATGGATTTGAGCATGTGATAGAACTAGAAGAGGGTGCAAAGCCAGTAGTTACAACAACGTGTCATCACCCGAGGCACTATATTGAAGAGATAGCGAGGACCATTTGAGAGTTTCTCGACATGGGGCACATTAGACTGAGCTCAAGCCCGTTTGCTTCATCCATGGTTTCAGTCAAGAAGGAGGATGGAACTCTATGATTGTGCATTAACTACAGAGCCTCGAATAAGAGGACTATTAAAAACAAGTATCCTATACCCCATATTGATGAGTGGTTGGATGAATTACATGGGGCTGTTTACTTTTCGAAGATTGATCTCTGATCAACAGTACCATCAGATTAAGGTCCATGAGGATGATGTTGGAGATATTGGCTAAAGGTGGGTTGAAGTGATGGTAAAATTATGATATTGTGCGATATTAATATTGATATCGAATCACAATTTGTTTTGAATCAGTTAAATAAAACAAAATCATGTCATATTTGACCCCATTTGAGGGCATTACGTGTGCTTCAAATTATATTTATGTATGCACAAGTACCACTGACATGTGTTGAGCAGTTGTCGGTACAACTTATTGACTTCACCTGGCTGCACTGGTCTTAGCATACCCTAACAAGGGTTATGAAAATATCATGTTGGCCAATTCCCACTATGCGTTACCAGTTGTACTCAATTGAGTACGATTTCTCATGTGATTATCAATGTTATACCTTGGATACCCTGATTGATAATGTTTTTGGAAACCCTGATCCCTTGTGATTGACAGTGAATTACATTTCAATGTTTATATAACTTGTGTTTTTGCATAAAATTTAATGAAGTTTATTTGGCGGCATTAATTGATAATTTAATATTTAAAAAGAAAATTGTGGCTAATTCATTTCTAATACATTATATAATCAGGTTAAAATGCATGGATTTGGAAATTAAAAGTATAATTTACTTTCTAAAGGGATAAAATGTGTGGGTTAAGAAAAATTAGTTCATTTTTGACATTTCATCATTGTTAGAGTTTTGAGGGCACGAAATCCCCTTTGTACATAAGATTTGAATTTTGGATTGAGCAACCAATTTTGAATGGATCTAGATGAAATTCGTTGCAGTAGGATAGGAAAGGGAAGGTGTTTGTGCTGCTCCATTGATTTGGAATCTTGTTTGGCATGCTGGGAGAATTCATAGTTTTAAATTCACATGTTTTATCACTTAGAGAACACTAGTTGAAAGAAGCTTGTATGGTTAAAATTTACATGTTTGACTGCCAATTAATTACCTTCCTAAGTATTGCAGCTGAATTACCCAACCTAAAGCACACACTTGTGAGTGAAAGTTAGTTGCCAAGTCTTGACTACAAGAAGTCCAAAGCAGATTGCCATGAAGACCATGTTTTATGATAAATTCCAATGGCATGAAGGAGATCACCAGGGTAATTTTTAAATAAAAATCCTTTTGAAAAAAAAAGTCATGTTGAAGTTTGCCTAGTTTGTGAAATAATTGCTAATCTGTTTTTTCAATTTCTAATTTAGTTTGATTTCTAATTTCATTTGCATGCACTCTTATTTTAGGCTTCATGACTGTTTGTTAGAGTTCTATGGTTGGTGAGGGGAATACAAACCCCATGAGTTAGCTATTAAGGCCATGGCTTCGGCCATATTTCAAAATATTGTTATTGGAAACTTATCGCTGGCAAAAACAAGATATCGGGAAATATCAAAGATAAGTTGAAACTTCTTGGGAAAATATCACGATCTTAAAATCTGTTTTTCCAATCCCGATGGAACCTTCTTTCTCCTCCTTTCCCTTTCTCTCCTCTCCAAATCTGTTTTTCCAATCAAAAAAATGTTTTTCTGGGTCATCCCTGCCTACAACAAGCATGTCGCCAATAAGCTTGTTATTTATCACAATAAAACAGAGAAATATCACCGATACTTTACCAAATTCGCTGAGATATGTTGAAACTTCTCTGCAATAACTTATCCAAGATAAGTTGACATTACATCTTGGGAGCCTTAAAATTTCACGACTTATCGCAGATATATCTGAGATATTTTGAATTATGGATTCAACCAATGAGGCAGTTCAAGATTTGTATGAATTGCATAACAATAATGTGAACACAAATGATGCATAATTGATTGGCAATGAACAAAAAAAACAGCAATATATTCATGATATTGCCTACTATTTGAACCCTAAGGTGTTTTCTATCTTCATTTAAAGTAGACGAGGAGGCTATGGAAGTACTCAACACATGTATGAAGAGAATGGTCATTGCTTTTTTGCCCCTATTTTATTGCAATTTGTTTTTCCTTAATATTTACCATACCATTTAACATGGTCTTCCTTCAACTTAAACACTTAAATTTTATCAAACAGTTTTCTAGCAATCTGGATACTTAGTTTTTTGATTGGTTCTCAATATGTTAATGTAATTGGTTTGATGCGGCGTTTGTTGTTGCGAAGGAACTCAATAAAGAAGCAATACACAGAAAATGCTAACACAATATATAAAAATGATTATCTTGCAAATGATAGAAGCATAGTAGGATAACAATACACACTTTCAGATTATTCGAATTCTAGTCTGATTTATGTTAACAGAAAACCCTTATTAATTTCATTCAGCAATGTTCATATTAGAAAATTTGCATACCACAAATGCTGTCCAGGTATGATAATGTTTGCTAAGTAACAAAGTCATCCTAAATGATGCAGGAGCATCTTGCATGGAAAAATTATTGAAAAAAAATAAAAATCCTGGAGGAGAGAGAAAGTGACGAAAATTAGAGGAGAAATAATAAAAAAATAAAAAAGGGGAAAAAGGAGAAAAGAAAGGAAAAAGAGGATTTCTATTTTCAAGGTGCATATGTGGCATAATAGAAAAAAATAAAAAAATAAATGGTTGTCATTCCATTTATCGAGGTGTGTGGGTAGAATTCTAGAAAGTTATGAATATTGTAGAAAGTTGTGGATATTGTAGAAGGTTATAGAAGTTGTAGAAGGTTGTGGAGGAATTCTAGAAGGTTGTGGATAAGTCATGCATTGGGTGGTAAGTTCCTATTTAAGCAAGGCATATGAGCATTTCTAATCAAGCTCAAGGGGAAGCTTGAGAAGTAGAAGCTCAAGGAGTAGCTTGAGAAGTGGAAGCTTGGAGAAGCTTGAGAAGTGGAAGCTCAAGGAGTAGCTTGGGAAGTGGAAGCTTGGAAAGCTTGGAAGGCTTCAAGGTGTGAAAGAGAAGGAGGAAGTGAAGAGTGAGTTTTCCTGAGTCTGTGGACAGAGCACCGAATGTGAGGCAGTTTACAGCAGGATTGTAGTAGAGTTGTGAGTGTGTAGACAGAGCGCCGAATGTGAGGCAGTTTACACTTGGATCTTGGTTAGGTTTGTGAGAAGAGCTAGTGGCTGCGGTTTAGAAACAAGGAGGTTGCTTGGTGGCTTGTGAGCATGAGTTGAGATCTTGGAGGTTTCTACCAGAGTGTGGATCTGGGCTAGCTTGGGTTTGGATTGGATCTTGAGAGATCTTGTTGCATTCTTTGTCATGAGTTGGTAAGGGTGGTGTGGCCCTTTGTCAGTGGTATCAGAGCGTACCTTCATCAGTGGTATCAGAGCGTACCTTCATCAGTGGTATCAAAGTCGTACTTCATCAGTGGTATCAGAGAGTACCTTCATCAGTGGTATCAGAGCCGTACTTCATCACTAAACTATCTCTATATGCCACTTCCCCTCTGTATTTGACCCTGTACAGCTCAATGTTCAGCATGTATAGCATCTTGAAGTGGTTGGAAGGGTATAAAGGAACCTGCTGGTGAATATGAGACTAAAATGTCTCCCTTTATAGCTGTCTCAGATCAGTATAGACTCTTCCAAGTGATTGCAAACTGACATCACCCTCCTGTAAGTGATTTTCAGAGAGTATGACCTATCAAATTGGTACGGCCAACATTTTCCAATATTAACTAAAATATATTTAGCCAGCTTATTGAAAGGGTTATCAAGCTAAACCAGTTCAAACAACTTCAATGCCAGCCCAAATCGATCACCTCCCAACCATTAAGTTTTCATAAAATGGAGCAACAGATGTTTTGCATAATCAGATTATTAGCTTTGAGCCCAAGCAATTCACAAATCCTCCTGACTGTATCTTTCAACAGCAAAAAGAATGCCAGTATAGAGGGTCTTCATCCTCCAAGCCCAAAAAATACCAATCATCCAGACAATTTCATATAATTTCCAAGCATGCTAAAAGAGAGCACTTCGATCTATTTTCTAACACTTTCTAAGAGTTCATCCACTAACCTTGTCAATGTGGGATAAATAAAATCACTATTTTGTCCTTTCCTATTTTTTTTTTATTTTTTTTGCCCCTATTTTCTTGTGTCTATTTTTTCACCCCTATTTTATTGCAATTGTTTTTTCCTTAATATTTTACGTACCATTTAACATGGTTTTCCTTCAACTTAAGTCCCCAAACACCTTTTTATGCCTCCAATGTATTATAAAATAAAGGGGACCCATTAATTTAAATATTCCACAAATTATAGACAATGCATTAATACTGTTATTAAATTTAACTTTATAAAATAACTTTATTACTGCACAATAAATTATATCAATGATAAAAAAACTTCTTGTCCATTTTATTCAAGTCTGCTCAAACTTAACACATAATAAATAAATAAATTTGATCAGTAAGAGGCCGAAGCCAAGGCTAATTATTATTGTTTGATGTGATTAATTATTACGATTATTAGTTAAGCTCGAGTAGATTCGAACCCAAGACCTCCCAAATAAGAGGCTCACAATTTACCGTTGTGTTGTAGGCTCTTGCCTAACACATAATAATAATTAATCTCAATAAAGAATAATAATTAATCAAGGCTTTGGCACATTACCTATCAAAAAATAACTTCTTGTCCATTTTAAACAATTACGATTGACACATTACTGCCACTGCATACCTAGTCACACCCAAAATGACATACAATAAATAGTAAGGATGCCCAAAACAGCCTCAAATGGCCTCAAATTGAATTGCAACCAAAACTAGGCCAATGGCTTCTAAGTCACTTTTATATCATAGTTAGCCTATGGGACTATGGGGAAATAGGCTAACGAAAACATCTTGATTTAAACACTAGAAAGGGGACATTACATTTTGAGTGATGTCATTTTTTAAAATTGCATATAATTTTAAGAGGGATTCTAATTTGCAAAGATCTTAAAGTTTTGATTCCCTTCAACCATTGTTCTCAGCCCCACAAGATAACTACACGCATATGGCATGACCCCATTGGTCCATATGTCATAACAAGACCCAATCATATTGTAAAACCGCTAAAAAGGTTTGTTCAAACTTGAACCAGTTAACAAATATTTAAAATGTTGTTTTGAGATGATTGCATGTTTAACCTACATTATTGGATGTGTCCTAGGGCACTTTGCATCAGATGCAGATGCATGTACCAGTGTGCTTGGATGCAGGCTGAGGGGAATGAATCCCATGGCTGTGCACATTATCATTTGCTAATGGTATTTTCACATATCCAGAACATAATAATTATATTTGCCCGTTGTACTTAGCATATTGTCATGTCCCCTTCTCAGCACTAGTGCTTTGGGCGCCAGGTTAATCTATCTCCACATCCAGATAGATTAACAGCATTATCTAATAGGATGCCTACCAGTCACAATGGAGGTTTAATTTTATATACTTCAAAACTTTATTAAAATGTGCAGAATAAAGTCACTTTATGTTATTAAGTTAATTACTTTATAAAGAGGCTTTAAGTGTCTACAGGACGAAAATGGTGTTTTTATCCCACATTCCTTGCTCCTTGTGTTTTCCCTCACTTCGAGGTTATAAAAGGAGAGCTTGTATTGGGATTGGAACACACACGAAGTTGATGAAACCAATGCACTCCACATTCTGGTTGCTTAAATGTGACTGGTTAGAACTTTGAGGACGAAACCCCTCGAAGTCTTGAATTCTGGAATAGATTGGACGTCACCCCAATCTTTCTTCTCTTCAAAGTTAGAAACTCAACACAGGCAGAATCGGCAAGGTGATTTTAGGGATTGCAGCTGGGTCATTTCATGGACCAGACAGTTGGATTATCAGAACTGGGTATGTGATAAGTCTTCTTTATGATCTACATTTGGGAATATCAGTAACATAGCCGTAGTCTCAGTTCTGGAGGGAAGTCGTGGTTTTTTTTAGCAGCAATTAGCAGTGGTCGAGGTGAACTGTGGTGCAGTTCCGACTAAGAGGCCGAGATTGCTATAGAGGACACACAGCAGAAGTTACGGCAGCATCAAGAAATCTTCAGAACGCGGGTTGTTAGAGCATGTGGATTGGTCGACATTGGTTTAGGACAAGCAGCATTCTTCCAGCCATCCAGATGTAACTGGTGCAGAGACTTATTCGGTGTTAGGAAAGAGCAATACCTCTTTTCCTCAGCCCACGGCAACAAGGTGGAGTCGTCACTGTGCGAGTTGGAGAACGGCACATAATCATTGCAAGGACAGTAGAAACCAACGTTGAAGTGGCTGACTAAACATTTAACGTGATACAACTCCACTGAAGGTTCGAAAATTCCATTTCCAACTCGGCATCAAGGAATACAGGTCTGTACTCATTTTATTTCATTGTAAATTTTCTTGCTGTTGTTAATCTCATATATTCTCTGCATTAAATCTGAGACATTCAATCTCTACCATAGTAGAAGTTGGGGCATTATACACTGTCGGGATTATTACTTGGTAGAAATCTGGGCGGGGATTAATATTGTTTCTTCATGCATTTGGAGAATACAAAATGTTTACACAGTTGCTGATGGAAAAAGAAAATATTAAGTTGCATGGTAAGTTTTGGTGCAAGATCTTAACTCGTTCATAGTGATAGTAGATACTTTTGAGAAGTTTGCTTCCAATAATATCAGAATACATTAAGGTTGCTTAGAACTGTTTGACGAAATTCCCCCATAGCCATACTGTCAGCACCTTGCTTTAATTTTAGCATCAGTTTATTAAACATATACTACCCTGCAAATCGTCTACAATTTGCGCTTGTAAATTGACCAAATTGTTTTGAAGATAGCCTAGTGATTATGCTGAAGCATGGTAATATGTAGGGAAAAATCAGCACTGGGCGTCAAGGGCTCTATTTTCAGATGAAAAGGGTGTGAGAGAAGGAAGCCTCTGAATGAATTTAGCAAGCAGATCCAGAATGCTAATTTATTTGCCACAAAGGGCAATATATTTATCTTGGCAGTTGTACAATTCTGGGCAATTTTGTAAAAATCATATGTTTTAATTTATTATACATGATTTTAATTCAGTAATTTATTTTGTCTTTTTAAAGTTCACAAGAAATTATAATATTTTGTATTTTATGTTTTACATAAGTCTAGTATTTGTTTTTTTTTTTTAAATTTAATAATTATATTTCGAACTATCAATTGATATTTAATAATTATCTTTGACATTTGACATTGATCAATAAATAAAGTATCATACCATTAAATGATTTAGTTTTACAATTCTATGTATCTCTTTTAAAAAATATTGTGTACATGTACCCAAATGCATCCAAGACCCCTAAACAAATTTCCACACATCTGTGTACCAGGTTCTGGTACCCACATAAGAACTGGAAGCTTTAGCCTTTAAATGTTGTCATATATTTCTATGGGTTATCTCTAAAATGCGATAGTTTTAAAAGGGAAAAAAGACAAAACCATACTTTGAACCATTTAAATTCCGTTCATAGCCATCCCCACTGAAAGCTCTTGTTACTCCATCCACAGTATTATGCTTCCAAATTTGATGCTGCCCAGCCATCGCTATGTAGACAATTCCAGAAGAAGAATCAACACAAACATCCCAAGGAGAGTTGAGAACCTGTTGAATCTCAAAATTATAATTAGAACTTCAGCACAGAAATACAGCATAGATTACACTATCTTAATATATAAAATTACAGATTGCTCAAGATATCCTAAATTACTGATTAAAATGTCTCTAAAATTTCTAGTGCATGCCTGAGCCATTCCTTTTCTTCCTCCTTTATAGTCAAAACCTTTCACTCCATTTCCAGCAAGAGTACTAACAGTCTCACTAAAAAAATTAATCTCCCTGCAGCCAAGGCAATTTGAAGCACATATGTTAGGATGTACCTAATTTACCAAAGTTTATATTGAATGGAACATATAAAATTAGAAAAGACAAGGGCATGTATGTTAGTTGAGAATTAGGGATCAAGATGCTGAAAAAACACATACCCATTAAATGTTGATCTTTAGATAAACTAAAGGAAGCTTTCAACCTATTGAATTTCTTAAGGATTGAGGAATTTTTCTATGACATCTTGAACCCATTTATCATAATAAAGATGGAAGCTGACATGTTTGGATGGATGCCTTGAATTTAACTAGAACTAAACTAAAGAAACATACTTTATTAGAAGCATGTGGCCTTAAACGCTACTTGTATCAGTACTTAACAACCATGGTTCAATAGCCAAAGTTAAGTGTTATTAAAAACAATCACTTGTCTTTTTGAGTATGCAAAAGAGATAATTATATAGAAACTTGAGATTTTTATGAAATTATACATTATTATAGACATAAATTAAGCGTAATAAACCTAACTAAGCGAAACAGATGTCGCACATAAAGTAGAAAATCCATTGTCCCCCATGACTGGATATCCAGTAGAAAATGAAAGCCTAGAAAGGGAAACTAAAGGCATGCATCAATTTAACTTGATGTAGAGAAAATTATGAAAAAATTACAATAGAACATTTTAAGAAAATCAAAATAACTAGTTCAGAAGCAATATGAAATCTGCAGATAAAAAAACTGAAAGATGTTCATATCTGTACCAGTACAACTGTTTATGTAGATTTAAGGGCATATTTGTTCAAGAAATTGGAGATTACCATTTTGTGAATTCATACATGCTTCAACTGCTGGGAAATGTCAAAAAGAGCTAACAGAGGCAAGCTACTGCCTCTATAGAAACATTTTAAGAGGCTAGCTAAAATAGGGACTGTAATAAATCAGGTGAACTGGAGATATGCAGCAGAACCTGCAAAGGCACATATGAATGTTAACTTGAGAGCTGATAAAATTACTACAATACGGTGGTTTCCATGATCTTTAATCAGTCATGGATGATGCAAAATATTGAGCTATTTGAAAGAGCTTCTGCTTCACACCTACAGCATGTACAGCTGCAAGAATCACTAAATGTTGTCCATCCAGTCTTGTTCATGCTTTGAACTGTATAATTTGTTAACCTTTATAACTACTCAAACAAAATTATGAGTAAAACAATGCCATTATATATCGATTGTATGATTTTTTATACCTATATGTTTTCTTTTGGTTTTGAGACATATTTTAAGCGACTAGTTCAGTCATTTCTCTTTTGCAAGTCAAATCTGAGCCCTTGCTCATAGTAGTTGTCAATGTTGTCTTCATCTATTTTAGCCAACACCTATGTAGGGCTTAAGAAGATGATTCTCAAGCACACTGGATAAGGTAAACAGGTCAGCTGAGATACATAAGGCAGTGCAATGGAAGGCCAAAAAACTGATCAATAGATCTTGTAAGGCATGTTTTATTAAAACAAAGGATACTAAGGGAAAATTAAGGCCAGAGAGGCAATCAGGCCATCCAAAGAGCCCCAGAAAAAGGGAGTAATATCAGAGGTCATAGCATGCAAAAAGGGCTCCAAGAAGCTTGGGTGCACCCAATAGAGGCCTAGTGACATGATGCAAGACAAAATCACTCTCAAAGCATAAAAAATCCATGCACTTGTCAATGTTAATGAATAAAAATATCACTTAAGAGACTGAAAACACACATTTTTACAATAGTGGCAAAACCAATATCATATTAGGACAAAAAAAATCTTTACAAGGAAAAGGCCAATGCAGAATTAGAATGAAAAAATGCAGGTTTGACACTTTGAATTGGAGTACCAAGAAGAAAGGGGTAATCTCCCCCCTTCTGGTTGGGAATTCGGGACAATTACCTGTTTCAACTCCTTCATCAAAGAATTGGGATGAAAAACCCAAGTAGAATTCATTCACCAATTATCTGTTGCTCTCTCTACTAGAAGACTATGCAGTAAAGACAAGTATGTGTAAAACAACAGTAAGCAAGATCACTAGCTACCTCTGGTATATGCAATTACATATGCTTAAGTGAATTAATGTGATTTCACTAAGTACAATGACCATTCAATTAATTGTAAATATGGGACAGGATGCTATGGTTTATAATAATGATATGTCTGATGTCCCTGATTGTCTTTATGAATATGTAAATATATGCAATTCCATTTACGGTGATATAATTTCTATTTATAATTTAAATGTCTTTATGGTTATGTAAGTATATTTAATATTGCTTACATCAAGGTTGCTGTAGTCTAAGGTATGAGACTCACATTTATGCAATTTTCCCGACTACAGCTTATAGAGATGGCATTGCTGGTCTGCTTTGAATTGAAGAATATATGCAATAAGGAGGTTCCTTTCCTTAATTTGTTCCTTAGTTGTAAGTAACCTGATTTCTCAAGGCTTGAGTGCTCCCCTAAAACATCCAAATAGGCAAAAGGTATAATAGGAAATGATCAACAACTTGCCTAATGCTGCTCCTTCCTATGTTCTTTTCTGGTTAGACCAAAAGTGCCCTAAGGACCATGGACATTCACCCTATGACTTGAATGTTACTTTTCCATTTTCTAAGCATGTCAAAAAGTGCAAATGCGTTTCCAAGAGCAGCCATGGAGAGGTGGCTGTCAGGTTTTTTAATTATTTAGAATAAAAAGGGTAAGTTCTTGAGGACACTCGTGATTTTTATTGCATGTGTCAACTCAAGAATAGACTTAAAGATGACCCCCATGTCTTGAGAACATCCATGAAATTTCCATTGTCTACTTGTCAAATGAAAAATAGATTTAAAAGTACAAGTGTTTCTGGGCATGCCAATGGTGTTGGTGGGGGAGTTTGCACACCACCAACACAAAATAAAATATACCAAGTATATTCTATCCTCTTGTTAAATCTCAAATGCACTAAAGGCATAACAAGACACTTGGCTGCCCACTCCACCTGATTATGCCTAATCAACCTCTCCACTTGGCTTCTCCTAGCCTACATCCAAACGAAATGCTTGGAAAGATTCCAACCGTGTTTCGAGGCACAAGAGTGGCCAGTAATTGAGACGCCAGAAATACTGGCAGACTGGGCTACCAAACTAGAGTTGGGACCAAGAAGCTGCAAGATGGAGAGGCTTGCCTGTGAGATAGTAGAGGCGTATATAGGCGCCTACTATGCTCAACAACGTGCAAAAGCCAATAGAGCAGCAGCTGAGAGGTCCATAGAGGTCAAGGCAAAGTCTCGAGAGGAGTTAGCCAATCAGTTGGCTAAGCAGCAGGCGGATTGGGTAACAGAGTGAGCAGTGCTCTTACAGGATAATGAAAGGGCCAAAAAGGAGTTAGCGGAGGCCAAAGCTGAAGTGATGGCGAGTAGGGCAGCCTATGCACAGAAGGAAGAACAGGCTATGGAGACGACACTTTTGCTGAAGGAATTTGTGGAGGTCAATTTGAGGACACAAAAAGATTTATGCATCCGCACTGACCAAGTCTATGAGCTACAGAGGATAGTGGACACTTCAAGGATGCACCCTCCTCCCTCTTAGTCTATGTTTTTGGTGTACTTAGTAGTTGTCTCCAATTTTGTAAGTCGTCGGTAGACAACCTTTTCTTTTGGGAGGTGATGATGTTGTCGGGAAAATGGGTAGTTAGACAGTTGGTCTACCCAAGGGAGTTACACGAGTGCAATGGTTCGTCTCAGACACTATATGTATGCATTATTCCTTTTAAACGGGACATGGTTGTACGGAATACGTTTGTGTATGGTAACCAAGCAATGAATATAATACTCTTGTGTTCTCTTTACATTCTGTGTTAAATATTTTATTTCCAGTATGCAATTAATCTCTGTTACCCCATGAGAGTAAACATATGGCATCCAGTTTGAGAGTGTTTTTTGAATACCTCAAGTTATTTCAATGCTGCATTTTCTGGGTGTGTTTGAAATAAATATGTAATGTTATTTGATGATTTGGATCACTCTTGCATTTGAGGAAATTTTATTATCAGATCTGAAATTTAAAAATGGGATTCTTAGTTACATGTGTTTATAAATATTGTCATATATCTGGGTTGTTTATTTGGTGCAAGTTAGCTTATCATCTGTGCCTTATTTGTCATCTCAAAACCATTGCAAAACACATTAAAAAAAGGCAAAATAGGGCAGCATATGACAGTGTATCAGAGCAACATATCCTGCCATCCTGGGGCACAGAGAATGACAGAACAGTGATAAGTATACAAGCATCCAAAACTTGTATGACAGAATAATGGTTCAACCTTAACTTTGTGCTATAAGTGTACGGTTGATTAAATTAAACCCTAAATATAGAAAACATAATCTTTGTGAAATATATTCAAAATATTTCACTCTTATCTTCGAGCCTTAATGAAAGAAAAGCTCACAAATGGTATACTTATCACACAAAGTTAATGATAAATAGATCCAAAAATTTGACTGCTTAGTGATGCACTAGTTATTGATTGTAAACCACCATTTTAAGAAGAAATGGATTGCTTCTCCTGTTAAAATAAATAAGCAGAATTTGAGATACATATATACCTAAAAGCATGGTTTTCTGTATCTGCAACATACAATGTATTTTTCTTGGGATCATATGCTAAGCCCTGCAAACATAAAAATCCAATTCACAATTAAATACATTTAAAATTGTTTAAGAGAATTGTAAAAACATATCCTAGTAACAATAATATAATGACCACTTGCAACTTATTCATTTATAGAAAATAAATGAATTGTTTATATCTATCTATCTATCTATATATAGAGAGAGAGAGAGATGCATAAATATGTGAGTGTAAATTGGAGGCTTATTTTCAATTGTTTTGGCATTGGTAATTGACTCGGCATGGCATCTTATATCCTAGCAAGCATTCCTTTGGGCATGAGATTGCTGCCTGAATGCAGGTGAGATATTAGCATTGCAGATCATGGAGGTTTCATATTTTACACTAATGTTATAATATATATTTGTTTGGCTTAAACAAAAGGTTTAATGGTGTGTACGGTGTGGCTTGCTAGCTGCTAACATCTATAGTGATAGCTTTATCTTCATTGGCGCAGAAATCTATAGTCTGGCATGATCTCCTAACTCTGTTAGCACGTATGCCATGAATCTTACCTTCTAGATGGGGTTTTATTCAGCCCTATACTCAATATATAGATGCTGGTTGCTATGCCTTGAAATGTTATAATTTCATGATCAAAATATTACATTCTTATAAGCAGAGTTTGACCCCAAAAAAGTCCGATTTAATGATTATTCTCTGTTTCTGTCCAAACTCAGACTTCATATCTCACTCGTTCAATGGAAATATCTTTTCACATTTTTGTGTTGTCATGAAATACATATTGAATGACCAAACAATCCGAAACATTAAACTCTAGAAATAAGTGCTCTACCTTTCATATAGTATGCAAACTACTTGTTAATTGGCATGGTAAAGAATTCCATCAGTTAGTGTGCCAACTGTTAGACAAAATACCTTCAAAGCTGAGTGGATGAAATAAATGCCAAAAATTGGGTTGCAATTCGTTTAGCATATTACATATTTTTCCACTTTCATTACAATAAAATTAAGTGATCCCAATATTGTTGCATTTGTATTTTGACATTGGCTGTATAGGATTTATTAATTAGTTAAATCATCTTCAGTGGTGTCATATGGTTTATATGTTGGAATGTTCTTTAATCAAGACGCTGCAGATGAAAATGTTTAGCTGTCTTTCACATTCACTAAGAGTTGTAGACCGAATTTGCAATCCTATTATTTTCACAAACTTTACAAATTTATGCTTTCCCCCTATAGCGTCTTTCCTAATTGGAAACTCTGTTATGTGTATGTTTTAAAATATTTCCCTATCTCACAATTGTTTTCAATGGAAGATTGTCACAATCCAACTATTTTGTTAATTGTAAATAATGAACCTTTCTAGAGTGTAGTAATACAATTTTTTATGTTTTGGTTTACTCCACTGTAGTTTTCAAAGCTCAATTCATCACCACCCAAAATAATCCCTTATTTTAACACGGCAATTAGTTTGTGATGGGTGCATAGTAATTTTCTTTGCGTGTGTCTGTGCTTCTCCTACGGAAGATGTACAGCACACGTAGAAAGGCAGCAAGATGATATATATGTACAAACATTTAAGCTACTGAAAAATCTAACAAATATGATAAATGCATTTCTCTGTACTATCATATTAAAATCATTTTTAGTTTTATCCAGAGACTGTGCATAGAAAAGTTTTATAGTATTTTAGAAAGGTAAAGAGGCTACATTTCTCTGATAACTTACTTGAGGACGGTTGAAAGTCGCATATTCAAATGAACCATCCCTTAGAACCTCTTCTTCATTACCTCCAACTTGCATAATAAAATTCCCCTCCAAATCAGTCACGACCTTGAGTGTCCATCAAAGAAAGATGTCATCTTTCCATTATAATAGGCTTTCCAACAAACCATTAACTTCTTACAAATTTCTTTTTCATTTGAAGTTTAATCTTGAACTAAATTTTGAATTACTCAAACCCTAGTATGATAAAACCCAATGTATTTAAGTGAAGAACCCTAAACTAGAAATCATATGTGAACATGAAGATTGAATCCTTTTCTTAAGATTCTTCCATAGACATTTCTTAAAAATCCTTTAAGCAAAGAAAAAAACTCTTTTCAATATTATGTGTGTAAAGTTAGACGAATGCAAGGAACGAACAATGCGATGGTTATTGCTGTCTGATATAAACAATCGATTATTAGTGATATCTGCTGCCAATTTTCCAGGAAATTTTAAAGGTGACATCAGAAGTCGAGTATCCTTGTTCTTCTCTAAGACTTCCGGGATTGGCCGGTCATCTAGAAGTTTCTTTTCACCATAAAATTGAAGAGCAGCCTCCATCAGGTCATCTAGATCCTAAAACAAAGGTTAAAAAAATGTTTAAACTGTAAGAATAACATATATAAGAACCAAAATCACAACTTTTCATTTCATTATAGTATTACAATTAAATAATAACAATAACTGAAAAGAAAATATATAAAAACTTGAACTCAACTAAGAGTTAACCAGCAAATGTGTCATTTACCATTTCATGTTACCCTACATATCTTTGAATATAACCATTTATTAAGATCCTTCAAAACATGAAATCTCTTGATGTAACATGATGGATTACAATATACAAGATACAATAAAGCCACATTTTTTAAGTCAAAGTAAAATGCGGTGTATATAAGGTACCGACTTTTGGAAACAACAAAAAAGGTGTAGTTCCTAGTTTAGTAGATGCTTGATCCCAAAATGTTGCAGTTACTACTGTCATGAAAACAGAACCTTCTTTCTAATTAACTATAAGTATTCTATTAAATTATTATAACCTGCTGTATTTTTATAAGAATGTTGTTTTACATTTTCTTGTAGCATGCAATATTTTGTCTCTTTTAGGGTTTTGAGTTCCTCTTTTGTTACAACATGCTAGTGTTATTGCAATGTTCTTTCTTTGCACTTGATCAAATGGTTAATCCATTAGACTATTTCCAAGTCCCAATAGGCTATGTTGTCTGGAATAAGGGATTTTGTGTTCCGGTTCAGTTTGTATAGGAGTTTCCAAAGCTTTCCAGCGAGGTTTCTAGTTTAAGCTGGGAGCTATTTTGAGTACTTACTATTTATAGTAATTCAATGGGCCACCAGCTTTTTAGTAGTGCAAAGCTTCTATTTATATCTTTGGTGATTAAAAGGTTTCAAAAAAATATTTGATTAATTAGCCTTACTAATCTTTAAAAATGTTTCTTTTAAGCTTCTTGAAAAAGGACACCTTGTCCTAGTCAGACAACATTGTTTTAAAAAGGGGGCCAACATATTTCATGGACACGAGGCTAATATTATACCTCGGAAAGTGGGCAACCAATGTTAATGGCAAAAATGTTTAAAAGATGCAGCTTAAAAATGCTAAGAGGGTGAACACCTAGGAAGAGAGACGTAAGTAGATGAAAATAAATTAGAAAGAGACCAAAAGGAGGGCGTGGAGGTTTGGTAGGAAAATGACTTTCAAACTTGTGTTGCTCTATTCTTCTCCTTTCTTCTTTAAAAAGAACATATTTTGCTCTCAATTGATTACCTTGGCTTCGACAACATAATAAAATGTTACAGGAGTATTTCCAAGGACAATCTATTGGTTTGGGATGTCCCCTATTTCTGAGATCAAATTCAATAAATAATTACATGAAAATATGGTTCCTAGTAGTGAATAAATTATAAATATAATATTACAATAATTAAAGGTGTGTTCAAGGCTTGGTGAGGGTAAATCCTCAAGATAATAGGGCAAAATACGTGACTTGGATTCCTCTGGATCCTGGGTGGATCAAAATTAACTCTAATGGGACCTCAAAGGGCAACCTGGATCCACCAAGAGCTGATTATGTGGTGAGAGATTGCAATGGAAACATTCTTATGATAGGAACAAAATGTATAGTGGAAGGGACTGACAATGAGACAAGAGGCTCAAGAAACCTTGTTAGCAATTCATATAACTATCGATATGAATATTTCAAAGCTCCATTTGGAAGGAGACTCATTGGTTATCATAAATGGCATCATCAAGGGAGAATCAAGTGTCTAGTATATTAACAAACACATTCAAAGGATAGAATCTTTACTTGGACACATTGATGAGTTTAAAATAACTCATATAAAGAGAGAGGGTAGTCAGGTAGAAGATTATCTATCAAAGGTAGGAGCAACACTGAAAGAAAAGGATAGAGAAATACTAGTGGAAGAATTTTGAAACATAAAAGGAGAAGAATTTGATGAATCGAGTGCAGAGTCTAGGAATGACATTGGAAGACATTGAATATGGAGGATATGGTATGGGGCGTTTGAACTTCTTCAACCCAAGAATTTATTCACGTGGGCTTTTCTAATTCCTAATTCAAGTAGCCTTGGGCTATTGGAATGAGCCTTTGAACTAATGATGACAAGGAGTAACTGCAAAACGAAAGAATTAATGTAATATCTATGTCAAGCCATTATGATGAACTCAAACTTGAATGGTGTGGAGGTCATCATTATTTGTATCGGAACTAGGTTAAGAAGCATCCAAAGGAAGCTTGGCTAGGTTTTTGGTGGAAGATAAAGAGCTACAAGTGGACGTCGAACAGAATTGGCTACAAGTGGACGCCAAACAAAATTGGCTATAAGTGTGATTTGTAGGCTTTAATGTTGTGTGGGTTTTCAAAAAATATGGAGGGTAACTTCACTCTCCATACCTATAATCAAGTGCAAACTTTTCCAGGTTCGTTGAAGATAAAGAGATTGAAGGGTGTTTTTCTTGTTGATTGTCTAAGATTTCGACAATGCATTGCTTTGATTCTTGAGTAGGAATTCATCAAGACAAGGCACGGGTTTCAAACTAATGTAGACATGTCCTTGGCCTTTCTAATTTGGGGTTTTCAAGTTGGTAGAGGGAGGAGGCCCTACAGGCAATGCAAAATTGTGTCAAGCCCCAGTGATAAGATGGATGCTCTTCATCGTAGGGTTGGCAGAGCCAACAGTTGTGCTAAGAATGAAAAATGGGTTGTGGAGAATGATAGAGAGTACTACAAATAGTTTTAAGCCATTTGTGATGAGTAGGACCACGTTGAGGAATGAAATCCACATCAACGAGGTTCGTTGTGGTTAAGAAATGCTTATGGAAGTGTTGCTAGAGTTAGAAAAGGCAAAATGCAAAAAGGTTGTAGAGCCAAGGAACACTAAGAAGGCTTGCATTGACACTAAAGGACAAATGCTTATTCCCGAGGGCTCCATCTTTCCAGGGCTCAAGGTCAAGCCTTGCATGGAGTGAAAATTTTTAGAGTTTGATAGCCATGGGTCAGTTTTTGTTTCTATTTTCTATTATGTAGCCCACTTTGTCATGAATGAGGTTAGATTTTTGTGTTTACGCTCTACAAGAAGATGTTAATGTAGTAGGTTAGTGAGAAGCTCTACTTGGGGAGTATTGTTATTGTTAATCATGTACTTTGGGATAACAAGGTTGTTAGTCATAGTCCAAGGTATTGGGTCGGTAAGCACTTAGTCATGGGCAGGTTGATAGACTCAGGTAGTTTCTATGTAATTTCTTTTAAAATTAATAAAAATTATCTATTACCAACCAAAAAAGATATTAAATGATTAAATAATTAAATAAGTAATAATTAAAATGTATGGTTTGATAATAATAATATGATATATGTTTAAAATTGATTAATGCTATGCTCTATTGTGAATAAAAATTGTGAAAAACAAATAGTTATGGGCCATTTAGGAAGATGAGAAATCCCACAAAACTTTCATGGCTAAAGGATGGCACATTGTGTTGCATCAAAGAGTGTTGCATCAAAGAGTGTTGCATCAGAGAGTTAAGCAACAATAAAATTCCCAAAATAATCCTCTACACTATGTTACAAGGCAAACAAGATTCCAATAAGGTCAAAGTTAAGGTTTGACAATCACAATAAGCAAATGGATAGACCATTTCATACAAATTATATAAGACCTTACAAATCAAACTCTAAATGGCAAGCTCTGAGAAACTCATCAGGGGAAAAAAATCCCATGGGCCATAATAAAATAGAACAACGAAAAGGCCTTTGCCTACTAAAAAGGAGGAAGATCTATCAAACAAGCTAAGGATAAGGAGTACAGCTTTCATCATCTGATCATAAATAATGCAGCCTATCTCGAAAGAACATACAAGACTAGGTCTTCTGGCATTTTGGAGCAGCAATATGCATCAAATATTGGTGGGAATCTTAATTTCGCATTCAAGTAACCATCTCTTTCTTGAAGATAATTTTCTTTTAATCAGATGCAAAAGTGAAAAATTGACAATTCTGTTGTAAACCATTGTTTTTCAAGGGTTAGAACTTACTGCATCTAGATCACACTTGTGCAGCTATCCTCACTCAAAGATCAGAAAAAAGAAAGATGAGCATCCTATTGCATGTATGAGTTCACCATTGAAGGATGCAGAATTGAGATACATAATGTTCAAAACCAAGCCTATGGGGTAGTGAATGCCATAAAGAAATTCTGACATAGATATTGAGAAGCAAGGTGTATGCAATTGTTTCTTACACCACAGAAAAGACATCATTAATGCAGAACAAGTTAGGAGAAAGAATATAATGTCCCCCAAATAAAGTTTCTATTAAATCACTAAATAATAAACAATTTATTTAATATTAGTTCAAATGGCATAAATTAAATTTAAATAATTAATTATAATATAGTAATGTTAATTACTTAAATATTAGTTAATACCTTATTAACTAATATCTAAATAATTGAATTTCATATTATGGTTAAGAACGTTCACTTAAGGGAAAAGAAGTTATTCACAAAAATCAATTACCTTTAACAAGGAATTCCTGAGAATGAAGAGATGGTTGAATTTGGTAAATGTTATTTTCTCTCAGATTGAGGGCCAGATGGTCATTTCACTAGTTAAAGACTTCGTCTAACGATGGAGATTCAAATGCAACAAACCAATGAAAGATTGCCTTGCATATTTGGAGCAGAACATTAAAGGAAAATAACGGAGAGCTTCAGAATGTGCATAGAGATTCAGGTTTGGCATTGGAAAGGAAAAAGCAATTACAGTTTGGAGTGTAGAAGCATTTTGGTCATACCCAATAAACTGTAGTCGCGATTTGGCAATCATCCCTACAGTATCCATCTTTGTTTGTCTGGCATGACAACATTCACGATGCAAATGGAGTGAAGTTTGATACCACAGCGTGGAATAAGACAGAGTATTTTGTCATGTATTCAAAAGTTCAAACCATTAACAGAGATGGCAGTCCAAGGCACAACAGGGATTGACATGTGGCCTAACAAAGGGTGTTAATACAAAATAGCCAAGTCAGCAGGTAGTCTTGAACCTGGCGATACATGCACGAATAGTACTCAGAAATTCTAGCAGGCCGTTCATTGCCAGCATAGGATGATTTATGGCTGTCAGAAAGTAATGCCATGTTGATGTCATACACAGAGGTAGCTGCCTTGCTCAAACACAGAGGCATCCAAGCACTTTAGTCATGGCAAGTGCTCAGAGCATTGAAAACCAAAAGGAAGAAAATTGATGTACAGTAAGCAACGAGTCATCATATTCACAACATTAAAAAGATGCATTGCATTCTATCCTAAATTTATGGGAGTTCATATGCATATCTGTTCAAAATTACTTGATTGTGGAATCTTTTGAATATTGTCGAATTAAAGCAATTGTTTCATTGTCTCAGATAGTAATCTAGATTTGAGGTTCAATTGTAATCTGTAGTATTTGTATCATTATCTTGGAACAAAAACAACTTGGGATTTTACATTGTATCAAAGGCAGCCCACCAGCCAAAAAAAGTTTACATTGTGGAACATTAGCCTTTACATTGTGCATCCTGCCAACCTGGGGTCAAAATAGTACGAGTAAACCAATCCTTACATACCATCTCAGAAAAAATAAATAAATTCCAGAACTAGAAGTAGAAGACCAAAACATTATGGGGGAATAACCAAATTCCAACACCAGAATTTTTACAGAATTAGCTAGAGGGCAACAAGAGTTACAGGAAAATCTTAATAAGTTAAGTGATGTAATGAATCAAACATATAACTGCTACAATAAACCAGAACCAAAATAATGGGGAAATAATGGGGGTAAAAATGGTAGAGAAGATCATTCAGTAAACAATTATCAGCCAGACATGGCAGACACAGTTCACACCAAGCCATCCATGCCTAACTTTACACATAGAAACAGATACCCAGAATGGGAACCGTCGTTTCTAAGTTACAAGACAAGATTTTGAATGACCGGAGAATGTCACAGGAAAAATTTTGGCCTAAAATGATTTTTAAAGGAATGCTATGATGTCAGAATGAAACATAGATCACAAAGGGCCAAAAATCGTAACAGTGAACTGCAAAGAAAGATGGGAAAGGTTTCTGTGCCATACTTTGACAGGACTGGAAAAACTTTTGCTAGGGCTTGGGTTCAGAAGTTAGACATACTTTCAATTGAATCTTGTGTTGGAGGATTAAGCTATTAAATATGTTGCATTATATTTAGATAGCATAGTTCATGAATGGTGGCATCAAGGACAAATAACTTTGGGACTTGACCATGTAGACAATGATGCAAAAATTCACTGAATCCCTCATTGACTAGTTTGACACAAAAGATCCTGAACTACATCTTAAATCATAGTTTGCAAACTCTTCAAGTACTCCCTGAGTTCTCAAGTACTCTCCATTTTTTTTGTTGGGCGAGTACTCTCAAGTCTAACTCTCTTGTTTTTATAGACACAAAAATCTAGGGGCAAAAATGTCAATGCAGGTAAAATGCTGGTTAGAATGTGTTTTTCACATGCTGTTTTTGCTACTAAACCATGCATTTTCTCTTTCAAGATGAAAATTTTTAATTTAATACATTTTGTAATTGATTTTTACAAATAAAATATGCTTATTTAAAAGAATTTAATATTTAGTTATTTCTAAGTTGTCAAGTTTTTGTTGAATTTTCTCCGAGTTTTTGCCAAGATAAAAATTTTGGGCTTGCCGAGTACTCTCTAAGTCCGAGTTTGCAAACTATGTCTTAAATAACACAACTCATGCAATGGGGTACAGTTGATCAGTATATAGCTAAATTTGAGAAACTAGATGTGTTAGTAATTGAAATTTCAGAGAGGCATAAAACAGTTATATTGATTGATGGTCTAGCGAATTCCCTAAAGGGACAGGTCATATCATTAAACCCACAGATTTTTAAAAATGCTATAAAAAGGTCTCAAGAATTAGAACCAACATCAAAAGAAAAAGGTCAATACAAGGGTCCCCCACCTAAATGGGACAAAGAAAAGCAACCATTTGTCAAGAACATACCTCCAATGAAAAAGCTAGATATTAAAGAATGCAATGAACTTAGAATAAGGAAACTATGCTTCAACTGTAGGGAGTCATGGGAACCACTCGCAGGTGCATGGGTAAAGGAAAACAAATACATAATATTGAGGTGATTGTTGATAGTGAGGAAGAAGAATGCACAGATTTGGGTCAGAGTAACAAAACAAACAAGGAACAATAGAAACTATGTCTGCTACTCCACATTGTAATGTTTTTCAGGTATGAGGTATTGTTGGGTGGATTTTTTGCAACCAACGGTTTGTTCAAATTCAGTTACAATATAAGATGACCAGCCACGGCATGTGAGAAAAACTCTCTCCTACCTTGGAGGGAAGGCTCCCCCTTCTCACTATTCCTTGGATCAACTCAAGGTAAGCAAGAAGTTAAGAGGTTTTTGAAGGGTGTTACCAATATTATTTCCTCTTGTTTCAGGAAAGAATCCACTTACTCGTAGAACAGGTAATGGGCAAGAAGAACCTCTAAACTACACTTCTATCTAGGAATTGGAAATAGTGATAAAAACCAACACCAACTCAAAGACTGATTGAAAGTGTATCCACTTGGATCTAAGTATTGCTCTCTCACATTAACTAGTGAAAGGAGGGCCGAGTGTTTCTGCAGAAATGCATTTTTAGAAGCAGGTACATCTCAACATTCTAAGGCAGAATTTTCAACAATTCCACTGTAGTCTAGAGACAATTGGTTGATTAAAACTTGAGGGAATTGCCAGAAATAGCATAGCAAAAGTCCATGGAAACACCAAAGAATAACAGCTGTCATTAAATAATTTTACCATTTCAACTTTCACAAGGAAACCATGCCCCATAGGATGTGCATGCTTAGTCAGCTTCCCTAGATTCACAAGAAATACAAGTACCAGGATAAACCTTCTTCTACTTTTCCTTTATTTTGAAGTGAGAATTCAGTCCTAAAATGATTTTTCGGGAATATATTTTTCTCGCTTTGCTGCTGCATTCTGCAGACTTTAACTCATTAACATTGATTTTCTACTGTTCTCTTTCTTTTTTCTGATATATGTTTCTATTCTTTCCTATACTGGGAATCAAACATTTAAAAGTTGTTTTGTAACCAGCTATTGCTTTCTGCCAACTCAGCTGAGACAAAGTGCTCAATTTTGTGTGTGTGAGTGTTTAGGTATTTCATTATCAAAAAGAAGAATGAGCAGGTTCACAAAATATGCCATCTATCTAAATTAGGGGTTACTAAAGAAGTGCATGGGTTATGGTTAACCTGAGAAGAAAATTAAAATCTGCCAATGTGAAACCATGTGAAATAAAACAGGTAATAGGATAAGTCAGTAAATAAGTAAATATCATTTATGCTACAGAAATTTATCTCTTACTTGACGATGACCCTCGCCTGCAAGCTGTGCTAAAAGTTTTCCATTCGGACTCACTATGACAAAAGTAGGCCATGAATTCACTCCTAGTTGATGCCACAAAACCATATCTCCATCATTAACAACCTGTTTCAAAATAGTCAGTAAAGTCTTTATATGCGAAAGTACATGAAAAAAAGAAAAGATATCATATCTAAACAAATTTTACACATGTTTCTCTTTTACCATATGTGTCAGGCATAGTATTCCTATGTTCAAAATCAAGCCGATTCAACAATCTGTTCAAAACTGGATCAACCATTAGCATAGTTCAAAGGAAAACCTTTTGGCTTTAGATTATGATAATTATTTTGTTAAGGTAAAATAAACCTATAATTGGTTTTTTATTACTTGTCAGCTTTGATAATTGTCATGATTAATTGTAGCAGTTTCTAATAGCTTGGTCTTAACTGACAACTATTGGAAGCCCTTTAAATTCAATTCTTGTAGACAAGGTAAAATGTTTGATACATAACTGTTCATCCTTAGTCTGCATCTTTGGAAGAATTTCATATGAATAAATGTAATGTCCCCTTTACAGCCTTGAGGACTTTTACTGCAAATTTCAATTGCAAAGGGTGTATGTTTTTAGTATTCACAGATGACAAGTTAATACCATGCAGAGATTAGATTGATGATCAGTTGTAGATTTCTTATGTTCTCCAAACGTATAAGTTTGAGGGCAGTGATGTGAATAATTGAAGTGAAATTTGGATCTATAGAATAGCTCTGGATAGGTTGATATGCAATAGAATTCACTGTATCTATATGAATCTTGTACTATGTATGATTTAAGGATTATATCAACTTCTGTATAGTGATACAACATCTGTATAGTGATACAATATATATAAATATATATTTTCTCTAAATATTTTATATGCTGCCTATATTGAATTGATTCCTCTATTATTTGCTTCCTGGTGTTTATTGTAACTGGTCCTTGTTGCTGGATGTTCCGCTGTTATGCTCATTGGCTTTCTAATGTTAGATGGATTTTCTGATTGTGTTTTGAATAATCTCCTTATTGAAGACTGTGCTGTAATTTATCAGATGGCTATAGTACAACTTCTTTTTTGTGCTCCCCAATGCTGCTGAGATTAGAAAACACTACGCCCTAATATAAAAGCACTGACCTGTTATAGAACCTGCAAATTGACTGTGAAGACGGAAATAATAGTTCCTGTTTATGATGCGTAAAGCATGGGATCTATGTTCGACCCAAACTCTAGCTTTCCCTCCATCTACTCACATTCAATAGAACTTGTTCTACCATGTCTCCTCCCTATCCTCCTTACCTTTTTCTGTATCACTGTTCCATTTGTTTGGAAGATTGTGACTCCTTGCAAGTCATGTTTCTTGTCTTTATAGCAATTTAGACAATGTTTAATCATTGGTAGAATCTGTTTGTTGCAATGATTCACTAAACATAGATTAATCGGTTCTTACCTTAATACCGATTGTTGACCAATATCGATATCTTAAAGGTTAGTAAGAAATTTTATTTCTGAAAATGATCCTTCGTTATGACTAGATTATGAGAGCTGGTCAAAGACAGGGAATCACGGCATTTGCAGTAGTAAGGGTAGTCTAAAAAGAGATATCAATTATCCTTTGTAGTCATTAATAGTCAATGCTCATAATGTTAATATTGATATTTTCTGTTACCATCATCTGCATATTGAGTCAACATCCAGTAATTCAAAGACTCACATTTCCCTTAACAGCAACTATAAGAGGGATATACTGCTAGAGACATAATTGATAGTGTTTGATAATATCCTTTGTCCACATAACATTCACTTCATACATTATGATATATTTTATTTATTGTTATTATTGTTTTTTTTTTTTTTTTTTTTTTTCATTATTTCATATATATTTATAATAATGTAATTCTCATTTATTATTATACAAGTAATAATTATATTATCAAATATTATATTGACACATATACTATTATATCATATTATAATAATACTAATATTTGATATATCAACTTGTATATTGATTATTACAAGTTCAATATTATTATATTATTATTTATTCATTAATTTATTTCTAGTATTTATTATTAAATTTTATCCTAGGAATGGGGGATATTACAATAAATCTATACATCTGTTTAATTCAGTATTTCGTGGGTTTTATGTTTATTTCTTTTAGTATTTGTCTTATAAAATAGAGGAGTAAACATTACCATCATTGCAAGGGACTTACTTAAGTCATGCACATGATAGGTGAGACTAGGCATTGATATTGTTCCCCTTAAGAAGACCAGGTCAGATTTAGAAAATTAATGCCTTACAAACTAACAAAAATGGGAAGAGACCACAATATGGTCAAGACTAAGAGATTATGATCTCTAAAAATAGTGGAACACATACAAACAAGAAGAAAAATACATGAAAAAATCTATCGCCACAATTGTATTCATTGAATTCAAAATGGAAGTCGCAGAAAATACTAAAATGTGAACCAGAGTCATAGTCAAGAATGAACACGTGAAAGTTTAAAACTATTCAACTAATTATGCCTAAAATATTATTAAAGAAGAGTCGCCTAAGGTTGCCAAGCAAGTCCCCCTTCCCAAAGAAGCGTTACAATCTTGTTGATCAAGTATAATTTAATGAAGAAACAAATGAATCTATAGTTTCAACTAAGTGTCCTTTGTTCTACAAGATTCTTAGAGAGGCCAATCATTTTTAGTAAGAAACCCAAATTGATTCTAATGTCCTTTGTTCCAAAATTTCCACTAATTTGGTTCATTAATGATTTATTTTAATTATCTAACTTTTCAGGATCTCTTGTTGAGTGCCTAAATGCAGAAGTGGAGGCATTCGGAGGTAGAGGCTTAGGGAAGCTCACAGGAGTGCTACAGCTCCTTATGGATGCTTGTGCATCATAAGGAGCTGTAATGCTCCCTGTGAGCTTCCGGACACTCGAGAAATAAAAAAGCACAAGACTATTGAACAACTTTAGCATTTCACTAAAGCCATGTGCTATATTGACTATTTTATTTAATTTCTTCACCAAACCCTAAAACAAGCCATTCATTGTGTTAGCATATCATTTTGTTTCTTATTTTGCTCTCTTCTCATTTGGTCTCCATTTAGTCATTTCTAAGGGCAAGTGATTATTTACAAAGAGGATCATTCATGGAGTGCCAAATAGCTTCCACAAAGAAGATCTAAATGTCTAAGATAAGCATTTGACCTTATTCTCGAGCCTTCTAATGATTTTTTTACGATTTTGATGAATCTTTTCAAATCTGGGATGAATATTTTTCAATTTTATTTTATTATTTTTTAAGAAATAAAGAAACAAGTTTAGCTCTCTTTTTAATATTTTTGTTTCTTTTTTTTTGTACTTCTATGCTTGAATTTCTTAGTTTTTTGTAATTTAAATTTATTTTTCTTATATGGAAGCAATCAAGAATGGCTGGTAGTAAAAGTCCAGCGGGATGACAAGGAGCCAATAATTGAAAATTGATATAGGATCTCCTTTATGGAGACATACTAGTATAATTTCAAAGATTGCAGGTGATGGGTCATATATTTGTAAGTGTAATAGATATAATAATAAACCATTTAAAAGCTCATATTTTCGAGCTAAACTTCACTATATGGGCATGTTGGTAAAGGAAAGGAAATGGAAAACGGAAAAGAGAGAAGGGGTATCTCTTGCACAAATAGTAAGATAAATAAAAGAGCAAGAAGAGGCTAATATGGTTAAAAGATCAAAAGGAACTTATGTCAGTCCATCCGAAAAGAAGAAAATGCAGTTACTAAATCAGTTGAAGCCTCCAAACATTTATTCTTGCCTATAGTAGAAGTGGAAGATGATGAAGAATAGGTTAGCACATGCAAAAGAGGTCTTGAGCATGACATTTAAAATAGAAGCAAGAGACATTGCTGATGAAGCCACTGGATATTGCCTCTTTACCAATGGTCTTCCTTTTAACTTGGTGAGATCACCATATTAGAAGGAGATGGTGGTGGTCATCAATAGTGCACTATCAGGTTACACAAGTCTTTGGTATGGAAAGGTACATTCCACCATATTGCAAAATGAGGACTTCTATAGAGAAATCTCATTGACCAATTAGTGACTCTTGGATTACTTCAGGTGTTTCTATTGTTTCCCATGGATAGAAAGATTTAATAGCTAATTCCCTGCCATGAAGGGCATCAATTAGAGCTATAAGATTTCCACATTCCATTATAATGGATAGAAAGATACTAGAAACCATCCATTGATCAATATTATTACATGTCCCCCGAGGGAGCAATGTTTTTTAGGGCAATTGATTATGAAGGGGGAGCGAAAGATGCACAGTTCATTTTAAGAATTCTCATTGAGTCGATAGAGATAGTGGGTAATGAGAATGTCATTCAAGTAATCATAGACAGTGCAAAGAGTTCTAGGGGTGTACATGCTTTGGTTGAGGGCTGATATGACCACATTTTTTGGACACCATGCACCGTACACTCCCTTAACTTGGTGATGCAACAAATTGACACTCAAATAGAGTGGATAAAAAAAATATACCAAGAGGGGGAGGATATCCAGATGCTTGTGATAAACTACCAAATGTCACAATAAATATTCAGATCTTTCTCAAAATTGCAGTTATCAATGGTTAAATTTAATTAATAAATTTAATTTGTTTATTTAATTTTAATAAAAAAATTGTGTTATGTTCAATTATCAATTTTGATTGATATTTATTGACATATAGTTATTAACTTAGGTTGTTGAGACCCGATTTGCATCTCATACTATTGTTATCAGACTACTTCTCAAGGCACAAGCGACATTGAGCCAAATGGTTATTTTCAATCAATAGGGTGTATGGAAGGCTGATTTAGTACCCAAGTACTTAATTACAATAATGCATTTTACAGAAGGAAAACATACAGAAAAATACAGAAGCAACAAACATATTTTGAAACTCAAAATATCTTTCATTAACCAACCTCCTTCTACATCGCTTTGTTGCTTCTTAAATAACTATAAACTCTCTAACTTTGAAAAAACAAAAAATTACCCTTTTTTGGCAGATTTTAACAAATCTTCAATTTTTCCATTTTAGGTAACCTTCAAAATTAACTCCTAAAAAACTGAAAATAAAATTGGACTTTCCTTAAGCTATGACAACTTGACCTACTAACCAGTCTTCGAATTTGGAAATGTCCATTCGAAGTTATTACAAAAAAAAACTCTAAGAAATAGACAAAAATTACAAAAACTGAGTTTTGGGAGTCTAAACGGATTTTCTACGACCTGAAAAATAAATTATTTTGGACACAATAGAATAGAGTTGAATTGTCGGGCCATCAAACTCCCCTTCCGAAACCGCTGTAAAAATTTGAGAGAAAACCCAAGTCCACATCAAAAGTTATGACTCCCGAAAGTTGATGCATCATTCTCCCCTTCTTGAAAGAAATGCAGCTCCTCCCAATGGCTGTCTGTGAATTGCTACAATTTTTTCGGATCTAACTGCATTACTACCCACTCAAATAACCATGTACTCTCTCTATTTCAAGTAACTTGTCCCACTGTATCTAGTATCTGTTATGTTGGCCATGCCTTGTGGTGGTAGTTTGCTTGTCAAGAATTTTGGCGATCTTTTTCTTTCTATTGGGAAGGTGATGTTGCCAATCCACTCCTTGTACATCATCTGTATTTGGAACATCTCCATGGAATGTGTACAAATTAGAAATATTAAAAACAGGGGAGATGTCAAGATTTGTTGGTAAGCTAACCTCATAAGCATTATCATTGATTTATTTGATGATTTTGCAAGGCCCAATCTTTTTATACTTCAATTTATGATATGTGCCTATAGGAAACTGTTCACACCTCAAGTAAACCATCACCAAGTCACTTGCAGTAAATATTTGTTGTCTCTGAGTAGCATCTACAACAATCTTGTAACTCGCATTAGTATCCTGTAACTTTTGTCTGACATCTTGTTGGAGTTGGTGAAGGTGTTCAGCAAAGGCAACTCCATCATCACTAATTCTGTCTCCCAAGGGAAGTGACACAAGATCTAGAACACCTTGAGGGTTTCGACCATAGACAATTTGAAACGGAGATTTGTCGTTGGATCTGTTAACAGAACTATTATAGGCAAATTCTACCTGGGGCAATGCCAAGTCCCACTATTTAGGCTTCTCACCCACAATGCAGCGTAACAGATTTCCCAAACTCCGATTGACTACCTCTTTTTGTCCATCAATTTGAGGGTGATAGGCACTACTAAACTGTAACTTTGTTCCTAATTTCCTCCAGAGAGTCCTCCAAAAATGACTCAAGAACTAAGTATCTCTATTAGAGGTAATTGTCTTTGGAAGACCATGTAAATGAACAACTTTTGAGAAGAATAGTTCTATTATTCTAGTTGCATCATTGGTCTTTTTACAAGCAATAAAGTGGACCCACTTGACAAGTCGACTATTCAACTTCTTTTGTGTGTTGAGATATTTCAGAGCAATATGATCAGTAAATAGCACAAACTCATGTGGGACTAGATAGTGCCTCCAATGTCTTAATGCTTGAACAATTGCATATAATTCTTACTTCATTCAATTTCTCGCTAAAGAAGGCTACAGGCTTGCCTACTTGGCTAAGAACAACACCTATCCCAACATGTGAAGCATCACACTCTACTTCAAAAACTTCGTCAAAATTTGGAAGTGTCAATAAAGGAGCTTTAGTTACCTTTCTCTTCAAGAATTTAAAACTCTATTCAGCATCTGCTATCCATGTGAACTCCCTTCCTTTGGTACAGTTTGTTATGGATGCTACAATACTGCTAAAATTTCGGATAAACTTTCAGTAGAAAGTTGCCAACCCACGAAAAATTTGTACTCCTATTATACTAGAAGAACTAGGTCATTCTAGGATTGCTTTTACCTTTTTCGGATCCACCTAAACACCAACTTGAGAAATGAGAAATGACAAAGCCTAGAAAGGTCAAACTAGTTTGCATAAATCTACACTTCTCCAAGTTTGCAAAGAGCTTTTCCTTCCTTAATACACTCAAGATGATCCTCAGGTGTTGTAAGTGTTCATCCTTGCTTCTACTCTAGATCAAAATATCATCAAAATAAAGTACAACAAACTTACCAAAGTAAGGTCGAAGCACTATATTCATCAATCGCATCAATGTGCTAGGTGCATTCAAAAGCCCAAAAGGCATAACCATCCATTCATACAAACCATCTCTTGTCTTAAATGTTGTCTTCCATTTGTGTCCCTCTCGAATGCGGATCTGGTGGTAGCCACTTTGGAGATCAATCTTGCTAAAGTCCTTAAGCCCCACTATTGCATTCATCATGTCCTCTATCCGAGGAATAGGAAACTGATGCAGGAGCATCTTGCATGGAAAAATTATTGAAAAAACAAAAAAAAAAAAAAAAAATCTGGAGGAGAGAGAAAGTGACGAAAATTAGAGAAGAAATAATAAAACATAAAAAGGAGAAGGAGATTTCTATTTTCGAGGTGCATAGGTGGCATAAAATAAAAAAAGAAAAAGAAAAATAGTTGGCATTCCATTAATCGAGGTGTGTAGGTGGAAATTCTAGAAGGTTTTGGATAAATCATGTATTTAATATTTGTTGGGTGCTTAGTTGTATTTGGGTGGGAATTTAATATTTATTTAAAGGTAGTTGTATTTACCTTTTATCCCACATTGGTGGTGTTTGTAATGTCTTGGGTTAGTAGTGCCTATTTAAGCAAGGCTTATTATCATTTGTAATCAAGTTCAAGAAATAGAAGCTCGAGAAGTAGAAGCTAGAAGGTGTGAAAACTTCAAGGTGTGAAAGCTCTAAAGGTGTAGCTCTTAAAGTAGAAATTCTTGGTGAAGCTCTTGGTGTGAAGACTCTTATTTGGGATTTCTCTTATGTTGAAGAATTTGTAAACTTCTTTTTGAAAAAGTCATATCTATGATATCATCTTGTGGGTGTTGTAAGGATTTTTTAAGTATAATAAAATTATTTGTGAAGCATTTTTTTCTTGGTCTCTATATTGTTGCATTCTTGGTTGTGAGTTGCTTTGGTGGTGTGGCCCTCTATCAAGTGGTATCAGAGCGTACTACATTAGAAACCTGTACTTAATGGTAATCTTATTAATTGCTCTGCTATCAGTGTGCATCCTCCATGTGCCATCCTTCTTTGGAGTCAACAATGCATGTACTGCACATGGACTCATGCTTTCTCTGACCAGACACTTTTGCATCAGTTTTGTCACTTGTTTATTCAATTCTGCATGTTGTGTTAAATTCAACTGATAGGCTGATTGATTAGGTAGAGTTTCTCCAGGAATAAGATCAATATGATATTGAATATCTCTTATAGGTGAGAGACCATCAAGTAGTTCACTAGGAGCAACATCAACAACTCCTCGCACACCTTCATTGCCTTATGTGGCATCAAGTTTTCTTGTTCTTCTTCTCTTTTTAGTACTAGTGGATAACACCATCCTGTTACTTCCATTTCTTTGACAACTTCTTTTGCAGACAACATGGTTTCATTCTTCTTTTCATCCTGAAGCAGCAATAGAACCAATTTAGAGCCATCCTTCCAAAATGTGTAAGTATTTTTCTCCCCCTCATGTATGACCTTCCTATCATACTACCATGGTCTTCCCAACAACATATGACAAGCATCCATAGGGATAACATCACGCCATATTTCATCCTTATTAAATTTCTGATGTAGTACCTAGGTACCTAATTACAATAATGCATTCCACAAAAGGAAAACATACAAAAAAATACAAAAGCAAGAAACATATTTTGAAACTCGAAATATCTTTCATTAACCAACCTCCTTCTACATCGCTTTGTTGCTTCTTACATAACTAAAAACTCTCTAAATTCGAAAAAACGGAAAATTACGCTTTTTGGTAGATCTTAACAAATCTTCATTTTCGTCATTTTAGTAACCTTCAAAATTAACTCCTAAAAAGCTGAAAATAAAACTGAACTTTCCTTAAGCTATGACAACTTGACCTGCCAATTAACCTTCGAATTTGGAAATGTCCATTCGAAGTTATTACAAAAAACACTCTAAGAAATAGACAAAAATTACAAAAACTGAGTTTTGGGAGTCTAAATGAATTTTCTAGGACCTGGAAAATAAATTCTTCTGGACACAATGGAGCAGAGCTGAATTGTCGAGCCATCGAACTCCCCCTTCCAAAACCACTATAAAAATTTGAGAGAAAACCCAGGATCGAGTCAAAAGTTATGACTCCTGGAAGTTGATGCATCAAAGGCTTCACATTCAGAGAGGTCTCAAAAGGTCAAGACATTGGTCTTGGATGACGGTTGGTGAGCTTGTGCGCAATGTGTATTGGATTCGCATTTTTTTATCAATAAATTGTAAAAACAACTTGTAATGGGTTGTTAGTATTTGCTAGCTTTGATAAGTTGTCATGATTAGAAATAGCAGTGGCTAATCGCTCAATCTTAATAGACAACCATTGGCACGCCTTTAAATTCAATTCTCATAGACACAATAAAATATTTTATCCTTGGTTAATCATGCCTAGTCTAGTTATATGTAATAACTTCGTTTCAATTAATTTATACATCTATTACTCAAACTGTTATCATTGTGTTTTATATCCATTTATGCCAGTGTTAATCTGACTAGATATAGAAGTGAACATTGGCCAAAATCTTTTGCCCATTCAATGCCTTCCAAGACATTTGTATGATTGTCAAGAATAATCTTGTTTTATGATACACAAATGCTACCTCCAACTCATCTAAATCTACTTATCCAAAAAATATGTACTCATTCACATTCTCCACCTTTTGAATGACTCCCTATTTGATGAGATTTATAGAAATCAGAGCCAGACAAGGACTATAAAATAATCCAAGTGACGATGAAACATTGAATTGACTTTTGAAGAATTAATTATATATTATTTTTAAACATGTCGGTTACAATGTCCTCTTTGCCAAAATATATTTGGGAATGATTATGTAACAAATGTTTTTACACATTCATTCCAAGAAATATTTTGATGGTGTAATGGATTGTGGAAAGTTGCCATCTTAATTGTCTTCTTTGTTTGTTTTCCAATAGATAAATATTTATTCAAAAGCCAAACTATGAGAGCCATCAGAGCTTTATCAAAAGGTCCACCTAGACATTCTTCCAAAGTTCAATAAACAACACAGTACAGTAGATAGCATTCAATGGTTTTGATTATTAAGGGAAAGTATATTTAGTCATAATTTTAAATGCTTTAAACTAGTCAAAATGTACTCACTGATTCTTCACTACAGGATGTTTAAGAGTATATATTGATAAATAAGAAAACTGAGAACTTCAACCAAAATTTATAATAGTAGATTATTTCAAGAATATATATTTTTCAGAAAAACAATCATATTTAAATGAATGAAAATGGTAAGATGATTTTTCTTTGCTCCCTCTTGCAACTTCAAATAGTGATGAGGAAAAGAAAATTAGTACATGAAAAAGAATCTGATGTATTTTCTCAGATCTTAAAGTCATTTTCTAAAAAAGGTCAGAGCAATATGAATTTCTGAAATCCAATAGAATTGTTAGGAAAACATACCGGGTGAGTAATATCGTACCGCAGCACAGCATTCCGAATTGCATCTAGATCCTTCTCATTATCAAATTTAGCAGAATGTACCCCCACAACAGCAATCTGTCAAGTTGCAAATGTTAGTTTGCAGTCACATACTGAAGTTTTTCATTTCTACAAGAAGTTTAACACATGAAATTATACAAAGTCGTCGAACTAATCAATCAACTTGAAGAAAACAATACAATAACTACAAAAGAAATCAAGAACATAATTTCTAAGGAAAGGTTTTCGCCTTTCCAATTATAAGGTTTGAAGTTTTGAACCCATGTTCCACCAAGTTTCCTAATGTGAGGACTGGGGTACGGGTTTAGGGGATAGGGTTATAGGGGGGCTAAGTCTGCAGATGGTGAGCGGACAGCAGTAGGGGAATAATGCTAAATTACATTTAGTGCTTCAAAGGTCAGTTATAAATATCTATACCTATATAAGGAATAAGGAAAAAAATTGCAATTATTGCATTGAGCTTCAAACATTAAGTTATAAGTTGAAAGATTGGGTTGGAGTATCTTAAAAGGATCTAAACCTATATACTTTAAAAGCTCTAATAACCCCTATAATTTCAGGTCATAGTATAGAAATAATAGCACAAAGATATGTCAATTTTGTCATCTATAATATCCCCATTTTTCAGGTTCCCTAGCAGTGCAGTTGTTTGTTGACTTTCAAGGTTTGTGTCATCTTATTCATAGAGGTAAGTTGATGTTATCACTGATGTAATAACCCTCAACAGGTGATAGCTGAATTAAACATCAATTTTCCTTCACAAGATTAATGGTTTGACATTTCGTCAAACACTCTACATGAAATCTCTATCTCGCTGTCTTTTTATCTTTAGATTACTTCCGCTTGCTTGTAATGGTTCAAATTTAGTTTAGACACATGCAAAGAGTTATTAGATGTCCAAACAAAGAAGTTGAAGTACAAATGCAATCTTTTTTGACCAATCAAATACATACATATGATTTCAGCCTGTGAAATGAGCATCTACAGCCAATAGACATTTTAACAACACTTGGCATGCAATCTAATTACTGAAACACATAACTACAACTCTCGTAAAATTTGCAATTAAATGAAGAACCTGTAGGTGACTGTTGTAGATATCAAATTGCAGCAAATTTGTATGAGGAACAATGTACAACAATATGCTCCTTCCAACTTAAGGCAGATCGCAGTTAGCATGTAATAGACACTACCCCAATAAAGAAAACAACAAACTCCAAAGGAAAATGCAAGTCTGCAACTTATAATTTCTATCTCCAAACCTTGTCAAAGCAGACCAATTCACTCACAAACATTAGCTTCTTTTGCATAGTTAATACAGTTGAGAAGACAAATCAAATTGCTATACTTCAATAACAATTTGCACTACCAATTTCTGACAATCTTCCACTATACTTCAGCAGTGGATAACAAATCCTCAGAACAAACCCTTATACTTCAGCAAGGGCACAAACTTCAGAACCTCAAAGAAAACCACAAAGGCATCACAAATATCCAAGCATGCTTTTCCCAATGAAATGAGCTCATATTTATAATGTCTTTGTTAACAAAAGTTTCCAAAAGAACTCAACTTCTGAAATTGTGAAAGTTTCCCAAAAGAACTCAACTCTTGAAACTTTCAAACTTAACTCTTTTGTCAACATTTAATACTTGGCTTAGGCATAATATTAATGAAATAAATGGCCCCTTCCAATGATGACTAACAACCCTCAACTTAAGTGATATTATAAAATTAAATTATAACTTTATAATAAGTCATTTAATGATTTAATAATAATCTGGCCACTGAAAAAAAAAAAATTGGCCACTAAAAATTTTATAACTCCCAAAATACTCATCAGTTAATTATGTTGTCTGAAATAGGAGTCACACCTATTATTTCTCCATGTGACCAAATGCACTTTCTGAAAATAGAAAGGATCCATCTCAATCAACACCCAACTTACCAAAAATAGTAAGTACATAAAACTAAGCCCAAATAAAGTTCGATCTGAGTCAAATGAAGCCCAACCTGTAACTTAAGACCCTCCCAACCCAAGCCACTGCCTCAAAAGACCCTCTATCCACAATAATTAGCCTACAAGGATCACAATAATAGGCTAATCTCTCAAACTCTAATAATGGTAAAAATGGGGACATTACAACTGAGCTCAAATGGTTTACAAGTCATATGATGCTTTCAAATATTACTACCCACTTCTAGATTGGGCTCCCAGGTTTCTTGGAGGGAGTGTCCATTTTTAGTAAGTTACTCAACCAAGTCCTTATGTCATGTTTCACCACTGGGATCATTCCTACTCAATCTGATTTTAAGTTCGATGCATTTCAACCAATGTTGCTAATTGGGTGTATTATTGAGTTATATTAAATTAATTTCACAAAGGTTGTCGTTTTAATTAAAATAAGTTATTGGTCACCTAAGTGTTACAGCTTGTTGGAAGGAGAACAAAATTTTAAATGTTGAGATGCTTAAAAATTTTAAGGGCTATAAGATTTTAAAAAGTAAATTTAAATCACTTTTTGGAGTTACAAAACTTAATAAATTAATTAAATGATATTGGGAGGGAGTTTTTGAAAAGTTCCTCCAAAGGATTATAAAAACTCAACTGAGAGCACATTTTGTACATGGAATTTGATATTTTGGACATTGGTTCTTGATCTTGGAGGAAATTGTTCTTTCTAGGGTTTGTCAGGATGAAATCCCTTGCAGGCGACATTCTCTGCATTGTTGACGGAGACAATCTACAGGATTCTTGGTGATTTCACTCAGGAAAAACAATTGAGCTGATTGGTGATTCAGATATTTAGTTATTGCTCGATTTTTCATTGCATATTTGCTTAGGAGAGAAGATTGAAGGAGTTGATGAGAGTTTAATTGTTGTTCATGTTCTTTTTGGCTGGCCATACCTCTTGTAAAGAGTTGTACACTTCATTGGTTGGGCAGTTAAGGTTGGAGGAGTCTCAAGTTGCTGTTTACAGGTGTTTTCAAACTGCAATAACTTGCCTAACATCTGTGTGCATTTTGGTGGAGACTTTGGAGAGTGGCGTCTACATTTGGCACATCCAATTTGCATATTTGTGAACAACTCAAGCTATTTGAATGCTGCAATTATTTTAGTATATTTGAATTAGATATGTAATGTTATTTAAAAATCTAGGTTGCTCTTACTTTAAAAAAATATATGTATTTCCAGATCAGAAATACAATATAGAATTTTCAGTTTCATATGTTTCTGAGTTTGTCAATTTTCTGAGTTGTTGAATTGCTGCAAGTTACTTTATTATATTCACTTTGTTTATCATCTCAAAGCCATTACTAAAACATCAAACAAACAAGAAAACAACGAAAAAACGGGACTGCTTATTACAAATGTATCGCAGCACTGTATCCTAGGTCCAGTAAGAAAGATGAACTTTTCAAGAGCAACAATTAGAAGAGTTGATTCAATAGAAAATATTAGAGTGAGAGTCGATAAGCAAGTGTGTGGGCATCCTAAGTGTTTAAGGTCTCTCTTCCCAAATAAAGAAAAAGAAAAGGAAGGAAAAGAATTTTCTAGTGAAAGAAATAATGAGAAATAGGAAAATGAGAAGAGCTTCATAGCAGATCATTTGGATGGAGATAGCTTCAATTAGTTTCTATGAACATGCACACAATTATTGTTGATCAGGTGGTGCATGAAAAGAAAGACAAAATAGTAGCTTTGTGTTTGAGTTCAGATATTTCAAGTGATGTTGGTCTGGTAGTTATAGGTTGGATGTTCATAATGAGCCTGTGAAGAATAGTAGTGGCTCATTCACTGAGTCTACCACTCATGAGGATCTTAGCGAGTACACTTTTTCTGAACAAATTAATCAGCTCTTTGATAGTTGCCATTCAGGTGTGTTAGCACCTAAGTATGATGAGGTCCTACACAGGATGGATTTTCTCCTGATGATGATCTTGAAACAAAAATTGTTTTATCTTTGCATGGAGATAGACTTTGAGCAGAGGTTTAGTGACTTTGATGATTTAATTCCATAGTTTACCACTGAAATTGATAATGGAGAAGCACAGAGGATTTCAGACAACTCTGGAATCACTGCTAATGGGTATGACATATGATCTAATTTTGGTAATTATTATAGCAACAGATCATTTTCTTTGCATAATAAATTTGTATTCATTGACAACCTATTGTTCGAAATGGGAGTTTAGACGATGTGTGAAAATCAACTTTTTAAACTTGGATGATGGAACATTGCTTGGTTCTAGCATTGCACCTTTTAAAAATAGTGTTTAGAAGATATATGAAAATCAACCTTTTAAACTTGGATGATGGAACATCGCTTGGTTCTAGCATTGCACCTTTTAAAAAAAGCAAGCTGTGGGATCAAGAAGACAAATTAGGACTTCATTGGAGTATGGCTTTCAGCCAGTTATTGATCAATGTTCACTTTATGGGGTGATTGGTTACCCTCCTAGGAGACCACCACATATGAAATATGCAAAAGAGGAGATCGATGCAAACTACATTTGGAATGATATGACACTAGGAGGCTTCATCTTTTGTTACTATATGAAGAACTACAAGGTAACTTGGGTATGCAAATTAATGATATCAGTTGATAGTTGTTTCCTTGTTGGTATTTTCTGAGTTGCTTCATGCTTGCATGAAAATTCATCTTGAATCGAGAATATATTAAAAGGGAATATGAAAAGTAGTCTGGGATCAAAACACACCCTAAACCCCACCATCAAGGGGTCCAAAAACTCAGTCAAGGGTTGCAGCTTGTACCAGCCATTGTACCTACTGATACCAAACAATCCGGGGCACAAGGTAACCTATCAGTACCCTTTGACATTATACCTTCCTTATATATTCTTTTCAACTTTTATTTTTAAAACAATGCAGATATTTTACAAACTTTTTCATATACAAAAAATAGTAATCGAAAAAATAAAATAAAAATTATCGACAATTGTACAGTGCACAGAAATGTCATATAAATTTGTGCCTGCTAAAAAATGTTGCCTCAAATTTGACTTTCTCATAAATTAACAATTTAACAGTCAATTTTATGGTTCTTGGGCCTTCCGAACACAATATCGAGGTCCATTTGGTCTCAAAATGTCCTGAAAGAATAGCTAGCCTCCAAATCTGGCAATTAAAACCTCTGCTTAACACCTTTGTAGATTTTATCTCCACTGTCTGATTCTGATGAGATTAAAGGTGATTATAATTTTCCTAGTTGTGAACTCATATTTTATCCAGAAAGCTCTCAGAGTATTTGCACTTTAAAAGAAGAAAAAGGAAGGTCATTTTGTAGAACTCAATAGTGCGCTTATATTTCCAGAGCTTTGTAGAAAATATTGATAGAAAGGATACTATTTTCTATCATATATTTTTGCTTCTCCTGTGATTCTCAATTTTGTTACCCAAACTAACCAATCTCTCTATTATTTGATGATTGATTTATTGAAGCTCATTTGATTTCTCAGCTTCAAACCTCTTGTAATTATTCAAAATTAAAATTAAAATTTATCTATAAAAAAAGCTTGTGTTCATAAACAAACTATTGATGTTTTGTGGACTTGCAAAACATGCCTCCATCTTCTCATGTAGGAGAGAAGCAAATGCCCAGTTTTCACTTCACCTTATATATTATTTCTCTTAAGTGCAGTAATAAAAAGTGACCATATACAGAGCCGATACAGGTTAGTACCCATACAAATTCACGAGCAGAAATGAGATACTTCAGACAGAAACACAGCAACAATGAAATAACAGATCCTGAGAGAGAAGTTCTAAAATGTTAAGAGTTCAATATCCTTACCGGTTTTCCTTTGTACTTTTTCTCAATGTATTTTAAATCTGGCAGAACATGCATGCAATTGATGCAACAGTACGTCCAAAAATCAAGTATAACCACCTTGCCTCGCAGATCCTGGCCATAGCACAGAGAAAGAAATCAACATATGTTGCCACACATATTAATTAACCAATTATCTTATTATTGTTGGACTATGCCCTAAACATAACTCTATCATTAAAATTAAACTACTGCTCACATTATTCTAGCACTCACTTAATTCTGAGATTAAAGAAGGTGGTAAACTTGTGTACCAGCTTTGATGAATCAATAGATCATCTTGACATAGAATAAAGTTTCTATAGATTCGTTTTAGTATATTAGTGTTTCTATGGCTTCCAACTTAAACTAAGTTTAATAGAGTGAACATATTAAACTTTTGGTGTTGTGACAATGCCAAGAGAAAAAAGTTCTGCAGTACGAGTTGTAAGAACTCTAAGTACTGTCAAATGTTATGTACTAAATCAACTATTGGTATTTCAAAGACAAGTGCTATCTTCAAAAGAGCAAAAGACTATAAATTATAGAATGTGATCTGTACAAAGAGGGTCAGCCATGAACCAAGATCAAACCAAAGGGCAATATACACACAGATAAATATTACAAAAGAGCTTTGGGAGCATTACATAATTTAAAGAATATACCAATATTGACACCCTTGTACTATAGTTGTCACACTGATATGTCCTGTTGATCCAAATACACATTCTGTTACTGATGATATCATATGAAGCTGTAATATATAAAAATGCAGAGAGATATCCATGACCTGATAGGCACCAATTATATATTTGTTACAATATTCATAGAGAAGCTAAGGGTAGTACAAAAAAAAACTGAGATGAGATTGTGGAAGATCCAATGGCTAGATACAGGATTCCTCATTAGTATTCCAGAGCGGCCAAGCTTGCACAAAGCATGAATTATGTGGTTAGTATCAATTCTTTAGGCATGTGACTGGCAAAAAGTTGGTGCTATTAAAGATCTCACCACTGATGAGTTGCCTCTTAGCTGGGGCAGCTATTTACACATTCTCCTGAACTATGAAAGATATCAACAATTTAATTTCAAGGTCTTTTTAAGTAAAGGATAGTGATGATGGTATCCAATGTTTTCTCATGTTGTTCATTTACCCTAGTAGCCTAAATATTTTCTCAAGGAATCAATTCTTTCATTATGTTTCAGTACATTATGGAGAATATGGACAATGGGCTTTCAATGTAGACTTCTTTATGCCATTCTCTTAAATGCTCTTTCTCCATTTTTTCACAATAGTAGTATTTTAATTCACAGGTTTCAATGAGACATAACAGATTTTCAGAAGAACTGCTCAAGCTTCATGCAAAAATAAAACTGATCTAACATGAACATTATGTACTTGTTATTTACAATCTTTAAAATGCTTTTTGAGTGGTTCATTCTAGTGCTAAATATATCTAATGGTGCTTCTTTTTGGACTCATTGACGGCAAAAAACTAACATGCACCTTAACTCGAGGAAACGACATGTTTTATACTCTTTGACCAAAAGAAAACTCTACAGTTACTTGACACTTTCCTAAAACAAGATTAAGCAATGCAAATACAAATAATGATTGAATAAAATTTACAGTATACAAATATTTTGCTAAATTAAATAGACTGATATGAGGCCACAATCTCCAACCTTGGATAAACCTAAAATATAAAGTTTGCAAACTCACGAAGAATAATTTGATCCACCTCAACACAAAAAAAACAAATAACTCCCAATAGCAACTTAGAAGCAAGATAGGATTGTGAGATCACTAATGATTTTTGGATTAACAATAACATTGAACAACAATTTTAGTAACAAGTAGGCATAAGAATTACCATTGGAAAACTAAGTGTAAAATAGCACTTATATAAGGTTTACAAAACATTGAATGACAATAATTGAAAGAAGGAATGAATTTTAATAACATCCACAAGACCAGCAGTCTAAGGGACCAAGAGAAAACAAATTAATCTGCATGCTGAATCTTCTCCATGTTGACCCTTCTGTTGTGGATCCAAAATAAGAAAGTTGTTGTTTTGTGTAATCTTGTCTCTTCAAAAAGTTCATTCGTACTGTTAATCTTGATCATAGATGAAAAACTTGCAAATTTCTCACTGACTTTTATAAAACTTGAGTGTTTTTTGCTATGCAATTTTTTCCACTAAAAGCTATAGTGACAACTCACCATTTTTTGGTGAGTTTTGCCAAAAATTTCAACAATTTTGTGCGAAAGACTCAACTTCATAAAGAAAGAGGAAAAGAAATGCCAAAAGATAATCTAAGAAAAATTGGGGACAAAGCCCGCAAACCCTCACTTCCAACCCATGGGGACACGTTTTGTTCCCAGCACCTTTTCTATCATTGGGTTTTTCTCACATCTAACACCTTGTGCAACTTATCATTGCTGCCCTTCAAAACCAGGTCTCCACTCCCAAACTCCCACTACTTCGAAGGACTTTTGTCATAGAAATATTTGATTATATTGAGGGGATGTGGGAGTGGAGACCAAAATCAAGAACTTAAACAACTAGTTTATCACTATCATAATATCATTGATCAATGACAAAATAGTAAAATACAAACTATCAATGTCCATGATTCAAACAAGATTATTAGAAATTTAAATCTTGTCCTCAACTTTTAACTAATATAGAAAAAAGGAAGATGTAAAATGTCGTAATATGCGATTTATAAATTATGTTGAATCATGATGATGCTTGAAGTCAATGATCATAAATTCATTGTAGTTGTTAGCCAACTATTATACTGGGATTCCACATGAGGATGTAATTTTGTACTCAAGTTGCAATCAAATCAATTAAATTTATTAGAAAACACTTTTGTACTTAGTTATGGACTCATTGGATACATCTTTCCATTGAATTTTACAAAGAAAGTGTTCTAATGAAATCAAAGCAACTTTTTAAATTGTCAATTTTTTGCTGAATTTTTTCCAAGTTTTTGCTGAGTTTAATTCTTTGTTCTTGCCCAATTTTTGCCAAGTCTGAATTTTTCAACTTTGATCGTCATACTCTCACAATCCATTCTCTTTTAATAGAACCAATGTTTCTATAATGTCCCCAAAACTTAATATAGTGACTTAATTCAATTTATTACTTGAGTGGTCCCAAAAATTAAGTAATATCATAAAGGACTTCTTTAATTAATTACTTTAGTTATAAAATAATAGAGTCAAAATAATAATATAATAGTTCAATTATGTAATGTCCCCATTTTAGCAGTTGACCAAGTGTGTGCGTTAGCCTTGTTCTACATGGTCCCAAGGGCTAACAAAGGGTTTAATGGGATCCTGGAGTGTTTTGGCCTAGTCATTTCCAGTTTGGGCCAAAACGAAGTTGATTTACTCAATTTCAGGCATATTTACTATTTTTAGTAAGTCGGCAAGACATAGTGCAGGTCAATTTTGGTGATTGGATTTGATACTCCTCGGTGAGAGCTTTTCGATGAGCTATCACTCGCATTATTCAGAGTCCGATTGCTAATACATTTTAATGCCTGAAGTTTTATTAAAGTAACATCTAATTTAATTGTAAAATATTAAAGTGTTACTTTAATATTTATTTTATGGGGATGTGTACCCAAGGGAGACATAAGGGGTATTTTAATATATGTTTTATATATTACACATCTTTTATCCCACATTGCCCATATGAGTTGAGCGGACCCTTGGAAATAGAATAAAAGGAAGCATTTGTGGCTTCATTAGACAGGTTGAATATGAGAAGAAATTGATGTGTGAGTTGCAGCTCCGTTCTTGGCATTTGAGGACATTTATCCTCTCTTGTTACATTCTAGACATCATTCCCTTGGGGTTTGGCCTTTGGAATTCTTTCTTATCGGCTTCATTATCAGGCAGTTTAGTTGCATTTCCAGCTACAGGCAGATTTGGTATTTTGCTCATATCTTCTTCACTACTTGTCCGACGCTTATGCCGCTTTGAGGGAATGATATTACGAAGGTAGTGGACTGATTGAAGGACAAAGTACTGTAGCAGCACTGTTCATGCGGCACTATTCACGCAACACTATTCACGCGGCACTGTAGAAGCAAGTTCGAAAGCATGGGCTGGAGTATTATGTCAATAATGCTGAAGTAATTAGTGAGGTGATAAATCTGCCATGTATTTGGTTTTATGAATTTTGAAAATAACATTTTATTGGCAGCAGTTCATTTCCACTTTGCATATTATTGTAGTTTCTTTCTTGTTTATGTTGTATGATACCAATTTCATGCACAAAACACAACAAACAAATAAACATTTGATTTCCGGAGTTATAAGGGGTTTAAAACATTAAACGGAGAAATAAGAGGTTGAATGCAAACTGTTTGACATAATTGCTTTCACCAATTTGGTTTAGTTTTTTGGGACATTCAGGGGTGCCCATTACAAATTAAAACTAATTGTTTATATGGCCCCAAAATATTAATAGTAATATCTTTCGGGCCCTTTTCATTAAGTTAGTTATTATTATTTTAGCCGTGTTAGCACATTTGTAATCCTTCGGGAAGTTTCCCATTGCCATTTATAAGGCCATGCTAGTTATTGTTGTAGATATGTGATTTGGATATTTGATTTGTATTTGTGAACTTTAGGTGAAGTTTGGCATTATCTTCCGTTTCGAAGGTGCAAGACCCTCCCTATTTAGATATTCACAATTTGGTAGTTAGCAAACACCCTAGTCTGCTTCTTGTGCATCTGGCAAGATCTTCATTTGAAGACAAAATTGGAATAAGTCTTATATTGCATATTAATCTACTGTTCATCCCTATGTTGATGGTATGCCAATTATCTTACAATTCTCTCGAGCATGATAAATACATCGAATACGTCCACGAAAGACCATACTAGAAATCCAAGGGACTGAACTTCATCCATCAAAGAGAGAAGTACAGCCTCTATAGTGTAGTCCTATGGTGAGGTCCTACGGGAGAGAAAATAGGGCAATTGTACAACACCAAGACATTAGAATGGTATCATAGCCAAAAATCCTGCCAGCCTGTGAAATACTTTGGAATCTGGATGATTACAAAAATGCAAGAAAGGGATAATGAAATTGCTGCCACTAAAATCACCGAGAGGTATAATCTCTTGTCATTTCAAGAATCTCTACTTTTGACGGGAAAAAGTAAACCTCTGCATGAGGAGGTTATCAAAACCTTTGTTGAATACTCAAGTGAACCCAAGGAAATAAAGGGTATCGAATCCTTTGATAGGTACTATATAAGGAAAATAAATGAATTGGATCCTAAATTAGGAACTCAATCTCAATTAAAGAAAGATGAAGACATGTTCACCCCAGCTACAGGAGGATATGGACATGTAAGAGATGACAATCGTCCCTTCACAATTGAAAACACCTAAACTTTCAAGACAACCGCAAGGATGAAAAAGACGTGAAATCTAGCAATGTTCCCTTGAAGAAGAAATCTCTACAGTTGGTTGAACATGAAGTTCACCCTTTGGTTGCACACGATAGCGTGAAAGCTTGGGATTTGAGCATTGATGTGCTTGACGATTGGCCTCAGTCAGATCCTGATGACTCTAGACATGGAAACGTTTATATCAGAGTGGAGCAGCAAAAGCTTCATGGAGATTTCCTCTTCCCGCCTACATCCAAGTGTGTGAATGTAATCATGATTCAACACGGAGATCTCAATGGATATGGCTACCAATGTCCACGCATGGTTTGCCATCCTGGATCTTGCGAATTGTTTAAGAACAAGCAATCTTTGGGGTGGGAGGACAGTAATGTCCCCAAAATTTAATAAAGTGACTTAATTCAATTTATTAATTAAGTGGTCCCAAATATTAAATAATACTATAAAGGTCTTTCTTAATTAATTAATTTAGTTATGAAATAAAAGAGGGTGAAAATAATAATATAATAGTTCAACCAAAATTAATTATTTATATGGCCCTAAAATCTAATAGTAATATCTTTTGGGCCATTTTTATTTAGTTACTATTATTTTGGCTAGGTCGGCACATTTGTAATCCTTTAGGAAGTTTCTCGAAGACATTTATAATGTCATTCTAGTTATTGTTGTAGGTGTGTCATTTGGATGTTTTATTTGTATTTGCAAACTCTAGTTGGAAATTCAGTGTTATCTCCCTTTTGAAGGTGCAAGGCCCTCCCTAGTCAGATATTTGCAGTTTCAAAGGTTAGCAACCACCCTAGTATGCTCTTTGTGCATCTGACAAAATCTTCATTTGAACACAAAATTGTAATAATTCTTATACTATATATCAATCTATTATTTTGTGATGTCCCCGTCATAATAAATAATAAATTAACACTTTGGTTTCTGGGCTAATTGATTTAACATATCTCGGACCCATTTTTATTTTAATTGTTTCCATAGGAGTTTGTTGTGTCTTTTGTCGACACTTAGTTTCTCCCTCGACGGGGTATTTATGTCTGTGAGGTTGAGTTGTTTTGGTATGCGTTTTGGATTATCTCTTTATACTGTGAATTCCTATTGGAGCTCAGTATTGTTTGTCATTTCGGAAGTAAAAGATCTTCCCTACTTGGCTTTCTAATTTCACTGGGATTCAAACCTCACCCTATTCTTGTTAATGTTTTAGCATCAGTAGAAGTAAAACATTGATCTGTGTTTATCTTTTCAGAGAAATTGTTATTTGTGATTCTTCTATATATAATATATGTTATATATGTAATATATATTATATATTATGCATTATATATCTTATATATATAATCTATATATATGATATATGTAATATAATATGTATTATATATATTATGCATTATATATTATTATATAATAATATAATAATATAATATTATATTACATATATGGCTAATATATTAATATTATATATATATGTTCAAGATAAGTTATGCATATAGTTATTGATAATCTAAATGGTGATTAACTCTAGAGACATGTCTCTTCATGTCTCTTGAAGAGACATGTCTCCTCTCATGTTAAACATATATGAGATCCAAATCTGCATTTGGAAATCATCAATCACAATGGCAATGAAAAGTACATTTGTAGAAACGATCTTAAGTTATTTCAACATGGTATTAGAGCTTAACTGTGAATGTAAGGAAAGAAGAATAGTTGAGATTGAAAGTAAAAATGGAAGGATATAGTTGAAGATTCAAGGCGTATGCAGAAGTAATAAATGGAAAAGAGAGGACAGAGATCGAGGTCCACATCATTGTCGATGAAGTCCAATCGAACCATATGGAGAACATTCAATCACACCCCATCAGCAATAATGATAGGCCTTGACAAACGCAAAGATAATTTTCTCATTTAATGTTAGGAATCTTAATCAGGTTCCCTGTTTAGTAATTCAATTGAAAGACGAGCTTCCAAAGTTGAAATTTCGCTATTGAAAATGAGAGAAGCATGCACAAACATCATCAATTTTGCACAACAACTAAACATGAAGATATCATAGAAATTGAGCAATATTAACAACAATTATAAATTGTGCAAGAGTTTATATGTACGATGATTCTCATAACAATTCAATTCAAGATCTATTCTGAAACAAGTATAAAATACGATACATACAATTCCCTTTTACACTCCAGTCAATGTGGGAAGTGCAAGTCAATCTAGGAACACAAGAAAATCCATTTATATTAGTGGTTAAGGACACAAAACTATATCTCTCTTCTACCTAATTATCAACAATTGTAGAAGATGATTAGGAAATGAAAGTTTTGGATTCGACCTAAATAGAATATCAAATATTATTTGATGGGAGAAACACAGATATCAATATAAAATAATTAGCGTTCAATATTAATGAGAATGGACAACATGTGTAGTCTGGCAGTAGCGAATCGCATATAGCAGGCATGAAGGAGAGAGTGTTCTGAGCATTGTTGTAGAGTATGTGGAAATTCTACTATTATACATTTCTGAATATGGAAAGTCCCCTCGACCCACCCATGGTGAGGCACAAGAGACCAGGTTCCCAAATGAAGAGATTGTCGCTAGGGAAGCTTGTAATCCACCCCGCCTTCAAAATTGAAGACTAAAGTTGGCAAGATGACACCACCCAATATTTGGTAATAGATCCAAATCCCTAGGAAGAGGCATCGATTGGAGTCAGACTAATGGCCGACTGGATTGCTTTCTTCATGCAATCGTACGAGATCTCCACTAGATAGTGATTCCAATAACAAGAATGTACTAGGAAGACGAGATTGCACTATGTATGATTATGTTTTCCATAGAGATCAGAGGGCATTGTTTTCGAGTAAGATGGAGAGGAGCATCTACGAAGAATTAACGGGACATTAGACAAATATATGAGTGCTTCCTGATAGAGAAGTTTGAAATTAGAAAAGAGGTATCTACCAACGCGGAATGAAGTCTGCAAGCTATATCTATGGCAACATTAATGATTCACACAAACATTAATACAAAGAAATTTAAGAAATTAAACAATCGTAACTTCCTAAGAAGAAATCCATCGATCTAGACCTCTATGAATGTGTCGAGCATATGATGTAGCATGATAAAGCATGATAAAAGACACAGTCATTTGACTATTGGATGTGGGTATACTCTTATGCCTTACGTACGTAGTTGATAGGTAGAAAGCAACTTCATATAATTATACACACATGAGACCTTACATGTTCCGAAAAACAACTTGAGACACTACCACTAGGAAATGACTGCGAGGTGTTGTCAATGAACAACATGGATAAGAGGAAATAAGAAAAAAGTTTCCTAAACTCATGAATGGAAAATGGGCACATGAGTGACACCGTGATTAGAGGAAAGTAAGGTCAAATCAACCGCAAGGTACGAGTCATGTTGGCTGGCATGTTAAATAGAAAATAAATAATATAAATGGGCGCATACCATTAGCAGGTAAGTATGAGATGTCCGAGTTCTTGCAAACATTGTTTTATTTATATGAATATATTATTATTTGGATTAAATATTATATGGGGAACTACATAGTGTGAAACATCTTTTGAAAATCAAATGTCTCTTTACTGATTGAATACCCGATCTCTATTGCTCCATTAAGTGTTAAGATATGGTGGTGACTTTGCAAGCCACGATTCTTGAAATGTAAGTATATATATAATGTATTATATTTCATGTTATTGAGGAATATAACTCTTTTAAGTGTCTTACAAGTAAGAGATATGTCACCTAAGATAAATTCAAGGGAAAGACATAATAAAAGGACTAGAAAATAGATATTGAAAAGCAAGTGATAAGTAATGAAAATGAAATGTTCTTCTCATTAGACTTTGAACCTCATAGGACTTAATGGTCAACCATCATTAAAGGTTTGAATCTGAGGTGCTTTTCTTTATTACTAAGCTTTACGATGGTTAAACTATTTTAATAACTATATTTTATTAGAATAGAATTAAGTAATTATGAATTAAGTATTTCTATTGTTCTTGTAATAATAATATTATTATTGAGAATAATTATTAAATGAGATTTTATTTTCTATAAAAGTTATTTTGCCTTGATCTTTTCCTCCGAGAATTATCTTGCAGGAAAATGAGAAGTAATATCAAATTCAGAGAGTCTATACAGTTTATTAAAGATAAGTTTAGAAGATTTATGTTTAGAGGGATTTTGACACATCCGTCACATGGAGAAGATAGAGGATATGGTTTTGTCAACCATCAGTGATATCAATCATATTGATTCAGAGGGAGTAAACCAATGTTATGATGGAATCTTCTGTGATCGATAAATTGTAATAGTTAAGAGGACTATAATTCATGCAACTATGTGATCTTAATGGGTCTACCCCTTATGTACATCATATGAAAGTGGTGATTTCAAATTAGACTATCTATGAATCTCTCTTTGATTAATGAAACTTGACGTATGAGTTGAAGAGTCATTCAAGTGGCACAATCATACTCAATCAAGATATCAGCGTATTGTGGATGAGGTTGTGTTAATTTCTACTATTAAGCTTAATGAATGTTTGGAGCTTCAATGAATGGAAAAGAGCAAGTTGGGACTTAGAAGGAAGTTGTCAAATTTGATGTGATATAAAAGTGTTCAATGATATAAAAGTAGGAATTTTACATTGAGGGGGGGAATAATAGGTAATGTTTCATTCCCACTTGAACCACCCTTAGAAAAGGAGATATTCCATGATCCTCATGGGTAGATAAGTACTTGTATCTTTTACATTTATCTATTCATGTATTTGTAATTCTACACATACTTTAAGGGTTATTTGCTTTGATCTCTTCCTTTATGTTTGAGGATATTATTACAGGAAAAGAAGGTTGGTACTTCAAATATGCTACCAAATATTGTGCAGACTAAATCTAATGATAATAGTTCCAAAGACCCTGATGATCAAGTGTGGCTCTTGATGCAAGTATCTTTGATGATTGAGATTATGAGATTCTTCTACATTAAGAGGGAGTGTGACACTTCTCCGAAGGAAATGTTGGAGCTTAGACAATTGATCCTCAGAGGGAGTCTAGAAATCCATGTGGGTGACTGCATGATGTTTTGGACCTACTCCTACGTATATCATGAGGGAATGATGAGTTTGTCAAGCATCCTTGGGAAAAGGGAGTTTTTGAGGAAGTAACAAGAGGACCTGACATCCCAGGATCAATATTTCGAGGGAGAAATGTTGAGGTACAATCCCTTATGGATGATATCTTCTCTATGAGGAGAAGTTCTAAGGGGAAATGTTAAATCAAAATAGTTTAAAGGTAAAACTTGATATGTTGATTTCAATCTATATCTGGTTATATAATTGTTGTTTCAGATATGTAGTGAAAGGTGACAATCTTTCATTGACATATATAAACAGAAGGTAATCATTGTAAGGTGACGATCTTACATATGATATGCCTATTATCATGGTTCTTTGGGCCAGAATATGTCAGACACCATGATAACAAACAAACAAAAGGTAATCTTTGTAAGGTGATGATCTTACAAATGATAGGCCTTTTATTATGACTATGGTATCAGAACTCATGAATAACGAAACAAGGTTTGGGCTTCTCTAGACATTGCTGAAGTGCAAGTAGAGATTATTTGAGCTTCTCTAGACATTGCTTAAGTGCAAGTAGAGATTATTTTTGGGCTTCTCTAGATATTGCTTAAGTGCAAGTAGAGATTATTTCTGAGCTTCTCTAAACATTTCTTAAGTGCAAGTAGAGATTATATGAGCTATATCTAGGCATTGCTTAAGTGCAAGTAGACACTATGTGTGCTATCTCTAGACATTGCTTAAGTGCAAGTAGAAACTATGTGTGCTACCTCTAGACATTGCTTAAGTGCAAGTAGAGATTTCATGTGCTATCTCAAGACATTGCTTAAGTGCAAGTAGAGATCATTTACTGTTCATATTGTGTTGCTTATATGATGATTCTGACTTAATTAATGTTTTTCTTCTCCCTAGCTAAAGAGGGAGTGTTAATGTTTTAGCGTCAGTAGAAGTAAAACATTGATCTGTGTTTATCTTTTCAGATAAATTGTTATTTGTGATTCTTCTATATATATTATATATTATGCATTATATATCTCATATATATAATATATATATGATATATGTAATATAATATGTATTATATATATTATGCATTATATATTATTATATAATAATATTATATTATATTACATATATGGTTAATATATTAATATTATATATATGTTCAAGATAAGTTATGCATATAGTTATTGATAATCCAAATGGTGATCAACTATAGAGACATGTCTCTTCATGTCTCTTGAAGAGACATGTCTCCTCTCATGTTAAACATATATGAGATCCTAATCTGCATTTGGAAATCATCAATTACAATGGCAATGAAAAGTACATTTGCAGAAACGATCTTAAGTTATTTCAACAATTCTGTCTATGTATTACTTTGCTTCGGATCAAAAACTTCTAGAGTGCCAGCTTTATCTACAATTATATAATTTGTGATTGCAACTGCAATTATATTTACTACAAAGTGACAACTGAATCAATTTTATCTGGCATCTATCTTGATTACTATTCATATTATCTGGCATATGATTATTGTTCTCAATGTTTAAAGGATCTGGAAATCTCAACTAGCCATTCAGCACCCTTGCTATCTAGAAGGCATCCTCTACCATGTACACCAACATTCTCTGCACAAAAGACCCCACCCATCGTAAACCCAAATACTTATTGCCTTTGTTATAGCTATACTGTGCAACCCATAGAAAACCACCATACGGACTTGTCTTTACATTTTGTATGCCACCATACGATCATGTTATTACCCCTCTATCAATCCGTACACCCAAATCAGTTGTACACCTAGCCCTTTCACTATATGAATACCTACTATCACTGTACAGGCTTCTATTTGGCACCGCACATCACCGTACGGACTATTGTCTCACCATACGAACATACAGTTGCATCACCATTAGGAATTCCCTTGTCTTGGGAAGTTTGATCCCTACGCATACAATCTAAAGCACTTACCTAGGTGTGTCCCAAACAACTCCAGTCGGAACTTGACCGACACTTACAATGGTATCAGAGTGAGTGATCCTGTCACCCTGTAGACAATGAATGAAAGTTTATAGTCAAAAATGGAGATCCCACTTAGTTGATAGAATGGCAAATTTGCAAGAACCCACTCTTGTTGAAGTCATGGCATTATTGAGGGAGCTTTCAAGAAATCGGGGATAGATCAATAACACTTAGCGACTTATGGAAGAAACTTAGTGGAAACTGTCCAAAAATAAAATATTTGGCAAACAAAATGGTCATTGTAACAATTTAGTTACAAGAAAGGCAAATCCTCATCCAACAGGCTCTCGATCCTCCATGCCAACTTTACCTCCACAGAGCGAAGTGTCATGCGGAGGAAGGAAGCCGACCTTTGAGGAAGTTCAACAATAGTTAAAAAAAGACAGGAAGAATGCAAACTTAGAAGAGGATATATCCTACAAAGATTACGCAGAATTGAGAATGCGATATTCCGAGGGCATAAATTGAGGATATTTTAATAATGATCTCAAAAGCAAGTTGAGTAAAGCGAATCTGTCACCATTCGATGGATTTGGATCCATATCTGCTCAAGCATGGGTATTGAAGTCTGACACCTACTTCCAACTCAACTCGATGCTAGAAGAGGAAGCAATTAAATTTGCAACACTTCAATTGGAGGAGGGAGTGGCACGTGAATGGTGGCATCATGGCACAATTATGATGGGACATGACCAAATAAATGTAGAATTCACTAAAAGGTTGATAGATCGATTTGATGGAAAAGATCTAGAACTTAGTTTTAAAGAACTACTGCAGTTAAGGCAACTAAGATCGGTTATCCATTACATTATGAAACTTCAAAAACTCTCTGCTTTGGTTACAGACATTTTCAAAAGTAGATGGATAGTACTGTTTATGGACGGATTGACAGAACCGTTGAGGGGATGGGTAAAGAGTTTCAATCCTGCCACCCTCTCGGAGGCTATCAGAAAGGCATGAAGTATGGCATCATCATCGGCATCTTCCTCTTGAGGTTACTCCCACTCCAAACCGCCGTTGGTTCTAAGGGACAAAGATAACAAACCTCTGCCGAAGAAGCCTTCGTTGGAGGAACCTACTAGACAGGAACTTCAAAGGATAGAATTATGTTTCACCTGTAAGGAGTTGTGGGAACTTGGGCACAGATGCCTCAATAAAGGAAAAATACACTACAACGAAGTCATGTCTGATGATAAGGATGATCAAGAATATCTTCCCACGAAGGGTCGTCACCCACAAGGGGACTCCAAGATGGTCAGCCTAAACCGTACAGAGAAGATCATCGGCTTGGTATGGTGCAAAGAGACCATTGCTCTAGCCGGAAGTCCAAGATGCATGATATTTCGGGTACGGGGAACCCTTCAGGGACAGAGGATAATTGTGATGCTTGATAGCAGAGCCACCTTAAACTTTATAAACTCATCATTGGTGAAATGAAGAGGTCTACCTATAGAGGCACATGCAGGATTCCAAGTCAAGGTTGTCAAAGGAACACTCTTACCCTGCACACATCTTGTTCTACAACTGAGTATCACCATGGCTAATCACACAATGACAGAGGATTTCTTTATAGTAGACATGGATGATATGGAGGTCATTCTAGGCATAGAGTGGATGGAGTTACTTGACAATACACACAAAGCTTCAAACAGATGGACTTCACTTTTGTGGTCGATGGAAAAAAGGTTGTTCCTAGAGGGATGACCAATGAGGGACCGAAGGAAAGTTTCGCACAACAGATGGAGGCCATTTTCAACATGATGGCATTGTGTGGGTTGCACATTGCTTCATTTTGGCAAAACCAATAAAAGGGCAACAAGTGTACCATTAGGATAAGGAGTTGTAGGCCATTCCAGATATTACCACGTTGTACTGTCGTCACAAAAAATTCAATGATGAGATTGAGAAGAGAATTCAAGAACTACTCAAGAAGGGATGGATCTGTCCCAGCTCTAGCCCTTTCACATCATCAGTGGAGTTGGTGAAAATGGATGAAATGTTACACGTGTGTGGACTACTATGCCCTAAACAAGAAGACAATAAAAAATAGGTATCCTATTCCCAGGATCAATGAATTGTTGGTTGAGTTGTATGGTGCACTTTACCTTTCCCAAAACAGATCTCAACTCCGAATACCATCAAATACACATACTGGAGGAAGACATGGAAAAGATGGCTTTCGATTGTCACTACGAGCATTATGATTTCCTGGCATAGTTATACCACCCTGAAGGATGAGGGGACAAGTTTCTGAGATGTGGGGGCAGAGGGGCCTTAATTTGGGGACAGCAGAGGGGTGACATGCAAACGGTAGCGAGGGACACGGCGGTACATATGGTACTTAAAATTCTAGTTATGAAAAGACTATTATGGTGAATTGATGTTGTAGTTGTATTAAACAAAGGAGATGAAAGCTCCTTATATAGATTTACAAAGACCATGTTTCTAAAAGAAACAATAGTGAATTGAAGACAAAAATAGGAACTGCCTAATAAACCAAAGACTCACTAAGATGACCATAAAAGAAACATTATAATATTCTAATACCCTCCCTTAAAGGTCATTGTCTAACAGCTGTCTTTTGGTCACATTCTACAAAACATTTTGCTACTGTTGAGACCCTCCTTGGATCTGCAAAATGTTAATGACCAAGAAGCCAAAATTCACCCATAAAAGAACAGAGAAGGGAGCCCCCTTCTTCAAAATGCTTTACAACAAAAGACAAGAGCCTATCATTGACTCTTCCATTGAGACAAGTCTACCACCAACTCTCCCAGAATCAAAAACATCTAACCAAAAATCATCACAAAATATCCAACATAGTGTTGGATAACGAAGCTGATCTTCGCTGGAGACAAAGACAAACAATGAGAACAGCTAGCATGAATTTGAGGACAAATTGGCAAACCCTCCATACTTTGCAGATGAACATGATGCCCTAAAAATAACTGCAAAAAGCCACATTTTTTTAGGAGAAAAATCGACAAAAAACCAACACAATTTCTAAGGTGAAAATTGATCAAAACCCAACATGATTTTTGAGGTGAGAAATCAATCAAAACCAAAGAGAATTCGAGACACAGATAAGTGAAGACAAAGCTTTTTTTTTAGAAAAACAACAAAACCCACCAGATAATTTTTGAGAAAAAAATTATAAACCCACAAAGGAATCCCACGCAACTTTGTGAATTACAGAATCAGAAAATTTAATGGAAAAATTATAGAAACCCATAAGAATTTTTTAAAGGTTGGCATAACACAAGATTTTGGATGGTAAACCAGCACATACAAGCAACATGCAAGTACATGCAACTTTAAAAAAACAAAGACTTTTGTTGCAACCAAGAAATTGCAAGATCAAGACCCTTAACCAAGCTTGCGATTTCCAACAAAAATTGTCAAAGATGACCCACAAAAGTTTCATAAAATACCTCTAATGATTTTTATTAAAAATCGAAAAGCAAATTTTTGAAAAATTCTTAACCAAACGAGGCTCGAATTTTCCTTAAAAAATCCACCAATTTTTATGAAATCCCATCAATATGCTATGATACCATGTTATGGTAAATCGATGTTGTTGTAGTTGTATTAAACAAAGGAGATGAAAGTTCCTTATATGGATTTACAAAGACCATGTTTCTAAAAGAAACAATTGTGAACTAAAGACAAAAATAGAAGCTACCTAATAAACTAAAGACTAAGTAAGATGACCATTAAAGGAATAGTATAATATTGCAATATAAGATATAAATATGTAAAAGAGTAAACACTTGAACATTCCATTGAATTGGAACATCGTTCATTAAACATAAATAGTCAACACCAGAATGTTACCCCAACCTCAGCAGAGGTGGCAAAATCTGGTGACGCCATTGGGGACAAGGTGACAGAGTCCCCAAATCCTCAGTGCATCCCTGTTCCAAGACATGGGGGAAAAATGGAGGGGAAGCATCCCCATAGTATTATGGTTCTAGGTCATGCCATTTGGATTAACAAACGCACCAAACATATTTCAGTCTTGCATGAATCACATCTTCAAACAATTGTGTAAGTTCTTGCTAGTATTCTTTGATGACATTCATATTTATATTAAAACATGGGAAGAACATTTAAAGCATCTGGATGAAGTCATCGGAATCATGGAAGCGCAATCATTATTCACCAAACAATCAAAGTGCGAATTTGGAATGACAAAGATACTATACCTAGGATATGTTGTCAATAAATATGGATTACACATCCACCAGGAGAATATCCAGGATATCCTTGATTGGCCTCCACCAAAATCACTCTCAGAGTTGCAAGGTATCTTTGGGTTGTGCAGCAACTACAGGAGGTTTGTAAAAGGTTTCTCTCAACCCAATGCACCATTAACAAACTTAACTAAGAAAGGCTCCTTCTAGTGGAATGAAAATGCACAACATACTTTTGATAAGTTAATAGAAGCAATGAGTACTTGCCTGGTTCTTGCTTTACCAAACTTCACTCAACATTTCATTATGGAATATGATGCTTCCAGAGAGAGCATTTGTGTGTATTAATACAAGAAAGGTGCCTGCTAGCCTATGAGAGTCAAAATCTTACACAAAATGAATGCATGTATTTCATCTATGACAAAGAGATGTTTGCCATCATACAGGCCCTGACCAAGTTTAGGCAATATCTGGTGGGTGTCAAGTTCGTCATTCGTACTGATCATAATAGTTTGAGATATTTATTTAAGCAACGATATCTAAACACGAAGCAACAAAAATGGGTAAGATTTAAGCTTTTGATTTGACATTGAATATGTAAAGGGAAAGAATAATATCATAGCAAATGTCTTGTCAAGAAAACCTGCCATCTATTCATTATCTCAAATCTCAGCCAATTGGAAAGCATACTTGTTGGAGTACTCCAAGAACACTGTCTTGTCAAGAAAACCTGCCATCTATTCATTATCTCAAATCTCAGCCAATTGGAAAGCATACTTGTTGGAGTACTCCAAGAACACTTTTGCATTCAAATTGATAGATGAAGACATTCAGGATGACAGATACAAGGAAGTCAATGACATCATCTACTACAAGGACAGAATATATTTGGTATCTCAATCCACAATGAAGCATAAAGTTTTGAAGGAAATGCACATCTCGTCCTTAGTTGGACACCTGAGATTCCTCAAAACTTACATGGAAATCAGAGAAATATTTTCATGGAAGGATCTTAAGAATGTCTTACAATTTGTATGGGAATGTGCGACATGCCAACAAAACAAGTCTGAACAAACCTTATCGGCGAGCTTGTTGCAACCCTTGTCGATACCAGAACAGAAATGGGATAGCATCTCAATGGATTTTATTATGGGACTTTCGAAGGTAAATAGAACGAATTGCATTTTCATGGTGGTTGACAAATTGACAAAGCATGCACACTTCTTCGCCATTCCTACCGAGTTTCAAGCTGCCCAAGTAGCATATTTATTCTTCAAGAAAATCTTCCACCTACACGGCTTGCTGCAAGACATTGTAAGCTATAGGGACCATCATTTTCTTAGCACCTTCTGGACAGAATATTTTGGCTAACGGGAACGAAATTGTCACCAAGCACCAGTTATGTTCCCCAGATCGACGAACAAATGGAACTTGTGAACAAGTGGCTGGAAGGATACCTCTACAACTATGTTTCGGCACAACAAAGGGCATGGGTTAAATGGTTATATCTCAAGTAATGTTATAACACCACTTACCATATGTCCATCAAGATGGCACCCTTCAAGGCACTCTACGGATACAAACCCCCCTCATTGTAGATATCATTCTAAGTGACAGTTGGGCATCGAAGGCAATGAATTGGCTACAAGAAGAACAGGACATTTTGAGGGTCTTGAAGGAAAACCTTCAACAAGCACAGAATCAACAAAAGATGCATGCAGACAAACATCGAAGTGAGAGATGCTTTAAGGTAGATGATGTGGTATATCTTTGTCTTCAACCACACACATAGTCATCTCTAAAAGTCAATGCAAAGAGAAACTAAGGCCACATTTCCATGGTCTGTAACGCATAACTCAATGTGTTACATCCCAAATTTTTGACCTACTTTGAATTATTATAGTCGTTGAGTGAATTGGTTTTTCTTTCCTATTCATGTGAAAAGGGTACTTAAATATAACTGTTGTATCCTATGAAATTGTTTAACTTTTAATGGTGATGGTCGTTATCTGTTATTTGTCATATGATGATGATAATTGTTAATAGTTACTTGGTTTCAGAATTACGGTTATTAACTAAATTCCTTGTTAAATATCAATGTTAAATGTTATTATGGATTTATCATGGAACTTGGTAAAATTGTGGAAAATTGTTGCACGAGTGATTGCAGGAGTAGACGAAGGGGAGAAGCATTGCTTAACAAGATCTACGGAATGAGGTACTACCTTAGTCCATTTATCTGATCGATAGGTATGACCTCTAACTATCTTGGTAAGGACCTAGCGACTTGTATAATAGGATACAATCATTGGACACGCATGAGCTATTAGACAACCCTTAAAAAATATTAATCATTTTAACTTAATTAAAATACATACCTTTAATGGCTTATGATTGACATTTCCATCAGTTCATTATAATACATATTTATGTACGTGCACATAGATATAGAAATAAAGGTGACACCACAGTATTATTTTTATACAAGATTCTATCTAATTAATACATACATTTAAATACGTGTACAATAAGATAAAAATAGTCTTCCAAATGAAGCTTGTATTTAGATATACATATTTTAAAAGTACAATCTTGGATAAACATATAATATGATGCCATCTTAATAAAATATATTTACGTGCAAGTAAATAAATATGCTTATAAATTATCTTTTTGATTTATAACCTTCAAGTTCTTTTCCATATTTATTCATTTCCTTATAAGAAGCCGAAATGTACACTTGGCATATAATATCGGTGACTCAAGAAGACAAATCTTTTAACTACTCATGAGTTACGGCTTCTTGGAAGACTCTGGTATTTCGAATGCTTCCTTATTTATGGAAATCGAGTGAGGCCATAGACATATTCTTCTTTCCATGATTTTACCCCTGCTCTTTACAGTTTTTTCTTTTACCTGTATGTTGTAAGTGATTCAGGCCAGACATAATCCAGATGTGTTCTAAGTTTTTCTTTCAGAATTGCTCACGTCTAAGGAACCGGCTACTTGAAATCAAGCCAAGGCTAACGTCTTCCATCTTCAAACCAGGTTATGTGGTCAGCCTTCCATATTCAGATTGCTATATGTTTTTCTAAAACTATTTTCGTATTTGCAACAAAAAAGAATGTGCTATGAAAATTCCGTACATTACTTATGAATTACAAGTCGAATGGATAATTGATAGTCCAATCTCTATGCTAAGTCAAGACCAAATGTGCATGACATGTTCATACATCTCTGTTTTGCTGAAGTATATCCAAATCAAAATGTATTTCCTTGCAAGCTCATTAAGGTCTTTTCTCTAATATTGATATTCTAAAAATTGCAATATTCTTGCCCCAGCTGGGCTCAGCAAAAGAGTTGGATTACTCTAAGATTTAAAAAACCTAGAACTCACCCAATTGTATAGTCAAAGAAAATAGTGAAGAGGTGAGAGAGGAATCTACAATAACATGAAAAAAGAATTCAGATGTGACAGAACAATTTATATAATTTTAAAAAGGAATCATATGATAGCTCATGCATGTCCATTTATATTGTTCCTGTTGTCAAGTCGAGCGATGGTGATCGAGTAATAGGAACCCATCCAAAAACCTTGGCCAAGGTCATTAAGGCATGTTTGCCTTCTTAAGATCACATGATGTCAATAGTGGCAGTTATTCAGACATGTTCATCCATAACTGTGCGTGCATTCTAAACACCGGTATTGCTTAAGTGGCTAGACTAGTAGTACCCCAAGCTTGATCCCAGGGGAGGGAGGGCCTTTCTTTTGAAAAAAATTGTGTGGGGATGGATATGGTTTGAGGTTGGAAGGTTAAGCCTAAGTCAATGCTTCTCCTCTTACCCGAAAGTCGAGGTTTGCACAACCAGTTAAAGACTCACCAGCTACTTTTTAGTATGTTCTTTCTATATCCTTGCTATGCCTTTGTTTCCTCTTACATTATAGTAAAATGGCAATAATCTACTTTACTTGCTTACAAGGAATGATTAGGAAATGGTTATTTCAGTTAATCGTTATATCAGTTAATCATTATTTCAGTTAATTGATATCTCATGAACAGGATTGTAAGATGTTATGTTACGAGAGTTAGTTGAAGTATTATTTTTATTTCTACTTAAAAAAAGATGATAATTCTTTTCCTTTTTTTAAAGAAAAACCGATTGTTACACAACGTATAGGTGAAGTGCCTACAAACTTGAGCTACTAGAAGGAAGCTGGAACCACAATGTTTTCCACGTATCCTGCTTGAAGAAGGTCATGGGGCAAAACATCCCTGGATCCACCGACCTGCCACTTTAAATGATGAAGGGAAGTTGATATTGGAGCCCACTGAAATCATAGACTACGAGAGAGAAAATTGTGGAATTGCACCATCAAGGAACATTTGGTGCGCTGGAAACACTTGCCGCTTAATGACGCCATGCGGGAAGGTGAACAAGTTCTCCAACATCCAGCACTATGTTTTCTTGAGTGCACGCAAATTCTAGGATGGGAGGAATGTAATGTTCCCGTCACAAAATAAATAATAAATTAAAAATTTGTTTATGGGCCGATTGATTTAGCATATCTCAAATGCATTTTCATTTTAATTGTTTCCGTAGGAGTTTGCCATGTCTTTTGTCAGCACTTAGTTTCTCCCTCAACGAGGTATTTATGTCGTGAGATTGAGTTGATTTGGTATGTATTTTGGATTATCTCTTTGTATTACGAATTGGTGTTGGAGTTTAGTATTGTTAACCATTTCAGAAGTAAAAGATCTTCCCTACATGTCTTTCTAGTTTCGATGTGATTAGACCCTCACCCTATTCCGTCTATATATTACTTTGCTTCGGATCTGGCACATCTAGAGCACCATATTTCTCTACAACAATATAATTCGTCATTGGAACTGCAATTATATGTATTGCTCGATGATAATTGAATCAATCTTATCTGGCATCTATCTTGATTACTATTCATATTATCTAGTATATGATTATAGTTCTCAACATTTATAGTTCTCAACATTTAAAGGATATGGTAATCTCAGCTAGCCATACAACACCCCTGCTATCCGGAAGGCATCCTTTCTGCCCTGTACGCCATCATTCTCTGTATGGAAGACCCCATCCATTGTATGCCCAAATTGTCATCATATATATGTTATGCACAATATGAGGTTAATGCATTTGTAGTGCATTTGGTCATTTTATTTTCATAGAAAATGGCACGATATGGTGCAATCAAGTAAGAAGACAAATTTAGTCAACAGACATACGCTATCTATAGTCCAGTGCACCATGAATACACTTAATCCACTAAATTTCTTATAAAAAAATTCATCACCACATTGCCTTATAGTCAATTGATCAATTAATAGCAGCATTTGACCGCATGGCACTGATTGCAGCCTACAGGTTACGTAGCTTCAAAAAAGTGTTACATCCCTATTTTTTGTTTAATTAAAATGTTTGTTATGGCCATTCAGACTTCCAGCAATATTGAGTTGGTTGGTTAAAATTTGTTATCCATTCTAGTTTCATATGAAAATGAAGTGTGTGTTGGTCGTTATGGTTTCATGTGAAATGAAAGAGTTGGTTAATCGTTATGATTCATGAGAATTGAAAATATTCATTTCCGTTATTATATTATATGAATGGAAATCGGCTTAGCTAAAATGATTAATTGAATTTGATTAAATGATTTAAAAATATGTTACTACCATGATAAATTCTTCTTGCAATAATGTGACAATGGGAGGGGAGCATTGCTAGAGAAGGTATTGAGTATGGGGGCACCAACCTGCCAATGAGCCAACAGGTACAAGTCCTAACCACCATGATAAAGGAAAAGAACTAGGCAAGCAAGGATATACTAAGTGACTACCATGAGCTAACAAGGTCAACACACTTGATAAAATGTACAACTAAGAACAATTGTCACCTTAAGGAATAGGTCAATCCTTCATGCATATCAGACATGTTCTAGTGTAATGGTACCCATAGTACTTACATACATTCGTACATGTAAATACGTATATATGTATGTATATATTCAAATATGACGTACATGTAGGTATAAGTAAACTTAAAATATAATGTATACACAAAATATGTATATTTAGAATATTAGGTATATATATGTATGTGTACCACATAGCTACACATACAAATATATGTAACTATAATAGGCGCCATTATAAAAAAATATGAAAAGTAAATTTATTATAATTATTCCATCATATGTCAATGCTTTAATAATATTTTTCCATCAGCCTGTATTGTTATTTTTCCATTGGCTTTATTGATATTTTCTATTGGCCTTCAATATGGCTTTTGATTATTAAAATCAAGATGCTTGCCACCTTTCGATCATCTTACTCGTAACTCCATTTTGGGAGTGTAACTTGTGAACTGAGCATTTCTTAAGACAGAAGATCAGTTAGCCTTTTGAAATCTATGAATTGCTTCCATATTTACAAATTTGTTTCATATCTGTGATTGCTTCTATTACCTGCAATTAGCTCTTTACATATGATTTATGTCCTTTTGAGAAAGACACAGCCATAAATTTATTATAATTATTCCATCATATGTCAATGCTTTAATAATATTTTTCCATCGGCCTGTATTGTTATTTTTCCATCAGCCTTTATTGATATTTTCTATTGGCCTTCAATGTGGCTTTTTATTATTAAAATCAAGATGTTTGCCACCTTTCGATCATCTTGCTCATAACTCCATTTTGGGAGTGTAAATTGTTAACTGAGCATTTCTTAAGACAGAAGATCAGTTAGCCTTTTGAAATCTATGAATTGCTTCCATATTTACAAATTTGTTTCATATCTGTGATTGCTTCTATTACCTGCAATTAGCTCTTTACATATGATTTATGTCCTTTTGAGAAAGAGACAGCCCTTGCAACTCTCTATTTATTTCTCTCTTCTACACCTGCAATATTTACTACTAACAACTACAGATCATTCCAAGTGTCTCTTTTTTTATACCAACGCTTAACAACTAGAAATGTGTACAATCAGGGAGTCGTGCCACGCATTACCAAGCTTTGACTAAGCAATCAAGAGTGACATTACCTTTGATTTATTAACCACGCCATATGTCTCTTTTGCACTTCTTTTCTCATTTATTATGATTTAAGGCTCTGAGATTCAACTCGTAGTGTGAGTGAATTTTAATAATATTAGTAGAGCCAGACAAACTAAGGTCCAAAATTGAATGAATTGTTTACATAGATTTGATGGCTTAAGTATATGCAATTTGTCTGATTTATTTGTTGTATACATCCATGATTTTTCTTTTAGAACTTAAATAGATGAGGAAGAATATTAGCTCTGTGCAATACTTCTACAAGGGTATACTCCATATACCTCTAAGATAAGAAAGGCATCATCAGAGAGTTAAGGAAATTGTTATTAAAATGCCATGAAAATGCCATGAACTTTCATTTCTATATCGATTAAAGACCCGGGCTGGGCAAAGAAATCATGTCTGTAATGAGCAGAGTTTAATCAAGAATCATGGACAGTCACACTGGGATTCATCGAGGATGACCAGCAAGATTAAGATGAAGGGTGTAGGCTGATAATTATTGAAAGTAGGAAATAACTTGCAAGAGAAAGGTGGAAAATCAATTCTAAACTAATCGGTAAATAAACATAAGCATTTAATATAAATAAACCAAGTCAACTCATGGTGGTCAATAGATTTAAGTCTTGTTTGTCAAGACGAGCAATGGGTGATTGGGGACAAAGTGCCCACAAAAACCCTTGGCCAAGGTAGGTAAGTGACATGCTTGTTGCTATGACCACTAGAGGTCAAGATAGCTTGCATTCGGATAGATGGGCTGATGGGAAGGACTCCTCCGTAACCTAGTTGGTTGTACAGCTAACAATCTAACACCAAGATGCTTAGGTAGCAAGGCAAGTGGTGTCCCATGCCTAATCCTGCGCAGAGAGGGCGTTTCTCAATTAACATTGTGTGGCGATACTTAGGGTACGTGGTTGCGAGGTTAAGCCTCTGACAATGCTTCTCCTCTCCACCAAATGCCAGGACTTTGTAATGTCTCCATCATTTTAGCATCTCAGTGGAGTTCTTAGCCTTTACATTCTCCAAAGGCTAAGTGGAGAAATAAGGAGAAATTGATTAAATTAATTTCTTATAAAGTCATTAAATAGATTAAAATTAAAAGGTGACTTTATATTTAATTAATTTAATTAAAAGTGACTAAAGTTAAATAAATAAATCAAAAGAATCTTCTAGAAGGAAGAATTTAATATTATTTTATTTCTTCTAGAAGGAGGTCCATCTATTGGAGGAAAAGAATAAATAGGGAGGGTAGCTTCATTGTTGAGCATCGAATGTGTTGCCATCTACTCTTCCAGATAACTTGTGGAGCCAAGGGTTTCTACAGTTGCTACATTGATCGTTGGGAATGAACACTCCCATTGATTTGCATAACTGAGGTGGTGAAATATCTTCCGAAAGGTCGCGACTGTTGGAGAAGACAAATCAGTCTTTTCATTGCACCAAATTTGTGGCCGAGGGCCAAATTTGTGAAGTAAGGAATAAGTTGGATATTGCTACAATACCGCTGCTACAATAACTTGCTACGGTAACTTTGCTACAGTACCGCTGCTACAAGACATTGCTACAATGCCGTCACTACAATAATTTGCTACAGTGATTTGCTACAGGAAAATTCATATTTTTGGAGCAATTCCAAGTTTTTATCTACTACATTTTGCATTGTTTGAGAGTAGATATTTAGGGCATTGGTAGGGTTTGTAAAATCTGTTGTGACCTGATTTATATAGAGTTTTATATCAGAATTTGTTTCCCTAATGTCTTAGTGATGTAGATGCATATTTTCCTATTTGTAATTAGTGTTATACAAAAACAATTGCATCTTCATTGTTAGATGTTTGGTGTGTTCTTTGCAAGCATATTTATTAAAGTTTGGCATTTAGAAAGCAATCCGAATTTAGATATGCAATATATCTCTTGCTTCCAAAGTGTTTGACGAAATGTCAAACAACTGAATTAAAGAAGACTTTGTGTTTGATGAAGTTATAACCTGTTGGGGTTATTACAGACTTACACAAGACAAAGTCAGCATCCGCTTCTTAAGCCTTCACAATTATCGGGTATTATTCTTTTATGTACTAAATCAAGTTCAATTAATTGTTGTTGAATGATCTCTCTTTCCATCAAGTAAATGGATAGTTATAAATATTCTTTAATCTATTAGTTAAGGTTAATTCGGTTACTTTGTTATAGCCGTTAATTCCTCTTTTCATGTGAATATGTAAAATATTTGTTATAATTGTCCTTCATGAAAATATAGAAAGCAACATATTTAAATGATGATATAATTGTTAATTTTGGATTGAAAAAATAGCTTGTTACAGAGAGGAGCCAATCCTACAATGATGCATGCCCCTAGAGGCAAAACAATGTTGAACAAACAATTAATACAATCTCATTCTCGTTGTGCTCGAGCAAGACTCTGAATATGTCATACGAATTCATTCTCTTCATGCTTGAGCAGTACTATGAATCTATCATACAATCTCATTCTCTTAATGCTTTAGCAGGACTATTGAATGCATAGTTCAAATTCTCGCCGAGAAGTGGCAAATATCTAAGCTTCTCATGAGAAGTTTTTCAAAACGAGAAGTAACATGTTTTTCTCATCGAGATTTTCTATCGAAACTTCTCTGCAAGAAGTCGGCCACTTCTCGCCAACTTCTCGTAGTAATTAGCAAACTTCTAGCGAGTGGCAGCAATAAAATTGTGATGCCCGATGAGTTGCTAATCTTATATGCAGTTTGCATTTTTGAGCATTTAGAGGAGAGCAGAAGGGTTTTGGAGGAGAGAAATAGTGTTTGGCAGCCTTGTCAATTGATTGCAAGTGCATTGAAATAGATTTGAAGTGGATTTGAAGCTCTTTTCAAGAAAATCTGGATTCACAAGTAAGTTTTCTAAATTCTTTTCCTTTTTAGTTCAAACTTGTAGTCTTGCCTTAGTTGCATCTAACTTTATTGAAACTCTAGAATACCATTTGCAATGTTCTCTAACACGTTTTAGAGTGTAATGATAAAGATCTAACACTGTGTTTTTGCAATTTTTCCAAAAAAGAAAATAGTTTTCTCAATCATTTCAAACCTAACATGTTTTTGGTTTTTGCTTGCAAGTTTCAGCTTATTTTTAAAGTTATTAAAGTTTTAATCGAATTTAGCTTTTTCCTAAATATGTTTAATAAATTTCTAAATTTGTGGCTTCAATTTGCATTTTGTATGTGTAGGTTGATTCTACATCAAATGAAAAACATAGATTCCTCTACAACTAGATGAACTACAACATCTGCCAGTGACCCTATAGATGCATGTCCATCTAGATTTGTAGGCACACCTAAATGGATTAGAGACAGGGCATGGAAATATACCTCTAAAGGAACCGTGTATAATAGCATGATATGCATAAAATGTGAAAAACAAAATGCTTCAGAGTTCAAAGTCATAAAATGTGTGATATGCATAAAATACGTGAGAGTTTGAAGACTCTAACTATAACTGTCAATCATTAGCATTCCACATGAGAACGCGATTTTGTTACATATTGCATTTATATATATCTAGATCAGCTTGTTTAGTTTGTTTACTCATTTATTGACTCATTAGATGCATCTCCTTATTGAATTTCACAAACAAAAACATTTCTTATTAAATTTAAGTCATTTTTTAAAATCCCAATATTTCCCCGAGAAGTTGCCAATTTATCTCCGATATTTTCCAAGAAAACTATTTTTTTTCCTTGCCGATGAGTAGCAGAGAACGAAATTTCGAACTATGATTGAATGTATCCATGTTGAGTCTTGCCGATGAGTAGCAGAGAACGAAATTTTGAACTATGATTGAATGTATCCATGTTGAGTTCTATATTTTTGGTTAAAACAAATGAGCCATTTTAAGACAAACTAAGTTTTCTATATTATTTCCCAAAACATGATGGAGAAGAAGCTTGTTTGAGCTAACACAACCTTCGAATCTGCTTTCTGAAAGGTGTATTCTGCAAATGAGCCCTCTTTATGACTCGGCATGCACTAACTTATCCCAATCAAAAACATGGTTTCCATGTATATTGATCAGTGTTTAGTTGACCAACATTACAGAGTAAATTCTATGGTTTAAACTGTCAGTCACATCCAAATTTATTGACAACTTTATAAGCCCTATAAATATGTGCGTTTATCAGATGCAGTAGTAATATGCCAGAATAAAAATTTACTACATATAACCTGTAGCAATCTACTTACAACAATATCAATAATTCTTGTGATTGTAAGTTATTACCCGGCGAAGTCGAAGTGGGGTAGCATTCAGCCAATTAAGTTTTGGTTGAAATTCTGGCACCTCTTGTCCTGTTCCCCTATTACCAACAACATCACTCACTAAACCATCATCAAAAGGTTGCAGTGTCAAAATTCACAAGTAAAACATCTAAATTTGAGACAGCCTTTTTATGCCAACTGCACAAATGATATGCCCTATTCTCTTTTCTTACTTCAAATGACCTTGTACCTACAGACATTTTATCACATTTGTTTGATACAATCACAAAATCCATTCTGTACCTGGCTTCTATATCTGATATATAGCTCTTGAGCTGTTGAATGCGTGAAAGTGGGGATGTCACTGAACCGTAACAAGAATACGAATCAGTAACTTGCCACCATAAATTGACATTAAACAAAATTACATTAATCTGCATAAGTGATGAAAATGGACCAATATGAGGAGGAGATACAGCTAATAAATAGCATAAGAGAAGATTCCTAAAGCACAATCCAAGATAAAAAGATAAGTAAGCCAATGAAATCAAAACAACACAAGTCTACCACTAAAATCCAATCGGTATCCTCAAGAAATTACCATAATACATAGCAACACTTCTAAGAACATAGTCCACAAATGATAGAAGCAAAACCTCTTATCTTTTCCCAAAGCTAAAAGAGGCTGTGTAGTCATAAGAGACTTTGTAAAGTCAGCAAACATTATATAATGTAATGTCTTCTTCCAAGGAGTAGCCCAGGAGACCACTTAGCCTATTATATTCTATATGTAAATCTTTCAGTCCCTTAGATCCTTGTTGGTCTCTTGTTCGACATTAATAAATTTATCTTATATCTAAAGGCTAAAGTCTAGCATTAATGGACTAATTTAAATTAATTGCTTAATGTTACCCTATAAAAAACATTTTGTGAGTGATATTATTTAATTAAAATAATAAAGTGTCACAAAGTGAATTAAGTGAAACATTGAACGGAAATGTTCAATGTTTGTGGGAATGATATTTTGAAAAGGTTTTGAGGAATGTTCCTTGAGTGTTATAAAAGAATGCTGTGCTCATTTTAAGTACGCTTGGTCCTGTTATCTCATTTCCCGGATTTGGAGAACTTCTTGAGGAGCTGAAAACCCTAGGAAGAAAATCCTAAGGGATATTGAATCAATGGTGAAACTATCTGCCATTGCTGGTTGTTGTAGAGGTCACTCAGATTTCTCACATGATTTTAATAAAGGATGTCAATGGAAATTTGTGAAGTCTTTGTTGAAGAGATATTTCTGCAGATTTATTGATTTTGTAAAGGCTGTTTGCACTTCGACGCAATGGCAATTTATTATATTACTGGATACAATACCTTATGCGAGGCATAATTTTTGGCAGTATTGATTGAGTTAATCAAAGTAAATTAATTGCTGAAGTCATAGGCTCCTGGATGTGGACTTGGTATTTGAATGCATCCTGGTATAATGTGGTGGACTCGGTAATATGAAGTAAGATTATCAAGTTCTGCATTCTTGTATGCAGGGATTATTTTGGGTAAGTCTTGCATGAATTAAATAAGGTAGATGGCCCGTCAAACTGATCAATTTTCCTTGTGGTGACATGGAAATCACAAGAGCTGGTTAGGTGAAAATTAATCATCTATATTGTTGTTCCCTTCTCTCTTGGCATAAGACAAACATGAGGAACAATTGAGCATTGTGGATTTGTGAATATTTCCCTGTCACGTAGGGTGACAGTCACCTCTCCTTTACAGATATTCATGCAATTCCAAAGGCAGGTTGGATCAGCTGGAATGTCCAGAACAGAATATAGCTAAACTTCAGACTTGAAACTCCTCTGCTGGAAGTATACAGTGGTTTGGATGAAGGAAAGGGTGTTCCTTTGTGAAAATTGGAGGTTTGGTCATCCCATAATAACTTCAAGTTGAGTAATTTATTGTGCAAACTGAGCTGCTTTCTTATCTTGTTTAAGGTCAGATGTTCACTCCTGTGTTCAGTCTGTAGCTCTGTATTTTAGTAATTTTGCTTATGGAAGGATTTGAATGTAAACAATATTTCCCAATATCAAAGGAATTCAGATTGTATATCTGTTATTCATATCATTACTGTAATACTGATGCCCGGAAAACTATGATTATGTGGATGCATATCCGTTCACATTTTACATAATTTGCATGAGAAGTTTGGCTAGCATTTCGTCTCATATCTCTGTAACTACAACATGAAAATCTGAAGCTTATATGCAAATCTGAAAAATTAAGTTGTCTTAATGTCAAAAAACATGGCTATATCCTTCTTATTAATGATGCCAAAAGCAGCCTACATATCATGCTTAATAATCCTATCATATGTGAACTTATAACAATAGGTAGTGAATAACATCACCGCAAGATACAAGGAATAAGGCATTAATCAGAAAAATAAAAGGCTCACATAATATAGGATTTATGTGAAGAAATCTATGTGAACAAATTGCTACCAAGAAGAGAGGTCAAGCATGCATTATCAATAATAAATGTGATTACAATACATTCACTTACATTCTCCTCTTTGCCTCGGCTCCAACATAGCAGCACCTACATACCTAAGAAGAACCTCCTTATGTTTCTCAAATGGTGATTTCATGTTGGAGCAAGGCAAAGAGGTGATTATCTTATTCCTTTTGCAAATGGTCATTCCGTACCTTATGATAGTGGTACTCTTGTGATGCTTGAGTTGATTATAGGTCTTACATGCTCGGATGGATCAGAGACTTGTATCTCAGTTATCACTCCTCACGTTAAGACGCCATCTCAATATTAATCTTCTATTGTTCCTAATCACACTGACATTGGCTCATGCATAGCTCCCATTGATTCAATGTAACTAGACATTGTTCTTCCAAACATAGGCACTAGGGATTCACATCTTGCAAACATATTGCCCTTGTTTGTGGAGTCTCATGTTGCAGATGTGGGGATTATTTTGAGGAAATTCATCTCATCTTTGATGATAGCCATGTGAACTTTCTTAGCTTATCTTTGTCATTCATGGATCTTAATCTTCATTAGCATTTGAAGAGTCTTGATTTGCCACCTCCTACATGATTGGGCATGTACCTAATGTTTTGTGGCATTATCATCTATCATGGGCATACCAGTGTTTGAGCAATTTCCAAAGGCACGTAAAGTTTGGAATTGGATTCCTGTCCCTTCCACTTTATGAGTGTCACCTCCTCAATCTCTACTAGATTTGTTTCTTTCTAAGGGAAGAAATGTTGTTTGCAAGCAGCAGATCATGTTTTGTCTTCATGTATTCATCATTAGTGCAAGAATGACTTCTTCATTGGGGGAATGGTTATCCTCATTTTCTCTATTATGGGAGGATATCCGTTGTACTTAAGTGAACATTTCAATGTTTGGGGGAACATTTGTAGTCCTTCATCCCTTTTTCTCATTGCATTTTCTCTTTTTCTCTATTTTGAGAGACCTCATTGGTGTGAATTGCATTGCTTTGTAAATAGTACCTAATCAAGTCTTCATTGTCAAAACTTCTTCACGCATTTCATACTTAGCTTTTTGTCTCCCAAAGTTTCACAAGGGGTCTCCCTAAGTTTACTTAAGGGGGTGTTAAAACATGCATATTAGTTGCATTAGACACACTTGCATATGTTGCTTTAAGTAATTGCACACATGCTCAAGAATATTTTCACGTATATTATTATGCATAATTGAGTACATATTTGCACATCGTGCTCTATCTTAAGTTTACATAGTTTAGCCTAAATTCAGGCTAGTCTAGTCTAATTAGCCTATAGTTTTCACATTGTACATATGATGCACTTCTTGTTTGCATATCTTAGTTCTAGTTTGCTATTTTAAATAATAGTTAACTTTTGAATAGTTTTAGCACTCCTGCTTTCTATAAAGCAACTCATTTATTCATTGTAATGCATTCTAGTCTCAATACATTGTTTGTGCTATAAAGCAAGTTATTCATTCATTGTAATGCATTCTAGTCTCAATACATTGTTTGTGCATTAATACAGAATTCTAGTGTTGTTATAGAGCATATCATGTTTTCTTGATCTCTTTTGCATGATAGGTATGTTGCTTGTAGATGATTCCTAGCTCCTATGGTTGTATCATCACCTACTACATGGTACTAGAGCTCAATTTGTGTTATTTCACAAAAGATATAACCCTCTTGTTGGGTGGATATTTTGCAACCGATAGTTTGGGTAAAATCCAGTCGCAAAATAAGATGACCATGCACAATGTGTGAGACAGAGTCTCTCCTATCTTAAAGGGAAGGCTCCCCCTTCTCACCATTTCTTGGATCAACTCAAGGTAAGAAAGAAGTTGAGAGATTTTGTAAAAGGGTGTTACTAATATTCTTTCCTCTTAGCTTTCAGGAAAGAATCCACTTACCCATGGAGCGAGTGATGGGCAAGATTAAATCTCTTAACTAGACTTCTATCTAGTAGCTGAAAATGGTGATATCAATAAACTAACACTAACTTAAAGGCTAGCTGAAAGTGTATCAATTTGACTCTAAGTTTGGTCATAATCTATTCTATATGAATAAACTTTACTATTAGAGCACAAAGACTTCCAGAAGTAGAGGATTCTAACTATTTTGTGAATCAAGAAAGAGATATAAGCTACACTCAAAGCTTCTAATCTATATATCTCTACAACTGCTCCCAGTCAAAGCTTTGGCTCTGATTGCTTCCTAATTCCTTTTAACTCAATTATCAAGAATATAAAACAACAGGTGAATCAAAGATAACAAATGCAAATCACAGTCAAAGCGTCTAACTCGCACAAGTAACAATTTCGCTCAATCGAAATTAAGTCTCAATTGATTCTTTGTATTCACTTTTCTTTCAAAATGGCAATACACAATTGTAATAACCCCAACCGGTTATAACTTCAAGAAACACCAAACTCTTTTATAATTCAGTTGTTTGACATTTCTTCAAACACTTTGCAAGCAAGTTTGATACCACTATAATGAGCCTTGCTGGCTCTCAAACAATTTGTGATGAAGAATTGATTCTTTTTTTGTTTTTGATGTTTTGCAATTTTTGATACAACAATATGGCAGCAAAATAGAAGATATTGCAATAATAATTTGAACTCAAATATTTGGAAATTACATAGGGAATATATAGCTGAAATTTTCAGATTTTAATGCCAATTTAGATACTGATTTATTTTCACAAAATATCAACAACTCAGTTGATAAAATATCCCCTATTATCTAAATCAACAATACCCAGAAAAATTAGAAGTTACAATCCATGAACTTACATGTAGACATGCTTTGAAAACCCTCTGAAATGAAGACTAGCAGTAGCAAAAGAATTCTCCAACAAACAAATGCAACTACAGATATGTTGCTCCCAAAGTGCAGATAGAAAATAATGCCTAACAAAAAATATAAATGATGCCCAAATAACTCCAAATTAACCAGCACACAATTTGATATAACAATTCCAACGAATACCTTCACGAATTCCAAAACAATCTCCAGTAGCAAGAAAAATTAAACTTCTCCCTAGCAACAGTTAATACAGCAAGAGAAAAAGGCAATTGTATACCTCAGCACAATTGAAAATGCAATCCTCAAAATAAAAACTCAAAATTGAATCTACAATACTTCAGCTGTAGATCCCAAACCCTTATACTTCAGTAAGGGCACAAAATTTCAGAACTCCAGAAGTGTCACAAAGATAACAAGAGCAAAATAATATTCAATGTAATAACCCCAACAGGTTATAACTTCTTCAAACACCAAAAATCTTTATAGTTCAATGGTTTGACATTTCGTCAAACACTTTGCAAGCAAGCTTTGATACCACTGTAATGGTCCTGCTCAAATCCAACCTTAGAATGCTGATTGAAGGCTTGAAGAATTTTGTCAAACACTTTGCATACAAGGTGTCGTATGACGGATATAACTTTTCAGATTGCTGCAATGACTCTTGTTTCGATTTGCATCAAAGAGAATGCTTACAAAAAAGACTCCAGATTGTCTAAACAATGACCTAACATGAATGTGCAACTAATTTTGACAATATTCAATACAAATATGTGACTTAACTACTTGCAATATGCAGCTACAGCAACTAGTAATTATGACAAATACTTTGGATGCAACCTAAGATGGCATGAATGCACTTAGATGGCATTAATGCACTTACAACCAAGTGTCATTAATATAAACACTTAGTATGTAAAATTATAACATTATTTATGCCAAAAAGAGAATTTACAGCCAATTGATATTTTGTCAAACAATTGGAATGCAAACTAATAAGTTGATCATCAACTCTAGGGTTGCAATATAGATAGTCTAAAAATTACAACGCTCTTTCAATTGTAAAATCATAGCCTTCCTTTGATACCAATAATGCCAAATGGCAAACAAAGACAAGTACAATGTAAAATAGTGAAGTGCTGAAGCTATATTTTGTACTCAGCTGAAAACCTACATTTCTCAGGAAATATGTCAAATGAGAAGTGAAGAACCTGATTGTAGATGGCTGTAATAATTTTCTTCAATGCTGCCCCTTCTGCTTTTCTTTTATTTCGATCTGCTTTTTCCACTTGTTTTTTCCAGATTTGCTTTTTCGAACTGCTTTTTTCAGATCCGCTTTTTTGAACTGCTTTTTCGGATCCACTTTTCGAACTGCTTTTTTCGGTTGCTTTTTTCGGAGCTTCTTTTTCGGACTGCTTTTTCGGCCTGCTTTGTCGGTTCTGCTTTTTCGGCCTGCATTTTTCGGACTGCTTTTTCGGCCTGCGGACCTACTAGAAATGACCTCCAAAATGCTGAAAATGGCCTTAGGCCCAATGATGCCCTAGCTGAAGTGACTGAAGTATCACCTCCAAATGTGCAACCCTTCAGAAGATATTTCACTTCCTCAGTTATGCAAATCCAAGAGAGTTTTCGTTCCCAAAGATCAACTGACTATCTGAAACCACTTGGCTCCACAATAGACTGTGACTGAATCACAATTTGATGTCAAGAGAGAAATGAACAACTGGATGATTAGAATGAAGCCCGGGGTGCCTATTTATTCTTTTTCTCCACTTTCTCCAAAAAACTTCTAGAACATTATTTTATTTTATCTATTAAGTGACTTTATAACATATTTTATAATTCAAGTCACTTTATTAAATTAATTAAATATAAAGTAACCTTTTAATATTTATTTATTTCATAACTTTATAAATAATTAACTTAATACCACTTATTTATGTAATTAAAATAATTAATTAGTCATCCTCATAAAATATTCATTATTTTGGACAACCTAATTAATTAAATTAATTAAATCAAATTGTCTCCAAAATGGGGACATGACAGTCCGCCCTTCCTGAAATTGCTTGTCCCCAAGCAATGGCTGAACAATAAACCAATCAATCCGCCTGGATCCCAAATGTAGTCATGAACTATACTACTGTCAATTAACACAGGCTCCTGTAATATCCTCTGCAATATAACCAAGAGGAATCCATAATCAAATTGACAATTACAGCTCAACCAAACTCCAAAATCACAACTGCCACAGTCAGAAACCCACGAGACACAAACTCCTAGAACATCAGAACCCAAGTAAAGTGGACAAATTAAACTGCCATCACAGTAAATTCCATCAATGCATCCCACTGGCCTATACGAAATGTACAATCCAACTCTGCAACAATGGTGAACACTCCCGAATGAAACTGTACCAAGTATGGAGAATCCACACACTGTACAACTCTTGCAGTCAACACAACTCTGCAGATCACCAGCCACTATCTCATAACCATAACTCCCATGCACCGCTGATGGTGAAAAGACATCACAAGATAAATAGCAGGAAATGGAACCCAAACCAAATTTGCCTGCCATCAACTCCTCAACACAAGGATCAAATGCTAACTGATGTACATACCCTGTAGTATAATGCTGATAAAAAGAACCAACCTCAGTCAACAGCTCACCATGAACAAGTGATACAACCCACTATGGCTAATCACCAGCTAAGTCAGGAGATGTCATAGCCAAAGGAGTAGAATCAATAACAACCGCTGAAGCATCACTCCCAAACTCCTGTTCTAAGTCATGTATTATCAAGCTGTCAACCACAGAATCTATCGCCATGTCATGCCCATCACAACTCTCATCTCGAGGTGTCAAACCATCCCATAACTGATGACAAGCAGTAGGAACCAAAGTACATCTCTGTATCATCATCTCATCAACATGGTCATCAAAGGTAAATTGATGAGCATACCTCCCAGTGTAATGCCGATAGAATGCGCCAATCTCAGTTAGTGGCTCAGACTGCAATCCAGATGAAACTAACTGCAATCAATCATTAACCATGTTGGAACTGACTACTACCTCCGAAGACATCACCAAGGGAGTAGTATTACTAGCAGGAACCATGCCAACTGTCGGCTCACCAACATCACACATGATCTTTGATACAACATCTCTAGTCTCCATGCCATCAGTACTAGAGGCCACCACCATGTCAAGCATATCACAACAATCTGTTGCAGCACCCAACTCAACTGAACCTGACTCTAGTGGGAACGAACCCGATATGCCAATGTTAGTATCAAGGATGGATGCATCCCCATCTCCACTGTCTGTGACAATCTCAACCATGGACATCCTCGGATCAACAAACACCATAGCTTGTGACTGTACAGAATCTGGTAAAGATTGCAGTCGCTGTAACTCCATGGTCACCTTAGCCAAATGAAACTGTGACTCCTCAAAAGCCAACTGTGTACTCTCAAGAATTTCAAAAGTCACCTCGAGCTGCTGAGTAAGCTCACTCACCTCATCTTCCTTGGCCAATAATGCATCGTATGCTGTACTTCCCCACTCCATAAGATAATCTCTATCGGCTACCAACTGCATATAATTCTGTCTCAGGATCCGAATAGCCTCCCATAAAGAGTGGATCTCTGTCAAGGAAAGATAACTGCCTCCCTGCTCATCACTAGTAGGAGAACCCTATCCATAAACTGCTAACAACTGACAAGCAACATCGAAATGCTGGCAAGCGATAGCAATGTCTCGCTCACTAACTCTCAACTAACTAGACACATGATGGCACTGGCTAGACTGTCTCCTACAAACCTCCTCTGACGCACTATCTAAAGGTGTATCCTCAAAGTTACTGGTCTCTAGAGTATTACCATCCATATCTTGTGAATCAACTCCAAAGCTCATATCAACATACGGAGTATCAAAAACTGTAGCACCGCTATCCAACTCCTCTGTACCAAAAGAAACTGCCAAGGAAACTAAGACTTCAAAACTGCCCACTGCATCCTCCGCGATGTCATCAATGCCAATATGATCCTGGGACTCATCTGTACACACTGCCAAATATGAAAAATCATCAACACATTCCAGCAAGAATGGTCGACTGGATATATGAACAAAGCCCAACACCGGTGTATAAAAACTAATACCAACATCAGACAAGCTGCTGGCACAAGAAAAGACAACACTGTGCAATCTACTAATCAAATCCATGATAGCACCCAAACAATCACTACTACCAAAAAGTGTTAAAGATCTCCAGTCAACTAAATCCCAAATACCAATGAAATAATCTCGAGTCCATATTCGTAAACTAGAATCAGTTGGTAACTCAAGCAAACTCCTCAGCTGAGTAATATGACCAATACCAACTAACTCCACATACCTGTCTGCCATTGTCCCTGTATCCTGGATGTGAATGCAAGATGAACTCACAACATTATCAATGACCACATATGATTTACGTGCCGCAGAAAGCTGAGTATCAGGAGTGCAAAATGAAACTAAACTCAACTCCATGCCATGCTTATCCCCATGTCTCTCCCAGTCCTGTAATGCCAATAGAGTATTCACCAAAGAAGCTCGAGTGTCCTCAAGCTCGCGAGAAAGCCTGTCAACTTCCTCCTCCTTCCTCCTCAAGGCATCTGAACAGTCTCTGACAAGGCTAAGAAGATGGTCACGATCTGATAGAAGATGTAAATAACTCAACTTCATCGTTCCCATTCCTTCCCTAATCGCCTGTAAGTCAACACAAGAAGACTTTGCCTGAACTCCCTTATGTCTACCCTGTAACTGAATCATCCGTATGTGATACTCTATCATATCCCGCATCCTGTCATGATGAGATAATGAAGTCATAATATTGTCTTCGCTCACCTTCAGCTGGCTGGACAAATCATGTGAAGTACTACCAGCCTCAACCTCATGTGATGAAGCATCTATCTGTGCCTGGTACTCTCTCTCAACAAAGTCATGAATGCTCAATGTCTGCTCATCTGTACCAAGTATCTCACCATCATGCACAACAACATCCTCATAATCATCATCTCAACCCACTACGTTGTAGTCACTGCCTATTGGAACTAAACCATCCCGAGTACCTGTGACATCACCCTCTGACAACCTGTATACAATTGTCTCAACTTGAGTATCAAGTTGACCGTTACTATCAATCTGCGTAATATCCATTCCCACTACCTTCTGAAGTATTGTGTGCCCAACATCTTCCTCCAAGCTAGTCTGATTTTTGTCCTCCCTAGATTCGGCTATATGCTAGTCACCAATTGCTGCAAACTCCTTGTAGAGGTTTCTAGATACCTCACTTGTAGAGACCTCTTGTTCCTCTTTCTCTTTGTTCTGTGATGTAGTCCTCTTAAACATGGAAACCATCAATTCATTCATCCTTTTCTGAGTTTCATCCAACCTTTTCAAATTTTGTTTAAGCTTCTTCATATCCTTGTCCCACTGCTTCTGGGCACTTGAAGTAAACATGATTAACTAACTGATTCAATGTCCAATCTACCCAACAGGATGGCAGGTCAATAGCTCCGATACCACTATAATAACCCCAACAGGTTATAACTTCTTCAAACACCAAAAATCTCTATAGTTCAGTGGTTTGACATTTCGTCAAACACTTTGCAAGCAAGCTCTGATACCACTGTAATGGTCCTGCTCAAATCCGACCTCAGAATGCTGATTGAAGGCTTAAAGAATTTTGTAAAACACTTTGCATACAAGGTGTCATATGACGGATATAACTTTTCAGATTGCTACAATGACTCTTGTTTCGATTTGCATCAAAGAGAATGCTTAAAAAAAAGACTCCAGATTGTCTAAACAATGACCTAACATGAATGTGCAACTAATTTTGACAACATTCAATACAAATATGTGACTTAACTACTTGCAATATGCAGCTACCGCAACTAGTAATTATGACAAATACTTTGGATGCAACCTAAGATGGCATTAATGCACTTACAACCAAGTGTCATTAATATAAACACTTAGTATGCAAAATTATAACATTATTTATGCCAAAAAGAGAACTTACAGCCAATTGATATTTTGTCAAACAATTAGAATGCAAACTAATAAGCTGATCATCAACTCTAGGGTTGCAATATAGATAGTCTAAAAATTACAACGCTCTTTCAATTGCAAAATCCTAGCCTTCCTTTGATACCAATAATGCCAAATGGCAAACAAAGACAAGTACAATGTAAAATAGTGAAATGTTGAAGTTATATTTTGTACTCAGCTGAAAACCTACATTTCTCAGGAAATATGCCAAATGAAAAGTGAAGAACCTGATTGTAGATGGCTGTAATAATTTTCTTCAATGCTGCCCCTTCTGCTTTTCTTTTTTTTCGATCTGCTTTTTCCACTTGCTTTTTCCGGATTTGCTTTTTCGAACTGCTTTTTTCAGATCCGCTTTTTTGAACTTCTTTTACGGATCCGCTTTTCGAACTGCTTTTTTTGGTTGCTTTTTTTGGAGCTTCTTTTTCGGACTGCTTTTTTGGCCTGCTTTGTCGGTTCTACTTTTTCGGCCTTCTTTTTTCGGACTGCTTTTTCGGCCTGCGGACCTACTAGAAATGACCTCCAAAATGCTAAAAATGGCCTTAGGCCCAATGATGCCCTAGCTGAAGTGACTGAAGTATCACCTCCAAATGTGCAACCCTTCAGAAGATATTTCACTTCCTCAGTTATGCAAATCCAAGGGAGTTTTCGTTCCCAAAGATCAACTGACTCTCTGAAACCACTTGGCTCCACAATAGACTATGTGACTGAATCACAATTTGATGTCAAGAGAGAAATAAACAACTGGATGATTAGAATGAAGCCCGGGGTGCCTATTTATTCTTTTTCTCCACTTTCTCCAAAAACTTCTAGAACATTATTTTATTTTATCTATTGACTTTATAACATATTTTATAATTCAAGTCACTTTATTAAATTAATTAAATATAAAGTAACCTTTTAATATTTATTTATTTGATAACTTTATAAATAATTAACTTAATACCACTTATTTATTTAATTAAAATAATTAATTAGTCATCTTCATAAAATATTCATTATTTTGGACAACCTAATTAATTAAATTAATTAAATCAAATTGCCTCCAAAATGGGGACATGACATTCAATCGGATGCTTTACTCATCAAATGGGCTCATATTTATAGTCTCCAAATGGCACAAAATTTCCCAAATGAACTTCACTTAGGACGCTTCCCACATACCACATTAAAATATAATAAAGTGTCATTATAAACTAATTTATTAATTGCTTTTGGCTCCAAAAATTACCTTCTCCACCATAACTTAGAATTCTGACACATGAAGCCACTGTTTCTTATTTCCATGATTTAAAAACTTTTCGTCCCTATTCTAACGAGCTATGATACTAAGGAGACCAACAAAAAACACCCACAAAAATAGCAACCTCAGCATATTAAGTAATAATAATAATTCAACCGTCTTGTGAAAATAGTTGAAGAAGCATCAGAATCAAAATCTAACAACACCAAAGTGATCCTAATGATGAGAGATCACAAATGAACCTGACAAGGTGACTTACTACAAATAGACACTCCCTCCAAGATTCTTGGAGCTCAAACCGAAAGCCCGAAACAAAACTAAGAGCATCCTCTAACTCCTCTAACTCAACTGAGCTCATCGGAACCAATAGATTGACTTACTATAAATAATACATTCTTCAAACGGAACCAAACACACCATAGGCTGTTGGAAAGCCTATAATCACGCAACTGAGACCCTCAAATCCCACTGTCAACTCACGAGGGTCGCGATGGTGAAATGACCTGGCCAACTGCACGAACCTGCCAAAAATGGGGATGTTACAACTATTAAAGTTATGCTGCAACAATTTCTCCAGAGCTCTCTTGCATACAAATAAAAGATAGATTTTACAATAAGAGAACACTCTTTTATATAGGAAAAGGAGTTGAGAAAAAGATGGAGGAAAATGTGCGAGCAACTCAACCAACTTTGACCTAGTCTAACTAAAAGAGAACTTATCGGATTACATGTCACTACACATGCAACTTGTATTACATGTAATTACACAATTTTATGCAATACATCCTCTTTGATCTACAAACATAAAAACAAAATAACAATCATAAAGATTGTTCTTTAGTGCCTTGAATTTGGTGATGACATCACGCATTGTAGGAAGATTAGAATCGTCTTTGATATGGCTTCTATTCTTACTGCATCGGCATATGCTAATTTTACAATCGTGAAAATCGCCGGCAAAGCATCTTGTAAGTGTTTTGCTAAAGATTTATATAAAGCAAACTTGTTCATTGTATGAGAACCAAAATTTTCAGAATATAAATCAGCATTGATCTTGATTGTATATTCTAAAGTTATCCCTTCAACTGCAACCAAATTACCATGTTCATCATGTTCCAAATCACAGGTGACCCCAACTTCTATTGCCTATCAACCTTCTAAATTGGCCTACAACTTTGTTACGAGCTTTTTTAGTGTCTCTTCCTTATAACCCATGAGCCCATGACATTTGTAGAACATTTCACAAGATGGAAGAATGTCACACGTAACCATGGTATCTAGATCATATTTAGCGATCTCATTCCAATCATTCAAAATTTCCTTCAAAGTATTAGCCTCCTGAGCCAAAGATGTAGTCAAATCATGTATCATTTCTTCAATATTTTTTATATGTCCAAAGACTTTAATTGTATCTGCAATGGCTTGTACTCCTTCAGAAATGACTTCTCCCATCCAAGACTTCGCATCTTCTACTATCCTTCTCTCTTTAGGTGTCTGAGATACAATAGCTACATATTGTGAGTATTGTTGTTGAATAACCTCATTTAAGCGAGCAACCTCCAGCTTGAGTTGACTTTTCTTTTCCCATAATTCATGATTGCTCTTTGACACATTAACAAGTGTGTCTAGAGCATCTTGTAAGCAACCTAATCGTGATTGCTTTCCAATTTCTACCTTGGTGAATTTTAATCAAAACCAGCAAGTTCTTTAACCAGCTTGCTCACCAATGGCTCAGCAATTTCTACAAGCTTCGTCTTTTCAGAATCAACTAAGATCCTTGAAAAAACTTGTCTTTCAAAGATTTGGACTTAATTTTCTTAATAGGAAGGTCATTTGGGGGTACGACAACCTTTCTTCTCTTCGTTGTAATCCTGCTCAACCATGCAGGCAAACTAAAATTTTCATCTGTGGAAACAAGTACAGTGGAGACCATTGGTATTGATCTTGATTGTATCTTTGTTGTGACCGAGCATGATTCAATTTGCACAACTCAAATCATAGGTGCATGATAGGAGGATTCTGTCATAAACAACTCAAAACTCGTCAGGGATGTATCAAGTTGAAAAACTTGACCTTCTGTGAGAGTTGGAAAATCCTCAAACACATTCCCTACATGTTCACAATGTTCAGCTGTTAAAATGGGAGGAGTTGCTTAAGATATAGGAAGAGTCGATGTATTTTCTTCTGAGGTCAGGATAGGTGTGAAAACAGTGAAAAATGAATCCACATCCTCATCTATCATACCCAAAAAAGGTGCTTCCTGCATAGATGGTTACTGAGTTTGTGTAGGCCTTGAAGGAGATATGATCATGGCTTCTCCTTCTTCCTCCTCATCTTCTTCATTAAGTCCTCCATCTGATTCTCCTTCTGCCTCTTGAACTTGTTCAGGTGTCTGAGATTATTTTAAATCCCTTTCCACCTTTCAATTTGAATTTGAGGGATTTCTTTATATCAAAAGAAGATACACCATCTTTACTTGCAATTTCTAATAGTGACTTCTTTCCAGGAGGACCAAAACTTCCACAATCCCAACCCAACTTTGGATTGACCCTTTTAAGACCCTTGATTTTCAACCACTTGTTGGTGTTTGCCAGAATAGACTAAAATTGATCAAGGATAGAAGTACCTTCCTTTTGATGCCATTGAATAAGGAAAGAGCATCATTTATCAAAACCAACCTGATGATATTCTGGATCAAGAATATTACCAACATCTTCAATTTGGAAATTAGATGGGATCTCGGCATAGTAAGATCAATGATCTGCTACAAAGTCAACCTACAGTAGTCCATTTTCATTATATCCAACTCCATTTGCATGTCAATTCAAATATCTTCAATACGATGGACATGAGTAAATGCTCTCTTGATTTTTGAATTCATCTTTGTAATCAAAATCATATCTGGCTTTGAATTTCTTCAATTTAATCAACTGAAGTTCTACTTCTATGGCTTTTGCTTTGTGTATAGAATTGATCATATAATAACCGATCACCAAGGGTTTGGCAGAAGAAATACCAAAACTTGGTCTATGCAAAGTATGTTGATCAAATTGAACTTCCATGAGTTGTCTGGCCAATTCCATTAGAATGATCCTATCAGTAGCATACCTAGGTAAGGTATATGGTTCTCTTTTGAAATACCCAACTCTCAAATAGGTAAAAGTTAGAAACTGAATAAAGATGCAACCATATTGATTAACCTTATCCCAAGCTTCATCTGACACTCTTTTGACAGACAACTACTAATCAAACAAAAAGCAGAAATGTCCAAAAAATACATCTTGAACTCTCCTATAGTAATACTTACTATTTGTCAAAGTAATCTAATCATAGTATTCCAAAACTAGAACTTGAAGATGATCTCCTTTGGTTGAAAGTCCTGAAAAAAATCCCATAGCAGCAGCAATATAGACAAGATAAGAATTCATGTAGAATGGTGTCGATGTTCCTACATTGGGCAGTTGCTCACAAAGTGCAGTATTGATGAGTTCTCTCCAAAAGATAAGTTCCTTATTATCAATGATTTGGAAAATGAACTTATACATCCATGGTTCAAAATCACTGGAATCCTTGAGACTGCATATTCTACTGAGAAGGATAATTAGGTCTTTGTATTCTGACTTAAAACTAGATCTATGAAATTTTTTGGCCATCTTGAGAAATTATTTCTCTTGGAATCCAATCAATATAAATTAACATATTTCTGATAATTTCCCTTATTTGCATTCCATATCTCCAAAGATGTTTCTTTGGTCAAATCCACACACTCTACACTATACAGCACTTTGAAAATTTGTTCAATAACCTCAAGATCAAGGCTAATAATAACAATACCATCAGCATCCTTGATTGTTTTTTACTTCGGACTAAAACACTTTGCACATCCTAAAATGAATTTTGGTTCCAGGGAAGCAATAGGAAAAGAAGATACCAAATGAATATTACTCCTTTTGATGTGTTTCATTTCATGATTAGCAAAAGCTTCTATCCTTCGCAAGAAATCAATCATATACGCATGCCCGATCTTTGTATCTGACACTGTCAAGAATAGATGTGACCCGAAATGGAGTTGCACGAGTCAACTCTTTACCATATTGATATATCATTTTGCCTTTCAATTTTGTAGATGAGGGCATTCCTTGTGCTTGTGTTGAAGATTAATATGCCAAGTATGAAAGGAATGAAGTTCCAACTTTGATAAATTGTCAAACAAACTTGGACCTCTTCAACCTTGCAATGATGAATTTGAAATGAGCATCCAATGAGGTGTTTTTGGATAAAAATGCCCAAAACGTGCCCTAAAATCTCTCAAAACTCCAACATTTTTAATAAATGCAAGCTTATAGGACGTTTTTGGATAAAAACGTGTTTCAAATCTGCCCAAAGTGAATCATTCTTGGTAAATGAAGGGCAAAAATGTGATCCCGAGAACAATAACATGGATTAAAAACCCCAAATCGACTCCTTCATGGACCAAAACGTGATCAGCAACACCATGAAATTAGACGTTTTTGGTCAAAAACATGACTGCAAATCACCATAAAATGAACGATTTTGGCAATGAAATCAAACATCTATGGCATGGAAATGCCAAGAAATGCAAAAACGCCCCTCCTCTTGGGATTTTCAAGTCATGCTTGTTAAATCCTGATAACTTGATCATATTAATGTTATGATATTCCAGATTAGACAAATCTAATATGCATGTAAGTTACATATGGCCTTATGATGAATACATCTCCCTATACTGATCGGCAATTTGCTAGGCATATTTATATGCCTTGTAATTAACTATTGTAGTTGATTATTAATTAACTATTAGTTAAAAGAAAAGGCCGCTGATTTGTAGAGGAATAGGATTGTTTCATGGAGGGCCGACCTAGAAGGGGTTGTCTTATGAAAAGATAAGACCCTTGGTTAATGTATAAAGTAGGAGCAAGATTGTGGATAGAGGACACACAGTATTATCAAAAGTCTACTCTTCTAGCAATCTAATCCTTGACGACTTAGTGCAGAGATAAAATATAATTTCCAAAATTTATTGCAGACTTCCTGACTATAACATTCAACCCAGATTTGAAGTAGATCGATTTGCAGCAAGAGTAAAGTCATTATATCAATATTGGTTGATCAAAATTTACAGAAATCTTACATGGTATCAGAGCTCTGGTAGTCAAATCTAGGCTCTGCAAATTGACAATTAGACTTAAAATATCTAGCAACATCCTTCTACCTTCAATAGCTAGCGCAATCAAACCCAAAGACAGGTTTAATGGAAAAGAACACTCTATTGCTTGGAAATTCAGAATTATGATGATTCTTGAAGACAATGATATAATACAATTTATTGCTAAGGAATCCAAGTAACCTAATGCTGATCCTCATAAAACTATTTGGATTAAAGGAAACAGAAAAGTCATGCAAATCATATTAGATGGAGTTAAAAATGAAATAGTACCTATGCTAATGAAACATTAGACAGAATTTAATATGATGAGTGCATTATAAAATGCATATGAGGTTGACAATGCAACTAGAACCGTTGCACTAAAAAGGAAACTAAATCATATAAAGATAAGAAAAGGAGAATCTATGAATTCATACTTCCTAAGGGTGGCTAGTCTAAGACATGAACTTGCAAGTGTAGGGACCATAACTGAAGACAGAGCTATCATTTATGGCTATAGATAGGTTACCGAATTCGTGGAAAATATTCTCACAAGGAGTAAATACTACAGACAGACTTCCAGACTTCAATAGACTTAAAGAAAATTGCCTTCAAGAAGAATCTAGGCCACTTAAAAAAGAAGGAAACTTAAAAACTGAAGATGAAGAACTAAATGTCCTCAACACAAATTCTTATAAAGGTAAGAAGAAGTACTTCAAGAAGAAGGGTAATCAAAGAAATAACAAACCTAAGAGAGATTTATCCAAAATAAAATGCTTCAAATGTGAAAAATTTGGACACTAAATCTAATTTCCCTGAGAATACAAAGCAGCAAGTGAATTGTACAAACGTTACTAGGAAAGGGGAAAACTATTATCCTGAGAAACATGTATTGTATTCAATGCTATGAAATGAAGTATCAAGCAAAGCATGGGTTATTGATAGTGGATCATCTCGACACATTACAAGATACAAAGAAGTACTAGACTCAATATCGAAAGAAGCTACTAACGAAGTTACTGTAGGTGATAATTCCACTCATTTTGTCAAAGGAATTGGGAACTACACCTTGAAACTAAAGTTGGGTATTTCTCTTCATCTCAAAACAGTACTCTATGTACCAGGAATCAAGAGGAATCTAATTTCCGTTACAGCACTTGAAGATAATGGACATAAGAGTCCATTCATGGATGGTAAAGTAATGACCTGGTCGAGGAACTCTTCATTTAAGAAACCAAAGTTGATTGGTCAAAGAAAGGGATACTTATATGAATTAAATATAGAACCTATTCAAGCCTTAATTCATGAAGTTGTTGATATAAACGAAATGTGGCATAGAAAGTTAGGAAGTCTAAACTTCAAAGCCTTATCGACTATGGAAAAGATGGTTACTGGTTTACCTAAGTTGAATAAAGATCATTCAAACATATGCAAAAGATGTGCTCTAGGTATGAACACCAAAAGTCCATTTCAAGATAGCACTAGAAAAACTAACAATGTTTTAGAATTAGTCTACTCAGATTTATGTGGACTTATGTATGTTCCTTTTCTTGGAGGATTCTAGTACTATATACTTTTTATAGATGATTTCTCTAGGAAAACATGGATTTAATTCTTAAAATGTAAAGAATCAGAAGAAATCGCTGAAAACCTGTCAGGACTCAAAATTAAAACTCTTAGGACTAATAACGAAGGGGAATATACTTCAGATTTGTTTAAAGATTTTTGTAAAGAAGTAGGAATTAAGAGGGAGTATATTGTTCCTTATAACCCACACCAAAATGGGGTAGCAGAAAGGAAGAATAGAACAATTATAGAAGCAACAAGAGCTATGATATTTGATCAAAATTTAGAATATTATCTTTGGGCAGAAGCCTCATGTACTGTTGTCCATATTCAAAACAAAAGTCCTCACTCCCACCTTAGAGATAAAACTCTTGAAGAAGTCTTTTCTAAGGTTAAACCAAATATAAGTCATCTTAGGATATTTGGGTGCCCAGTATACATATATGTTCCAAAAGAAAAGAGAACTAAGTTAGAACCCTGCAAGAGGAAAGGTATTTTTGTCGGATATGGCGAAACATCTAAACCATATAGAGTTTACATACCTGGTAAGAAAAACACTGAACTTAGTAGGGATGTAATATTTGAAGAAGATTTAGTATTCAAATGAGCCCTAAGTTCTGAAGATCCTACACATATACCTAGTTCTGAAGAAAATCATTAATTTGAGTTTCAGAGGGAAAACATTGAAGAAATTGAAGGTGAAATTCAAAATCTTAATCTTGAGTAAGCTCAAAATCCTAAGAAAAGACCAACTTGGGCTATTAAGACTATAGAGGAAGCACAAGACTTTGTTGCACCATCTGGAACCTTCAGAAAAAGCAAAAGACCCAAAACATTTTCTAGCTATGCAGCAAACATGAGTGATTTATCTAAATCAGAACCAACCAATGTTTCAGATGTTATTAAAAATACAGCTTGGAAGGATGCTATAACGAAAGAATACCAATCCATTATTAAGAATGATGTTTGGAAAATTGTTCCAAGGCTTGAAGGAAACTCTATTGTTTCTTCTAAATTAATATTTAAAATCAAGCATGTTTCTGACTGTAGCATTGAAAAATATAAAGCCAGATTCATAGCCAGAGGATTCTCTCAAAAGGAGGGAATTGATTATGGAGAAACCTTTGCTCCAATTGCCAGATACACCTTTGTAAGAGCAGTCCTAGCTATTGCAGCATCGAAGGGATGGAAAGTACATCAAATGGATGTGAAAACAGCATTTCTGAATGGAAAGATTACATAAGAGGTATATTTGGAACAACCTGAAAGATTTGAAACTCATAATCCTAAAATCTTTGTTTGCAAAATCAAGAAAGCTCTCGATGGGCTTAAACAGGCTCCCAGGGCATGGTATGAAAGAATCGATACATATCTCACCAGTTTAGGATTCTCTAAGAATGAAACTGATCCAAATCTCTATTATGAAAGGGATAAAGATGACATGATAATTTTGATACTATATGTTAATGATTTATTAATAACAGGTGATGATCATCTTATAGATCATTGCAAGAAAGATCTAATCAAAGAATTTGATATGAAAGATTTAGGACTCTTTCATTACTTCTTAGGACTGGAAGTGTGGCAGAACTCTAACACCATCATACTTAATCAAGGAAAGTACACATTAGACATCTTGAAGAGATTTGGAATGTGGAACTGCAGACCTATGTCTTCTCCAATGGAGACTAATCTACACAAACTTAAGGAAGCAACAGCAGAATCACCCTCCATAGATTCTACCCTTTACAAACAGATAATTGGGTCTCTTATGTACTTGGTAAATATAAGACCTGATATTCGCTATGTTGTTAATGCATTAAGTCAATTTATGTGTGAGCCAAAGAAGATTCACCTAGTTGCAGTTAAACACATTATGAGATACTTACAAGGCACTCTTAACCTTCAGCTCAAGTATGAGAAAGATGACTTGGACTTACATGGTTTCACAGACTCAAATTGGGCTAGAAGTGTTACTAATAGGAAAAGCCCTTTAAGATGTTGGTTCAATTTAGGCTCATCAATGATATCATGTATATGGAGAAAGCAAGCATCAGTAGTATAGAGTTCCACAGAAGCTAAATACATTGCAGCTGCAATGGCTTCTCGGGAAGCAGTTTGACTTAGAAAGTTACTTGTGGGATTATTGGTCAACCTATGAATCCCACTATTATTCATTGTGACAATCAAAGTTCCATCAAGCTTTTTGTGAATCCAGTTTTTCATGACAGGTCCAAGCATATTGAAATTCCTTATCATTATGTACGAGATATGGTAGATAGGAAAACTGTCAAGTTAGAATACATTTGCACTGCAGATCAGACAACAGATATTCTTACCAAACCTCTCTCGAGTGAAGATAGATCACTTCAGAAAAAGACTTGGTATGGTTGAATTATAATACATTTGTATTCCTTAAATATTAATGAAATAATTTTTGAACTTATTATTGTCAGGCTATTGACTATTATGGGCTTCACCATTTGTGTTTATTATCTAAAAGAGGTGACGATCTCTGTGATAATACATAGACATTATATGAGATGACGATCTCTGAGATAATGTTCTATCACAATAGGAAACTACTAGTAGATTTGGATGAATCAAAGATCATATTATGTTATAGACATTTCTATACCTATAAGTCACAATTTGGATAAAGGAAGAATATAATCATTCTCCGGATTTTATCCTGTGTACTGGCAGATCTTAATTCAAGATCATATTGTGATATAGGCTTGTCAGTGCCTGTGAGTCACAATTTGGAAAAAGGAAGAATTTTATCATTCTCCAAATTTTATCCTGTGTATTCCATTACATGTAATACTATTATCACAAGTGTTAGTGATAATCCATATTACAGGTTTAGTAATATAACAAAATATCATGTGTACCATGATACTACATGCATGGAAGAATCAAAGAGATATAGAGTACAATTCTATGCTTAAACAATGTTGCTAGATATGTTTATCTCATTTATATTATCAAGTTAAGAGGGAGTGTTAAATCCTGATAAGTTGATCATATTAATGCTCTGATATTCCAGATTAGACAGATCTAATATGCATGTAAGTTCACTTACATATGGCCTTATGATGAATATATCTCCCTATACTGATCGGTGATTTGCTAGGCATATTTATATACCTTGTAATTAACTATTGTAGTTGATTATTAATTAACTATTAGTTAAATGAAAAGGCCGTCAATTTGTAGTGGAATAGGATTGTTTCATGGAGGGTCGACCTAGAAGGGGTTGTCTTATGAAAAGACAAGACCCTTGGTTAATGTATAAAGTAGGAGCAAGATTGTGGATAGAGGACACACAATATTATCAAAAGTCTGCTCTTCTAGCAATCTGATCCTTGACAACTTAGTGCAAAGATAAAATATAATTTCCAAAATTTATTGCAGACTTCCTAAACTATAACATTCAGCCCAGATTTGAAATAGATCAATTTGCAGCAAGAGTAAAGTCATTATATCAGTATTGGTTGATCAAAATTTGCAGAAATCTTACAATACCATGATCATATCTAAGCATTTGGGTGTAAATTGGGTTCTTGGAGGGCATATGCATGGAGTTTTCACTTCAATCATCAAAAATGGGGTTTTTGAAGACAAATGCATGCTCTTCGAGACAAATCGCACCTTTTGGGTGCCATTAAATGTTTTAAAAAACTCAAAAATGGCTTTCTTATAAAAAAACGCACCTTTTCGATGCAAACGCATGTTTTAAAAACTTCAAAAAAATGAATCTAAAGGCAAAAACACACCTTTTGGGTGCTATTGTATGTTAGCAATAGAAGCCACAAGCCAAAACGCACCTTGTAGGTGCATATGCATGTTTTAAAAAACTTCAAAAAATAACCTTTAGGCAAAAACGCACCTTTTAGGTGTTATTGCATGTTTTGAAAACACATGTAATATGCATGTCTCACCTTTTGGGATCATTACATATTTTAAAACACATGTTATGACATGTTTTATGTGTTTTCAAGTGGCATTTTCATTCAAAATCACCTTTTGGGTGCAATTGCATAGTTTTTATGAAAATGTGCTTGTAAACATGTTTGCACAACTTAAGTGATGAATTAAGCACATGTCAATTTAATTTTTGAACAAGTATTACTCTAATGAGTCATAAATAATATTTATACTATATAGTTAATATAATATGTGCAAATATCGTCTTAAAAGTAATATTTACTAAGATGTTTTGATTTAAAACTCAAAAATTAAATTAAACTATATAGTTAATATAATCACTTAAGTGAAAAATTAAAAAGCAACTCAACTTAAAAATATAACATAAAGTACACTATAGTTACTTTAAGTGAAAAATTGAAATCATAAAGTGATAAAGTAACTTTAAAACATAACATAAAATGAATTTTTGTTATATTTTTCAAAAAGTGAATGTCAACTTAAAAAACATAATATTTTTAATCCGTGCAGTTGCACCTAAAACGTCCACTTTTTAGGCACTAAAAATATCATATCTTTTGATTGCCAACTCCGATTAAGCCCTGAGATAGATCAAATCGAAGGGAACATCGAAAGCAATAATTTTAGTAAAACCAAAGGACCAAAAGTCAACAAACACACACTTAAAAATAAGGAAAATGATGTTGAAAGCTTCAAAAGTCAAGTATAGGCTCAACAAAAAGAAAAACTAAAAAGACTTGACAAAAGTCTTCAGTAAAAGGATTCATTATATCAATTAGAATTGATTGGTTGATCAACACTAACCAATTAAATAATGAACTAAACTCAAAGAAATGAGAAACTAAGTTGAAAAAGTTTAGTACTATTACCCACATTTTGTGGTGACAAAATGAAGAACAACACCTCTCATAATGAGGTAGATCAAACAAACCAACCACTCCCACAACAAAGGAGAAAATCCAAAGACACAAACGATTTCATGTACTTCTCCAAATATGTTCTCAAAACTTTATCCGTAGCTCAATACCATCAACAAGGAGAACAAAAGTCCATAAAACCAAGCATCTTCTTCTCAACAAATCCTTAAAGCTTCTATATTCAAGATTAATTCACATGAGAAGACAAGATGCAAAATAAAGAATGGCTCAAATAACCAAGCAAACAATACTTCTCAGATCATTCACTTCCCAAGTAGACCAGGAGAGGGAAACATGATTGTCACAAGCACACAACACCAAGAAATCAAAGCTTACCATAAATAAAAATCTTCTCTACAAGTCCATAATGGATTCACATCCATAACCAGGTGCTCCATAGTCTTTCTACCAATATTCTCATTAAGAATGGTAACCATCTCAACCCATTATTCCAAAAAAATATGAGATCTCATAGCCTCACTCAAGTCTCTATAGTCTCCATGAAAATTCACCAATCAATCAATGGCAACTTCAAATGCAAATCTGCAAAACCATCAAGCTCCAAGAAAATGATCAATACTTTAAAAAGAGAACCAACAAGACCATTGTCAAACTTCCAACAATAAGATCAAGAAGATATCATGACATTGGGATTTAACATCTCCTCAAAGGACAATCCTATGCTCCAAAAACCATATCACAAGCTAGAACATCATCAAATACTCAAGAGTTCTCCATGGAAAACCAAGACGTCACATCTCAAAACCACAAGAAGAAAACCATCTATCATCAAATGATAGATCCAAAACATTGTCAAAGCTCCCGCCAAACTATGTAACCAAGCTCTCCCAACATTATGATAAACATCTCCTCAATGAGGATCTTAGGTCCAATATGGTGATAGACATATACTCCAAACTCACATCAATAGCTTTACATCATAATCATGTCTCATCAATACCCACTCCAAATTCACAAATGAATTCACTTATACAAGTATCAAACACATATTAGGTTGGCTCAATATGAAACGTAATACCAAAATAAATTGCATTAATTAATGTGATCCCATAAGTGTCAACTAGAACATATAGAATACCTTACAATAATAATTAATACGCTATCATCAAAAAGATAATCACAAAATCCCAAACAATATGTTTCCTGACCAAGTCGACTAGGATATAAATTTTCTTTCTCTGTCCAACAAGAAAGCTGACTTCCAGACCAATAATCCTCAAGCAAATCTGCATAAACATAAGAATGTATGCCTCAATGAGTATCCTAAATTGCATACCGAAAACTTGCTCCATTGAAGCTTCCCGATCAAAATACCAGACCACTATTATAGATAGTTCTTTAATAAATACTAGCAATTACAAGTTTTCATCAAATCCTCTGCACCTTCATCGAAACAATCTCACAACCATTTGTGATGGAAAACATAGCATGTAGACTCACTAGACATCATTCCATAATATCCACAAGCACGGGTGCTTTAAATTGTGTGTAGACTGAACCTATCTGTGCACAAAACAATAACAGGTACACTGTCTGATAAATAGATATTTTGACATCAATGACAAAACATTAATGTCAAACATAACGAAAAACAACTCCACTGTCCAATTGTCCAATAATCTCCCCAATTATCAGCAACGATCCAGCAATCTTCCCCTTTGGCATTGATGGCAACATGTGATGTGAAAAGCCTTCAATGCACAAAGTAATAACTCTCTCTCCCAATCTCTTCTCTGTACAAGACTCTCTCTCATGATTTTCTCTGAGCACCATTGTTTTTCACATGATTCTTGCCCCCCCCCCCAACCATGTATATACATTAAGTGTGAAATCATCATCTTTTCAACCATAATCCACAATACATCGTTCCTTTTAGATAACTAAATATTCTTTTGACAGCAACCACATGTGATTCCTTTGGATCAATTTGATATCAAGCAACAATTCCAACTGCATTGGATATGTTAGGTCTTGTATGAATTAGATATCCCAAATCTCCAATCATAGATTTGTATCTAGTTTGATTAGTGCTCTTAGATTCATAATCTTTTGTTAATTTACAACCCATAACCGTTGGTGTTCCAACTGGGTTTGAGTCTTCCACTCCAAATTTCTTCAATACTTCTTGCACACACTTGATTTGTGATATGAAAATTCTGGTCTAAATTTGAGTAATTTGCAAACCAAGAAAGAACTGCATTTCACCTATCATGGACATCTCAAATTCCTTTTGCATCTCATTAGAAAAATATGAACTCATTTCATCATTTCCACCAAAAATGATATCATCCACAAAGATTTTAACAATCAAAATATTTTTAGACTTAACTTTGAAGTATAAGCTATTGCCTGAATTACCTTTATTGAGTCCAAGCTTCAATACATGTTTATCCAATCTTGCATACTAGGCTCTAGGGGCTTTCTTTAATCCATATAAAGCTTTCTTCAATCGATAAACCATGGCTTCTGATCATCAATAGTAAATCCATTTGGTTGCTCAACGTAGACTTCTTCTTTAAGATCTCCATTTAGAAATGTCGACAACTAGGGCTCGTTCCTCATGGAAACTACAAGTTGTACCTAAGTTATGAGATCTCTAAAGAAATTTATGAGCATGACGGTATGAAGGCTTTGGATTTGATCATCGAGGTGTCTCAATGGGATCCTAATGACTTTGAGCATGGTCATGTTTATTTCAGAGTGGTGCACCGTAGGCTTGGTGGTGGTCTACTCATCTCAATTGAATTCAATTATGCTCATGTGATCCTAAAAAAACATGAAGTTTCCAGCAGTTATAGTTTTTTGTGCCCGTACATGGTATGGGATCTTGGAGTTTGTGAATTGCTTGAGGACAAGCAATCTTTGGGCGGCAAGGATTTGTAATGTCCCCAATTTTTAATAAAGTATTTTAATTGGATTAATTATTTAAATGGTCCTAAAAAAATTGAATATTATCAAAAGGACTTATTTAGTTAATTGATGAAGGGACCAAATATTATTTAATTATCCTAAGTGTTTGCCATGTCGGCTTTCTTTCGTAAACCCTCGAGAGTTTTCTCCGAAGGGGTATTTATATGCGGCATGTAGGAAGTTGTTAGAATGTGATTTGGATTATTTCTTTGTATTTGTGAATTCCTGTTGGAGTTCTGGATTATACTATTGTACTCATGAGAGCACATTACCAAGCTAACATTCCCAATCATATAAAAGGATTGCTAAACCCCAAACACCTAATCTGCTACCTCACAATATTATTATATTAACTACATCTTAGATCACCAAAGCCAATAAAAAGGAAGACAATATATGGAAAAGACAACTGATCCTGGTTAAACCAATTATCTTCAATAATATTAGAATTGTGTACACATATATTTTGGTTCTCAGAATTTGAAAAATGAAGTAGACATTCTAATAGCTACCATGGTTGCATTTTCTGGTTCATAGCTAATTCTCGTTATACTTTCCTCTGCACAACAATCTTACGTTTCTTACAGATAATTAATCTATTTACAAAATATCTCTTGTGTACTGTAATTTAAAAACTTTGTATTTTTTCTGTGCCATTGTAATTGAGCAGGACTCTAGAATTGTGAAGATAACAAATCATTATATCTCAAACCAATGACTCCTATTCAGAGACTTGAACAATTTAGTTTTCCTTTAAGATGAATGAACCAGAAAACATGAATGAAAATATTTCAGAATTGCAGAAAGATTTTAAAAAGAGTTGACAGAAGATTGACTTACCATCACGCTGTGCAAGAAGTGATTGTCCCCTTCCGGCCAACAAATTGAATATTGCCCTGGGGGATGTATAGGACATTGCCTGTAACAAAGTTTCAAATTACAAGTTCATTGCTTATAATAAATCATGCTGATTCCTCATCTTTTTAATGTTACCAAAGATGAAGCCATTTTTTCTAAATAGTTTTTACTTCATTTCTACATCTAACTATTTATGATCCTAAAAAAGGTTGTCCCCTTATAAAATTAAGGCACGTGTCTTCAAAAATTACCTTCCAATGCGTGACTGCAACCAATGAACAAGTGACAGCAACTCCCAAACTTCCTAGTCTTAAAAGATCACGTCGAGAAGCCTGCACCCTGTATGGCATTATATGTGCAATTTTTCAACAGTTTCTTTTTCTCCTGTAACTTATAAGCTTATACTAATATTGCATATCATCTTTCTGAAAGGTTGTCAACTATTCTACTTGTACTCTAAAATATATAACCAGTGCATCATGCTCAAAACTCATTTGCTAAAATTTTCCACCAGTTTTTCCATTTCCATTTTTTAACTATTCTTTATTCTTACAATTGAGATGGCAGGTGACATTAATAATTCATGATTGTTTCTCTATATATTTATTTTTAGCATAAGTAAGATGTGATTTGTCTGTCCTATAACTGCATTCTATAGATCTGGACCATATTAGCATCCAAAAGTCAGATTCCCTCTGCATCTATTCTTAGCATTTTACTATAATTCATATTTCAAACAAAAGAAAGACAGAAAAAAAAAATTAAAATTAGTATTTTACAAAGAAAAATATATCTTGCACAAAAAAAGTAACTCCAAAATATTGATCAGCGATAGCTATCTTAAAGGTGCAGCTTATCTTTGTTTTCGACTGTTCATTAGAAAAAATGAAAAACTTTCTAACGTCTCTTTATGTTCGTATCAGAAAGAAGAGCTGCAAGGTGAAAGAACTCAGACCTTTCACTGGTTTAAGAAACTTGGCTAAGAAAACATAATTATGAAATGCGTTGTTATTCTCCACCATCTCTTTGTGCCAGTTGATACAATTGCAATACTTGCGACTTGTAAGAAAACTATGTAAATTCATCTTAATGAATTGGTTGATATATTCTCAGTGAACTCCGTGGTAAAGGTTTCTCATGTTCCTGACGTATGCAGAACAAGATGGCAGATACAGAGGAAATGTAACAAATAAATGCATAATCTATTAAAACACACACAAAAACTATCTAAAGATACATAAAGGAATCTATCACATTAACACATTCTGTAGTTGTACTTTTTCTGTATGTATATTCAGCCCATTCCTTGTTTCATCATGCCCAAACAATCTATCAGGAATAAAAAGTTGTCGAATCATCACTGGAAGAGAAATGCACAGAAATGCAGAGAGTTAGAATTAAAAACAAATGACAAAGGCACTCCACATACAAATTTGCCAATAAATTACTAACTAATAAAAAATCTAGTTAGACCTCTTTAATTAAAGTATCCCTGTTGGAAATACAAGATAGATATGATGCTGAGAGGGGGAGGGGGGTGAATTAGTATCCTCTAAAACTTTTCCTTTTACTCAATTACTCGATTAACATTAAACATATAACAGTTTGATTGCAATTGAAAGTAAATCAACTTCAACACATACACTAAGGAAAACATAACACATAACACAATTAATTTTAGTATCACAAAAACCCTTGGTCAAAGGGAAAATTGTGGTGGGGATGGTACCCACAAATCCATCACTACTACAATAAGAGGTTGCCTTGTTAGGGCTACAATATTTGTCACTTCTAGCGACTTACTTGATTAGGAGTATACAATGAGATCTGTAAGGATCTACCTTTTACAAGGATTTAACAACACTCATCAAGTGTGTACTCGATTAAGAGATTCACATACAAGATTGTTAAGTCCACATTTTCCAAGGATTTAAGAAATTATTACAGTGGTTAAACAATAGCAGCAATAACCTATAGTAGCAACTTACTTTGCTTTATTAGATCCTCTTTTGCTCTGTAGTTATCACCTTCCTATGATAGATATGCTTACAACTCTATCTCTATCCTCTCTGACCTCTGATTATGACCATGATTCCTTCCTTACTGCAATACTTCTTGCAACAATACTTCACCAAAATTCCAACCGTTAACAACTCCAAACTGTTGCCAACTACCCTTTTAATAGTATTATTTTGGCATTTCGTAGCTTGACCTAATTAGGGTTTTAGAACCTTCTTGATTTGATCTACGATCGTGATTATCAGTTCTAGAATAATCTTTCCATCAATCTGTTTTCAACTTTATTTTCATTGGTTTTTGCTGCCTTGGAATCATAATCAATCAATACACATTCTTCAATGAAATCCTTGCAAATCTTTACCTCGATTCATGTAAGCCATTTTCCCTTGCTCAGTAGAGTCAATTCGCATTTGAATCTGTGCCAATTCAAATTCTGATGTCGTTCTTGTGACACTTGGTAAATATGTTGTTCTTTCTCTCTAACATTCGGTAAACATTCACTCGGCATCCTCTGTATAACTCGGTAAACTTTGCACTCAGGGTACACTGTATTCTTCTCTGCTCTATGTGCATAGGATTACTCGGTGTGGTTTGTAACATGACTTACACTCCATAGATAAAGTATCACTTAGGTTCCACTAGAGCTCGGGTACAACTGTAAGAGTCTTCCATTTCCTCCTTCATATATTTGACACTAATAGGCAATATGATTCAACAATTCTCCCCCTTTGACATTAGTGTCAAAAACAATATATACACAAATAACTTTGTCCTTCGTACAAGACTCTCCCCCTTTACATATGATTCCATTTGGCATGGCGTGTGTTTTTCAAAATCATAGAATATCTCCTTATAGCTCCAAAATACATACAAACAAACATATATACAAAGACAAATATATATTATTCCCCCTTTGTTTTACACTCATGTCAAAAGAATTCTCAACATAGAAAAACATATTATATGCAATTCAAAAGTGCAACTATTTAAATTAAAAACATATTATAAAGTGATTTTAAGTTATAATTCAAAAAGTGCAACATAACATCTAAATATAAGGTCTAATATTTAAAATATGCAATTGGGGTTCTAAAACCTGATCACACATGCACTTAAACCTTAATAACTTTGATTAACAACTCTGATTAAGTCCCAAGATAGCTTGAAACAAGGACGTGACCAAAGCAAGAGATTGAAGGAAACAAAAAGACGAAAGCAATCCAAACAAACATGCCAAAACGTAAAAAATGACTTTGAAGGCCTCAAAAATCATGTATATGCTACTAGACTTAAAACAAAAATAACTTGACGAGAACCTTCAATAAGAAGACTTGCAGTATGTATTGGGAAGGATTAATTGACCAATTTTGTCAATCATATAGTGAGTTGACTTATAGAAATTTGAAACTTAATTGGCAAAGTTTCATAGTGTTGCCTCCATTTTGTGATGACAAAATGAAGGGCAACAATATATTTGTAAGTTATTTTCAGTATTAGTAGCATCTATTAGATACTCTTAGCTTTTGTTATATATAGCTAGAGCGATTAATTTGTGAAGAAGGTGAAGAAGGCTTATTGAGTGGTTGTTTAGAGGACTCGATCATGAGCAATAAATCTTTGTATTTGTCTAGGAACTTAATAAAGGATCTATATTTTTGTGGGCTGGGTTTTTCGCCCTCAAGTGGAGCATTTTCCCAGGATAAGTTTTGGTGTCTTCTGTTTTGTTTATTGCATTCATAAATTCCAGCTCAAAAATCAACAAGGCTTATCCAAGTGCCCTGCCAAATATAGAAATTTCGCAAAACTGACTTACTATAATTGGTAAGTCCCTGAATAACAACTATAGCGAAGGATGCCAAATATCAGGTGCTCTACTAAAGATAGAAATGCTGACTTTTCTTGAAGTAGACACTTACTATAAATAGTAAGTGTGCCAAACTGAATCAAATAAAAAGCAATTCTAAACTCTCTTGACCTCTAGAGTGGGAATTGGGCTTTAGTTTTGCCAACTGAGACCCCTAGACATCTGACTTAGCCTACGAGGGCCACTGATAGGCTAATTCAAACCAACCATGGTGAAGAAAAGGGGAACTTATATATTTCTACATCCCTAACCATCTAAACTCTTCCATGGGTGACAAGGAAGATAGATGAAGGTGAACAAATATCGTCGACATAGTGTAAGTTTAGGGCATCTTTGTCTGTCAATTTTGGAAAATCACTTCCTAAAACTTCTTCAATAATATTTTGTTGCGGAAGTTCATTAATTTCAACCTTATGATTCACCTCCTTAGTCATGTCAGTTCCATCTTCCATGAGCCAATTGAACCAGGAGAGGCAAATTGGCTACAAGGGGTACAATATCAATAAATGCAAGCTTTAAACCAAATTATGGCTAAGGCTGGTCGCAAGTTTGTTCTATGGAAACAAGCCACAACCCAAGTAAGCACAAGGCAAATTTAAATATTCAAATAATTTCCTTGCAATCTATTCTTACATGCAACCAAGAAAACATATAATACCATAAAACCAAAACAACCAAACCATAAAAAATCGCAGAGGAATATAAGAGCTACAAAAGACCCAAGAGCAACGAAGTACACCAGTTTGAGCTCCTTGTAGTGAAAGAAAAGCCCCAAGAAGCAACAATGGCTCGAGACCATTCAACTTCCATAAAGCTCTCACCCTCTTTATATCGATAAAACAAGTTTAAAAAAATGAGAAGTTGTTAAGAAAACATAGAAATTTAAAAACATATATAGAAACATATAAAAATGGCCCAAGCATATGTTATGAAATATTTATGTAGACATATAAGTTTATAAATATATATAAACATGCATATGAGAGAGTGGGAGTCCAAACAAACATTTAAAGAAGCGATTATAGATGCACAGAAACTTCACACATACATGTGTGTGTATAGGTATATATAGATGCATACATACATACATACATACATACATATATATATACACATACATATATATAACAATGTACATATGTATATGTGACAAAGTATGTATACATTATCATTATTCATGAGCATACCTATTTATAAATATTAAATATTAAATGAAAAAATTATGCATCAAAGTATATATGATTATAAAAGTATATCAAGATATATAACTATATAAAAACATATATATATATATATATATATATATGCACTATGTATGCTCCCAACCATGCATTAAAATAAGGAAACATAGAAAAATAGAAACTTACATATGTATGTATGTATACATACATACATATGTACATACATATATGTACATATACATACGTACATACATATATATATATAGAGAGAGAGAGAGAGAGAAAGAATGCAAAAATAATAATTTATAATTCCAAAAAGGAAACAAAACCAAACCTAACCTATGCATCTACCTATTTAAGCATATTTGGTAACATGCATGCATAAACAAAAGTGTCTAAGAGTCTAAAAACAAATAACAAGTAAATAAGAACAAAGTAACTAAAAGAAAAAGGAGAGAGCAAACAAAAATGAAAACAATTACACAAACATAACAGATAAAATAAGATTAGATACCAACCACATCATCAGCAATGCAAGCACAAGGAAAACAATGAATGAATCAGCACATGTTCCTAATGATCAAGTGAGAAGCTGGAAAAACAACTAAGAAAGAAAGATCAAAAAAGAGAGAAAGAGATAACAAGGGACCAAGGTGACCAAGGTGACCTACGACAACGGAAGAGGAACTTGATGGAGGAGGTTGAGAAGGTTCATAGGGGAGAAAACGGCTGGGGCAACAAGAAAGGGCAAGAAGAAGGGAAAAGAATATGGTGAGAGGGAGAAGAAAGGAAGAACCAAGGGGAGAAGGGAAGGATCTGCTATGACAGCACAACAAAATGTAGGAAGGAGAAGTCAAGAAGGGGAGAGGAAGGAGATAGTAAAGCTCGTCGACAAGGCCCACCAAGAAAAACTTATATGCTGCTAATTTATGTGGCCCCTTTGAGTTTTCTCTTGAGGTAGTTATTTCCTTTGACCAAGACTTGAGTGTTTTCCATGTAAATTTGGTGTTTAGTGGTAGAGGATAGTTCAACTAGGACCATTTGAAGACCCATTCATGTTTAATGTTAGCACTAATAGTGCTGAACGAACACCCCATCTCACCCATAAAGGGTTTGCCGTATTAACAAAAAACTTTGTAGACATCAAAGTTGAGAACGATGTCTTCAAATCCTTTGACAGAGGGTACACAAGTTCTCAAATTCAAAATGGACTTGCCGAAGCAATGGAGGCCCCATTTAAGAAGAATCCTTGAAATTTTATATGAAATGTTTTCAACATTGGGGAGAGAGACAAGTAGGAGGCTCAAAAGTTGGACAACCTTGGGTTCAAAGACAAAGCAAATCTTGGCTTGGTTGAAAGCTCTTGAAATGTGTTTTCTCTTGTACTAATTCGATTTGAAGACTGTAAACTTCCATACATGTTATTTAAATTCTTATAAACATCTTTGTTGTTTTCTCTTGTCTTCTAAAAGGAACTAACAAACACTTAAAGATGGATCAAACGCAGAAATATAACTATGGCTTTAGATTTGTAGTAATTACTTCTATCAACTTGATTTTGGCCCAATCTTGGATAAATAAGTGCAAGCATATTTAGAGGCATTCAGGAAAGACAACTCAAAAAGTTTATATTAAGGAAACTAATTTTAGATAAATCCAACAAACCTAAGAAACTCTACTTCTACCTTAGAACAATAAGAAGAAAATATAACAGATATTTTGACTGCCAAATATTGAAAATGGTTCAATGGATTGCTACATGATTGCTAATAAATAAACAAGAGTGGAAAAAATTCACAATAAATAAGTTGTACCATTTATAATTCCATAGAGATTATCATGGAAAAAACATGGCCATGGCCACTATATTTCATCAAACATATATCGCTGAATCTCTTTTTACCAGTTTCTGGTTGTAATTTGATGTTGTATCTTACCCTCCAGGCAATGATATTTCTCCATTGAGCAAAAATTCTACATATGGAATATCTACAACACTGCTTTCTTCAGCTGAAGACTTCGGTTCAATTTCCCACTGATTACCAACATGAATCTTCTCATCTGCAAAAGCTTTCCAAAGTCAGAAGCCTTGAAAGAAGGTAAAAAGTTTCATTCTAGATGTTTCTCCTTGGACGCATTAAGGTCTTCAGCTTGAACTCATTTAAACATTCAAAAACTCTGGAGAGAGCAATGAAATTACAAATGCTGTACCAACAAGATTGCAGAATTGATTTCAGAATCAAAATATTGAGTACACAGAACCCCAAAAATCTGAGTCTGATACATGATCATGAGTTTTTAATTCAACAGAAAATGAATCCTTTACAACAAGAAGCACCAGCAAGTGAACCTTGAATCTTTTAGCAAAGTTTATCCTTCAATGGCTGACAAATTTACAACCATTCAGTAGTCCACATTTACATTACAAATCATATTGGTTATGCTCTAATCACCAGGTCTTCTACTGTGGAGAATGTCGTCGATTGAAATGCTGCCTATGTCCCTTCTGACTAGTGAAGATCCTGCCTGTGTAAGCCTCTCCTCTGAAAGTGAGGTTGTAACGGCTATGCACCTGTACCCATTGAATTTCAAATCAAAAAGAGATTAAGAAAATCAACAGAAATTATTTGCGGTGCACTAGTGAATTCTTAAAACAACAGTAGTGTCAAAGCAACTGTCGAAAATAGCAAAACAAAATTAAGAATCCATCTCTGCATGGAATGTCATGTATGATTGGATAATTTATTCGCCTTCATCACCAGAACATATATCATAAGATATTTTACAAAACAAAAGATTTAAAAAAATTGCAGAGTTTCAGGATGTTATGGTTGTGCATGACAAGCACACTCAGAATCAACTCAATTTGAGGAGCAATCATTTTATTTCAGAACTAAAGCAAACTCAATTTGAGCAAAATTACAAGTTACTTCGAAAATTAAGAAAAAAAAAGGAAAAAGGAGGTTGCCACATTAATGTCCATAAATGCCCAAAGTAGTCAAATGGAATACAAATATATATTCAGAAAAGTTGTCCAGGTAAACAGATGGGTATATGTTTGAGGTTCAGGCATGCTATGGGGGAGAGTAGATTCACAGCAAGATTGGATGCCATTCATGAGGAGGAGGATGACAGTGAGGGTGAGGAGGATACAGATGATGAGGAATCATTGCCAATGTCAGCACCATCTACATCCAAGATGGAGGTCGAGTCACAGCCACAGCCACAACCACAGTAGACTTCTAGGGCTAGACCCCCTCCCATTCCAGTAGTTCTTACTAGAGCTGCTAGGAATGGGAAAAAGAAGATACGGACTATTTTGATATTGTACTTGACACTTGTATTTGTTAATATTTTTACAAAGACAATTTGCTATTTTTAGTTTGCTTCAAAGTTCAAACTATCAGACTATGGCTATGAACCATCAGCATTCCACATGAGAATGTGTTTTGTATCCTATTTGCATTTATATATATCTAGATCAGCTTGTTTGGTTTGTTTACTCGTTTACTGTCTCATTAGATGCGGCTCCTTATTAAATTTTGCAACAAAATGCATTTCTAGTTGAATTTAACCAATTTTTTAAGTTCCTGATATTTTCCATAGAAGTTCCTGAGTTATCTTTGATATTTGCCAATATCTTTTTCCCCTTCGGCAATAAGTTGTCGATAACTATGTTTGGAACTTTGAAACAATACTGATTAAAATAAATTCTATCACTATTCAAGTCAAAAGTTCATCATTTGCAATATGTCATTGTTATATGATTTATAATCTTCTTGTTCATGTTTAAAGTATGCCTTCTCTGTTATGCATCTAAACATTTAGTATATATTATTATTACAAACATAATGCAAATCTGAAACTGAAAATAAGACATTACATCATCAAACTTATTTTCAGAGTTTTTATAAATATGAAATTATATTAGAAAAATTTGACATACTGAGGTACCCCCTACCCCTGTTTTGAAAAATAGTTGTACCTGTACCCTTACTTTAGTTCCCAAGTACCCCTGTCCCTGTGAAACCTTGCCAAATACTCAAATCATTGATAGGGCCCCACCATAACTTTCAGACTATAGCTTAACTGCTTGGTGACTCACCACGTACTCATGAGTTTTTCTGAATCCCAAGTTTTGTCTACTTTCACTTGCCAAGTCCAAAAACCAAGTATTTGGCAAGTTCTATCTTTTGATTGCACAAGTGACATGCGAGTTTGAGGGAATAAGTTGCACTCACAAACTAGGAAAGTAGATGGAGAAAATAAGGAAAAAACACATTTTGGGCACTGATAAGCCCTACATGGCTAATAGGAAAGATTGCACCAGCATTTGAGCATTCTCAGGTTAAGCACATGCTTTATTTGGAGCAAACACTAGTATACTCTGAATTGAAATAAACATTGTCATGATCGGTTTGGCTTGAGAACAGTACAAAATATTTGCATGTAAACATCCAATTAACAATGGGAATAATAAATATTATCAGCATAACATTATGTTTCCTAATATGTACTCATCCAAATATGTTGTAAAGCATCAACTGATTATCATAGGGAAAGCATGAAACCTTTAAGAAAATGTTAGTTAAACAATGAAATATTCCATTATTTTTATGTATGCCACTCTATTCAATGATTCAAAAATACAGAAAAAACTTTCTGAAAACAAGAACACTAGTCATTGGCAAGTTCACCTCATTTTTGCTGCATTAGCAGCTTGAATTCCTGCCACGGCATCTTCAATAACTATACACTGTGTCCATGTACAGAAAGAGATCCCACAACTCAGTTATGACATCTTATGATAGAAAACAACAATGTATAGAAAACCTAATTAGCTAAGGCATATCAGTTATGATATTCAAATAAAATATCGACAACTCCTAAAGATTCAAACATTAGAGAGATGTACAACTGATGCAATGGTTAGAAGTTAGAACCAGAGCCACACAAGCCTTTTAATTGATTTTGATGTTGTTGTACACAATAGTTGTAAGAACCTTTAAGAACAATAAAGAACCTCTCAGAATAACAATATCTATTTAGTTAGGTCCTTATACAAATGGCAAAAAGTGAAATGCAACATAGAACAACTTGCACCACTTTCAGCATATTCAAACTGAAATTGTGCATCCAAGCTTAAAAATATCAATAAAAAAACTATTATAGGTTTTTATTGACTACATTGAAGAGATGCATCTTTAAAAAAATGTGACAAAATGCACTAACCTCTACAACAAAGAGTAGAGGCTGATCCTTAACGAAGAAACGAATGAAATAGATAATTAATCCTCAAGCTTTTGATAAACAAACAGTGGCTTTAAATTCTATTAAAATTGTTGATTTATTATTATAATATTGGAACCTCTTGGGGTTTCGCTATATTATGTACACTATGATAATTACAATTTTAGCTATTGTGGTATTAGATTTATTAATCATACAATATTAATCAGGTTTGACTATGACCACCAATTGGTAGGAACATCTTAAAAGAATTTGACGAGTTTTAGAATTGACAATTATATCCTCTCCAATTAAAAATATGAAATTGGTTTGGTATCATATAAATTAAAAAATACACCTGCAAGAAAAATGAGGCTTATAAAATCAAACTAGACCGGCCAAATGATATACCTCATTAGGAGGAACATTCAATGCTTTGGCTGCAGCTAAGAATATATCTGGAGCAGGTTTCAAGTTCTCAAATAAATCTGCTGAGATAATAGCATCAAAGCTGCACAACAGACCAGGCAACAATTTCATACTCTTATTTTCCAAGCAAATATAATTTAACACAGGATCATTGATACAAGAAAGTATATCTTTCATAAAAAATCAATTTATAGAAAAAACTATTACAAGCGATCTTTAAACTAGCTAGAGAGATTTGAGTAGTTTCTTTATATTGTGAAACTTACATTTGCATAAGTGAACTTTGAAGGGACCAGCATATTTAGCTTACAATTTCATATTCTATGAGCCAATGTCTAAAATTATATATTTGAATTCAGGACTAAATTATTAATAAAATTATACTCTTCATTGGTAGTCCAACAAAACTCAATTTCCGTGCCTCTTCTTGTCAATTTGTTGCAGAGTTCCAAGACACAACCCGAATCACCTAGACTCGGCAAGTCCCAAGTTGGGTAACCCTTGGCAAGTCTGTGGGACCCAGACTCATGCTCAATCTAGTCTCTGCGAGACTCACTGAGTTTCAGTGACACTCTAGACTCTCTGGTTCTATGTGAGTCCCGATAGGTAGACTCAGTTGTGTGCCGCAGAACATTAAATTAAAAATATATCTAAAAAGTCACTTAAACTTTGTTTTTTTTTTCACTTATATTTCTTCTACAACCCTAAAAGTCATTTTTTTCATCTTGCTGAAAACATAAGAATAAAAAACTGAGCTGTGAGAAAAACTAAGAATGCATTGTATGCCAACCAACAAGGAGAGAAAGCAAAAATCCATCATCAAATTGCATCTGTGCAGCTGCATTCTCACATTTGGGGCATCAAGAAGTGTCAAGGATTGATTTAAAGGACACTGCATTTGATTTCAAGTCCGATTGGAGAGGTAAGCATGATTTTTTTGTTATTTTTTAAACACAAATTGTATTGTTGTCTTACATTTTGATTATTTTCCATATTATATTTTCCTATATCAAAAAAAGAACAAACCATACATTATATTTTTGAAAAAAATGTACATTGTTTTGTATTGATTAGTTCAATGATTTAATTTTTTGTGGTTATGTTGCACCTTGAGCAATTCAAATCATATTTTCCACAATGTTCAAAACCCCAGTTTAAAAAGATCCTCAACGAAGACATTGTGATATTGATGTCACACCCCTTTTTGGAACTACCATATTTCACGACACATAATATTCCATGCCCTAGATAGTGTCTTTACTTTTGTAAATGTGCCCTAAAGTGGTTTGTAGTTGCTTTAACAATGGTTTCTATGCCCTAAGTGGTTCCGGTTTTACCTTATATAGTGGTTTTATTAGTATGTCCTAAATGGTTTTATTTTGACTAAACCATGGTTTTGCAGGTTATGCCCTAAGCGGATTCGAGTTTCTGGTCTCATGAACATTGCTTTATGAATCCTACATGATCTAATTACGTTTTGATGTATCATTATCAAAATTAAGGATATTAGCGACCTTGATTGGATCTTATGGTTTAATGCTTATTGAAAACTATTTCTATTGAATTGCATAAATTTTGATATTGTCAAGTAATATATGATTTGTTGAATTGTTACTGGTGTAACTACTGGTTCTAGAATCGGATGCAGGAGTATGGTGGCAAGTATGAAGGGGAGAAGATATCACCAAGAAAGGAAGATGTTGAATGGTTGAGACCAAAAACAAACTATGGTTGGTAAGACTTGACATCATGGAAATAGTATACCTAGGTGGCCTAGGTTATTAGGTCCTAGGATTGTTGCAATATGTCATTTCCTTCCTAGCAAACTTGAAACTCCTTAATTGAAACCTTTTATTTCCTTACCAACCTTGTCACATTCAAGATCAAGGAATTACTATTGTCGGGAAACTTGGGTAGTTAAGTAGTTGGCATAACCAAGGGAGTTACACAAGTGCAACGGTTCACCTCGCACCCCCTCGTACACTATATGTACGAACCTTCTTCATATGCAAAGACGTGTATTACGAATGTAACCATGTGTTCGGTGATCAATGAATATATGAATTACCTATGAGATCTTTGTATTTCCTGTGTCGAATATCTTGCTTATATATCTATGCATTATGTTCTAATTACCCCAGGATGGTAAACATTTGGTATCATTGCCGAATTGGATCTGGGAAGCACAATAATGGAAAAGATGAGACTACCTATGAACGACAACAAGACAACCAATTAAGAAGAAATTACAGAACTTTTTGAAGGGTTGCATGCTTTGACAATAGACTTCCTGTATTTTCCTAGGAGCTGCCATTGAGACATTCGTACGAAGGGAGGCAGTGCAAGAGGAGGTTATGGAGGACTCTATGTGGGATACACTGAATGTCAATCCCACAGCAGATAGGCTTTTGCACCAACTACCTCATCTATTGGCGCAAGCATTCCTTGCGCAGAGAAATCAAAGGGAAGAAGTCAAGTGCAAACAACCTCGACAACAAATCCTTCAGAACTTTGTCGAAAGTAACGGTCAGGAGGGAGATGAACGTGATGCATCTCGGCAAAGGACCAACCCATGAGCTTTAAATCTTGGGAGTGGCAAATAAAAAGAACACTTGTAAATCTGTGATGACAAGGTTGCACAATCAACCCAATTGTCTTGTACGGAGATATAAAAAGTGTTATGTTTGTTACTTATGATGTTTTCTTGGAATTGATGCCCAATCTATTTAGAGCAGGAGAAGAACCAAAGGCTTAACACCGATCAGAAGCATCAGCCATCAAATAGACCTAATACCAGGGGTAAATCTACCCAACAAGGCAGCCTACAAACTAACCCCACAACAAAATGAGGAGACTAGTAGACAAGTGCAAGATTTGTTGGACAAAGGTTTGGTAAGGAAAAGTCTTAGTCTATATCCCTTATGTTTTAGCACCTACAAAAGATGGCAAGTGGAGATCATGCATTGACTCTAGGGCAATCAACAAGATCACCATTAGATATAGGTTCCCTATGCCTAGAATTGAGGACCTTCTTGACTATCTTGGTGGATCTTGTTTCTACTCTAAAATAGACCTAAAATTTGGCTACCATCAAATCAGAATCAGGCAGGGGGATGACTGGAAAACTGCTTTCAAGACAAATGAGGGGTTATATGAGTGGTTTGTTATGCCCTTTGGGCTAAGCAATGCTCCAAGCACCTTTATGAGGTTAATGAATGAGGTTTCGGTGACTTGGTCCAATTCATTGGCAAGTTTGTTATTGTGTATCTTGATGACATGCTGATTTTTAGCAGGTTCAAAGAAGAGCACTTGGAACACTTAAAGTTGGTGATGCAGAAACTTCAAGAGGGGAAACTCAAGGTCAACTTGGAAAAATGTGAGTTCAAGAAATCCGAACTTGTCTATTTAGGTTTTCTAATTTCTAATGGATGTTTAAAGATGGATCCAAGTAAAGTGGATGCCGTACTCAATTGGCCTAGTCCTAAGTCCACGGGGGAGGGTAGAAGTTTTCATGGACTTGCAACTTTTTATAGAAAGTTTATCAAGACATTTAATGGCATTTGTGCACCAGTTCTAAACACTACTAAAGGGGGAATACAATGCAAATTTCGGTGGACTGATGAAGCAGAAAAGAGATTCCAATATCTCAAGAAAAGGGTAGCAGAACTCCCTACATTAGTTTTGTCAAACTTTGATAAGGTATTCACTGTTGAGTGTGATGCACGGAAGTCTGCTATAGGAGTGGTACTTAGCCAAGAGGGTCACCCAATAGCTTTCTTTCCAGAGAAGCTAAATGATGCAAAACAAAGGTATTATACCTATGTTTTGGAGTTGTAGTCAATGGTACAGGCCTTAAGGAAATGGAGGCACTATTTAATGCCCAAGGAATTTGTTGTCTATACAGATAACCGTGCACTAAGCTTCTTGAACAGGCAGGAAAAGTTAAACCATTGGCATGTGAAGTGTGTTAAGTTTGTAGTTACAGTCAGTTGGATATGATCACGAGTTTCATTACTGATGGTAAATTATCATTAGATAAATATATATATATATATAATAATGCATATATTATATGTATGGTTATTTATATTATTAATACACAAACTAATGATGTTTAAACCTTGGAGACAAGAGACATGTCTCCTCCTCTCATACTTATATATGAGATCCAAATCTGCATTTGGAACATATCTATAAAAATGGCAATATAATTACATTTGCAGACACAATCCATGTTACTTAACAAAGTGGATGGAGAAACCTCAGTCCTTCACTTTCACTATCAAACACAAAAAACTTAAAAAGGGGTAGCCGATAAAGTTGCAGATGCTCTTAGCAGAAGAGTGCTAGCTATTCAAGAGATCCAACTCTAAAGTGTGGGTCTAGAGAAGATCAAGTATCTGCATAAGGAAGATGAAGACTTCCATGAGGTTTTTAATATATGTTCTAACATGGCTAACACTTATCACAGTGATTTTTCTGATTTAATCTTGCAGAATGGACTCTTGTTTAAAGGCAGCAGATTATGTATTCAAAAATCTTCCATGAGGGAAAATATTGTGAAGGAGAAGCATAATGGAGATCTAGGTGACCATTTTGGGGCTTACAGCACCTTAGAGCAGGTTTCTAGATTTTACTATTAGCCAAGGATGCAAAATGATGTAAGGAGATATGTAGAGGGATGCATGATCTGCTGAAGAGCCAAAGGTACATCTTCAAATTCAGGTTTATATCAACCTTTACCCATACCTTCCAAGCCATGGGACAGTATAAGCATGGATATTGTACTTGGATTGCCTAGAACAGCTAGAAGTGTAGATATGGTCTTTGTAGTGGTTAATAGGTTTCGTAAGATAGCCCACTTTGTGCAATGCAAGAGCAACAATGATGCCTCTCAAATAGGTGGTCTGTTTTTCAAGGATATTGTAAGGGTACATGGTTTACCATAATCCATTGTGACTGATAAGGACACTAAGTTTATAGGTCATTTTTGGAGGACCCTATGGAAGAAGCTAGGAACCCAACTCTCTTGGTCATCTGCATACAATCCACAAACTGATGGGCAGACTGAGGTAGTGAATAGGTCATTGGGAAACCACCTAAAATGCTTGACAAAACAACATGGAGCAGTGTGGGACCAAGTCCTTTGCCAGGCAGAATATGCCTACAATGATTCCATCAACAAGTCAACAGGTATAACTCCTTTTGAAGTAGTTTATGGCTTTCACCCAAGAGGTCCTATGGAGTTAAGAAACATCCACAACATGCAAAGTAGAAGTGCAATTGGTGAGAACTTTGCAAAGGTTATGAAATCTGTCCATGAACAAGTAAAGAACCAGTTAGAGACATTAGTGAGCAAGTACAGAGAAAAAACAGATTAGAGCAGAAAAGAAATCAGTTTCAAAAATGGAGACCTTGTAATGGCATTTTTAAGCAAGGAGAGATTGCCTAAAGGACAGCACGGTAAGCTCATGATGAACAAGATTGGTCCATGTAAGATATTGCACAAATATAGAGCCAATGCTTATGAAATAAAATTAGCACCAGATATTGGCATTTCCCCAATATTCAATGTTGCAGATTTGACTTTATTCAAGGGTGAACATGTGACTACAGACCAGTCAAAGGCCAAGAATGTTGTAGAAGACGTGAAATGGATAAAAGACCTACCTCAAAAGTAAGCCTGTCCAGCTAGAATGCATTTTGGACTCAAAAGTAGTGAGGAAGACCAGAAAAGGTGAATATGAGGAGTATCATGTTAAGTGGTAAGGGCTACCAAAATCTGAAGCCATTTGGATGGGTGAGGCAGACGTCATCAAGCATGGGACAACTCTGCAACAACTGGCAACTCAAGGGACTTGAGTTTTCAAGTCAAGAAGAGCATGGTGCAGGAGCTTTAGGCTCATCTTGACCATCTACCCCATAGAATTCTGGTTTGTTTAAATTTCTAAGTCATTTATGTTGTTTGATGCTTACTTTAGTTGTGTGTAGTTTGGGGTTCATCTTGTGGTCATTTGGACCCAATAAGGTCATGTGGACCAAAAGTCGAGACCATGAGTCAATGTTGGTCAAAGGCCCTAAGGGATAGTGGAATACCATGTAAGGTCAAAAATGTGATGTAATGTGCCAAGTAAGCCTAATTGAACCCCGATATGGTGCCAAGCAGACATGCTGAGATGGAATGAGCAAAAATGCTCACATGTTGCAAAAAATGACAACAACAAAAAAAAAAAAAAGCTGCTCTACAACAATTTTTGCAACTTGACTGTTAAGAAAGAGTATTGGGTCAACCACTTTGTACACGTGGATGGAGCCCATAGTGAAGGTGAAAGGACAAACTCCATGCATAAATCATGGAATCTGATGTAATTGAAAATGGTTAGGGAAGGAATGATCAAGGGTGCATTGGTTATGATGCAAACATTTTTTGAGTTCATTGTTAGATCTCGTAGATGTGACATGATCCAGAGCTTTGCATTTGTTTATTACATGTGTTAGATCTCGTTCATATATTGATTTTCAGTTTGCAAAGAGTGAGGAGTTGACTGTGACTGGGTTGAACCCACTGGTTAACCAGTGAGCTCACCCATGAGTCCAAGGACTCTACGGCCACCTTGAGTTTGCAAGCTTAGTTTCTAAGTGGATAGGAGTAGAAGTAGATGTATTTTGTTGTTCGGAATGTCTACTTGCAGGTTGGCAACCTGACCATGATTGTGGAATTGAACTAAGCAAGACATATTGGATGTGGCTTGCTTGGTGTGAGGAGCGAAGCGGTGAAGCAAAGTGGTGGAGTTGTGGAAAGTAGCCTTTTTAGAGGCCTCAGACATTGTATGAATCATTTCAGTGCAGAGAGTCCACTGTTGAGAAGTGGGTTGGCGAGAATAAGCTTTGAGTCCATTTTACTATTAAGAGTATTAAAATTTAAAACCCTCACTCACCTAGGGTTTCTAGGATCAGAAATCTCTGTATACTTCCAGGACCTGAGCTTTAGGGATCTCAGAGAACTCCCAAATGGGTGTCTAAATACATTTTTCGTTAATCAGGGTCTTTGGCCAATTCGTAAGTTATCAGGCAAAAACCAGAGCTGGATGCCTAATTGTTTAGGTTTGTTTTAGGCCTAGTGGTGTCCTTTTGGTGTTGTTGGTATTTGCAGGGACGGTCAAGACCCCAAAACCTTTAAAATCCTTTAATTCTCAGGTTATCCATGCCTCCCATGTGTACAGAGTTCACTCTTTTGGGAAGATCTTAGTTCTTGCTTGGTAATAGGGTTGAGATGAGTTTTGAGTCCCGTTTGGGGTTGGCCAGTGAACTCAGAGTTAAGAGCTGGACCAAGTGTGAGTTGGTGGGTGTTCTAGGGGTGAAACCTTACTCTTTCAACCTTAGTGTCTATTGTCAGTAAAACTATATTGTAGTCGACAAAATTAGTATTAGTGTCCGAAAGGTTGTGTGACGATTGAAGTCACCCCTTCGGGAGATATATGTACATCGTCTGAATGGAATTATGAATGATCATTGTAATCGGAATTGCATATTTGCTTATATGAATAAAATATCTTGTTTAGTGTTACATTATAACCTCTTAATGCGATAAATATCCGTTTACCCTAATGGTAAACATTTGGCATCGTTGCCAGTCGAACCTGGTACAAAAGATGTGATATTAGATTAATGTCAAATTTGCTCAATGAAGATCGAAATCAAATAAAAGACAATAATGATGTACGTACAGCATGGGAAGCATTAATTCTCACACAAAAGGCCGAGCGAAGGCAGAAGTTTCAATAGCTCGCCGACGGGCACCAAAGTGGTGAAGGAGCATGGACCGAGGGAGTTCATTCACCTAGCAGACCAACTTGCTTGAGGAGACGCGACAAAGATTGAATTTAGTGGAAGAGACAACGGAGGAGTTCCTAAACTTGTATACACTGAGGGTAGAGAATTTGGACGAAAGAGAAGGAATCCACATGCCTTGAGGTGGAGTGTAGGGTGAACTCTTTGTTCCCGATACACCTGACGAACAAAAACAAGTTAAGAATCGAACAACTTCGCTTGTAGAAGACCTCTTCACATCACAGAGTAATGCGGTTGTCCAAAGTAGCACGGTTGTGCGGAACAATGCAGGTACACAGAATAGTGTGGGTGCTCAGAACAGCACGGATGCTCAAAACAACACGGGTGCACAACAAGTACCACAAATACAGGAGAAGTTAACAATGGCGAGACCAAAGGAAAAATTACCAAAATTTAATGGCGATGGGATGATTGATCCAGTCAGACATTGTAAAACATGTGAAACAATCTGAACTGCAAACGGTGTAATGGACCAAGATGACTGGGTTCGACAATTTTCAGCTACCCTACAGGTTGTAGCGATCGATTGGTTTTCAGATACCAACCCAAAGAAGTTAACTAAATGGTAGGATGTCAAGAAAAAATTTATAGCAAAATTCTGACTACTCAGGGATGATAATGAGATAGTAACAGAAATCAACAGTACAAAACAGGGAAAGAATGAAATAGTTCATATATACATGAGGAGGCTAAAGGAGTTGGTAGGAAAAATGGAAAGCCAACCAGCGGATGGGTTGAAGAAAAGGTGGTTCGTCGAAGGGCTACGACCAACACTACGGAAAAAGATGAAAATTGTACCCCCAGCACCATACATTGATGCATATACCCGCGTAATGGACTTAGAGAGCGAACAAAAAACTAGCAAAAAGAAGAAAGACAAATCTTCGGATTCTGAAGACTCATCCTCTAAAAGTAGCAATGATGAGGAATTGAGTAAAAAGGTTCGAACACTACAGAAGGATATGCTACGTATGATGAAAGGGTTTACAAACATGAAAAAGAATCATGATCAAACGAGAGAAGGGGAACTATGGTGTACGGATTGCAAGGAGGGCCACACAAAGGGCTCTTGCCCTAAGAACCAGTTTGCGATATCTACCAAATTGCAAGACATTCCACCAAGGAATGCCCATTCAATATGAAAACAAAGGGGCACCAAGTATTACTAACGCAAGAAGTGTCCACCTCGAGAGCAAGAACAAATACAAGCAATGACAGGCCAAGCTCAGAAGGGTACCGAAACAACAACCGACGCAGACGAGGCTGCAACAACAATAACAGGGATCGTAGCCAGATACAGTACGATCCAACCGAACGGCCAATGATACAATGTCGTGTGTGCAACCTCTAGGGCCACTTTGTCAGAGACTGTACTACGAAGGGAACACCGCAACTGTTGTGCAGATGGTGTGGTCTTCGAGACCATGACGACTCAAAATGCCCTAAACCCAGGGTGAACCTGTTGACCATAGAAACATGTGATGAGGAAACATTAGAAATCACTCACATGCAAGCAAAAAAGACAATGTATCCGAAAGAGGAAAAAAAAAGAATGCAACAAGCCAGAGCACAAATAGAAAAGGAGATGGAGGCTAAAAAATACAAACAAAAGACACTATTGGCACCTCAAGGAGGAACCAAGTAGAACAAAGCATCATACGGCAGGTAATGCAAGCTGAGGTTCCCATGAAGCTAAACGACCTTCTTGCAATAACTCAATTATAGGCCACAATCCTAAACATGACACCATCCCTGAAGGCGATGGACAAGCCAAGGAAGGACACAGAAGGTCGAAGCGGAACAACCAGGGTAGACCCAATGCTACTTGTGCTGAACATAGGAAGACACCTTGCAGTAGTCGAGATGGGTATTCTTGGAACTATCCTCATGGACACCATTGTAGATGGAGGGTCAGGAGTAACTGTATTGCATGAAGAAACATGGAAGAAGTTGGGGCAACCTACTCTATGGCCGCCTACATTCCAACTGCTCACCGCAGATCAACATGAGATCAAACCCCTTGGAACTAGCACAACCTGTAACGATCAAGACACAACCCTTTTTACTAGACTTCGTGGTCATTCCGTTGAAAAGGAAAAGGTATGACAACATCCTCGGAAGGGGCTGGCTGGTGCAGGCAAAGGTGAAATGCGACTGGAAAAGGAACATTCTGTCCATGGAAAGAGGTCGTAGGTTCATAATTGACCTACACACCCAGATGGTGGGAGAGGAGGCAGCGTCGTCAAACTCCGAAGGCAAAGAAGGAGACGATGAAGGAAAGAAAAGAATGGAACCCAACGAAGAAGAAATCCTAAGACTGGAAAGAGGATCCGACGATGACAACTTGGATTCGATGATTGGTGCGCTCCATTGGCAAATGGAGGATTATGAGCTCTTTCTGAGCTATCACATGTTAAGGGTTAAGGAAATAAGGGAGAGGAAAAGAACGAATTTCCAACGGAATACAGAGAAGTGAAAGGAGAGGCACAGATAGGTGAAACACCTGCACACACATTCAGCAATGAGAAGCCTATTAAATATGAAGAACTCACAATGAAGACAATGAACTTAGGCGACGAGGCGAATCTGAAAAACATATTTGTGGGAGACGACTAGAGCCCAATTTTGAAAGCAACAGCGTTTAAAATATTCATGGAATATAAGGATGTTTTCACATGGACATACAAAGACCTGAGGGGGGTATTGCCATCCACTAATAGGAGCAGTACCCGTACGGAAGCAACCATACTGCATGAACAAAAACTATGCCACATGGATCACAGATGAGATTAACCGGATGCTTGAGGCAGGCATTATTTTTCTAGTACAAACCAATAAGTGGGTATCCCCAATTGTAATATCACTAAAAAGGGATACTACTCAAAGAAGGATATTTGTAGACTTTCGCTATCTAGACGTAGCAACAATTAAGGGCTCATTTCTAATACCATTTACTGACTGTATTTTGGAGGAAGTGGCGGGGCATGAAATATATTCATTCATGGATGGATTTTCTAGGTACAACCTGATATCCATCGCAGAAGAAGATAAGCTCAAAACAAGCCTTCATGGTAGAACAGGTGTACGCCTACAACAGAATGTCGTTCAGTCTATGCAACGTTTCAAAGAATCATCCTACACATCTTCAACAAGATGTCAGTAGGGAACTTCAAAGCATTCTTGGATGATTGGTCAATTTTCAGTATGGAGGACAAGCATCTGACCGCACTCAGGGAATGCATGGAAAGATGTAGACGAGCACAACTAGCACTAAACCCAAAAAAGTGCAGATTTATGATACCGCAAGGAAAATTGTTGGGACACATCTGTGCAAGGCAAAATTAAAGACAAGCCTGGACAAGGTCCAAGTGATTCTAGAAATGCCACCTTCGATAGATGTGACCGAAGTGAAATCATTTCTAGGACACATAGGGTATTATCAGAGGTTTATTAAGAACTTTGCCAAAATATCTTACCCACTCGACAAGCTAACTTGTAAGGGAGAACCCTACAAATGGGAAATAGAATAGGATGAAGTCTTTCAGAGATTGAAAACACGACTAGCCACAACACCCATCCTGGCTTATTCGAACTAGGACAGGGAGTTCCATGTACATGTCAATGCATCAAACTATGCAATCGGAGCAACACTGGCACAAATAGGTGATCACGGATTGGACCACCCGGTGTACTTTGCAAGTAGACTATTGTTTAAGGCAGAAAAGAATTATAGCACAACAGAGCAGGAGGCTCTCAGAATGGTGTACGGCTTTCAGAAGTTTAGACACTACCTACTGGCAACTCCATTCGTGTTCTACGTAGATCATCAGGGCTTGCTATACCTCATGAACAAACCGATCATCCAAGGATTCATAAGCAGATGGCTACTTCTATTGCAGGAATTTACATTTAAAATTGTAGTACGGCCCGAGAAAAGCCACATGAGTGTGAATCATCTATCCAAGATCAAATCGGGAGAACCTTTGGAGGGAGTTAATGATGACTTTCCCAATGCGCAACTATTTCAAATCGTCGTACTACCATCCTAGCACGTGAGTATCGAGGAATATCTTGCAATGGGGCAATATCCAAGGGAAATGTTGCAAAGCGAGAGGAGGAAACTAGTCCTGAGATGTCGAACATTCCAATTTATCAACGGATTGCTATACAAGATGGGACCCAACCAAATTCTATGACGATGTGTTATGGAGGAAGAAATACCAAAAGTATTGAAAGAAGCACAAGAAGGGCCGACAGGGGGACATATGGGTCCGAACACAACTACGCGTAAGATACTTCTCAGAGGATTGTGGTGGCCAACTGTGCACAACAACACCAGGGAGTGGGTTGTTGCATGTAATACATGCCAAAGAGCAGGGAAGCTACTAAAGAGGGATTTGATGCCTCTAAATCCCTCACATGCACAGGAACTATTCAAACGATGGGGGCTAGACTTCATTGGGCCACTGAAGGTAAGCAAAGCCCGGAGATGCAGATACATTGTAGTAGCAACCGAGTACCTTACAAAGTGGGTAGAAGCGCGAGCTCTACCAGACAACTCTACACTAAGCATGGCAAGATTTATTTACGAGCAGATCATTACGAGGTACAGAATCCCAATACAGCTGACAAGCAACCGTGGGGGACATTTTGTCAACCATGTCATCCAACCACTCACCACAAAATTCAAAATCTATCATTCCCTATTGAGTTCGTACTACCCAAGAGCAAACGAACAAGCAAAGTCCACAAATAAAATCTTGGTTGCAATAATTTACAAGTCTTGCGCAATTGAAGGTGAAGATTGGGAGGAAAAGTTACCATCGACCTTTTGGGCATACCGCACCTCACACAAAGTTACCACGGGACACTCTGTTTCAGTTAATGTACGGTCAGGAGGTCATGGTACCGACAAAGTTCATGGTACCAAGTTTGCGAATAGCGATTGAAAACAAGTTGGGAGATATGGAAAGTCTCAACGAAAGGCTGTATAACCTGAATAAACTTGACGAACGGCAACTACAAGCACAATGGGCCACCGAAGTTTTACAATGCAGACACAAGGTGTGGCACAACAAGCACTTAAAACTAAATAGGTTTCAACCAGGTTAATTATTATTGAAGTACAACAGGCATAATGAAATCAAACCTGGCAAATTTAAGGTGAAGTGGGTCGGACCATTCAAGATTCGTGAAGTGGGAGATAACAGAGCAATAAAACTATGGACATTGGACGGGAAGGAGGTGACCAATGCAGTAAATGGGCCAAAATTAAAAATCTATCATGAAAGAAACGAAGGCCAGGGAGATAATGAGACCCCAATGAGCAATTTGAATAGAATCTTAATAATTAATAAATATATATATAAATATAAATAATAAATAAAATATAGAGATAAGTATAATACTACTACATAAATAAATAATGAGACAAAATTATATCAAGTTATATACCATATGCTTAGACAAATAAGTGGACAATTCTGAGAGAGAGAGAGTATCGTACAATCGTGGGGATGGCTATAGAGATGTAGCGTACGGATAGGTAGGTGCAAAAGAAGAAACCAAAAGGTACGGCCAGCATAGACAACCGTACGACATTCATATAGCACATGGTGAGGTCTAAGACATCGTAAGAACACAATAGTTGACCAGCCGTTTATGCATTGTACGTCTTATATAAGAGCATACAAAGATACCCATACAATATTGCAAGGAGGATGTACGGCTATGCAAAGACTTGAATAGCACCGTACAACAATAGGAAAAACAACAGACTTCATGTATGGAAGGTTATCGTACGGCCATACAGAACAAAAGTTTGGCAGAGACATAGAGAGCACACCATGCATCGTACAACACAACTAGCTACCTGTACTGACCATACAACTGAAAGTTAACTGTACAGTAAGGATAAACAGTAGAGTAAGCAGCACTGTACGATGTGTGTATCGTATAAGAAATATTTGGGTAGCATCAAGATGTACACAAGAGGAAATTAGAGTACCTAATGGTTGCAATTGAGAGCACACAAGTAGTCGATGTACAACACTACACAAGACCGCCTACCGTACAGCCCAAAATTACAATTGACGACACATGATATAAGGAACAAGATTGTCATATATCATTTGCTAGGCACAAAGAAGGCACCACGTTGTGCAAGAAAAGTGATGCAGTGTGGGCATTTACGGAAAGGGCAAAAGCACCGTACAAATAGGGAAGCGCGAACAGGAACATCGTTCAGTCACTGAAAATCAAGTACCAAACAAGAGCATTGGAGGCTTAAAAATGCAACTTGGAGTAGTATGCGTCAATAGCGAAAAACTCAATGGGACTAGCCCTCAAGAGTCGTACAGACGATGGCCAAAGCTTTCCAAATAAGTTGTACAGAGTTGTATAGAGGCATTCCGAAAGAGAAGCAATCGCTTCAACCGTTTTCTGCAAACCATTTCTAGCAAGACAAAAAAGACAAAAGAGTAGACCATTATGCAATCAGTTGGGAAGAGAGCTTGGAACAAGTTGGACGAAGATTCAAAAACCAGCACAAACATGAACAGAAAGACTTTGCCTTCAGGTGTCCATGTCATAGGAGGCACAAGCACAGGCACAAATGAAAAGATGGGCAAACAAACAACATAGCCCATGGCTACACCAACTCACCTCACACCACAGAATAATTCTTTCGAAGGTCTGAATGGAGCCGAATGCAGGAGATGGTGACAGGATACACCTGAGAACCATTTGGTGAAGAATGGCATCCGAAAGGCACAGGTGAAATGGGCAATACAAATGTCAGTGTTTTTCATTCGGGATTACGAGGGCTTCCTGCGCACGATGATTGAGACCTATGACCAGTTCTCGAGAACTAGTTCATTTGCTTATCTCGGGTGGGACTTAATAATCTCATTCAATGCACCGGATTTCACGCGGGTATTTGGAATACCCGGTCATGCACAAGGAGATAGGAAAATTGATAACAAGCTGAAGAAGTTAAATCGAGAGGTGAAGGTGCAACTAATACAGCTTGTACGTGGTGACCTGTCACAAGCAAAAAAAAGAAGCTTTGATGGACACTTCGAAGGGTAGAGGACTAAAGAAGTCCAACATTCAAGCATTGGCTTTGCCTCATGGAACTAGTGAAGAGTCGACTCACAGGATGAAGTCGCACGTTGAATATCTCATTTCCACATGTAGCAATGATGAACGGGAGAGTGTACGACTAGGCTACACTACTGGCAGAAAGGATGAATGAATTTATGACACTTCAACATAAGACATTCTATATGCCCCACTACGCAATTGGGTTATTTCTAGATGCGACAACGTGGATGATTCCTCTCGAAAAGCTGGAGGCCAAGCTATTTCTGGATGCGACAACGCAAATGATTCCTTTCAACAAGCTGGAGGTCAAGCTATTTCTGGATGTGACAACACGGATGATTCCTCTCAACAAGCTGGAGGCCAAGTCTGGCCCGATCGCACCAGATGATTCCCCTATTATGCAGTGGAGGCACTTAGACACACTTGGCGGCCAGAAGACCATAGTCAAGCATAAGCAACTCAAATAGGATAGAGGAGATATGGATAGTGGTCGACAGGTAACATCTTCTGATGATAGTGGGATTGATGAAGAGAAGGAAGAGGATGACGAAGAGGTGGAAGTTATTACAGCAACACCTTTGCTATTCCTGCAACCTACACTTTCAACGACAGAACATTTGGTTCTTGTGGGTACGCACAGTGCACACAGTCCAAGGTTTGGACAATTCAAATAGCGAGTGGTGATGACCCTTGTCACAATAGCGACTTAGATGGCTGCAACAACCCTGACCATTCCGAAGGCTAAAGCCATAGTTCAGACAAAGCCCCACTCATCACCGACGACAGCCTTGCCAAAGGAGGTGATGGAGTTACCAGCACAAGAGGTTACGACAGTTTTGCCAAAGGAGGTGATGGAGTTACCAGTACAAGAGGTTTCGAAGAGTTCAGAGACACCACAGGTCAGATGAGAGGTGGTGGGATCGGATGCAGTGGTCACGATAGACGATGCACTACTAGCCACCAGTGAGGGTACTGTAGCATAGAACTTGAGTGTGCAAAACTTAAGTGAGCAGGACTTGAGTAGGTACTTAGGTAGGAGATTCAGCATTAGACCAGTAACACCAACATCTATCACTATCTCACCTATGAGAGAAGTACCTCAAGCAATGGATCTTCCAGCCCCACTAGAGGAGAATCCTCCTACCATTGCAGTTGAGCCACCACCCCCTCCTCCGACAAGGAGTATTGTGGAGAGGATGTTAGAAGCAGTAAAGGTAGTGATGGCCATGGAGCACCCACACCATCTGACCCCTTGACAGCTATAAGGGAGGAGGATGTCAAGACATACTTGGCGGACGTGGTGACTTGAGCTCGCCGAAGAGTAATTTCAGCACAAAGACGTGCTTTCGAGGCAACGGTGCAAGAGTTAGAGCAGGTGTTGTCATTCATATGGTGGGTTGTTCAACGACCTTCTTAGTGTGTTTCAATGCAAGAGGATGGTTGAACATAGAGACCCCTGAGATGCGATAAGAGTGGACCGCTAAGGGGCTTCTAGTAGAGAACAGAGTTGAAAGCCTGACACAAGAGATAGTACAAGTATGTCGAGAGGCGTACTATGCTCTACGCAAGAGTGAGGCGGATCAGGTAGTAGCAGCAAGGGCTTGGGAAGAGGTAGTTACCAAATTAGCCACACAGTAGAGGCCAGTTTGGCCAAACAGCAGGCAACTTGGGAGGAGCAGGCAGCACTTATTGCTGAGAAGGAATCAGAGAAGGCAGCATTTGTATATCAGTTGGGGGATGCGAAGAGAGAGTCAAATCCAAAGGAGGTGGAACTCCAAAACATAGCTGAGATGATGAAGAGAGCATTGAAACTTCAGATGTAGGCCTGGCTGAATTTGGACGCTCAAACGTAGCAAGTACATGAGTTGCGGGCACAGCTAAGCGAGCTACAGGCATCGAGGACGTCTACTACACCAACCCTATCAGGGACGCAACCCTCCTCTTCTTAGTTTGTTGAGTCTTGATGTACTTAGTAGTTTAGTTGTCTCTATTTTGTCATCCGAAGATGACTCTTCTTTTGGGGGGGGATGATGTTGTCAATAAAACTATACTATAGCCGACGGGATTAGTATTAGTATCCAAAAGGTTGCGTGACAGTTGAAGTCACCCCTTTGGGAGATATATGTACATCGTCCGAATGGAATTATGAGTGATCATTGTAATCGGAATTGCATATCTACTTATATAAATAAAGTATCTTGTTTTGTGTTACATTCTAGCCTCTTAATGCGATAAATATCCGTTTACCTTGTACAGTAACCAGTGTCTTTCCTAACCTTGAGGGGTGTCCTCTAACCCTAATTTGACCATGCTTGTATGGTTGGAACAAACTCTTATCTCTCCCTATTTTTTCCTTCTATATTGCGTAGAGCCAATTCTAACTGACATGCAATAATCCACTTAAACAAAATAATTGAAAGTGACATGCACCCATCTGGGTAATAGGGTATCCACCAAACTAACATGCAACACAAGTCCAATAATCACGAATGCTCAAAAATAACATGTAGTGGTAACCCTCTTCATGAATTGCTCCTAAACTAACATGTAATCATCTAGGTATTCACTAAATTCACATGCAATAACGTCTGACACACGTGCAACTGCAAAATCTAGGATGCATTTGAAAAAGTCAACATGCAATTGAAAAATCTATCATGCAACAAAAAGAATCTTTGACATGCAACAGGAGAGTTCACATGCAATTGAAAATCTTGACATGCAACTAGAAAAGTTAACATGCAATCGAAAGCCTCACGGTTTGGCAAGATCATTGTGCTTGTAATGTTCCAATCCCAAGGAAGACAAATTTTCTCTGTATCCAAATATCGTTAAACGACAAGTAACTAGAAGATGTGGTACGGAGAGGATATGATGGCCGTACACTGCAAGTAAACTGGTTGTACAGTGTCTAGGAGGGAGAATGAGACTGTACAGTATCCAAGAGTACGGTGGGTAGAGGTGTTGATGAAGCCGTACGGTGAAAGCAAAGGAAAGATGTCGTACGGGGTTGATGAAGGTTGTATGGTGGTCAATGGAAGGGTGGCGTACGGTGTAAAGGGTATGTATGCCGTATAGTAGGCTATACGGTGATCAATGGAAGGGTGGCGTATGGTGTGAGGGACAGATAGGCCATACGGTGGATGGATGCAAGGGAGGTAGACGAGGGGGGGTGGGGGTATGGTGGAAGATATGTGGAAGGTTGTATGGGCAATCAAGGAGTCGTACGAGGATGTCCAAATGCCATGCAATTAGGTGTTTGAGCCACAACCATGAATGCAAAAAATAACACAAGTAGATCAAACACAATAATAGAAACCTAAATACAGATAATGTGTCGAAAGATGGTGCTCCGATTTGCCCAATCCGAGCGAAGTGTTATAAGCAACAGAATAGGGTGAGGTTTGAATCCCACCGAAACCAGAAATAGCCAAGTAGGGAAGGTCTTCCACTTCTGAAATGGAAAACAACAGAGAATCCCAACAAGAATTCGCAATACAAAAAAATAATCCAAATTGCATACCTAAAGACTACCTACAAGTCGTGCTTAAATACCCGTCAAGAAACTTTCCGAGGGTGTACCAAGATAGCCAACGGTGACACAAACTACGGAAACAAAATAAAAACGGGTCTAAGATATATTAAATCAATCGGCCCATTAACAAGGTTTAATTAAATACATTTATTTTATGACGGGGACATTACAGTCCTCCCATCCCAAAATTTGCTTGTCCTCAAGCAAATGCAAATCCGGTTCTAGGAAACCTTCTGTAATCAACTCCTTCAATTCCAAGTCAGGCACTATGTAGATCTTCCCGCCAAAGTAAATGATGTCATCAATAACTTTGTATTTTTCCTCACGTACATAACATTCCATCAACTCACATGCAAAAGTGTGCTTGGAATACTCGACCAATAGATGGGCCCGCCAATTATCCAAGGAATGTGGTGAGGTGTTGACTATCTTGTTTTTACTTGCAGTGTATGGGACCAAATCCTGTTTAAAAAATTGCCTCCATCTTCTTGATTATGACTTCCCTCGATCCTTTATTTGACATTCCTCTTAGCAACACCTTCTTGCCATCCGTCTCGAATGAAAAGTCCATCTTTTTGAAATACTGATCAAGAATTTCCAACCACTAGATGCCCAAAATGATATCAATATCAACCAAATCTATAATAGAAATCATCTACCATGGTGTAGTTTCCCATGGAAATTTGTAGCCATGGGATCACATGAGTGCAAGGTAACAAGGTTCCTCCTGCAACTTTAACCTCAAATCCTCCATGCTCAACTGCACGCAAGCCTTTACTAGTGACCAAAGATGAATTGATGAAAATGAGTGTAGCGCCACAATCAATCATGATTGGGACTCATTTTTCGTGAAGTGTGTAGTGAACCCTGAAGATACCACCTCCAGTCAATGTAGTGAGGGTAGAAATGGAACCCCCTTTTTGTATCAGGGCATTTATTCTCTCCTGTTGGGTAATGTCTTCATCATTTGCTGCAGGTATTTGTCCTTCATTGTCATCAAGCATCACCTCAATGTAATGAATTTTCCCCATCCCAAGGCAACGATGACCAAGTCCCCATGGTTCTTTGCATGTGAAACAAAGCTTTTTCCTCCGGAGTTCTTGCCGAGAATCTTCATCAACCTGAGGTTTCTTCTAAACTTTCTCCTTGTCCTTGTCTTCTTGTAGAGATGGTGTTGGTGTAGTTGCGTGAGTTTTGGAGAAAGATGTGGCCATGTCATGCACCTTCTTAATAGCTTCGTTGAGTGCACACAGGTTGAACCCTTTGATCCAACCTCTCAAAGGCTCCCTCAGCCCATCCATGAATAACACAATTCAGCGTCTTTCAGAAATGTCTGTGACTAGTACTAACAGCCTTTGGAACTCAGTGATGTAATTGTCTACCGTGCCTATTTGCTTTAGCTGAGCTAGATCTTTGAAGTTTAGCTCAGGATCTTTCCCATCGGAACGGTCAATGAGTCTCTCAGTGAACTCGACATAAGAGATCACTTGGTCGTGACCGAGAGTGACCAATCCATGATGCCACCACTCATGCACCACTCCTTCCAGATGAAGTGTTGCAAACTTGATTGCTTCCTCTTCGGGCATTGGATTGAGTTGGAAATAGGTATCTACCTTTAGGACCCATGACTGTGTGGTAATGATTCCAAATCCATCAAATGGTGATAAGTTTACCTTTCCGATCTTTCTCCTGAGGTCATTATTAAAATAACCGTGATTTCCCTTGCCAGAATATCTCATTCTTAGATCAACATAGTCTCTGTAAGATATATCACCTTCCATATTCACATTCCGCTAATCTTCCTAAAGTTTTTCTTGTATTTCCTCAAAAGTGGGTTATCTTCCTTTACGTGGTGCTTCTATCCTTGGAAAGAAGATGGGTATCGAAGGTCGAAAGCAAGAGGGTTGAAAGTTTGTCCTTCCCGAAACAGAATCGTCGCTATGCGCATTTTGTTCTCGTCTTTTCCTTGGCCAATTTTTGTATAGTTTCCTGCATAAGCCTTTGGGTTTCGTTGATTTGCATTTGGTTTCTATTCAGCTCTCTTAAAAGATTCATGAGTTTTTTCGTGGAATCCTGATGATCTGCCATTCTATCAATAGGGTTATTTCGCCTTCTCCTTCGAGTATAAACTTATATTCACTTCCACAGGCAGGCAAGATCAAAAGCTTTGATACCACTGTAACGTTTTAATCCCAAGGAAGACAAATTTTCTCTGTATCCAAATATTGTTAAATGACAAGTAACTGGAAGATGTGGTATGGAGAGGATATAATGGTTGTACACTGCAAGTAAACTAGTCGTACGGTGTCTGGGAGGGAGAATGATGGCCATACAATATCCAAGAGTATGGTGGGTAGAGAAGCTGTTGAAGCTGTACGGTGGAAGCAGGGGAAGGATGTCATACGGAGTTGATGAAGGCCGTACGGTAGTCAATGGAAGGGTGTCATACGGTGTGAAGGGCAAGTATGTCATACAGTAGGCCGTACGATGATAAATGGAAGGGTGGCCTACAGTGTGAGGGACGAATAGGCCATACAATAGGTCGTACGGTGGGTGGATGCAAGGGAGGTACGGGGGGTATAATGGAAGATATGTGGAAGGTCGTACGAGCAATCAAGGAGTCGTACGGGGATGTCCAGATGCCACGCAATTAGGTGTTTGAGCCACAACCATGAATACAAAAAATAACACAAGTAGATCAAACACAATAATAGAAACCTGAATACAAATAATATATGTCGAAAGATGGTGCTTCAATTTGCTAGATCCGAGCGAAGTGTTACAAGCAATGGAATAGGGTGAGGATTGAATCCACAGAAACCGAAAATAGCCAAGTAGGGAAGGTCTTCCACTTCCGAAATGGCGAACAATAGAGAATCCCAATAGAAATTCACAGTACAAAGAAATAATCCAAATTGCATACCTAAAAACTACCTACAAGTCGTGCTTAAATACCCGTCTGGAAACTTTCCGAGGGTGTACCAAGATAGCCAACGGCGACACATGCTATGGAAACAAAATAAATATGGGTCCAAGATATATTAAATCAATCGGCCCATTAACAAGGTTTAATTAAATACATTTATTTTATGATGGGGACATTACAGTGCTCAAATACCACTAAAACATCTTGAGCTAGCATATTGTATCAAATCTGATTTGGGTTTTAAATTTTTCGATGTTTTGCTTCATTTCATCGCAAAATAACATGTAGGTATGCAGACTAAACATGTGAAGGAAATAAGTGATTACAAACAAAAATCTATTGATAACAATTCTACTATAAAACATGTACGGCGGGTACATCAATATTGTTGTTACAATGCTATAACATGCATAAATCCTCCAAAACTTGCTTAAGACGATGAGAATTTGCTTAATGATGAAGCCTAAGTGAGCCCACCTCTCAAGTAGTGTTGGGTTTCTGCCCAGCCTACAAATATCCAAGGGTTTCTGTCCTCATATATGGCTGGACTGTCAAACCAGCAACATTGGACTCCAAACCCCAATTGGTACTCCAATAAAAATCCTCAGACAAAAAGCTAATGATTTCCTTCTAGTTCTTTCATTTGGTAATTTAGGCAAATAATAATATTTGTCTCACATTTAGTAATTCAACCCCCTGGCCTAGAAAAGACTTAAGTCAAAACTTAAATTGGCCCCTTTTTAATAATTGCTAATGAATAATTAAATTCATATTAACAATAACTATAGCTTTTTCCTCCTTTTATTTAATTTAACACTTAACCCCCTTTACTAACTTAATACTTTGGCATTATTATTTATAGATAATAGGTTAGCATTATTACTTATTTATTTATTGATGTGCTAGGCAAAAAGGGGACATTACAAGTGTGCCTAGGTCATTAAATGTGGCAAAGAGTTTATTGATCCACACTGAAACAGGCCACAGACAGGTGCATTCATGCCAAAAGAAATGTTGCACAAGTGTTGAGTTATCTCCACCAAACGCATGAAAGGAAGTCAAAGGCAAAGTAGAGCACTATAATATCAAATCATTAACTAACATATCATATAGGATTCAATGAAAATACTTCTGTGAACAACCAGCATACAGATGTCCACCAGTTTGTAACCATTCTGCCTTTGTAAGTTTAAGGACAGATCTTCAAATTCAAACCAAGTACTTTCAATCAGTGTGGTTAAATTTGATATTCGATACCTCTCGAAAAAGGTTCATACAAACTTACTTTGCTAGTGGCAACCCTGCAGCTTCCATGTTTGCATTGACCTTTTTCCGGTCTGCACTTGATGCAACTGCCACTTTCAGACCCTCTTTTTTGCACTGCACAGATGATCCTAGGCCGACTTAATAATAAAGAAAAGATGAAGAATATCTAAACAAAATATTTTAGCTTCAGATTGGAGTCAAGGAGATGTGCATATAATTTAACTTCTTGCTAATATCTCTAATTTGGATTGTCCTGTATGTCAAAGCTTAGGAAGCATACCTGCAGAATTAACTCCAAAGACCCTGGATATCCTAAATCAGAGTTTGGCCTGGCATACTACAAAGTACAAAGCATAAAACATGGCATATCAATAGGAAGTCAAAATTGAAAAGCAGAAGAAAGCACAAATCAGTCATTTGGCCTCCACTTTTCTTGTCTCCGGTTTAACCAAATTGAGAATTTTCAAATTACAAGGGAACGATGGCATTACATTTGCAAGGTAAATCTCGTAAAAGCGTTGCTTTGTTGCTACAGGATCAAAGTCTTTTACACCTTTTACTTTAGCAACTCCTCCCAAAAAATTTGCTTCACCTGATTAGTTCATTGAGATGACAAAAGGAATGATTAAATGTCCAATTTCAAGAATTACTACAAGAACCAGACCATTATATTATGTACCGGCTACGATTGTGAGGCTAGTTGAACAGACTTGTGAGGAGAAAATAGTTTAGCAATTGTACACAATAGAATGCACCTAAACAATGTTATCCCCTATATGAGTCATTCAGTCTTTTATTGATTTTGAAATAGTCTACTTTTGTATTTTGTTGATTTTTATTTGTGAAGAAAGGTCATATACATAATGTTTTCAATGATTATGAATCACTAAATCAATGAACAGATGAAAGACCAATTTAATATATAGTTCAGTTCATAGTTCGCAAACTCTGTGAGTACTCTCAGGATTGCTGAGAACTCTCTATTTTTTTGGCTGGGTGAGGTTTCACAAGTTTAACTCTTGGGTTTTTTTACACGCAAAAAAATGAGAAAAAATGTTGACACAGGTAAAAAACTGGTTAAAATGTTTTTTTCAAGTTTTGTTTTTGCTAGAAAACCATATATTTTCTCTTTCAAGATGTCAATTTTTTATTTATTAAATTTTGTAATTGAATTTCATAAACTTAATATGTTTCTTTAAGATATTTTAATTTTTAGTACTTTCTAAGTTGCTGAGGTTGTGCCGAATACTTTCCACATCTGAGCCTATGAACTATGGTTCAGTTAATGAATCACTGAAGGAGAAAACAAATGTGAAACACCTTGGAAACATTAATATGTAATTATTACACATGAGCAGAGATGTGTGTGAATAAGTATTTACAGTACATTTATATATAAATTATGTCATGTTTGGGGATCACTCTCTACTGTTATCTTTATGCTTATAAGAAACAAAACATATTTGAGGCCCTCCATTGAAATGATTTCATTTTCCGTGTGTGCAAAAGATTTTCTAGGAGAAAACATCTAGGAGACTCAACTTGAAAGGACCTTTTAGGATAATAGAGGTTATGTTCAATAAACAATTATCTTCTAACTAGATAGGTGAACTTGTTCTTTGTCATTGTTTCATTTGATGAAAATTTAATTCCACGTTTATGGGGAAATGAATCAGAAATCCCCCCACCAATTCCAGGTACAAAACACCACAGAATCAAAATCTCCCTAGAAATGTTTGCCGAAGCATGCTAGGTACAAAATTTTCACACAGAATCATTTCTTGAAGAGTCTATTAATAAATGCTTAAATGTCATGCCCCGCCTTGAATGGATAACAATACCTTGGAAAAATTGTCTTGCCCTCAAGACTTCACGATTTTTCAAAAAAGAGTGATCTGAAAACATGATTAATAGACAGAAAATGAATTGATAATAACTGTGATGGGATCGATGATAAACAGTGCTTACGATATAAACAGAGCAGCAATTTGAATTAAGGAAAAGAATAAAGTGATTAATTAAGGATAGCAATCCATCATGAAGTGCAAACTAATCATGATGACTACTAATTAGTGATTGGACACCAATGAGGAGAACCAATCCTTTATGAAAGGACAGCCACTCCAAAGGGCATACATCTTGAGGAAAATAATAGGATATAAAACTGTGACTGGAGAAGACAGAAAGGGATCCAAGAAGAGAAACAAGAAATCCGATCAAACAATCGACTTTCAGTTTTCAATTAGTAAAACTAGACAGAAGACTTTTGAACTGTTTGAGTATTTGGTATCATGCTAATGCATGTAACTCTGATCTTGCTGAATTGTTATATTGTCTTCCACTTGATAGGATGTAGAAATGATAAGCAGTTAACCTATTGTCACTAATATATATTCATTTGTTGCTATTCTTGCCAATTTGAAATCTATACATATAGATTATACAAGTAAGACTCAATAATACTTTCCCTAACAACCTATCCTCATTAAGGAGTCCCTTGGGAAAATCATATACAGTACCTCAATAATATTCCTTCCATCAAGCCCAAGAGTACAGAATGACACCCGCCATTCAGCCTCCTGGCCCCACCCAGGATTGGCGTACTTGAATGGAACTTATGTGCTACTTGTATCCCTCAATAATGAGACAATTCATTGAGTATTGATATCCCTTCATGCCGGGGCATGACATTAAATGATGCTTGGATGATCGATGTCCTGTTGATTAATATTTTAATGATTTAATGGATAATAGTTGATGTTGGAATTATAGATGTTTGAATATTTGATTGATTGAATGAATTGATAGTATATGATGATGATTTGCTGATTGATTGTTTGTTTAATTTGATAATTGATGGTTGCTATAAATGGATTCAGGAGTGATGATTTAGCCTTTGATGATAGGATGTATTGCTGAGACATGATTGAATGAATGCTGAATCGATAGACTGACAAATGATAGGTGAATAGATAAATTTGATTTCTTTGAGTAATCTCTCCTTTATACTTCATTGGTGAAGGAGTCACCCCCTTTCATTTCTGCCCTTTGAGAACTGATTTCTAAATATTAATAAGGCCTTGTTCAGATTTCATCATCTGAATCCTCTACATTCCAAATGTGATGATCTCCCCTTTATATTTTCAATAGTAGGCAATCACACCTCTTCATAAGCAATGGTTACATCTCCTTGTAAATGCTGCTTTGAAAACCTTCATTTTGTTAATATTATGGGCCACAAATGAAGATAAACAGCAAAACATTAGAACATAAGCAATAATGACCACTAAGACAACAATTTATCTTGGGAAAACCCAGCCATACAATAAAATCACTTTTTATTGAATAATCAGAAGTCTGAAATAGAATATGCCCAAACACAAGGCTCTGACTGAAGCAATAATCAGAACCACAAGATGACAATTATATATTACATACAAACTCCTCTTGAAGAATATATAAAATTGTCTTAACCCTTCATTATCCTGTTGTTACAAAGTGAAGACCCCTTCATTGTCTTGAGTCTTCAATATCCACAAATGGTCTCTTCATTGGCCAACACTGAAGACTCTAATCTTCAAAAGCCGTGGCTCTTTCTATGAAAGATCATTCATAAATAAAGACCCTTGCAGCCTCATCATATTAAAGGATTAGATAATGCAGCATCAAGTATCTAAAATATAATGCTGATGTAATCAAAACTACACACATGTCTCCTACAGCTACCAAACTTTAATGCTCCCTCTTAGCACAAGAGATATCATTTGCAGATTTCATCTCATCATGACAAACACAATGGCTATACCCATGTGTATCAACAACAAAATTTTATCATAGATTTCCTCAACATTACATCCACTGTGCCTACTCGCAGATAGTGAAGAAATAGAAATTTAAATCATAAAGTCTCACATGACTTCCACCATGGCTACTCCCAGAGGGTGGATCCACAATTAGCTACTCCCAGAGGGTGGAACAAGGGCTTTCACCTCAAAGTTCTCTAACAAAGAAGAATTCATTAACAAGGAATTGCACCTCGAACATCTCCCTCATGAAGAAGAACTCGTTAACAAGGGATCGCACCTCGAACTTCTCCCTCACAAAGAACTCATTAACAACGGATTGCACATCAAACTTCTCCCTTGCAAAGAAGAACTCATTGAAGCACATAAAATATTATCTAAATGTTGAGACTCCCTCTCAACAATAACAGCATACAGCTTTGATTATCACAATTAATTGATTCCAATGTTTGACCAAACAAGGAGGTTTTTGCAGTCCCGTTGTTGGTAGAGCTTGTTGATCCTCTACAAAGGACTTGATACTATCCCTCTACTGCACAAGCTCCCTCTGAACCTTATTGAGCCTTAAAGAAGTCCTCCCTCTTCAGCTCATCAAGCTTTCCTTTGAATTCTATGTAATCTCTCATCATTTTATTGCTTCACGATCCTGTTAGAAAGTAAAGTCCACCAAGATAATGGGGGGGGTGAATTAGTTATCAGATCAATACAACTTTAGTCAACCTTATTAAACCTCAAACATGTGATCGATATAAACAGCAACCATAAGAAGATACACATACACAATAACACTAGATATGTTAACTAGGGAAACCCTTAATCAGAGAGAAAACCTTGGTGGGGATGGTACCCACAAAATGATGTACTAATATATAAGGTCCTTGTAAGAGGAAGGACTCTGTTAGGAGCCAATGAAATACATTCACTACATATTAGTCCTTGTTAGGAGACTTTGAATCCCTGTGAGGAGATTCCAACCCTGTTAGGAGTTGTGCCAACCCAGAAGGACCCACTGTCTAAACAGCTTCATAGGAAAGACCACCGAACCCACTGTCCAACAGGCCTCTATATTATTCCTTTCAAAATAATAGAAATACAACTGGTCTTAGCAACTCAAACTCTTGCTCTGTCTTATTATTGTGCCTTTTCCACACCAAACACTTCTCAAATCTCAATACCAAATCTGCAAACCTGCATCACAATAATCCCTTTGATTGCTTACTTGCATTATGCTTTGCATCCACATACACTTTATCCACTTGATACAGTCACGATTTTATCTCAAGGAAAATAACTTTCCTTTATACCAAGTCCTCAAAATAATTCATTGAGTTGGCCTTAAGGCTTTCCCAATTACAATTAAGATAGAACCTTACTAAGATAATATGCTACATTACATATCTTCATAATTACATAATATTGTCGGCTCACAGTCTTTACAAAACTTTCACACATGGGACCTCGGACTTCACGCACTTGCTGACATCATCATCAGGATGTCTTCTACCTCTGTCTAACTTTGCTCATCCAAATTTTATCCCTGTTAGGAGATATAATCCAATTACCAAAAACCATTTCTCATGAACTCTGTCTATAAACTATCTTTTGTAAATCTTGATAACTACTACCAGTCTTCGACTTTCTACACGCCTTCTTAGCCACGTCATCAAGACACTTTGTAGAACGTCCTTAACTGCATTTGACCTCATCTTTAATCCTCGATCCGTACGATCTCGATCTTTGTCTGCTACTCTGCCAATCTTCTTAGTATGTTGACATCTATGACAAACATAGTCATGAATGCAACACACAGTCATGCTATCAATCTTTCCAATGCTAGAATACTCCCCCATAGGAATGTCATCAGCGTTCATGCTAACAATCTCCCCCTTTGGCATTGATGGCATCATAGATGAAAAAGTATCTAAGTTCCAAGAATACCAAAGGCAACTACTCTGTTGTTGCTACTACTCTCATCTTTTCAAATCCTCTTCATCAATGAAATCTGAATCTCTCAAGAACAACTCTTCATCAGTGTTGTTGTTCCCCTATTGATATACTTCCCTTATTGACATATCTCTCCCCCGTGCTATATGCTCATCTTTCGCATGCATTCTCTCCCTTATTCCTAGGAGATGTTTTTCATGCACTCTCTCCCCCATTGACATCAATGAAAAAGGCATTATTATGTCAATCTGCTACTCAATGTCTTCAATCAACTCAAGTGTCCAAAGACATTGTACAATACCAGCTACCAAGAGTCCTTCATGACTCAGCTCAAACATAGATACTCCCCCATCAAAGAAGCATCAACATTCAATCCAAATAAACAATAGTGCTCTATACCACTGGAATGTTGCAATCTCTACATCATCTATTCTAAAGTAGGCAAGGGCATAACCCTAAGCGTACTTCACAGATACTCAAATGTATCCTTAGGCAAAGGCTTTGTAAATATATCTACAATTTGTTCTTTTGTATTAACATATTCCAGTCTGATCTCTTTTTTTGCAACTTTCTCTCTCAAAACATGATAATAGATATTTGCTTCGTCTTAGAATGCAACACAAGATTCTTAAACATACTCACTGTACTTTTGTTATCACAATGTATGGTAACAAATTCTGAAAACTTTATCTCAATATTCTTCAGCATCTGTTTCATCCACATGATTCGATTGCAATTGTTTGTTGCTGCTACATACTTTGTTTCAATTGTACTCTGTGAGATACAGTCTTGTTTCTTGCTTAGCCAAGAGACCAACCTTCCTCCTAGGAAAAATGCTCCACCACTTGTACTCTTTATGTCATCCATACTACCTGCCCAATCTGCATCAAGTATATGCACAAAGAGTAAAGTCATTTGGTTTGTCATACCATAACCCAAAATCAAGCGTACCCTTCAAATATCTGAATATTATTTTTACTATTGCATAACGTGTTTCCTTAGGATCAGCTTGAAATCTTGCAACAAAGTCAACTGCATTAGCTATGTCTGGTATTGTATGAATCAAATATTGCAAACCTCCAATCATGGACCTGTACTTCTTCTCCTCAACAATAGGTGTCTCATCTTTGCTAGATAAATTATGACTAGTTACCATTGGTGTACCAACAAGCTTACACCTTTCTAAACTATATCTCTTTAATAAGTCTTTCAAATAATTAGTCTGAGAAATGAAAATACCTTCACTATTCTGCACAATCTACAAACCCAAAAAGTACTCCATCTCACCAATCATGCTCATTGCTTATTTCAAATTCCTTATTCATTTAATCAACAAATTTTTCACTTGCATCATCATCGCCTCCAAAGATTATGTCATCCACAAATATCACAATAATCAATAGACCATTCTCAATTTCTTTTAGATACAAGTTACTATCTATAGTACCTTTAGCAAATCCCAATTTTGCCAAATACTTGTTCAACCTCGTATACCAGGTTCTAGGTACTTGCTTTAATCCATACAATGCTTTCTTCAACTTGCATACCATATCTCCTTCTTCTGTCAAAAGAAATCCTTAAGGTTGCTCAATGTAGACTTCTTCAAGTTCTCCATTCAAAAATGTTGACTTCACATCCATCTGATACACTTTAAATTTCTTGTTTGCCGCATAAGCTAAGAATATTTGCACTACTTCAATTTTGGCAACAGATGCAAATGTCTCTTCATAGTCTATACCTTCTTGCTATAAATATCCTTTGCATACCAATCTTGTTTTGTTCCTCACAACTTCGTCTTGTTCATTCATCTTGTTTCTGAAAACCCACTTTGTTCCTATAACATTTTTGTCCTTAGGTCTAGGAACTAATTCCCATGTCTCATTCTTCACAGTCTGATCTAGTTCTTCCTTCATTGCTTGAATCTAATGATCATCTTTGCAAGCTTCATCAGCACTTTTAGGCTCTACTTGAGAAATCAAACATAACTATTCATGTACTTTGTTTCTTGTCATAACTCCATCATCTTTGTTTCCAATAATCTAATCAGCAGGGTGATTCTTTGTCAAATTCTTATTTGGTGTCACTATCTCAATTCTTACTTCTGCTCTTGGTTCTTCTCTCAGTTCTACAATTTGGATGTCATTCTACAAATCATTGTTAGTTTCATAAAACAATTCAACATTTTCTTGGTTAGCCTTAGGATTAGCTTCTTCATCAAAATTGTAATCAAGTACTCTTTCTTGAACTCCAAACTTCTCATCCACTTTCACATTTGCACTCTCAACATTAGTCTTAGTCCTCTGATTAAACATCTATAAGCTTTGTTTTTCAATGAATAACCAAGGAACATACCTTCATCACTTCTTGAATCAAACTTACCAGTGTCATCATCTCTCCTGATATAACATTTGCTTCCAAAAATTCTGAAATACTTTATTGATGGTGCATGTCCAAACAACAATTCATAAGGAGTCTTGTTTGTACCTTTTCTAATTTATACTAAATTCATTGCATACATTGTTGTATTAACTACTTCTCTCCAGAATGTCTTTGAAACATCATAGCTACTGTTGCTTCTATTACAGATCTGTTTCTTCTCTCATCTATACCATTCTACTCAGGTGTTTTAGGGGTTGAAAGCTATCTTTTAATATCATTCACTTCACAAAAGTGTTAAACTCATTCGAGGTAAACTCACCACCTCTATCAAATCTCAAACACTTAATTTTTAATCCAAATTCATTCTCAACTCTGTTCTTGAACAACTTAAACTTCTCAAATGCTTCAGACTTTAAGAAATGTTATCCACATCATCCTAGTAAAGTCATCAACGAGAATCATAAAGTACCTCTCACCGTAGAATCCTCTTGTTTTTGTAGGACCACTCAAATCTGTGTGAACAATCTTCAACTTTGTTGTTGTAATGAACTTCTTGCCATGAAAAGAACTTTTCTTCTGCTTAGCCATAACACATTCTTTGCATACAAGATTAGTAGGCTTCACAATTTTAGGCAAATCTCTCACTGCAAATGTAGCACTTGCTTTCACAATATTATCAAAATTTATATGACAAACCTTTTATGCCACAACCAGCTATTATCAACTTTAGCAACCAAACATGTCATCTTTGTACAATTCAGCTGAAAAACATTACCTCTGGATCTTGTGCCAGTGTCAATCATCTTACCATTCTTATCTTTGATAGTGCATGTCTTCTCTATGAATTGTAATTGATATCTCTTGTCACCCAATTGTCCAACACTTAAAAATTATGTTTCAGTCCATCAACAAAGAAAACATCATCTGTGTTAGTTTTACCATCAAGAGTAATAGATCTTATCCCTTAATATGACAAGCCGCATTGTTTCCAACTCTAACCTCCATTACAACTATTGAACTCAACAAATTTATTCGTATCACTAGTCATATGATGTGAACAACCACTTTTTATAATCCAATCAATTTTCTTCTCAACCTGTGACACTAAAGCTTTTTCCTCTCTAACTTCTTTTTCAAGATTTTCTTCTTTTAAAGCAACAAATCCTAACTCATCAACAATTTCATTCAGATGTCTTGCATCTGATTCATCATCATCATTTGCATACAAACATTCTCTAGGCTTTCTAGACTTGAAATTATTTTTGTACTTCTTCACTCTTTTAGGACATTTAGACGCATAATGACCAAATTTGTTACAAGTCCAACATTTTATGATTTTCTTACCATCTGGTTCTCTTCTCACAAGGAAGGCAATTCCTTCTTCAATCTTTTTGTCTTCCTCAGATCTTGATCTACTGTTACTAGCATAATCTCCACTGGTACTTGCACTCCTTGATAGGGTAGGACGAACACTCAGTGCACTAAAGCAATCTCCACTCTAGGCAAATCTCTAGCTTGTTTCAAATTTATTTCCGCTATTTCAATCTTCCAAGAAGAGTCTCTGTAGAGAACTTCTTTGTACAAGGTCACACTTGCTCAATCATCTGCACTGTCTGCTTGAATAGTGGTGCCAAAATTTTCAAGATTTTCCATATGATCTCATCTTCTTCTTTAGTTCCTTCACAAGCCTTGATTCCTACAACAATTTCTAAAATTCTGCCAATATAGCTTCTTACAAATTCATCTTCCATCATTTTAACTTCTTGAAATAAACATATCCAATTTTGTAATCTAACCATAGTTCCAAAAATTGCCATGAAATCGCCGAAATCGCGATAAGATTCATGGCTCACGATTTTTTTGGAATCGGAAATCGCTGGTGGTGATTTTTTCCTGTGAATCGCCTGAATCGCCAAAATCGGCGATTCATGGCAAAAATCGCCAAAATCGCCATCGTGAATCTCCAGAAATCGGTCGCGGCAGCAAGGATAGAAAGTTCAATTTTTTAAAAAAAACACATGTTTTATTTGCTTTCTAAGTTGACTTTCCTCTTTGTTATAACCCTAAAGAGCCTTCTATTTGCTTAGTATGAGTAGAAGAGAGGAAGAGTAAGAGAGAAGAAGAGAAAAGGGAATCCATAGGTTTCCAACCGGCAAGAAGGAAGAGCACCAAAGAGATCAGAAGTCCATCTGGGGAGGCCATAAATTGCATTGGGAGCATTAAAGAGTCAATATCAACACTCCTCAACTCATTTGCAAGAGGTAAGTGTTGGTTTTTTTTTTGCATGTTAGTGTAGTATGCATTTTTTGTTAAATTTTTTTAGTGTTCATTTGCAAATCTTGAATGTTTTTTATTTTTACTAAATTGCAAACTAGGGTTTGTTGTTTTGTAGTTTTTGTTTATTAGTTGCAAACTTTGATTTTTTATATGAATTTTTTTATTGCAGCAGCCCTTTACTTTCATTTTCCAATTTCCACAATGGGTAAAAAAGATGAATGCTGGAAATATAATGAAGAGTTTCCTGGGAGAACCAAATATCAAACAAAATGTATATTTTGCAAAGAAAAAATAAATTCGGAAGGTATCTATAGATTGAAATACCACATTGCTGGCATACCTGGCCATGATATCACAGTTTGCACTCATCAAACCGTTGAGGCAAAACGCTCTTGTTTAGTGGCATTAGAAAAAATTGAACAAGACAAGTTGACTAAGAAAATGCAACTTGAAGGGTTAAGAGGTATTGGCTCCCGTGCTCCCACATCCACAACCGCATCTACATCTGCAAGTGCATCTGCATCAGCTTCCGCATCCGTAGATTGTGTTGGAGAGGGTTCTTCTAGGCCTCCTCTTCATCCTAGTGCTAGTGCTCATGTGAGTGTTAGTGGTAGTCGGTCTCATACTGAGACAGAGTCCAACACCAACCTATTGCGGCCTAGAGTGCGAAAAAACAGAATAGATAGTTACTTTGTGCCCCGCACTACTCTTGGCTCCCAACCCACGCTTGAGGGCATGGGTTTGAACAAGGAGATTCATGATGCTGCCAGAAAAGAGATTTGCAAATTCTGGTACTTTTGCAACATTCCATTTATTGCAGCCAGGTAATTGATTCTTTTTTCTTTGTTATCTTCAAAGTTAAAGTTAAAAGTAAAAGTAAAACTTTAATAATATCTACTTGTTTTATGATTTTAGTTTTTGACATCTAAATTTCTAATCAATATCATTATCTATTTGTGACAGGACTCCTTATTGGCAGAACATGATAGATGCAGTTACCATTTGTGGTCCGGGGTTTAAAGCCCCAACTGAGGCTGAGTTGAGTGGATACCTCCTAGAGGAAATGGTTGAGGATATGAGGCATGAGCTTGAGGACAACCGAAAGGAGTGGATCGCAAAGGGTTGCACCATCATGACTGATGGTTGGACAGATAGGAGGGGAAGAACACTCCTCAATTTTCTTGTATCCTGTGGAGGTGATTGATCATTCTACTTTCCTACATACATAATTTTGAATCGTGATTGACTATTTCAAATTTTGATTTGTTGATTGCTAATAGTAATTATAATTCGTTGTTTTGTTACTTGTAGGATATACCATGTTCCTCAAATCCATTGATGCTTCTGCTCATGTAAAAAACGCCACATACTTATGTGAGGTTATTGAGGAAGTTATAACAGAGGTGGGGGAACAACATGTGGTGCAAGTGGTGACGGATAATGCAGCAAGTTATGTTGCTGCAGGTAAACTTTTAACTTTTTAAGTTTTGAAAATAAATTTATTTGAATTTTAACTTTTTCTAATTCTAACTTAGAATTTCTAAGTTTCCTAAGTTCTAACATGTTTGAAATTTGAATTTCTAATTATCTTAAAATTGTTGTAGGCAAACTTTTGATGGAGAGGCACCCCACCATATTTTGGTCCCCTTGTGCAGCACACTGCCTTGACCTCATGTTGGAGGAAATTGGCAAACTTGAGTGGGTCAAGTCATGTGTGGAAAGGGCAAAAAAAATATGCAAGTTTATTTATAATCATTCATTTGTCCTTAGCACAATGAGGAAGTACACAGGAGACAAAGAGTTAGCTTGTCCAGGGATCATGAGGTTTGCCTCGAATTTCATCACCTTGCAGTCCTTGTTGACATCAAGGGATGATTTGAGGAGCATGTTTGTTGGGCGGGAATGGATTTCATCTTCCTATGCTACGACCACTGCAGGGATAGATGTGGTGGATTGCATATTTGATGATGATGGTTTTTGGAAACCTGCTAGAGAAATCCTTAACGTAATTTTATTGCAATTTAACATTTAATATTTTACAGTTTACTATGCTAATTGTTTAATGATTTAGTTTTACCTTAAGTTATATTATTGAATTATTCTATGTTTAAGTTTTGACTCAAATTTTTGTTTTACTTTATATGTAGGCCACTGAGCCCCTTGTATCTCTCCTACGAACTGCTGATGGGGAGAAGCCCTCTATGGGCTACATATATGAGGGCATGGATAGGGCCAAGGAGGCCATTAGAACTCAGTATGCAGGAGTGCAGGAGAAGTATGCCCCTATTTGGGACATCATTGATAGGAGATGGCAGAATCAGCTCCACAGACCCATCCATGCAGCAGCTTACTTTTTGAATTCGGCATTTCGTTTCCGTCCTGACTTCAAGGCGGATGAGGAGGTTCTCACCGGATTATATACAATGATCCAGAGGTTGAGTACTGATGAGGATAGCAGTGCTGCAATTATTGAGCTTGATAAGTTCAATAATAAAGAAGGGCCACTTTTCTCTAGCAGGGTAGCCATAGATGCTCGGGAAACAATACAGCCAGGTAAAAATTAAATAATATATTCAAAATTCCAATGTTCATGAATCTAGATTCTAAACTTAAAGTTGATTATGTAATTTTAGAGTTAACTTGTAATTTGTAATTTGTAAATGAGACTAATTATTTTTATTTTCCCTTATTTCAGATAGATGGTGGCAAATGTTTGGGGCCACAACCCCAAAACTTCAAAAAATTGCCATTCGTATTCTGAGTCAGCCAAGCAGTGCTTCTGGATGTGAGCGCAGTTGGTCCATGTTCGAGCACATCCACTCGAAGAGGAGAAACAGGTTGACAGTGCAGAGGTTGAATGATCTTGTCTTCGTTCATTACAACCTCCGTCTTAGGATCAGACAGATTTTGGGCACTGACTCCTCTCCGATCATTTTGGAGGAGATTGATACAGAATCAGAGTGGCTCACAGAGATTGTAGATCCAATCTTCACTGAGGAAGACCGTGCATGGATTGACCAGGTGGATATAGAGGCTGAGGCAGCTAGAGCATGTTCTTCAGGCATTGGTAGACGTGCACATGCACGCACAGACACAGGCCCTAGCGACATTCGTGAGCCCATCTTATATGCGGGAGATATGGCTCGACAGTCCTCTAGGACCTACATTAGACACCTTGCTACTAGGCAGACTGGATACTCAGAAGCTGAGGCTGAGGCTGTAGCCGAGCTTGAGGATGATGTTGAGGATGATGATGACTATGAACCTGAGGCTTGAGCTGGAGCCTTGTTTTTATATTTTGTTTACAGATATTGATACTGAATCATTGATAGACATATGTTTCAAACTTTCATGGATCTTCATCTTAGATTCTTACATAAATTTATGATTTGATGTCTTATGGATCATCTTGCATACATTCTATGATTTAAATCATTATGATCATTTGATTTCTATTTACTTCAGCTAGCCTACAATTTACATTTTAGATAACATAGTTACGTATGTGATGGATTTTATGTTCCATGTTTATGTATGTTAAGTTTTAACTTCTATTTAATGATGTTATAGTGTGCTTAAGTTATATTCAATAACGGGTGCATGAAATAAGTTTTAAATTGTTAAAATCTTTAAATTTAAAGGGTTTTTTCAAATTTGCCGATTCATCGCCGATTCATTGCCGATTCACGATTCGATTCGGCCTTGCCGATTCCGATCCGATCTCGATTCACGTTTCTTTGAATCTAACCCTTTTAGCATGTTTATCACCTTCAAAAGTAAATTCCAAAGCTTTCCAAATATCACTAGATAACTCTAAAGATTTGACCTAATTGTACTCATTTTCAGGAAGAGATGACAAAAGTGTTTCTCTAGCAAGCATGTTACACATGAACAAATCTCTTTCAGCTTCAGTGCACTCTTCAAGTTTGCTTTCTTCAAACTATGGTTTTCCCATTCTTTGTTATCAGCCAATATCCTAGACCCATGCATAGCAAATGTGTCTTCATCTTCTCTTTCCATTTGTCATAGTTAACTCCATCAAACTTAGGACTTTCTTTTCTGAAATGACCCGCCATTGATCTCCTTAAGTTGTTAAGTTTTTCATTCAAGGACCTAATGCTCTGATACCAATTGTTAGAAAATAAAGTCCACTAAGATAATTGAGAGGGGGGGTGCAACTTTTATCGACCTTATTAAACCTCAAACATGTGATCAATATAAACAGCAACCATAAGAAGATACACAATAACACCAAATATGTTAACTAAGGAAATCCTTGATCAGAGGGAAAACCCTGGTGGGGATGGTACCCACAAAATGATGTACATTATAAGAGGGGATAGACTCTATTAGGAGCTAATGAAACACATTCAATACATATCAATTCCTGTTAGGAGACTTTGAATCCCTATGAAGAGATTCTAACCTTGTTAAGAGTTGTAGAAGGCAAAAGGACCCACTATCTAAACAACTTCAGGGGCAAGACCACCGAACTCATTGTCCAACTAACCTTTGTATTATTCCTTTTTCAAAATAACAGAAATACAACTGATCTCAGCAACTCAAACTCTTGCTCTGTCCTCTTACCGTGCCTTTTCCACACCAAACACTTCCCAGATCTCAATACAAGATCTACAAACTTCCATCACAATAAACCCTTTGATCGCTTACTCGCATTATACTTCGCATCCACACACACTTTATCCACTTGATACATTCACGATTTCATCTCAACAAAACTTTCCTTTATACCAAGTCCTCAAAATAATTCATTGAATCGGCCTTAAGGCTTTCCCAATTACAATTACAATTACAACAGGACCTTACTAAGATAACACACTACATGACATCTTTTCATAATTATATAATACTGTCGGCTCATAGTCTTTATAAAACTTTCACACATGGGACCTCAGAGTTCGCGCACTTGCTGATGTCATCATCAAGATGTCTTCTACCTCTATCTAACTTTGCTCATCCAAATTTAGAAACCACTTCTCACGAACTCTGTCTATAAATTGTCTTCTATAAATCTTGAATAACTGCTACTAGTCTTCAACTTTCCACACACGCTCTTAGCTTCTGTCTAACTTTGCTCATCTAGATTCTATCCCTGTTAGGAGATATAATCCAATTACTAGAACCCACTTCTCAGGAACTTTGTCTATAAACTGTCTTCTATAAATCTCGAATAACTGCTACCAATCTTCAACTTTCTACACGCATTCTTAGCCACATCATCAAGACACTCTGTAGAACATGTCCTTAACTAAGCTTGACCTCATCTTCAATCCTCGATCCATATGATCTCAATCTCTGCCTGCTACTCTACCAATCTTCTAGGTATGTTGACAGCAATGAAAAACATAGTCATGAATGCAACACACAATCATGCTATCAATCTCTCCAATGCTCCAGCGATGCTAGAATACTCCCCCATAGGAATATCATCAGCATTCATGCTAACATATCCATCCTAGTATCATGTTACAGAGATTAGTAATAGACTCGACCTATTTGATTTTAAAGGATTGGATAATGCAGCAGCAAGTATCTCAAATATAATGTTGATGCAATCACAAGTACACACATATCTCCTGCAGCTACCAAGCATTAACACATTTATTGTTGTTTAATAATCACTGCCCAAATTTCTAATTAAACCTCAGTCAGCCCTTTAAAATAAATCGCGTCCTTGCAGATAATTACATTGAACGAGGTTGGCCCTTATTAATCATAATCTCTTTAGCTTTGGTTGTCCCTTATTGATCATACGCCCTTAAGCTTTGGTTGGTCCTTTCTGATTTTGTTATCACCCATGTATTATTGCCTATAAAGACTACAATCAGTATTTACTAATGGTTGCCAACCCTAGTTTGGTGGGGTGTGTGACATGAAAACTTAAAACACAAAGACACGAATGCTTTGGTAAATTAAATCAAGAGATTGGTACAAAGCCACAATGTTTCCCCTCATGGATGTAGAGTTCAAAAATGGACATGATTTTCTTAAGCAATTGACTCATCTGGAAAATAGGAGGATAAAAACTTTCAATTCGAGATTCAAGAAGTTGCCATTGAGGAACACTCAAAATGTAATAAGTAGTTATTGATGCAAGATATGTGTGCATAGCAACAAAACAAATTGGTTGATTCCACCTTCAAGCATATCAATTGGACTAGTGCATACCTCAAAAAAAATTAAAGGGCCAAGAAGGTTGTTGCAGATGCAAGAGATGTGCAATTGCTTATTTGCATCAGCACACCCCTTTGGCATTGTTTTGATCCTTTTTGAATGAGGAATTTCTCAAGCCACTAAAAACCCAATTGCTTCATGCTTCATTCTATTGTAGAGAACCCTTGAGTTGCAAAAGCCCTTATTTTATTATGATTATGACACAAGAGTGGACTACATGGGATAAGTCCAAGATAGATTATGAGGTGAAAGAGATTGTGATCAATTATGTGTTCTCATCAAATGAAAAATATGTCACATCTCTTGTATCCCCAATTTTCACAATCATCAATTGTGGAGGTTCTAGCAAGACTTTGGGGCGATTCCTAAGTGAATTAAAAGAATGTTCAGCTACATTGAGGCTTTCATTCATGACAAGAATCCATCCTAGAGCTCTACCATGAACATGTACAATCTTTTATTCATGGAAAATTTTACATATGGCAACATTTATGGTTAATCCAAAATGATACTTGAAAAATTCAAGTAGAGTTATCCCCATCAAGGACAATGAGTAGAACTCCAATTTGTTGTGCCCAAGCCCTATTAGCATTCTATCATGGGTTTAATAAGAGAAAATGGTCAAAATATAGCCTCGTCGCATTGTTAAGAGGAATAGGCTTAAAATGCTAAGACAGTAGAGTAACTTCTTGTTATGTACAATGCTTTGCATCTCATTGATCACAAGACACCTCAATACAAAATACCCATCGCATAGATGAGTGGACACAAATTGATGAGAACTAGGACGTGTAGTCAATTGGAGTCATATTTATTGGGAGTCTACTAGATCTGGTAACTCTTGCCATGATTAGTAATATTCAACATATTCATTGGACAAGAGATAAGATAACTTTATTAATGTCCAAGAAGTGACCACAAAACAGGTCAAAGGGACTGCCGAGAATACAACAAGAGACCATCCCACAGTGAAGGCACCAAAAAGTGCACAAACAAACAAGAAATAAAGCAGAAAAGCAAACAGAACAAGGGAAACGAGAACCACAAGAACAGGGTGAAGCCCCACCGAGGGGGCATCCCACACCTAGGAACCCGAAGCCCAATGGAATACACTCCATCATGTCCTCCACTAGACCCCATATGTTTCTCAAGGTCTCTTATCCTATTTTCTAATTTGTCATAGGTTAATGGATTGGGTTAGGGAAATATTTTAAGAATAAAAAATAAAGTTAGGGAAATAATTTAAGAAATTAATTTTTGTTGGTCTCAATATTGTTTATGCATGCACTGTAAAAGACAACTTCTAGGCTGCCTTAATGGAGCAGAATAAATCCTTATGTACCTTTTAGTGAAATTTTCTATTTTTTGGTAGAGTTACAAAAGTAAATTGGTTTCCACAGGCCCACTAGATACTCTGTATGCCTAAAGGAATCAAGCAACCATCTTATATTCAACTGCAGCACAATGCTGGGATTAGCCATCACCATACAATATATAATTTATTTTTTCATGAATTATTTTACTTTCAAAATAACTTCGAAAGTAGTTTTTCAAAAGTTTGTTAAACGGGAAATCTTATGTTTTATTTTATTGCGAATAATAAAACAATTGCAAAAAATAGCCTATAACAAACACATTGTTTGGAAGTTCTTGCGACAATGAGGTGCCCCATTATTTCAGACAGTAATTCCCACATAAAATTAAACTTTGAAAATTGAAAGTGGGAATTCAGATAATTACCCGTTCCCATAAATGGAATGAAATCTTCTTGCGTGACCTCTACTCCCATTTCTAAAAATGTATCAACGGCAGCCAGACGAGAGGCCTCCTCGCTGTTGCACAGAACGCCGTCCATGTCAAACAAAACTGCACTGACTTTATGGGCATCTGACGATTGTTCCGACGCCTTCACAGCCTCGCCACTTACATAAATCTGGTCTTTGGCGGAACATGGGAAGAGTTTAAAGGATTTAAGTCTAATATTTTTCCCTGTTTGAGGTAGATTTGAAGCCCGTAAACGAGCAGGAGTTAAATTGCTTTTGTTTAGGTGAACTAAATTGTTCTTGTTCAGAATTGTGTTGCTGAAGATTGTACAGCGCGCTGCCATTGTCATTGCCCTGTTCTTTGCGCGGGTATTTTTTGGTTCGGCAACGAACTGAGGTACAGAAAATTGGCCGCTGTTATGCCATGTCAAGATATGGCTATCCAATGATATTTGGCCTTCATCAAGCCACGTGGCATTCTCTTTGATGACTAATGTTTATACCCAGGTAAATTCAAATATGACATTAACACTAACCAATCAAATACAAGAATTTAAAAGATTATATGAGATTTCAAATGTTTATATATTTTTTTAATTTTTTATTATTTTATAAATCACATTTTTCATTCATTCTATTGGTTCATACTATTTTTGGTGGGGGAGAAAATTAATTTTCCTCAACAAAAAATACAAATATTTTCTAACAATTTCATCTTACATTAATTATATTTAATCATATTTAATTATATTTAATCATTTTTTCTAATTTTTTTAAAACTTTACTTTTTTTAATAAAAGTAGTTAAATTATTACTATTATTTTACTTTTATAAAAATAAATTAAATAATATTGTTTTTTAATTATATTTTATAATAGTGTTTGTAATATGTATAATTGATAAATTTTACAATTTTTAAATTATATTATTTATTATTATTATTATTATTTATTTAAACAATTTATCATTTAGTTTAAATACATTTAAAACTTACATATATTTTTTAATATTAAATTAATAATTATATTTTATATCAAAAAACATATTAAAGAAATAACCACAAAATAGAAATAATTCAATTCTAAAAGATATATATTTTTATAAACTATGTACTAAAATTAAATAGTTATATTTTATTTCTTAGTTACTACATCATATTTATTCATCAACATCAAATTTATATGTATTACATCTATTTATTATTTACAAATGTACATATTAAATTATATAGATATTATTTCATAATTAAAAAGTACTTAATTTTATAGAAAATTTGGAAATACAAAACATTAAATAGTAAACCTTCTTTAATTGTGCAAAATTAAACAATTAATTTTACTTATAAAATATTTTTATATTTCAATACATTTCATTTTTTCTTATAGAAATGTGAGTTTTAATATAAAAATTAAATTCTTAGTTTCATTAATTAAAATATAATATATTTTAATTTTTTATTATAACCACAATTTTATTTTGACTATTTGTTTTATTAAGAAAAATAATTATATTTAATTCTCTCTCTCACACACACAACTTATGTTGGTATCACTCTTATCTTACTATTTTATCTCTCTTCCTCTTCCTCCTTTATATTATCTATCTTGTGATATGAATATCAGGATTTAACTGTGTGATTTTGAGTCAAACTCAATGACGCATGTTTCATGAGTAGTGATTCAACATGAATCCATCTCTCATGAGAATAAATGGAACACTTAGCACTCATTGGATCTAGGTGATGCTCACAGGGGTGAAGCACCGGGACTTCCCGGGAGGTCACCCATCCCAGTACTACTCCAGCCTGAGCGCGCTTAACTACGGAGTTTCCTCCATAGTTAAACCCAAAGCTTGCAACCCCACAATTAAATCCCACAGTTAAATCCTGATATTCATATCACAATTTGACTAGCTGTGGAAATTATCTCCTACTTATCAATTATCTATCTTTTTTGCCTTTTGCATATATGTTTATGTTGTTATTGTTGTATACTATTATTTATCTCTATCTATATCTCTATCCTATTTTTTGTTCAGTGCCAATGATTAAAAATAGTGTGTGCTATATGTTATCTTTTGTGTATAAATTATATATTTTTCTTATTTCAATAAGTGATTTCTTTGTACATGGTTCTATTGGAAACAAATATTGCACTTTGTTATGTACATTCGCAAACAAAACATCATAATGTGTGTGTGTGTGTGTGTGTGTGTGTGTGTGTGTGTGTCATTTTTATATACATAGTTCTAGTAGAAGCAAATAATATTACACTTGATGATCATATAGGAGTTGATTATACAAACATAAGAGTCAAAAATTATCTACAAACACAACACATATCGCATAAAAGGGATTAAGCAAAGATAATATGCTCAATTAATAGCATGAGAATTTGCATTGATTGCACCATACAGTTGAAATACAATTGGGATAGAATGGCTTGATTATAATGTATGTGTGTATTGCTTTCATAAAATGCAATAACCCTAAAATTATCCTAAACCTAACTCGAGCTAAAAAATCAAACTAGAGTGAGATATGCAAACTATAGTCAAACTTGATTGAAACCTAAAACCTACCATGGAGGGACTTGCTCTCTTTTTTTAACTCTCCTTGATAAGATTTAGGTTTTTAATGGTTGGATAGTCATGGCATTAAGTTGAGCATGCATGTGCTCATGTATGCATGAGGATGTTCTTGAGTGTGTGCACAATTAGATAATGCAACATATGTATGTATGAACAACATACATGCATGCTCTAACATATCTAAACTTTGAACTTTTGAATGTGGATTTCTTAAATTGGATCCTTGTTCCCTTCTTTTACTATTTTTTATCAACCAAATTAAGCATAATTATATGAAATTATATGTCAAGATGTTGGATGCAAGGTTAAACCTAACTAATTTGGAACATCAAGATATATAGGAATAAAAAATATGACTCTAGCAACATCAACATTATAGGGGCATATGAATGAGACAATTTAACTCAAATTTTACTCTTTGTTGTTAAATAAAACCACCTAGGAGCTTGAATATATGGAAATGAATCATTATTTATCAAGTCTCACTATCATTTTCTGAAACATATATATTCAAATTCAAGATGAGTCATTCTGAATTGATATATTTCAAATAGGCACTTTTCATTGGTGAAGTTCAAATATGCACACTAGGTTTAATTTATAGGCATGAAGCTTACTTTCATAAGTGTAGACTGTACTCCTATATAGATGCAAAGATCATATCCATAAACATAGCCTCAAACTCGATATTTCATAGAGAATTTTATTGTTCCACTATAATCATCTAGTAGATCTAAACATCTCTATGTAGAAACATTTATGGCAATCATTTTTCCATTAAATTGAAAACTTTGTATATTTATTATCTAATTCATTAAAATTTCAATGTCAAATCACAATATTTTTATGTAAATGTTATGCATGAGATGATACACTCCATAGAGAAGTACAAATCTCCACATATGGTCTTTATGTTTGATATCTCTAAAGCTTATGATAAAGTGAGTCGATGTTTTATGTATAAAGTTTTCTTAAAACTTGGTTTTAGTGATAGGATTAATGGTATAATTAGGGAACGTATAGGAATTGTTCACTTCTCAATTTTGGTTAATGGAGTCCTTTGGAGGCATATAATTTAGGGAATAAAGCCTACCTCTAGGCTCCTCCTAATCAGTAGCAATTTGTTGATGTGTTTTCCTTCTTTAGAAAATCCTCCATGGTTGAGGCTAAATAATTAAAAATATATATTTAAAGGACTATACCAGAGCTTCTAGACAATCCATTAATTACAATAAAACTAGCATTTTTTTTTTAAAAATAAAGTTGATCTACAGTTCAAAATCCTCAATATTCTTGGTTTCCAATTTGCTATCCTCCCAAGTATTTACTTGGGCCTCCCTCTCACAGTCAAAGAATTTTCCCTGACCTTTTGGAATATAATCCTTGAGAGGAAAAAAGAAAGCTTTTTGGGTGGAAGGGGCTTTTAAGTGGTGCAAGGAAACTTCAACTTCTTTCTAGTTCACTCCAAGCCATCCCAATGTACTTCCTCTCCCTTCAAACTTCTAGCATTGTGGCTAATAAACTAGAGAAAAATTCAAAGGATCTTCCTTTGGACTTCTGCTAAGGAAAAAAAAATAGTGTTGGTTAATCGAATTACAACTTGTTTACATAAATCAGAGGGTGGATTTAGAATTTGTAAGGTAACCAAATTGAATAAATTCCTAATTACCAAATTGGGGTGGGACCTTATTGTTGGTCTTGCTAACTAGTACAAAATTATGGAAGCGAACACCCAACAAGGAACAATCTTGAGCCCTGAATGTTAGTGGGCTACCTACAAGTTCCAAAATCTACAATATCATCCTCAAGTGTAGGACCCTATTATGAGATGGACTAAAATGGAAGATTGGTAATAGCAAAAGAATCAAACTTTGGGTGGATAACTACATCATGGATAAACCCCTCATCTATGGTCATTTTTTCCTATTAAAGATAAGACTCAAAGATTGACTTGGTGAATAAATTGCAGATTATATTGATCCCAAAGGAAAGTAGAAGGGCCTCACTCAATGTTTTAGATATAAAACTAATTTAGCAGGTAATGTTGTTGAATTATAGTCCATTTTATGCGAATTTAGAATCCTCATATTCACAAGAGAAGATAACTTTGTTTGGTCAAAGACTTAGTTGGGGATATTCAAGTCAACATATGACATGATGATAAAATTCCAAGGTGATCCTAACTATTGGGAAAAGTTTTAGACCACATAGATGTGTTGATATCAGATTGGTTTTGACAAGTGAGTGCCAACACACTTAAGTTATTTACTTAGTTCATGCTGAACTAGTAGTACATGCTAAGCACAACATGTAAATATTAGACCATGCCAAGTGATTCAGGAGCCGAGTAAACAGTGGATGCTAAGCAACACAAGTGTCGTCACAACAAAGAGATTAGTGCATATCGAGTATTAGAGACTTTAGATGTCGAGTGACACAGTTTTGACATATTTGTTTATAATGGCACAAACAACTATGTAAACCATTTTTAGCCGACTTAAGGGTAAATTATGATATTTTGGAGATAAGGAAAAATCTCTAGTTGGATTCCCTATGCAATTACATGTAGCCAATCAGAAAATTGGAAGGATTAAGTGGCAAAATGGATGAATCTTAGCCATAGATTCATACCTAACCCTAAGCCACCAAAGTCTTCTTAAGGAGGGTGAAACCCTAAACTCTTAATGTAATGAATGAAGGAATGATCGAGTGTGTAAGGAATTAAAGGAGTGAAGAGGATAGTTTGCGTGAGCAAACAGAGTATTCATGGTGACTTAAAAGTTATGAAGAGAGAGTGAATTGTAGAATCAATTAGAGCACAACAGAGGATAGAGAAGAGTATACAACATTGATGCATGAGCATCTTGGGTGTAAGAGCAATCTTGCATCACCCAAAAATATTTGTATCATAATCTTTTCTATTTTAATAAGGACTAGTAGACAGGGTGGTTACTATTTATGGGAACGTGTTATTTTTAGTAAGTTTTGCATATGAGCTTGGAATGTTCTCATTTGCTACAGGAAGGTTCATTTTAGAGTTGTAAGCTTACCATAAAAATTTCATTGCTCAAGCATAAGTATCGGAGAAGTTATTGAAGATTTTTAGTGGAAAAATTGGCTAAAAAATCTTCAGGCTCACCATTGGAGGCCTTAGAGTGCCCGGATGAGGTCTGAAACTTAACAGAAGGGCGCTAGTACAATTTCAGATCTATAGATCAAGAGCTGGCACTTCCAAAAAGTAGTTATAATAGCCAATCGGAGCAACGGTTCGTGAGTTATGGCCTTTAGAGGTTGGGCTTCCAAAATTTCTAAAATAATTTGTCAAAGATGTATTTGGTCGACTCTATGTGTATTGTTAGGGTCTATCGGCCCTAGGTATTAAGTTTGAGCATCTAGAACCTTCCTAGGTGACATAAAACTACCTATTTAAGAAAGGCTCAAACATTGTCTAGGGGAGCTCTGGGTGATAGTTGGTGGCTTGTCTTGCAAGTTGTTGTAATGAAGGCACCCATGTGGGTTAGCATATTGTACTTATGAATTCTGTAATTCTACATTTGCGATGCAAATAAGAAGTCCACATTTTGCTCTCACATTTTTTGTTATTTCTATGTTTCTGTTATAAGTTTATGGTGTTAAGAGGGAGCTCCCTACATCAAGCATTGAGACATTTGATCAAGAAGGATCAAGAAGACACTGTATAAAGGTGATTTATTATCAGGCAAGCAAGTGCCAACCGCAGGATCTATGTTGAGACATTCTAACAGGTGATTTTAGTCAAATCTCTTAATAGAGTAGTCTCAACAGGCTGTATGAAATCTTTTAACCAGGTGCTTACTTAGTTGTAAGTTGAAGTCCTCTAACAAGGCACACTTCTAACAAGGTGTTGAAATCCTCTAACAAGGCGAGACCTAACAGTCTTTGTAAGCCTTTAACAGGGTAGACCTTTCACAGTGTAGATCATGTTTCATGGTCAAAACATTGTAACCTTCATTAGATACACTTTATTGCTGATTTGTGGGTGTCATCCCCACCCCAGTTTTACCTTCTCACTTGGAGGGTTTCTGGGTAATCATATCTGGTGTTATCTGTGTGAATGCTTACATATTTATATAATTTAGATGTATATGCTTTACATGTTATTTCAATTTACTCATTGAATGCATGAGATGGATGTGTGGTGAAAGTTTTATGGATCCAAGTTTAAAGTACTGATTCACACCCCCCCCCCCCCCAAAAACCAAAAGTTTACCTTTCCTATTGTAATTCCAACAATTGGTATCAGAGCTTGGCTTTCTAAAAGAGAAGCTTTGCAGCTCTGAGGAAATATTTTGAAATGAAAGTCTACAAGTTTGGAAAGACTATTGAGAACTAGGAGATTGAAATGCATCTCATACTACATCAACTAAATGAAGCAAGAGAGGAACTAAAGAAATCCTTGAAGAGAAGGAAAGAAATTTCCATTACAAAGAATGACACACAATACAAAGAGATCGACACTATTAAGCTATTTGCAGATGGAGACTCCAATAAATTCGATGCAACAGTTGCAGATCTAATGGAAAAGAATAGAGTTCAAGCTGAGGAAATTAGAAATCTCAAATTAGAGAAAGAATTACAAGCCATGCTACTATGTGAGGTAATTGAACAAAAGAAGAAATCCATAGAAGACAAAGCCATGATTGAAGAAGACAAAAGAATTCTAGCCAACAGATTGGAAGAGAAGTCAACAAAGCTAACCAAGATTTCCAACATGCAATTAGATACTCTAAGTCAAATGATGAATGCCAACTATGAACTGAATATCAAAGACATTGAGATAACTACAATGAAGTTGCAAAATGAACAATTGTAGAATGACCTGAAGAGAGAAAAGGAATTTGCTGAAAGTTTCAACAAGCCAAATGAAGCCATCAAATACTTTGAGCAATTATTGAGATTTCCTAGATCCAATAATGATGCATCTAGACTGGGATATGCAAGTATTGAAGAAGGAGAATCATCCAAAAATGCAAAAGAAAGGATCAACAAAGGTAAGAACTCTAAACTTACTTGTCATAATTGTGGTAAGAAAGGACATACTGCTAATGTGTGCAAGAGCAAGACTGCAAATCAGAATGTCAAGCCTAAGAACATGGTTTACTACCATAAGTGCAACAAACAAGGTCATCAGGCACATGAATTCAGAGCTAGGACCATGCATACACAAAGATTTGAAGGATATTGCTACAACTATCAGAAGTATGAACATAGAGCTTTTGAATGCAGATCCAAACCCATGTGGTCATCAAACAAGAAAACAAAGGTAAGGAACAATGGCAACTCTTATAACTAGGATTATAATACAAGATATAACTGTCATTATTGTCAAGAATATGGACATGTTTCTAAGAATTTTATTAGGACACACTTCAGAGGCAATTACTAAAGGTGGTTGAGTCAAACCACATGTTTTAGTTGTTTGAAGACTCGTCACACCAGTAGGTATTGTGCAACAAAGTCAAAGGCACCAAGTTGTGAATTTGATAAAGACAAAGGCAAGGTAGATGTTGAACACATCAAAGATGAGATGAATAAGACATGGAAAAAGAAAGTTGATTGCAACACATCAAATGCAGAAGGGATCACTTCACCTAGTGGGTCAGGTGATCACACCTCATCAAACTAGGAAATCAAGAGGTATGTGGGACTAATATTTAAAAGCTATATCATACATTAGTTCCAAAGGGGATAGTACTAAAAAGATTACACTAGCATGAATAAAAATGCAAAATATAGATGGAAATTTGAGATAAATATTTAAGTTTTTCATGTTGTTACCGAGCATGAAATATTTCATATGTATGTTGAGTGGAATGCTAGAAGATGTCAAGCTAGCAATCTGGCTAGTTGATGTTGAACTCGTAGTGTTTATTGAGTGATGGAGATGTCAATGGATGTTGAGTAAGCCTAAAATTGGTTGATGTCGAGCTTACAGCTGTATAAGCACTCAACATTAAATGCAAGGGTTTTAAAGGGTATTTGAACAATTTTAGCTCATTTTTCATCATTCCAAATTTGAGAAAAAGCAAGTAGAGCAGAAGGTGATCTGGAAAATCATCCAAGCATTTCCAAAAGATTCTAGCAACGATCTCACACTAGTTTGTCAAATCTACTAAGGTATTTATCAAGAGCCGAGCTATGCAATTTTAATTTTCATAAACCCTAGTTTTGCACCATGGCATTGAGTTCAAAGAATGTTGAAGGGAAGGAAGTTTTAAATGTTCAGTTAGTGAGTAATGAAGTTAGACAACTCGTTTTCAAAGCCATTCTTGGCATTTCTTATAAAAAATACCCTTTTGGTGCATTACCAATGATTCTGTCAAATGTAATAATGGTGCAAGATGTAAGAAAATGTTACAACTACAAGATAGGAAGAATTAGTGACATGGAGATTAGGGAGGCATGTAAAAAGTTGTGTGATAATGGTGTTTTGAAAGAAGAATTCAAAATTGTTAAAAAAAAGGGATTAACACAAGCCCTAGATTTTCCAAATGTGTTTAAAATAAAGTGGATATGAATAGTGCTTAGCCAAATCCATGATGGTTTCTTATGGCTGGAAAGTGGACCTATCAAAATTAATAAGAGGATAATTCATAGGGTTATTAGCTACCCAACCCTAGATTGGCCTAAGACACTAAGAAGTGATTGAAAAGAATACTGGAGTTGTTTGGAACAAAAGAGGTATGACAATAGACATAATCAATGATCCATTGTTAAACTTTGTTGTAAGGGTTATATCACACAAGTTCTATCAATCCAATAGATTGAATAGTGACCCTATATAGTTGTGGATGTTGGATACGACATTGTCAAGAAAGATCATACATATGATCTAGCAGAACTACAATTGCAACAACTGATGGAGAACCATGGAGTAATTAGGAAAACTAAGAGTGCACAATGAAAATTTGGCTCTATATTGATTTGTATATTCTTTTATATACAAAACACATTCCCCTCATTTGGTACTGTGGGATGGAAGACCAATAGATCAATTGTAGTACAAATTGGTGAGTACATTGAGCAACTAGGAGAAAATTTTAAATCCTTAATGACTAGTTACTTTGAAGATTTCAAAAAGTCAATGAAGGAGAGACGAAGAATACTAGTATCTTTAGTTAAAAGACATTATAATGATGTATGTTTTCTTGTGGATGTTGATTATACATTAGTACAAGCTACCACACCAAGGGTAAGATGGTTGAGACCCTTAGGCTATGAGATACATGTGGATGAAGCCTCAACAACTATAACAGCTCTACTTGCAGAAGAAGTAGACAAAACTGCAAAAGTTTTTGGCAACTATGAGATGGTAAAGTCCAAGATTACCATGGAATTAAAGACTGCCTCTACCATAAAGAAAAATGAAAAGCTAGTAAAGAAGTTGAAAGCCAAATTTGGAAAGGGTGTTAAGGAGGAAGAGCAAGAAGAAGAAAAGGATTAAGAGGAAAAAGGAACTTAAGCACAAGAACTCTAGCACTAACACAGGGCATGGGAGAAGAAAAAGAAGAGGAGAAGACTGAAGGTGCTGAGGGAGAAGAATTTGAGGAAACACCTACTCCTACTGAGTAAAAGAAGAGGAAAGCCAAGGCACAGCCTATGGCAAGAACTAAGAAAATGGTCAAACCAAGTCAGCCAAATCCTACTGCACCTACAACAAGAGCCAACACACGTGCTACAACACAAAAGGAAAGGAAAAGACAAAGAAAATAGAACAAAGAGGTCAAGAGAAAAAGGGACCAAGAAGGAAGTATGTTGCACAACTAGATTCTGAAGAGGAGAAAATAGAGTCAAATGACAACAACCAATTTAAGGTGGTGAGTCACAACCCTCTTTCAGCTCTTGAAAATTTATGTGAAAATGTTAAGAATAATGCAGATCAATTAGGATTTAGTCATGTTGATTTTGATAAATTGTGTAAAGAGAAGAAAAAACAAGTGGAAGAGGCCCTATATGCCATGATGTCAAAATTCAAGACAACACCTCTAGAATTTTCCAACGCTGTACCTAAGAGTCTATATGACATAGTTGAGCAAAAGTGGCATTATTTTCTAAATATAGAAAGACAAATTAGGGAGACCACACTAGCCTAAGTGATACTTGAATTAACAAAGGCACAAATTGCTAAGGCTATAAAGAAGTATGCAGTTAGGTTTACACCCAAATACAAAGCCTTTAGCATTTTACAAAATAATATTAAAGATGTTGTCAAGAAGTCAACACAAATATGGAAACTCATTTATGGGTTGAAAATAGTGAAGAAAGGAGAACATGAACCTTCTAAGGTCAAACATGATGATGAGGAAGATATTGACAAAGATAATAATGTTGGAGGAGAAACAAAAATGAAAGAAGATGACAAGGCAACAACTGAGCTTGAGCAATAAGAAGAACATAGAGTGCATGATGCACAATTGCCAAGTGTCAATCCTCCACATGACACAACTAAAACTACTGTAATAGTAACTATCAAGGATGACTCTGATATATCAACTTAGAACATCAATCCTCTTATTGAAGAATATTTAAAGAAGATATTAGATCAATCTACATTATAGGCCAAGCTTTGTAGCAATCCAGTTTTGTTAAGTGTAGATGAACTACAAAAGTCTATGACTGATGTTGCAAGGGAAAAGGTGAATCCACAAGAACTACCTTCTATCATCTATATAGTCATTAATGTAAAAATTTTGGTCCAAATGCCAGAAGCTACATCTACCAAGGTTGATACAATTGCTAAGATTGACATTGTTGAGAAGCAAACAGTAGCAAAACAAGCTACCATTGTAGGACAACATGAAACAAGTTAGATAGACTTATCCACACCTACAACATAAGGGAAAAGTGCAAGCCAATAAGGCAAGCTTGAAGAGAGTGAGCAGACACCTAAGGTGAAGGAACAAGTTGCCATTCAAGCTCTGGTAGCTTTACCAACATCTGGCACTCCTTCCACACAAACTCTTCAAAAGCCGAGCACAGAAGCTATTCCATTGCAAATCTTAGTGCCAAGCCCAAGCTCATCAAAGGTTAAAAAGGTAATTCATTATGGAGATATAAACCTTGATGAAAAAATTATTATACTTAAATATGATTATGATACTATGACATTAGAACAAATAGGCATACTATAGCAGGTCTTAGAAAGGAAAAAGCATAAAGAAATGCTTAGGAGAAAACATAGGTAGAAGCAGGCACTTTGAGACATTAAGGACATCTTTCTAGATGAATTTAGTTTGACAACTCTTGAAGAGACCAAGCCACTAATGGAACAACTGATAGATATAGTGGAAAAGGTCAGTAATGAAGACCTTGATACTAATGCCAAATTATTAGAATGGTGAGAAAAGAAGTTTCAAAACAAGGTGAATGAAAAAACATCTAGTGAGATAGCACTAACACAAGTTGCATTGGCAACTGAGATTGAGGATGTGAAGAAGGTACTTGAGAACATATTCTCATTATAAAAAAATTGTGTAATCCAACACTCTTCACCCAAGAGACCAAAAATCACATTCTAAGTTTGGAGAGTTAGATTTCTGCATTAGGTGCAAGATTACCAATGAATCTAGCTCAAAGTGAGAAGCATTTTAGTACATTGTTTCAAACACAGAGTTAGTTAGCTATATTGACATTAAATGAGGCTAATATAAGAGCCAAAATAACTAGCATACAAGCAACCCTCACCCCACATATGGAAATATTTCACAAGGAGCTAGGCTATGTTGAAACTATATTGAAGAAAGACCCCAATCTTTCTATTTTAGATGGTCTAGTCCACTTTTCTGCCGAGCTTTTCATCCAACTCAAGTCACTAGATGTTGTATGTGATAAATGGGATGCAGCCCTCAAGATAATATTGGATGTCCATAAATCCTTTTTGGACAAACACACAATAAGTGTATAGCCCATTTGACATAACTGTCAAAAATGGGGAGAATAAGAACAAAGGGGGAGATATATATTTTGGGGAGATATCAGCTAAGGAAGAGCAAGTATACAAGAAGTATCAGATGAAAGAGTATCAGTAACACAATGCATTGAAGTCAAAGTGTATCAGTAGAGACACATTTACTTAGAAGGAGCACAAAATTTTGATTACAGAATAGAAATATCAACTCAGGGGGAGTTATCAAATTTTGAGGTATCTAAGTTATTGCAATTTTTTTTAAATTTTGAAGTTTTGTATATAAGTTGAGTCATGGATATGTTATGCTCTAGAGATCAAGGATATTAATGTATATTCAAGTGATTTTAACAGTCATGTCAAAGGGGGAGATTGTTGATCTCAAATTGGTTTTGACAAGTGAATGTCAACACACTTAAGTTATTTACTTAGTTCATGTTGAACTAGTAGTACATGCAAAGCACAACATGTAAATATTAGACCATGTCAAGTCACAGTGAGTGTCGAGCCGCTCATGTGCCGAGTCACTCAAGTGTTTAGCAGATAGACCATGTCGAGTGATTCAAGAGCCAAGTAAATAGTGGATGCCAAGCAATGCAGGTGCCGAGTCACAACAAAGATATTAGTGCATGCCGAGCATCAAAGACTTTAGATGTTGAGTGACACAGTTTTGACATATTTGTTTGTAATGGAACAAATAACTATGTAAACCATTTTTGAACCAACTTAAAGGTAAATTACAAAATTTTGGAGATAAAGACGAATCTCTAGTTGGATTCCCTATGCAATTACATGCTGCCAATCAGAAAATGGGAAGGATTAAGTGGCAAAATGGATAAATCTTAGCCATAGATTCATACCTAACCCTAAGCCACCAAAGTCTTCTTGAGGAGGATGAAACCCTAAACTCTTAATGTAATGAATGAAGGAATGATCAAGTGTGTAAGGAATTGAAGGAGCGAAGAGGATAGCTTGTATGAGCAAACAGAGCATTCATGGTGACTTAAAAGTTATGAAGAGAGAGTGAATTCCAGAATCAATTAGAGTAGAACAGAGGATAGAGAAGAGTATACAACATTGAGACATATGACAAAAAAGGATTAAGAAGATATTGTATAGAGGTGATCTATTATCAGGGAAGCAAGTGCCAACCGCAAGATCTATGCTGAGACATTCTAACAGGTGATTTTAGTCAAATCTCTTAACAGAGTAGTCTTAATAGGCTATATGAAATCCTTTAATAGGGTGCTTACTTGGTTGTAAGTTGAAGTCCTCTAACAAGGCACACTTCTAACAGGGTGTGGAAATCTTCTAACAAGGTGAGACCTAATAGTCTTTGTAAGCCTTTAACATGGCAGACCTTTCATAGGGTAGATCATGTTTCGTGTTCAAAACATTGTAACCTTCATTGGATACACTTTATTGCTCTAGTAGTGAAAATTTGTGGGTTTCATCCCCACCCTAGTTTGACCTTCTCACTTGGAGGGTTTCTGGGTAATCATATTTGGTGTTATGTGTGTGAATGCTTACATGTTTAAATGATTTAGATGTATATGCTTTACATGTTATTTTAGTTTACTCATTGAATGCATGAGATGGATGTGTGGTGAAAGTTTTGTGGATCCAAGTTTAAACTATTGATTCATCCCCCCACCACCTCTCATAAGTTTATCTTTCCTATTGTAATTCCAACAAGATTGTAATGTCCCCTTTTGGGACATTTTCTTATTTCCTTTATATTTGTATTAGTTTGACAATATGTGATGTGATAGATGTCCTTTCTCTTGCAGAAAAGGACATATTAATATGTTAACTTAATGAAATTATATCATTATTATTATTAATTAATTTATCATTAAATCTTATAAATATGGGAACATGACAATCCACCCCTCTCGAATTTGCTTGTCCTCAAGCAATAAACATTTTCATACTTGTTTCACCTTATGTAACGAAATTGACTACTAGATCCCATTCAAATTTTTACTTGTAATATTCTATAAAAGAGCCACACATGTAGTATGCATTTGAATGCAAAGTATACATATGAATGTATGAAGACACAAAGAAAACATGAGGCATACACATTGATTCATGAAGATATGAAGTAGACACGATGTAGACACATTATACATAACCTTGATTAGATCCTAAAATAAAAAATGCGCAATGACTATAATTCTTCATTAGGCTTATGAACCCTACAACCACAAAATAAGCATCAGTACATGCATATAAATATATAAACTTCAAAGAAACTCGAATAATAGTATGTTAATCGAAGCCATTTCCATACTAAGCCCAAGAGAAAAACTTTGGCCCCCTTGGCCCCTATGGCAGGTGTTAGGCATCCACACGAGGTGGTCTACTTAGTGGATAGCTTGTTCGGCTAGAAAGGTTCTTGTGAAAAAGAGTCATTACTATCTTTCCCTTAACTAGCACTACAATAGGGTGTCCTAACCACTCTCCCTTGATTGCAAACTCTATAGGAAAGTTGATAGGGTGCCCTTACTATCTTCCCCTTAACTAGTACTACAATAGGGTGTTCTCCCCTTATTGTAGACTCCATAGGAAAGTGGTAGGATTCCCTTACTATCTTTCCCTTAACTAGTACTGCAATAGGGTATCATAGCAGCTCTTCCCTAATTGTAGACTCCATAGGAAGGATTGATGCCCTTATAATCTTTCCTTTAATAGTACTACAATAAGGTGTCTTAACAGACCTTCCTTAATTGCAGACTCCATAGGAAAGTTAAATATGGCCTTTACCTTAACTAGTACTACAATAAGGTGTCTTAACAGACCTCCCTTAAATGCAGACTCCATAGGAAAGTTAAATATGGCCTTTCCCTTAACTAGTACCACAATAAGGTGTCTTAACAGACCTCCCGTAATTGCAGACTCCATAGGAAAGTTAAATATGGCCTTTCCCTTAACTAGTACTACAATAAGGTGTCTTAACAAACCTCCCTTAATTGCAGACTCCATAGGAAAGTTAAATATGGCCTTTCCCTTAACTAGTACTACAATAAGGTGTCTTAACAGACCTCCCTTAATTGCAGACTCCATAGGAAAGTTATATACGGTAGGGTTTCTATGTAGTCTTTCCCTTAACTAGTACTACAATAAGGCGTCCTATAGACCTTCCTTGATTTTAGACTCCATAGGAAAGCTACTTGAAATCCCTAAATCATTTCTCAAATAATTAATTTTACACCTTTATGATTACATTAATTAAGAAAACTTATAATTTCATATTTTTTAAACTATGGTTGAACTTCCTCGAAGCTCCATTGGCTTCCCTCTCTGTTCATTGACGAAATGTTATTGATGTTCTCTTGACCATATCTCATCTTCTTCGGTGTTGTCCCTTCCAATTTTGGGTCGAGTATTTCCTCTATTCTATGAACTTGACTTTTCTTCCCGCATTTATGTCTTGGTTCCCTTTGAAAAAATTGTAACACAAGTGTATTCAAGGTTTTTATGTATATTCTAAACTTGCCCAATATAACTAAAGATTATATTGCCAATAACTCTTTGTTTTATGTGTATGAATGGATAATAAAAGGCTAAATCAATGGAAAGAATGGCATTAACTTCAAAAAAATTGGGAAGATTTTCTTAGGGTTTTACAACGATTTGCATGCTATTGTTGTAACCCTAAACGCAATAGGGAAATATATTTTTTTTGCCAACTTTTACTTGTACAAGACTGTGTGTTCTGGGTAAGGAAAAATATAAAGATAAAAAAAGAGGAATGATCCGCAATCTAAGAGCAAAAAGGAGACATGACAAAGATGATCTATAAAATTAACTCTCTTTGGTGGGTCATGATGCATGGGAAAATATTGATGTGGGAAAGCCTAGTGAAAAGGGGTTTGTGTCTACCTAATAGATGTCTCATTTGCAAAAGGGCCCACGGTACTATTAAGCACTTGTTCATCCACTATTAGTTTACCTTATAGATTTGGATAAAGGTTCTCCAAAAATTTAGACTATAGTGGGTCTTTGAGAGGAACATGTAAGAATTTATTACTATTGGAACCCCACCTCCCCCCACCCTTTTTGTTGGATCATATGGAAGGAGAGAAATAACACAATCTTCTAGGAAATTGTTAACTTTGTGGATAATATTTGTCTTTCTTGTGACAAGTTGTCACTGGAGAGCATCTATGTTACAAAATAGAAATTCCCTAGCTTTCCAACTTCAACCACAGACTAGTTAATTTATGAGAGCTAGAAACTACCTCAAGAATTCAATAAATATTTTAACTCTAAAAAGTGTGCTAGATAAAACATCATATAGAAGGTCGTATGGTTGCCTTGGCACAAATTGGAATATGATAGTAATGTCAAGCTTGGTATGGAGGTTGGTGGAGAGTTCATTAGAGACCATAAAGGTTAGTTTATCATTGCTTATTATGTTTATTGAAAGACCATAATGTTAAACGAGATGTTTCTATGGGGTCTTAAAATTTCCCTTTCAATTGGCATTAGAAACATAGAGATTGAAGCTAACTCTAAATTGATCATTAAATCTACATAGGACTCAATTTCTACATGTTGGCATGTAGATGTCATTCTTAAAGATGTCAAAATTCTTCTCAGCAACTTGGCTTGTTTCACTTCAAAACATACCTTTATGGAGGGAAATGTTGTTAAAAAGCTCAATAGTTGTGGTGGGAAAACACATTGAATTTCTTAACAATGATTCTAATGAGTTAGATAACTGAGAGGGAGGGGGGGTGAATTAATTATAACCAATTATCTGACTAGCCTTGAAACAATTTTGTGCCAACTTCAACTTCATAAACTTTTAAATCAATAACTTGGTAACGATGTCAACCATCATAATTCAAACTTATAACAACTTCATATTAAACTATTATCCCACTATTTTTAAATATATTGATTATCAAAGTAATCATTTAACTTATACCAAATTGCAACATTAAATAGTTAACATGAAATAAACTTTGCAACACAATATACAATCACACATTTGACACAAGTATTTAATATGGAAACCATGTAAAGAAAACAACCACATGGGAACCGAAAACCCAAATATTTTACTCTTCTAAAGTGAGCTTTGTTAAGATTCAACCTTGTTAAAGGTTACACACACATTTCTAGTGTGACTTGTTATAGGGTTTTCGCCAAAGATCATCTACACCTTATCACATAGTTGTGGCAAGAAAACAATTTTGTACAAACTTCAACTTCATAAAATTTTAAATCAATAACTTGGTAATGACATCAACCATCATAATTCAAACCTATAACAACATCACATCAAACTATTATCTCACTATTACGTAATATACTGATTATCAAAGTAATAATTTAGCTTATATCAAGTTGCATCGTTAAAGAGTTAACATGAAATAAACTTTGCAACACAATAAGAAATCACATATTTGACACAAGTATTTAATATGGAAACCCTGTAAAGGGAACAACTACTTGGGAATCAACAACCCAAATATTTTTACTCTTCTGAAGTGAGCTCTGTTAGGAGCCAACCTTGCTAAAGGTTACATGCACATTTTTAGTGTGACCTTGTTAGAGGGTTTTCACCAAAGATCTTCTAGACCTTATCACTTAGTTGAGGTGGGAAAAAAATTTTGTACCAACTTCAACTTCATAAACTTTTAAATAAATAACTTGGTAATGACATCAAAAATCATAATTCAAACTTATAACAACTTTACATCAAATTGTTATCTCAATATTTCTTAATATACCGATTATCAAAGTAATCATTTAGCTTGTACCAAGTTGCAACATTAAATAGTTAACGTGAAATAAACTTTGCAACACTAAGAAATCACACATTTGACACAAGTATTTAATATGGAAACCCTGTAAAGGGAACAACCACCCGGGAACCGACAACCCAAATATTTTTACCCTTCTGAAGTGAGCTCTGTTAGGAGCTAACTATGATTCTAACATGTTAGATAACTAACAAAAATATGGAAGGATTCGATGAATCAAACCTAACCCTAAGATCAATGATGATATTTAAATGACAAAAGATCAATATAACCTATTTAAGAAGGCATACATAATGGATTTTATATAGGTTGGCTTGTTTCTAATTGGAAATCTTAAGGATATGTTGTGAAGAGGAGAACAACATAGGTGAAGTGTGATTGCTTGAGGAAATACCAAGTAGATCAATGATGGAGATATCAATGAAGGCAAATCAATGAACCAATAGATGAATGAATGTAGATCTAAATTTGCAAAGTGAGTTGTACTTTACAGATCAAGCCTACTATTATTGTCTAACCATTGTATCAGTTCAAAATCCTTTAATCAAGGTTGACCTAATAGTCATTTTGTAAATCCTTTAATCAAGGTGACATTCTAATGGAATGTTCTAAAGGCCTCTAATAAGGCCACTCCTAATAGGGTGATTGAATCCTTTAACAAGATCACATTTAACAATGTGTTGTATAACTTGTAGCAGGATTGGCTCTTAAGCGAGCTCACTTTAGAAGAGTAAAAAATTGATAGCATGTTACTTTGTGGTTTTTCCCTAATTTGGTTTCCACGTTAAATCTTGGTGTCAAAGTGTTATTTTCATGTGTGGATGTTATTGTTTGGTATGCTATATTTTACAATAGTTTATTTACTGGCAATTGAAACATGTAGAGACAAAGAGTTAAGTAATTGCATGAAATGTTAAATTGTTAATGATATTCTATAGAGATCGAGTGGATATTTGAGATCGATTAATCTATTTGAAGTTATTAAAATTTAAATTGGTATATCTATTTGAAGTGTTCTAGCACAATCAATAATTGATCTACTTCTCCTTTCAAAAATCCCATTATGCTGTGGAATCCTTGGTGCAGATAACTCTCTTAATTTTATTCTCAATACAAAAGCTAGTGAATTCATCAAAAATAAACTCACCACCTCTATTAGAGCTCATGTATTTTGATTATTTACCAATTCCTTATTCAAATATAGCTTTATACCACTTGATCATTTGAAAAACATTAGATTTAAACTTTAAAAAACATTACTGTTGCCATTCTTGAGTAATCATCAACAAATAGTATGAAATATCTATCTCCATAATAGCTCTCAAATCTCATTGGTCCACATAAATCAGTGTGAACTAGCTCCAGAATATCACTAGTTGAATGTTGTTTTCTTGACAAACTAGATTTAGTCATGTTATCGAGTCGACAATATTTGCATATAACATTCTCAGGGTTATACAGATTTGGTAAGCATCTCACTTTCTTCTTTCTAATTACTTTGACCAAATTTTCAAAATTGACATGACATAGTCTCTTGTGCCATGACCACATATCGTCGAATTTTGCAAATAGTCATGTACTATTAGTAGGATCGAGGTAAAACATATTACCTATTTTTTGTTCTACACTACCAATCAAATTTCCATTGTCATCATAGATCTTTATTTTTGTGTTCTGAAATTCTAACTTGCGACTTGTATTATTCAACTGAGAAACACTCAAAATGTTATACTTTAGTCCTTGAACCCAATATGCATCATCACATCTAATTTTATCATTTTGCATCAATGTACCTCTACCTTTCAAAGGACATGGAACATTATTTATAATTTTAATAGTTCTACCGTCATATTCCTCAAGTTTATCAAACTTCCTTATATCTCCAGTCATGTTATGTGAACATCCACTATCAATAATCCATGTGTTACTTTTACTAGCATGAGAAATAAGGGTTTTTTTTTCCCCATACCTTTCCTCATTAGGATTTTCTTAAACAAAAACATATATAACTTCTACTCCTTTTTCATTTGTTGTCTCTAACTCAGTTTCCTCTTCCTCAATAATGTAGTATGACTTCTTTTCTTTGTCCTTGTAGTCCATGTTCTTTGTGTATTTGTGATCCTTATTGTTATCTTGATCACTCATGTTCTTGTTAGGATGTCTAGCAACAAAATGATCAACTTCATTTCATTTAAAACATATCAGGGAAAGTTTATCTTTGAATTTTCCTTTACCTCTCGATAACCTCCTTATAAGTAATGATTCAATCTCATCCAATTATTCCTTTGATTCTAAATCACTTTCATCCTTACTATTTTTCTCTTTCATTTAACTCGCAATGGTTATTAATGACTTGAATGCATTCTCAATCTTAGGCATACTACTATCATAATTACTTAACTCAAATGTAGTCAAATGAGCAACTAAACATCAAGAGTAAGATCATTACCAGACATAGCTCTGAATTCTTGAATTATAGATACTCTTATAGCATAAATATGTAAAAGTGTTATGAGAACTTTACTTACAACTTCTTCATAACTAATGACACCTTCAACAACTTAACAACTTCCTTGATTTGATTGACATACTACAAAATGTTTTCTCCATCTTTCATCTTCATCTCATTGTATTTACCTCTCAAGCTTTCTTCTTTAGCTCTCAATATAATCTCATCTCCTCCATGCATAGGTGTCATATTGTCCCACATCTCTTTAACAATACCAATTTTTTTGACATCATCAAACTCAACATCATTTAATGCAGAAGCAATCTCAATCATGAGATTGTTGTGTTCCTTCTTCTGGTTCATCTCATCAACTATCATAGCTCCAATGGGAGGGGTGTACAAGTTGTCTAGATAGAATAGAGAATTATCTCCAATCCTAGATAAACAAAGTCTCATCTTGATTTTCCATGGAGAGAAATTCTCATTGTTTACCTTTGGTACCTCTCTATTATACATCTTTAGATCTTTATCTCAAGTTCCTTCAAAATTCTTCCTTCAAGCACCCAACTCTGATACCAATTGTTATATAATTTGGGGGGGGGGGGGGGGGGTGTTGAATTGGTTATCTACTAGTAATCCTTCAGGTCTTAAAACAAATTTTTACCAATTTCAACTTCATAAAATTTCAAATTAATAACTCGGTAACTGCATCAAACATCATAATTCAAACTTATAATAGCTTCACATCAAACTATTATATCATTGTTTCTTAATATACTGATTATCAAAGTAATCATTTAGCTTAGACTGAGTTGCAACATTAAACACTTAACATGAAATAAAATTTGTAACACAATAAGAAATCACACATTTTACACAAGTATTTAACATGGAAAATTTGTAAAGGAAAAAATTACCTAGGAAACAACAACCCAAATATTTCACTCTTCTAAAGTGATCTCCATTAGGAGCTAGCCTTGTTAAAGGTTACAAGCTCATGTTTATTGTGACCTTGTTAGAGGGTTTTCAACAAAGATCATCTAGACCTTATCACTCCTTGAAATTTCTAAAGAGTGGCCTACTCTAAAGGACTTACAAACATTACTATTGAATGTTACCATATAGAATGTCAAAGACTTGTTAGGTCCACTCAATTAAGAGATGTTTCTTCTACAATGGTAAGAAAGTAATAGTGAAATTATTTGTTAGGTTTTAGAACTACCTTGCTTGTTCATATCTCTATTTTACTCCATCTCTTCATTCTGATATCTTTCTAGTTGATTCACACACTCACACTTCCACTTATCGCTTCCTTTACTTGATCTTTACACTATAGTTTTGCATGGTTCACCTTCTTTCTTCTTCTTCCACTTCAATTCACATGAACAATAATCACCATTGATGAACAACAAAAACTATCTTGTTCATCACTTTAAATAGATAACTTTTTTCATTCTAGAATCTTCTAGATTTTTTTGTTTAATTATAATCATAGATCTCATATTCAATGAATTTAGACACCCAAAAAAATACATATTTCTTGAACTTTGTGCTTTATTTCAAGTTGTTAAATTTTCTCCATTAGTTCTTCATTGAATTATTCCAGTTGTTGATCTGATAAATGACTTCATTCTTAGCTTTTGGACTTCTTGAACATTCTTAATTTTCACCAAATGTCAGCCTCAAATTAATCTTTTACAAACTTTTTCTTCATGATCCTGCTCGATGAACATTACAACTTGCTTGGTCAATACTTGATTTCAACATTTTTTCCTTAGGTGCACAATGACAACTATAGTAGCTTAGTTAGTATTGTGTTCCTTCATTCACCATGTAGTTCAGTCAACCTAACTTGAACATAAATCTTGCTTAAGATCATGTAAAGCAATCAAACCAACATTACACTATTAAATTTTAATTCATTCAAGTGCCCATTGAATACCATACACTTTATATCATACTTTCTTCAAATCCTCTTCATCAATCAAATGATATGACACTCTAGTGAATTAGCATAATGTCTAACCAACTAAGGCTTGACATCAATAAAAACATAACAATTGATATGACTCTTACAATTATATTAATCAATAATATTAGTTGGGGCTAACATAACATACTTATCATACTTTATGTTTGGGACTTGACAACCATAATGGGCACTTACAAAGATACTCCTAATTTGAATTTGAATTTGGAGTTGTTTCTTTATAGACATGCTATTAGGGGTCAATCACATGGTCAATACTTGCCACCATGTCATATTCTTCATTCCCAAGGTTATATGAGATGTTTAATTCATGATTTAAATTTTTGGCATAATACACTAATTGGGACTTGTGGCAATAATGAATTTATAAATTTGCGAGATTTTCTTGGATTTCAGAACTAGTTTGAATGCATTTCTAACCATATTTCTTTATGGATGATAAAGTACTTGTTGACAATTGGCTAATAGTGATATGTAATTGTTGTCATTTATGGCAACACATGATGTACATGTTCATAGGAAACCTCAGAAATAAAGATACTTAGTGTTTGGTAATAAGAAAATTGTCTTAAGTATAGAATTTGGTTTACAATAGTGTATTGTTTTGTTCATAACTTGTTGCTAATGTCATATTATGACTAGAAAAGTTAGATGGAGGTAGTATACATGTTGATGATGACGTATATAACCTTAGAAATCAGTACAAACTATACAGAACAAAGATAATCATGTTTGAAGCAAAACAGGACAACAAAATTGAAGGAAAGGATTATTTTGTTTACAAGATAATTACTTGTATAATTAGGGCTGACATCATAGATGTTTAATCTAAGTTGGAAAAGTGGATTGTGGTCTTAGCCAACCTAGCAAAAATTTATGTAAAGGTATGGTATTTATGCAAAGGATATTTTGTGATAAAGATTGTAATTTGCAAATTGTGATTGTGATTGTAAGTGCTATCTTGTAATTGTGATTATATGCAAAATTATGTGAAAGTGATATATGAAAAGTTTTATATGAGCTATTTTGTGATTAGAGATTGAGCTGAAATCAAAGATTAGTCAAGGAAGAAGATACAATACCTATTCCAAAAGTCTGATTACTTATTTGGGTAGTGAACTCTTCTTGTAATTGGAAGTGCATGGTTGGGCAGTGGGCTCATCTTGCATCTACTGTACTAGAACTCCTAACAAGGACTCCTTATATTGAATTCATTGAATCCTAATAGGTCCATCCTCTAACAAGGAACTTATATATCAGTATATTATGTTAGATTGTGGTGACTGATCAGGGAAGTACTGTACATACTCCATAATTCCTCGTCGGGGTTCGGGGCTGGGCCGGGCCTCGAGCAAGGGTTTGGGGGCGAAGCCCTTGAAATTATTTTTGGCCTTGTTTTATCAAGATTTTGGGCTGACATGTAATTATTAATTATAAACCTAAGGTGGTAAAAATACTTGTATAAAAGAGCTTAGGGTTAGGGATTGTTTCATAGTGGTGATGCAAGAATTGGTTCTTACAGTAGTATTGAGTTGTAAGAGATTACAGATTGTAATCAGGTTGTAATTAGTGGATCATAATAATATTAGACTTATTGTTTGGTGGAAATAGCCTAGGGATTGGGTGAACCACATTAAGTCTTGGTGTCTTGTGTTCTTTTCTATGTGATCTATTATTTTCTGATATTGGTTATATTTGCATGTAATTATTATTTCTGTCTGTGGTTTAATCCTAACAAGTGGTATCAGAGCAAGGTTGTTTTTTAGTTATCCTCTATAGGAAAGTCTCACAGTTGAGTGGGAGTCTCATGATCGAGTGGGAGTGATGGTAGACAAGGGTAAGCTAAGGGTTGATAGGTTTAATGGGTAGAACTTTCAGTTATAGAAGATGCAAATGGAAGACTATCTTTATCAAAAGGATCTATGGAAGCCGTTGGAAAGCAAAACCAAGAATCAGGTATCTATGTAAAATGACTACTAGAATCTTTTGGAAAAAAGGCACTTGGAAGCATTTGATTATGCCTAGCACCATCGGTGACATTTAATATTACAAAAGCAAAGACAATAGAAGAGTTGTTGCAAACCCTAGTAAAACTATATGAAAAGCCCTCTGCTTCAAACACGGTATTTTTCATGAAGCGTTTATTTAATATGATAATGGAAGAAGGTGGATCTATTGTAGATTATTTAAATGAGTTTAATACTATTACTAGTCAGTTATCTTCTGTGGGTATCAATTTTGATGAAGAAATCAAGGCTCTCTTGATTTAGTGTTATTTGCTTGAAAGCTAGAATGGCTTGGTAATGGCTATTAGTAATTCTATTACTGGATCTAGTACTCTAAAATATGATGATGTGATTGGTGTTATTTTGAGTGAGGAAACTTGTAGGAAATCCTTAGGTGGATCTAAATTAGGAAGTGCTTTGAATGCACAAAGTTGAGGCAAAACGACTGAGAGAAGAAGTAATTCCAGAAATTGTGGGAAATCAAGAGGAAAGTTAAAGGGGAGGAGGTCTCAATCAAGAGGACTAAATGAATGCTAGTATTGTGGGAAACCAAGGCATAAAAATAAATATTATTGGACTCAAAAGAATAATGAAGGAGATAAACTAGATGGAGACAAGGAGGCAAATGTGGCAAGTCATAAATTTGAAGAGGATGCTTTGCTTCTATCTTTAGAAAGTGTTGATGATTCATGGGTTTTAGATTCTGGTGCTTCATTTCATGCTACACCTCATAGAGGTTATTTCATTGATTATGTCCAAGGGGATTTTGGACTTGTTTATTTGGGAGATAATGAACCCTGTCAGATTGTTGGAAAGGGAAAAGTTAAGATTAAGTTGCAGAATGGGAATCATTGACTACTGCATGAGGTAAGACATGTTCCAAGGCTAAGTAGGAATTTAATTTTAGTAGGGCAACTTGGTGATAAGGGTTGTGTAGTTACTTTTAATGATAAAAATTGGAAGGTTTCAGAAGGTTCCCTTGTAGTAGCAAAAGGTGTGAAAGTAGGTACCTTATATCTTTGTATAGGTCAAATTTTTCCTTCTAATTTAATTGTTTTAGAGAAAAATGAATGATCAGGAACAATTGTTGCAGTTGAGCATGGAGAACAAATAGCTGCTATAAATTTTGATATAGCGCTGTGGCACAACAGACTTGAGCACATAAGTGAGAAAGGTATGAAATTACTTCATTCAAAGAAAGTTTTACTAGGTTTGAAATGTGTTAATATGGATCTCTATGAAAGTTGTGTGTATGGAAAACAAAAGAGAGTGATTTTTGTGAAGACTAGGAAGGAAAATAAAAAGGAGAAATTAGAGCTTGTGCATATCGATGTATGGTGACCGGCTTAGGTATCTTCCCTTAGTGGCTCTCACTATTACGTTACATTCATTGATGATGCAACTAGAAGAGTATGGGTTTATTACATTAGACATAAATCTGATGTATTTTAAACTTTTAAGAAATGAAAATGCTTGGTTGAAAATGAGTGATGGGTGTGCAAATGTGCTATGTTTTTGTGTATTCTTTTTACATTCTTGCCTTGCTTTAAGCCTGTCCTAATCCTTATTATGCCATTAATCATTAAATAATATAACATGTTTAATAAAGTTTTAAGGTATGAAATATTTCTTGAAGAGTGGATGGTTAATGCAAAAATATTGATACATCTTGGTTTATTCTGCTATAGGAACAAAGGATGCATGAGTATGGAGCCAACTGTTTAGTTGGAGGAGTAGTTTGAAGGCTGTAATTTTGCTATCTTATTTTGGGCAAATAGTTCTGAATGTTTAAACATATCAATTTTGGGTCATATGTTATCTTGGCCAAGTTGTTTTGTAATCAGTTATGTGTGGCTAGTGACCAAAATAGATCGTTATCTATATTTAGGGAGAAGGTCATCAACCATTCTAGCTTAGTTATTGATTTGGTTAAACATTTTAAGCCTATATAAGCAAATGTAATCAAAAGATAGGAGACATATATGATATAAGAAAAACTCTGTTTATACTATCTCTGAAGTTTTCGATATTAAAAGCATGGAGTTTCTATAGTAGCTAGTTTTAGAACATCTCTCACCTTGCGAACCAGAGGAGGGCCCCTTCTCAGGAAACTTGGTGAGATTGCTTTAGTTTGTTTTGTGAGTATTTAAGTATTGATTGATTTTATGTGTTTTGTATATATTGAATTAAATGTGTGCATTTATATATTGATTAATTGTCTGTACCTATTAGGAAGTTTATAGCATATATGCTTGTTAATTAAGTAAGATCTATCCAATGCTTGTTGTTGTTAATCAAGGATTTAATTGTTTGATGAAGTAATTGGTTGCGACATTCTTATCTGTTCAAACTACTGCATAAATCTATTACATAATACTATCCACTACATTCTTCCTACAACATCCATCCATTTATTGAACCACTTCTTGTCACTATTTATAATACTTCCTATTGCCATTTATCATACTTCCTGTCGCACTCTGTACTTAGAGCCAAACTATTGTAAACAACCTCCTACCGCCACTAAATCTCCTGTCGCAATCAAAGTAGATTTCAATTCCTAATCAGACAAAAATTTTCAATAGCATTCATAAAAATATTGTGCTTAAGTTGTTTAGAGGTGTGTTAATGAGAATCCTAACTTTAGATTAGAATCCATTTGTAGTAGTAATCTTAGATGTGTGGTAATTTGAATAGTTTAATTTATTAGCAAGTAATAATTTTCATTCATAAACCTCTTGATTTATTATTTTCATCCCTTGAGAAAATAGCCATTATATCTCTCATGAGTTTATGAATCTCAGATTGACATTCTTAGGGTATTTTTGATTCAATCATATCTATAAACATACCATCAAATTGAATCGTAGTTTTACCCTACATTTTTGGCACCGTTGTTAGGGAGAGATATTAAAGGCATGAAATTATAATAGGTCAAGATAGGAATGGTGAGCCCTTGAGAAGTCTTGAGTAATCATCAACCTTGCTTAGGATAATACCTTTGGTTTCCACTGCAGTAAATCATTTAGGTGCATGAATAGGCTTAGTGATAGTCAAGGTAGATTTGTTAAGAAAGAATCAGTAGGTAGTTCAAAAATTCAAAAACTAAAAAAAGATAAAAATTGATCAACCATTGAAATCAAACCAAAAGACGAAGTTAGAATCCAACCATCTTCTCAATCCATTTCTCTTACTACACCTTTTGAAATTTCTAAACAATTCACAAAGTCATATGAAATTAGGTGTAGTAAGCTTCCAAAATCTCTAGAACAACCCTTTAAAATATATTATACACCTTGGACAATCAAAGTTTTGGAAGAAGTCATGGCTGACAATGTCAAAAATAATGTAGGAGGAAATGATGTTGGAAACGATGGGAATGCAATTGTTCAACACAATATGACCTTTGAGTTTCCTCTTCAGCCTCCCGAGGAAAATGCTCTTATGAAAAACATCCTTCACTCAACACTACCCATATTTAGAGGCTCAACCTCCAAAGATGAATTTGATGTCCTTTATAATAGCTATGATTATCAAAGTGATGCACAAAAACTAAAGCTCTTTCCAGCTACCTTGAAAGATGCTGCATTATGATGGTTTATGAGTCTTAGTGACATTAGAACATGAAACCAAATGAAAGATACTTTTCTAGCAAAATATCAGGAGTATTGTAAGACCAAAGAAGTATGGGATGAAATCTTCCACATGACTCAATGAGAAGAAGAGTCAGTTGAAGACTTTTTGGAACATTTTGCCTTTAGCTTACAATGCTCACGACATCCTTATTTAACTTTAGATACCATCAAGATGCTTTTCTTAAGAGGGATTCATGAAGAAACCATGGATGCCTTAAATTTGATTGGTAAAGTTGATATTTCTAAAATGTCCTTTGAAGATATTTGTGATATATGCAGGAACTATTTGCGGTCTCATTGATCTATTCACGGGAACTCAAGTAAGTTTTCCACTATGGGTAATGCATCGGGTATCTCTAAGCACAAGATTGGTAATTTACTTGAAGATCTTAAAACTAACTTATTAAATCATGTGGGCAAACAAATTGACACTTTGTATTCTCACAAGAAACATGAGGAAGCTGAAAAGGCCTTGGTAGTATATTGCCCAACCTATTGTAAGAAGCATGGATCGAAAGATTGTCCTTATAATTGAACTCATGTAGCATCAATCAAGGAAGCTAGCAAGACTTCAACGTTATGACCTCTTCCTAAAGGGATGATTCCTATGGAATATACTAAAGAACCAGTTTACTATATGGCTCTACAACACCGATTTTTACCTAGAGGGTTCTCCAATGAATATTTTCCTAGACCACCTTAGCAAATCCCTAATCAAGGTCCATGGTATGGAGGTTATCAACAACCCCAACCTTATTAGCAATGGACCGATTCTTTTAACCTAGTACACAACCATGGCATCAGACATGGAGGCCACAACCCTTGTATCCACCTCCACAATCATCATATTCACCTTCACAACCTTATACGCAATCCTATCTTCCACAATAATCCTTTCCTCCACCACCACTAATAAGCCCCTATCAACAATCTCAATAATTTCTTCCTCCCATACCTCCATCTTCTTTGAATCTACCTTCAAATCCACCACAACTGCCTAAACCCACATCCATGCCAACTCAACCAAATCCAAATCCTAATAATAAGCCTCCTCAGCTATTCTATCGTAGTGAGATGACTAATTTTTGTACCTACCCTATTAACACGGTTGAGTTGGATGGTGTACACCTTAGATCCGGGAAGGCTCGTAAAGGTCCTAATATCATAGAGGTCCCTGATGAACCTAAAGAGGAGTTAGAGAAAGAACCTCCCTTTCCCGATTGATTCATTCATAAGCCAAAGCTTAAAGAACCAACACATTCTAAGTTTGATATTTTAGATGAATTACACAATGTTAACATCAAAATTCATCTTTTGTAGGCTCTTAAGGATATTCTGGTGTACAATAAAATGGTACAAGAATTTTGCACCCAACGACAAAAAAAGGAGGATCCAAAAATTGTTCAAGTTATTGGACAACTAGCATAATTAATGTTGGGAAATTTCAGCATTCCAAAATATGCAAATCCTGGTAGTCCTGTCATCCAGGTAAGCATCAATACAATTTTTATTCCTAATTCAATTGTAGAATTACGTGCTGCTATAAGCATAATGACAAATGAAACAAAAATAAAATTATCCTTAGATGGAGTTAGACCTACTCCTATAGTGCTTCAAATGGCTGATCAATCCTTAGTTAAACCATAATGGGTTATAGAAGATGTCATTCTTTCCATTGATAGTTGGGATTATCCAACTGATTTTATTATCCTTAAGCCAAAGCTAAGTTTGGAGGATATCCTCTCATTCTTGGAAGACCTTGGCTAGCAGCAACCAATGCCCACATTAATTGTTAGCCAGGTAACATGATTATTTCCAATGGTGAGTAAACAAAATACTCGACCTTATATCCTTCTACTCAACCATTATTAGATACCAAAGATCCAACATGGGTTGACAGTGATTCAAACGGTTATGTTCCAGTCCTTACCGTTGGGCAAGTATAGTATTTTGAAGACCCAATCGATGAGGCCATTTTAGTAAACTTCATTTAGAATAGATATGAGTCTAATGATATCTTGGAAAATATGGTTTTCCCTTCTCATATGATTGATGACTGCCCTTTTGGGAATTTTTCTTTAGTTGGCAATCCTCGATCCATTCAACACTTCCTCACATTACATTAGATTCTGCCACATCAATGTTTGTATAGTCCATTATTATCTTTAGAGAAATCAGACACATTGTTAAGACCCCTCCTTAGTGCTCCTACATCGTCAAAACCTATGGAGATCCTACCTGGGTGTACCCTCAATATTAATCCATAATTAACACTAGTTTAGGCTAAAGATTTCATAAGTATGCTTAAAGAACATAAAGATGCATTTGCATGGGAGTATCAAGACATGCGAGGTATTCATCCTGACACTTGTACCCATCACATTTACATCGAAGAAGGAAGTGGCCCAGTTTGACAACCATAACGTAGACTCAATCCTACCTTGCATGACATCATCAAAGAAGAACTCCAAAAACTCTTGAATGTTGGTTTCATTTATCCAATTTTAGATAGCAGGTAGGTATCTCCTTTGGTTGTTGTTCCAAAGAAAAATGGTAAGTGGCATATTTGTGTTGATTATCAAGCTTTAAATAAGGCTACTAAGAAGGATCATTTTCCATTACCTTTTATTGATCAAGTTTTGGATACTCTTGCAGGAAAATGATTCTTCTCTTTCTTGGATGGATTCAATAGGTACAATCAAATTTGTATCACCCCAGAAGATCAAGACAAGACTACCTTCACTTGCCTATGGGGAACCTTCACATACGACATCCTCCCTTTTGGTTTATGTAATGCCCCTGTGACATTCCAATGCACAGTATTAAGCATCTTTTCTGATCTAGTTAATGATTGTGTAGAAGTTTATATTAATGATTTTACTATTCATGGAAATACCTTTGATGAAGCTAAAGATAACTTAGAGAAAGTGCTTAAGTGGTGTATTGACACTAATTTGTCTCTAAGCCATGAGAAATGTCATATGTTGATGTCCAAGGGAATTGTTTTAGGTCACTTAATCTCATCACAAGGTATACAAGTTGATCCCAAAAAGATCCAAATAGTTCAAGACCTCTCCATACCTTCAACCCAAAAAGATGTACAGAGTTTTCTTGGTCATGTTGGGTACTATAGGATATTTATTCAAAACTTTAGTAAGATTGCTTCTCCTTTGTTTGCCTTGTTAGTTAAAGATGCTATTTTCACTTGGACCCCTGAGTGTCAAGAGGCCTTTGAAACTATTAAGACCAAGCTAGTAACTACCCCTATTCTTAGAGGTCCTACTTGGGAATTACCATTTCATATTCACACCGATGCTTCTGATTTTTCAATGGGAGTAGTACTTGGCCAAAAGGAAGACAATTTCTTCTATTCAATCTACTACGTTAGTAAGAACTTCACTAGTTCTAAGATAAATTATACGGTAACTGAAAAAGAATTTTTAGCTGTTGTTTATGCTATTAATAAATTTTGACACTACATTACTAGTTATAAAGTGTTTTTTCATACTGATCACTCAGTGATTCATTTTTAATGAATAAACCTATAGTAATTGGAAGGGTTATTAGGTGGTTGTTTTTATTACAAGAATTTGATGTCACTATACTTGATAAGCCTGGTCGAGAAAATGTGGTTGTAGATTTCTTGTCTTGGTTACAACAGTTTGATAATAAAGTGGTTCCTATTGATGACTCGTTTCCTGATGAACACCTCTTTGCCATTTCTGCCAAGAGTCCATGGTATGCCAATATCACCAACTATTTGGTTACATGCAGGTTTCCACTGCACTTCTCTCCTCATGAGCATCGTAAGTTGGTTGGCCTCAATGGACAATATACTTGGATCAATGGTCTTCTATTCCATACTGACATTGATCACATTATGCATCGATGTATTCCTCAAGAAGACATCTTTGATATTCTTCGTCCCTATCATACTGAACCTTGTGGTGGACACTTTGCTGCTCCATGAACTACTCAAAAGATTCTTACTATAGGTTATTATTGGCCTACGCTCCATAAGGATTGCAAGCATTATGTTCAACATTATGATCAATGCCAGTGCATGGGTCATTTGATACGATCTGATGAAATGCCACTTCACCTTCAGCTCTCTATAGAACCTTTTGAAAAATGGGGTCTCGATTTTGTCGGACCTATCAACCCACCTTCTAAAAACAAGGGGTATATTCTTGTTTGTACAGATTATGTCACAAAGTGGGTTGAGGTGGTTGCGCTTAAGCATACTCGAGATACCAAAGTTGCTGAATTCCTATATTCTAAGATCTTCACTCGCTTTGGCATTCCTCGTGAGATTACTACAGATCAAGGACCTTAGTTCACTTTAGATCTCATTGTAACATTAATCAAAGAATATGAAATTCACTGCAAAAATTTGTCACCTTATCATCCTCAAGCCAATGGACAAGTTGAAGTCACTAATTGAGAACTAGAGAATATTCTTACTAAAACTATTGCACTTCATAAGAATGATTGTTGAACTTTGGAAGTCTATGCTTAGAATTATTTGCAAGACTGATGATGAAGAAGAGATTAAAAGATTATTGAATAACCTTGCACCATATTTGAGAAATAAAGTGAGACCATTTCTATTTATGGTTGTGAAAAGGATAAACTAAGAAGTGAGATTGTGGAACCTATCAGTTAAATGTTGATAGAGTCAAAGAAAACATCTCCTCTAGCACCTAGAACCTTGGAAGTGTTAGTAAGAGGTGACTCTATGGAAATTGATCAAATCAATGTTACTAATAACATTGATAATACTAATCTATTTGGTGGTTTTGAACCTAATGAACCAAACACTAAGGATACTGAGGACAAGTTGAGGTAGATTGAAGAGGAGAAAAGGTTACTTGAGGAAGAGAAGAAGAAAATAGAGGAGACAAAGAAGAAATTGCCAGAGGAAGAAAAGAAAAAGGAAGAGGAGGAAAATAGGAGAATAGTGGAAGAAGAATTGAGAAATAAAATAGAAGAAGATGAGAAGAAGAGATTGGAAGAGGGGAGAGGAAAGATAAAAGAAAGAGGAAGAAGAGAGAAGAATGAAAGAGGCAGCTAAGAAACAAAGGGAGGATGATACTAAACCATCTAGTTCATCTACTTCACTCTCTCTTGCCAGTTTAGCTACTAATGATGATTATCAAATAGATTTGATCTCATCCCTATCCAAGCTTATACAGAAGAATAGAATAGTAAAAAGCTTATAGAAAACTTTAATAGAAGTTACTGATAGACTACACAATACTTTGGTAGTACAACACATTGAATCAGATCCTGAATAGAGGGCACAAGTAGTGCTCAAATCATTTGATGAAGAGTTTACCAATTTGTAAAATGTTGTAGAAGCAAAGGCATACATTTCCCATGATGTTAACTTGTTTAACACCATCTATCAAAACATTAAGAATGTTTTTCTTAATCTTGATACTTGTATCAAGAAACTTTAGAAATGCCAATAGGATGGGAAAACTTTATATGTTAAATGTACCTTATCACACAAGCTAACTAAAGAAATCAACAGTTAGATAGAAGGAAAGATGAGTGAGCTAGAGGCTTTATCTAGCTAGATCCAACATCCATCTTGTAAAGTAGATGACTTTGAAGGACAAGTGGCTAGTATCCATAGTGATATCAAGGAACTAGAACTTCAAAGAGAACAAATTTTTGAATATGATATCAGATTTTAGAGAATCTATTGCTTTGAAATTATAGATTTTGTTGAGAAACAATTGGAGGAATGTGTCAAGGCCAAGGACACATATTCTAACTTTTTGTATTAATATCTTAATATAGTTGATATTGCATCATATTCTTTATGTGAAATTCTCACCTCAATTGAATCCTCAAAGGAGAAATGGACTAAGGGTATGGATAATCTAAAGGCAAACTTTGATGATTGCATGAAGATCATATAAACATAAGGAAGGACAACATTTTTGGATAGATTTTTGTCATTTTTGACCTTTGTCATTGATGTCAAAGGCGGAGTAGTTGCCGAGTAAATTGGGAGTAGTTACAGAATATTGTGAAGTATACTATAAGAGGGAGCTTATATAAAATTGGACAATTGCAATAGATATTTTTGTTGTGTTAAGTTTTTGTCACTTAGCCAATTTTCCCTATTTTGTTGCCATCAATGCCAAGGGGGGAGATTATTGATAATTGGCTAATAGTGATATTTAATCTTTATCATTTATGGCAACACATGATGTACATGTTCACAGGAAACCTCAGAAATAAAGATACTTAGTGTTTGGTAATTAGAAAATTGTCTAATTATAGAATTTGGTTTACAACAATGTATTGTTTTATTTATAACTTGTTGTTGACATCATATTATGACTAGTGAAGTTAGATGGAGATAGTATACATGTTGATGATGATGTGTATAACCTCAAAAGTTAGTGTAGTCTGTACAGAACAAAGATAATCATGTTTGAAGTGAAACAAGACAACATAATTGAAAGAAAGGATTATTTTGTTTATAAGATAATTACTTGTCCAATTAGGACCGACATCCTAGATGTTTACTTTAAGTTGGAAAAGTGGATTGTGGTCTTACTTGACCCAACAACAATTTATGTAAATGCATGGTATTTATGCAAAGGACATTTTGCGGTAAAGATTTTAATTTGCGAATTGTGATTTTGATTGGAAGCGCTTGCTTGTAATTGTGATTATATGCAAACTTTTGTGAAAGTGATATATGTGAAGTTTTATATGAGCTATTTTGTGATCAAAGATCAAGCTAAAGATCAGAGATCAGTCAAGGAAGAAGATATAGAATCTATTTCAATAGTTCGATTACTTGTTTGGGCAGTGAGCTCTTCTTGTAATTAGAAGTGCATGTTTGGGCTGTGGGCTCATCTTGCATCTATTGCACTACAACTCCTAACAGGGTTGGAATCTCCTAACAGGGACTCAAAGTCTCCTAATAGGGACTCCTTATACTAAATTTCCTCATTGACTCCTAACAGGGTCCATCCTCTAATAAGGACTTTATATATCAATATATTATCTAGTGGGTATCATCCCCACAGGGGTTTTCCCTTGGCCAGGGTTTCCCTAGTTAACAAATTATGGTGTTATGAGTTATCTTTGTGCATTGTTACTATTATTGTTCAACATTACTTTATTGCTTTGTTATGCATGGTTTAAAGTAAGAAATAATGTCTAGTTAACGACTAAAGTTTGTAGATTACTGATTCACCCCCCTAGTAATCCCTATTTCTAATAGTACTCACATGTTTTTTAGGCCTCTTTGAAAGGAAAAAATGGTGGCATTAATTGCAATGAATTCATAATTTACTGCATATTTTCATTATGAGTGTTGTGCTAGTTTATCTATTCATTTCTTTATCTAGTCTTATTCTATTTCACACTCTTAATTTTGATAAACCTTAAAAAACTTCTATTACCACCTTAATGTTATATTTTGACACCATGGGTGGAGAAAGGCTTTGTGTTGAGCTTGCTAAGGTTGATAACTATAAGAATAATCTTATTTTGTGGTTTGTTTATAATGAGGAGTAAATCAACTAGCTCATGGAAAATATGAATGGCTTTCATGAGAGCCTATCTTGGCATTTTGTCTCTTTCTAGGATGAAAGAAGGGTCATTGTTGGAAATATCACATTTAAGGTGAATGAAGAAGTAATTATACAAGAAACTAAAGTAAAAAAACACTTTTAGGCCTCCAAATGTTTCTAGTGTGCACCAATTTTTTCATGGGAAGGAGCAACCTATTCAAAGCATCATGCGAGATTTAATTTCAAAAAACTCATGGATCCATGGCCTTAGTTATGAATTGTTATCAAGAAATATTTTAATCTTGAAGGTCATTTTAGGGCTTATTACTACTACTGCCTCCCCTTTCTTAACCACCTTAGAAATCATGACCTTATTTCTGTCTTCTTTTTTCTTCATTCTATGAATAGTAATGTTTAAAATATCATTGGATTGAAGAAATAGGGGAGAAACTTAACCTTGTAGTAGGGTTTAATTTACATGTAAACATTTTATCTAGAATTAAGCCCTCCAAGGACTATCTCTGTCCAAGATATCCCTTCCTCACACACTCCTCCCTTTGCTAGCATCTTACCCTCCCTTATATAAATATATGCCTAAAAACCCCTAGCCTTAAATATTTTCAAGGACCCCTTGATACCTCTCCCACCATTACATTGGTTGAATTACTAAGGATAAAAAATGCAATAACCCTAGTATGAAGATCAAACCACCTAAGAAGGTCAAATTCAATATCCATAAGATAGATTCTAATGTAGAAATCATAGAGGAAATAATCACTTCATGTCTCTCAACTAGAGTGGAAATAATTTTACTAGAAAATGAAAACAATTGACTGAGGATTCTAGTTTTGATGAATTAGAGGATACTGAGAGTAAGGGGGAGGAAGATAAAATAATCAACAAGGAGTCCATTTTTGCCTATGCTAGTTCCTCTTCCCTTGTCTCTAAATGCCTAAATAATGACACTACTAAAGCTGACCCCAAAACTAATACATAGACTATTTTCCCCTTTCCACCTCAAGTTAAAGAGACTGCCAAAATAGAGGATATTTTTAGTGTGGAAAAGGAAACTAGGGGTGTGATTTGGAAAATGTAAGTTGATATTGTAGGTATCAGTGAAGGGATGTAGAAGATGGACCATGATATTATAGGTATTAAAAAAATATTGCAAGGGGTTGACCACTTTGCACCCAAAGTCATGCACAATTTGTCAATCACACTTTGCTTGGTAAAGGAGAAGGTGGACAATTGGAAGCTAGAAAAGGAGGATAATTTCAAGGAACATTTTTAAGTTCATAACTGAAGAGTAAGATTAGATATTGTTGTCCAAGCCCACAATCAAAACATAGGATTAAGATATTGGTTTTTGGCTTTTTGTGGTTTTTAGCTATCACTCACTTGTTGGGCCTTTATTTAAAGTTCTTTGTTGGTAGTTCTAGGTTTTGAAAAAAAAAATCAACCCTATGTGACTTAGTTTTATTTTTAAAAATAATCTCTATACTCATGTTGGTTTGGTTAGTATAACTTTATGGATTGATATTTTTTTTGATAATGGTATATGTTGGGTTGTTTTTTATAGAGGGAAGCTATGGTGGCTAACTTCTTTTTGTCCTATTGTAATGTGTTACTAATGGTTGTCCATTGACAATGCCTTTGGGGTTATGTATAATGGGACAACACCCCAGTTTTTTTCCAATGTTAATATCAAAATTATTAGTTATTAGTCTCAACTCTATACAACAATGTTTTATTACTATTTTATGGTTTTATTTAAGTAAATCATAGTTAATCTTTTATCTTCATTACATAAAAGTAGGGATCTAACTTTCCAATTCTCTATTAAGATTAAGACATAATTTATCTTACACTCCACATAAATCTTATTAGATCTAATGATCTTTCATAAAAAGCGCATCTTTCTATTAATAATTTAAGGCTTTTTGGTTACAATGGGAGCTTTTATATTGTGTGGTTATGCAACTTTGACAAGAGGATTGTAAACCATGGTTCTTACCACTTGTACCCATGTGATGTGATTAGTAGTTGTATCATGTGATGCATTTAATTACCAATATTATTGATTTATATGTTAGAAGAACACAATATTTTTGCCATCCTATAGTTTGATATGGAGTCAAGTGTATACTAAAATCCACCTTTTGGATTCATATCCTCCTCATGGAAGGTGAAACTATGATCTATTTGGGTTGTGTGACCCTATTTTCATTTATAGTTGAGCTCTTAACATCATAGAAATCATATTTATCCTATGCTTGGTGCTTTACTTATTTTCTGAGTATCCCTTCAAGTGGAAGAAGTGCACTATTGATCCTCATTTTGTGAGTGTTCTTGAATACAATTTTGGTTGAGAATCTTCATCTTTTTAGATTTGTGGGTGAGATTCTAGTTGGATCTAAGAATTTCCTAGATAGGAATTCTATTGCTTAACAACATTTTGGGATGATATATCCAAAATTTTTATGATATATGAGTAGGAATTTCTTAGTACTTTGGTCTTAGAGAGATCATTGAGAGCATTATTTTACAATTAGATATCGAAGTCATGGCTAGATGTGTCTCTCCTAGCTTGTATTTTGTTCCTTCAAGGATGTTGAGACTTTTTTAATGCTCTTGATGTATTTTTGTGTAACCCTTTCAATGGTAGTGAGGCTATCTAGGAGGAATTGGGTGTGACTTGACCCAACTTGTAGAGGAACTTAATAAATAGTCTTGCATTGGGATTGGGTTTTGATCTTGCACTTGGTGTGCTTATTTGGTTGGACTTGCAAGTTTCCAAGGGTAATCCTATTCTTTAGGGGGATGATGTAGCGCCTCTCCCATTTAGTTTTTAAATGACATCTTGAGGAGTGTACCTTCAAATTTCATTCTCATATAGTGCAATTATTTTGGACCCACGTGAGGCTTCTACCTTTGGGGTGATCTAATTTATGCCATTACATTGAAAATTTATTTATGCTTTACACATGGTTGCATGAACCATTATGTTGTCACTAGTTGTGTACTTGATTCATGATGCCTTACTTTAGGTCTAGATGGGAATCATTGCTCCTATTTGACTAATCAAGCTAATCTTGTGATGTGATAACTATTCCCATGTTATGATTTTAAGATGAAATTGTGAGATGCACCTAGTATAGTTGACTCTTGTGATCACTCTAAGGGCTTGTTTGGTTGTGAGAATAGGAATAGCTATTCTGGAATAGAAAATGGGGGTACATATTCCTATTCTCTGTTTGGTTTAGCCAGAATTTGCTGGGGAATTCACAGACCCAAAAATTTATGTTTTCTAAAATAAATAAAATTGGAATACAAATATGTATTCCAATTCCATCTATTTGGGTGGAATTGCAAATCCTCATTTTTGGGCCAAAATTGGAATACGTATTCCTATTTTATTTTGTATTCCAATTTTGATTTGGTTTATCCAAATGAAGAATTCACAATTTTAAGAATTTACATATGCCTATTCCGCTTGTATTATTGTTGCAAACAAACCCTAAGATTGTTATTGTGGTTGTACTAAGTGTTTTCTTCATGAGGTTTATGATATTATTTGATGGTTTCACTACGGTATGTGCTGGCGGTGACCAAGGTTTTAAATGTGCCTTGAAGTTATCTTGTAAGTGTAGGACTAGAAAATAGGTATATTTGCATGAATGAGAGATCCAAAAATCTCATAAAATAAATGCAAACCAATCTAATCTACCATAAAATCCACTTGAAATACAAAAGAATTCAAAATAATAAAACCTCCTTTAAGTGTAGCTCCCATGTCTTCCTTTCTTCTCAAAGATTTGATGTAGCTAATGCATTGACAAAATGCACTTGATAGTTGAAAGCAAGTTGACAAAATGACAGAATAATACTAGAAAAATATGGTTAACAAGACAAGTGAAAAGAGGCTCAATTTATAGGATTTGAGGGCCAAAATGCAAAATTGAAAGGAAAGAAGTGCAATTGGAAGTTTGTCATAGTTACATTGCACAAATTAGAAAATTGCTATAATTAAGAAGTTAATATTAGAAAATCCGTCATAAAATGTGTAAGAACCATGTCCTACTAAGCAATTACCACCACATCAAATTTCTAGAAATGTGGAAATAAACCAACAAAACCCTAGTTTGAATAGTTGATAATCATTTCATTAACTATATCAAGGGTTAAACAATAGTTATCCATTAAAGAATGTATCACATGACATTATCCAAGGAAATTGACCTACACATCATCCATCATCAAAATTCTTGATTTAATATATACATTCAAGGAACATAACATATACATTATCTATTAAGTACAATGACATCCACATGATAATCATAAGATGATTAAATATATGAGCTATAGTCTCCACAACCATCAGACATCATACATTTGTTATCTAAGATGGGAGTGTGGTCTAGGCTCTTTTACACCAGCCACAAAATGCTTAGCTCCCCTAATGTCCTTCTTGACACAAAGAATGCCCCTACCTTGGCATGAGAAGCCGAGCAAATTAGAACAAGAGGATTGGATGGATTCGATGTAGCTATTCAACATACTACTTTCCATATATGTCTAAGTAGCCTAATCATAGAATGTGGTATGGAAAAATAAAAGTAACTAGCATATCTACCCATGTGCAGTACAATAAATAACAACATATCTACTGATATAGAAAAAAAACATGATGTACATCCATTCTAGCAGAATGAATCCATCTCTACCCTCTCATTAAACCACATTATACCCATCCCATAAGGAAACTAAATGCACTCAGAGCATCAAACATAAAATTAAAAGAGACAAGATAAATTCAATGGCAATGTACTCTTATAAAATCAGCATGAGGTATACCATGATGTACGATATCCCCATGTGTAATTTTGGTTAAAAAATCTAATTCCCTTTCTCCACAAGCATATCCATAAAGTATCTATTTTTTTTAATATGTCATAGTGCTTTAATTTCACATGATATAAATTTGAAAGACAAGATATAAATAAATTTTCAAACCATGTTCATTTGCAGATGCATTTACAACATTTCATAAAAGTTTAAGCATGGCAATACATTCACTAGTCCTTCATGAAAAATCAATCAGTATTGCAAAACAATATAATGTATACGTAAGTTCAAGACTAGGTGTATTTGTATCTATAAGGTCACAACAAACTTAAACATTTAATGCAATGGTTATGCCTTCAGTAACCAAAAAAATAGTATGAATCATTGTTTTGACACCAAACTAAGAATATGTCCCAATTTTGCAAGTCAAGAATGAGTTTACTCAAATAATTTATTAGATAATTTAGAATTGATAGTTTGAGTTTGGAAGGAAAATGTGCCAAGTACATAAGACAAATTTCTTAGTCAATCAGTGACACTTTTTCCCAACGAGAAAGCAACATAAAAATATAAAATACACAGTTCACTAAGTTTTAAGAGAGAGAATGAATCAAGGTGTTGTGATATAATTTCACTATCTTTAGGTTGTCATGGTAAAAAATATAGAGGTGTCATAAATCCCATTTGAATGGATGAACACTAGCCAAGACTTAGTTGTGAAAGGCTACATTCTTTCTAAATTTCCCCCTGTCTAATGAACCCATTGATTACTACTATCCTTAGAAGGTTGAATTTGACATTAAGGAGAATGGTGGAAATTAGAAACTGAAGATGTGAAAGCAAACACATTATCACATTCTTAAATGTCAACTATGAGTGTCTAAGTCAGGTAGTAAAGATTAAATCATCTGCAATGTTTTTAATTTATGAAGATAAAGACAACAACATCCTAACTACCATAAAAACATGAATTCTATCAAAGGAGAAGGACATTTCAAAGCTAAGGAAAGGCGATATGTTCAACATCATTTGAGATCTCTACCCTATTTCCATTACTTTAGAAAAAGAACCCTCATTTCATTAAGGCCACTATACCATTCAGTTATGCCTTCAACCAAATGAGTCAAGAAGTATGCAAAGTTTGGAATTTATTGAATCCCTATGTTGTTTCTCTATAAACATAAAACTAACAAAGACAAAGAAACTTTATTTCTAGTTTGAATTTGTAAGGAAAGCCTAACTCGTCAGACCTTAATGGAATGTAAGAAGTTGTTAAAGGTAATAAAAATTTCCAATCAATAGACATTTATATCCATTTGAAGGGAAAAAAATGTTTCATACACAAATTCAACACCAATATTTTAGGTAAAAGAATGCAATAAAATGTGCCACATAAAGCATACTGCCACAATGTTTGCTATTTCATAGTCATGCAGCTTGATAGAATCTACACATTTTCAATCAAACCCCAATTTATAAAGGAAACTAAAATCATTATATGGCAAGTTGTGTATGTCATCAATCTTTAATGTCCATTGGCTTTCTCTATCACCACCTATCAAATGAAGAGGATAAATTCATAGAATGTGATGGAATACAAAGATATGCACTTAGACTATTTCGCTATACAAGTTCTTCATACACAGTGCATCATTTATTAAGGTTTACTCACACGCTATCTTGGTATTATAAGTAAATTATTTCATTTCAGCACAGAACATACAATACAAAGTATTTAAGAAATGCTCCTATATGCAAAAATTTGCAAGTCAAAAAGACTTAAAAGGAGAAATTGGTGCCAATTGCCACTGTTAAATCTTCCTTAGTTTGCTTTCCTAGAATCTTTCTTCCTTCCAATCACTAGTTCTATGATACCCTTCAACATTTTGGTGTATCGTATTTTATTTGCTTTCTCTTTCTCCAAATCTTGTACTGACTCAATTTTGTGCATAATTGTATATACTTGTACCACTGTGTACTTAAAATAAAAGATAAATGACACAAGTTCCATAATCAATTTAATTATTATACATCACATTGATGTCTTCCATTTACTACCTTTATTCTAGTATTATTAATATTTATGAAGAATTCCTTGTTCCCTACTTATTCAAAATAAAAAATGGAATCAATTCAAATTCATTATCTCTACTACTATAGATTCTTACCAATTTAACAACAAATGTAGTATTTCCTATTTAATTTCTTAATTTAAATGATAGTCAATATATATCAATCACATTTTTCTATCCAAGGAATAGGGCAAATACAAAATGACAATTCTAATTTAATTCAACATTTAGGTTTGAAGTGGTGTGTGGGCTTTCTGGGTATCCAATCATTCCCTTTTGAGAAGCTAACCATTTTAACCTCAACCACACCCCCACCTTGTCAAACCTACAACCACTCAAACACTCACAACAATGAACATGAGACAATAATCACATTTAAAGTGTAACATAAGCAGAAATTGATAAGCCACTCACTTCCACGTTCATATAATGAGATAACATACACACCATCATTAAAATACTCATGAAACATCATTAACATAATCATGATTTGTAATGAAATGTCAAATTCATCAGGAAACATACATCTATGCATTAAATTAACCATTTAATTCATTTATATTTAATGCATCACATACTTTTATTAACCACAAGATTAGGATTATTAAGTTTAGTTTTTTCTTTAATATATGTTCAAATCAAAGTTTACCAAGCCAAAGTTGATGAGGTTTCCACATAAGCAAGAAAACTAGGAGTGTCAAAAGGTGAGATGTGACAAAATGACACATTATGACAAACTGTAAGAGATGTGGATAGAAAGATGTAAGCACATTTAGTTGAAGAAGTGGAAAATAAAAGGGAAGGTGTAAGAAAAGGAATGAAAAGTGTAAAAGTGGAAGCTAGAAAATAGGAGGTGGAAGAAAAATTAGGGGGAAAATGTGAGAGTTGAATATTTAAATTCAAAAACTCATAATTCCATCAAACATAGAAATTAGAATTAGGAAATAGAAAATTCCCAAATTCATGGAAAATAGAATAATTAATTAATAAATATTAATTCATTGGGAATAGTTAGTAAAAGGGAGAAATTAATAAGATGAAATGAATAGAGACATAGGAATAAACCATGGGTTATTTATTCTATAGGGAAAAATTAGTAAATTGATTGGCCAAATGATGACATAAATGCAAGGATAACTCTATTCAAAGAATTGCAATGAAATTTATGATCAAATGCAATGATATTGGAAAGATCTAAGTCATGATTGAATTGATGGAATAAACGATGCCAAGTTGATTGTTACAAATTGATAACTTTTCAAGGATACATGACAAGGATTAATGACATATGACATTAACATACACTGTATATTCCATAGAATTAATCAAAATTTCTTGATAAGATTGATTAGAATAACATAAAGGGGTGTGATCAATGCTATTAAATCAAATGCACGAGGACATGATTAGACAATAAGGGACTCGGCAATGTCAATGATCAAATTGATGATACAAGATGACATGATAGGCTGACAAGGCAATTAGGGAATAAAAAATGGTAAAGATCAATGCAAATAGGTTGAATTGGTGATGGTTGATAAGGGTTGATCAAGGTTTGATAAGGTTCAACTAGGCACTAAGGGAATCAATGATTCCCAAGATTGGACAATGATGCTCAAGCTTTGGTTTGATATGTTTCAAATCAATTGAAGTTGTTTTGGATTGGTTTAGGGTTGATTGCAAGCGATTTTGATGATATTGAAATGGTTATAAAATGATATGAATTTGATTCAAAAGGGTTGAAGATGATGAAAAACATGTTAAAAAAGGTTTAGAGAAGTTGTGGAATAAGTCTAAATGATGATTAAGTTGGCTAAAAGATTGAAGTTAGTGAATTGAGAAAACAAGACATACTAGTGAAAAAAAGGTGATGAAAGATAGGTGCAAACCATTTTTGAGTGTCTACAACAAGTACCTATTATGCACCAAAACTGCTACCTTAACTAAACTATAAAAAATTCAAAAATCCTGGCATAACATGGGAGTCACTTCATCATATGTGGGACATGCAAAACTGAAATGAACCTTTGGTTTCTAGGTCGGTTCCTATTAGATGATCATGTCCTAAGATTGAAACTAATTGAAAAAAGTTTAAGGGAAAGGGAAAAAATGAAAAAATAAAATTTTATGCTTCAAATAAAATTAATTACTAGGTTATACACTAAACTGATATAAATATGATAGAACCTTGTACACAATGAAATCTTGATAAAATTCTAGTGGCTAACTGACACAAATGGGTGCATGCATAACTTACATATAAATAAGTAATTGAAAGGAAGATTGCCCTTGTACAAGATGATATGAAAAAGGAAGCTTTCACAATCAACCAAACTTAATCAACCTCACAAACTATGAATTATACAAGATATAAAGACTGTTCACTTAAATACATGACTATGAGACATAAACTTATAGGATTCAAACAAACATGACTCACAAAAAATATTACATCAAATCATAAAAAAAGCATACAATACATTGAACACCAATTAGACTTTCGAAAACTCTAAACTTTTATTCAAAATCACAAGATACTACTCTCAACATATCCAATATTGAGTTACAACTACATGATGAGAAAACAACTCAAGAAAACTTTGCAAAATGCAACCTTCAAGAAATCTGCATACATGAAGAAGAACTCAATGCCAAATCAATTGGAATACTCATTAGTACAAACTACCCATAACCTCCTGGGGTCAAATGAAAGAAAGTGGCTCCCAAAATAGGACACTCCACTCTCTAAAATGAAGCCAAATACATGGAAAAGTCTCCCCCATTCATTAAGACATCTATGCCTCACTAAAAACCACCCGAAAAATGCTTGACCTGCTCATTAATATCCTCTATAATCTAGTAAAAAGTCAAATCCAACCACCCTATATTCTCTTCTAGCTCTAAACAAACTAATTAAACATCTAGGAAGAAGTCTTTGAATTCATGAAGACACCGTTATCTTCTTTAGAAAAAAATTATTATTGTGTTCACTTTAATAAAGTTTAGCAAATATTAATTGATTTATAATAATTCATCAATTAATCATTGTTCACTGCAATGTATGCTTGCAATGGAAAAAAAAAAAATGATTTATTATTCTTTACTTGATAATATAGCAATGTCATTTGAAATATATCATTATATTATCAAAAGAAAGAATAATAAAACAAAGAAGATGGAAAAAACCTCACCAAATTAGCTAGGATATCAGATTTGAAATTTTCTTCAAAATAGTTAAGGGCATTTTACAACCAGATAACCCTAAAATACTTAGCATTTTTTTATCTGCAACCTTAGACAAGAGAAAGTTGAGGGTTTTCAAACCCTGTCTAGCTTCCATGGATGTAGAACTAGTGAAGTCTTTTCAAAATTGGGATCAAGTCTTCATTTTCTAGTCATTACGCAAAGACATTTGCAGATTACAAATGTTAGCTAACTCTTTCATTTTTAAAATGAAAACACTTGTATTTTGGAATATTGGCTTCTATTGAATTCGAGCTTACGATTCTTGTAGCTATCAATGGCGTCATTCTTCTTAGGTTCCTTAGGAAATTTGAGGGTTCACAATTTGCATTTTATCTAATAAAATTTTGGCTCTTTCAATAGGTACTTCGAATGGTTGATTATTCTATTCTATAATGTTAATATGAATATTTTTTTCTTGTTTATACCCCCACTCAGACATTTTTGCATTTCTTTTCACATCTTGACTTACTTCCTATTTGTTGTTCAATAAATTTGTATGAAAAAATGCTTTCTTGAACCCATCATGAATGTGACTGACGCAAGGTATGTAGGGAAAATGAACTAGGTCCAAAATTCTAACACCTCAGAAACATCACAGAGCAATGAAGTAAGAATTTGGAGATATAAGGTAGAAGAGAATATATGGAAGATGAGATTCTAGCTCTTTCATTATAACTTCTTTGTACTAGCCACAACCTGGACAACCTCATAGCCAAGTATGTTGAATGTTTTGAAAGTATATTTTATCATACTAGTTGTCTAATCAAATAGTAAACCCCTTGGCAAGGTGTTAGGAGTTTGGAATTGATTCCTTTTGCCTACCTACCTTGTGTCAGCAACAAATTCTTATCACAAAACCCTTACATTTGGACCTTCTTGTTGTTGAAGAACATCCATCTTTTCTTGCATTTTTTGTTTGTAGATGCTTCAATATCTCTTTCATGGCTCAAATGGAATTATTATTTTATTTTTTCCTTTAAACTTCTCATAAGGGTTTTTGAGCACAAAAGTCCTTTGTTTCTTTGTCACAATCAAAACATCCATGAGGGTATTAGCAACCCACAACCCTTTCCATTCCATTATCTCTCTTCTTTTATTATGGTATCCTTTAAGAATGAAATTGGCCATGTAAATACTTTCTTCAATACTATTGGATAATTTAAAATATATTGCCTTCTTCAAAAATGTTGGAGAATTTAACATATATTGGTTGTATCTTTCAGTTGTGTAAACGGTGACAAAAAATATATATCGGCATCATAGATATTCACACACAACATTTTACGGTATGTTCTATGTTATTTCTTTAAATATGTTATATAGAAATTGTTCTAAACCTTTAAAATAAACCCCTCTCAGTTCTTAGGTGACACGAAAATAATGGATCATATGACAAACCATTCACACTCTATTTCCTAAAAAATGGATTTATTATTATTATTTGACTATAACATTGCATTTGATAATTACATTTATAGTAGCAGGTATTTACTTTCCTGTATATTTTGATATCCAACTATGCATTTCACATTCATACTTCATGGAACTCATTCATTTTAGGTACCCATATTCTTTTATAAATTATCACAACTTTATGATACTCTGTTGATGACTATCATAATTGTAACTAATCATTTAATTTATCACTATTGCTTTATTTTGCACATTTCTATTATTTATTCAAATGTTGGTCTATTGATATGTTGTTGATGTTGGTATCAATACTTCTCTTTTTTAGGTTGTAAACCCTCTTCTTGAACACATTTAGCTCACTTTGTAATATATTAATTTTATTTTGGATGTCATTTGCCGATTCTTGAAAACCACCAAGTAATTTTCTCTTTGTTACAAGATCATAGTTTAGATAAATCCATAGTCCACTTCAACTTCATCTTGAGGTCATTTAGGTGAACATTGAGTGTTTTGATCTAAAACATGTGTTGGGAATTGTCTTCTTCAAGAGTTTGAACCATTTGTAGGACATTGGCACCTATTTTTTTGCTCGACCCTTGTATCCTCAAGATAGCTTTCATAAATAATTTATAACTATGTTTCTCTTTCAATTATTTCTTTATGAATTTGTTAGAATATAAAGTCCACCAATATAACATAGAGGGGGGCAGGGTGAATCAATTATCCAACTATTATGATAATTATCAACCTTATTAAACCTTAGCCATATCAACAACCATAACAAGATACTCATACACAATAACACCATATATGTTAACTAGGGAAACCCTTGATCAGAGGGAAAACCATAGTGGGGATGGTACCCACAAGATGATGTACTAATATAAATATTTCTTGTTAGACAATGGATGCTATTAAGAGTCAAATAAAAACATTCAGTACATATTAGTCCCTATTAGGAGACTTTGAATCACTGTTAGGTGATTCCAACCCTGTTAGGAGTTGTGCCAACCCTATGAGGAGTTATAGAAGGTAGATGGAATCACTTTCCAAATAGCTTTAGGGGCAAGACCGATAAATCCACTGTCCAAATGATCTCTGTATTATTCCTTGCAGAATAATAAAATTGAACTATACTTTGTCTCCTCTTCCTTTGTCCCATCAATTGGACTTGTGCTCCTTCTGATCTCAATACCAAATCACCAACTTCACATCCAATAATCCCTTGGAACACTTAATTGCATTTACCAAATACTCTTATCTTGTTCACACTTCTCTAATCACAATTTACACTTGCTACACACTTCTCAAACAAGGAAAACATCTTTTCTTTATACCATGTCCTCAAAAAAATTCCTTGAGTTGGACTTGAGGCTTTCCTGATTAAATATAATAGGATCACATTAAGATAATTAATTATTTTTCAATCACACAATATTATCGGCTTATGGTCTTTACAACTTCTCACACGTATGACTCCAAACCCTGTGCACTCACTGATGTCATCAACAAATTTTCTTCTATCACTGTATAACTTCACATATCTTGATTCTATCTTTGTTAGGAGATACAATCCAATCATTGAAAACTACTCATTAGGTACTTTTTAGGATTAACCTCAGACAGAAATAACAATTACATACAAATATAAACAATATTAGAAAATAATAGATCACATAGAAGGGAACACAAGACACCAAGATTATAATGGTTCACTAAAACCTTGGGCTACATCCACCAGACAACAAGTCCAATATTATTACGATCCAATGTTTACAACTTGATTACAATTTGTAATCCCTTACAACTCAATACCGCTACACGAAGCAATTTTTGCATCACACCTTATGGAAAAATCCCTAACCCTAAGCCCTTTTATACAAGTATTTTCTTGCTTTAGGGTTATAGTAAATTATAATATGTCAACCCAAAATTACTGATAAAATAGGCCTCGATAAAATAAGGCCCAAAAATAAAGAATTATGAAGTATGTACAATACTTCCCTGATTAGTCACCACAAACTAACAATCTCCCACTTGGGGACTGATCAGGTGCCACACTAGACAACAATCTCCCACTTGGAGACTGGTCATATAGCAATACTGCTATTGCATGGGGCTCCCACTAGATCAAACCACCTTGGAATCTGCTGTTCATTTATTCTGTTTAATCTAGAAGACCAATCGAAGCTAAAGAGGAGTTCAACTTCTCCCTTGTCACTAACTTTGTAAACATATCTGCTAGATTTTCATCTATATGTATCTTTTCCAACTTTAACTATCCATCATACAAAACTAACTGAATGAAATGGTACCGCAACTATATGTGTTTTGTCTTTGAATGTAGAGCAGAATTCTTTGCAAGATGAATGACACTCTGACCATCTATAAACAAATAATTATCCTTTTGAGGCTCTCCCAATTATTCCAGGAAGAGATGAAGCCATATCATCTCCTTGGTTGCCTTTGTAGCAACAAAATACTCTGCCTTTGTTGTGGATAAAGCATTAACCTTTTGCAATCGAGAAACCGAGCTCACAGCTACCCCACCAACAATAAATACATAACATGTAGTACTCCATTCAATATCAATAGATCCCCTACCAAATTTGAGTTAACATATCCCTGTAAATTAGTAGTAGAGCCCCGAAAGTGTAAACACTTACTAGATGTTCCTCTCAAATATCTAAGAGTCCATTTGAGTGCATTTCAATGCCCAATTCCTAGATGAGTCATATACTTGCTAATAACTCCCACTGCATGTGAAATATCTAGCCTTGTACATACCATAGTATACATCAAGCTAAAAGAAAATAAATGACACAAAGTCCATTTATCCAGATTTTACATAACAGAAAGAACGAAAACAAAGGAGTAAATCTTCCATCTTCTTGAGAAAGTGAAGAATTAGAGCTTTAAAGATATCTTGAAATGATAAAATAATCATAAAACAATGACATTAAAATACATTTTAGAGAAAAATAAAAGCTATACAAATATCATGATCAGTGGAAAGAAAACTGACCAAACTCAAAGTTTTGATGTGCAATTATCTTCCAATCTCCCTTCTCTAAAGTGTAAAAGATTACATAGACCTTATTACACACATGCATCAAAATCACTACCTATAAAAGAAGAAATTCCACCCTTACATTATGCTAAAATCAAGATTTCTCCCTTTTTTCTAACACAAAGCTCAAAAAAATGACAAAAACTCTGCCCTTTCATAGCTTACAGTCTACTCTTTTCTCCTCGGAAAAATTGGAATTTTTGTTTTGAAAAATTGGAAACCCCCATTCTTTCCTTCCTACCCCTATTTAACACTCTCCTCCCCATGTATTATTTCAGTTACCTGTATAACTGATTCTTGAAATCTTCCTTTCTTTTTCTCTCATGGACCTTAATTCTTTTTAAAACCTTTTAGTTATAGACCAAGGTTTGTCTATTATGTTAAAATGCATAAACATATCTTTGGACAAGTGGAAAATTCTAACATAAACAGTAAAATAGGAAACTCCCGAAATATATTGTTTAGGTCCATGCAAAGTGCCTTGAGGAGCTTGAAACTAAAAATTAGTGGGGTGAGAATACATTTGGCTGGCAATTATATCATGTTGAATTACTGGCAAGAGAGGTAGTAATGGAAATACTTTTGGAGCTTTACCCATTGGAGGACCCAAAAGCTAAAGCTCTTGTGTTACCTTGTGTTGAAATGGAATCTCCATAAGTGTAGCTAGTGCAAATGTTGCCTCTTTCTCAGATGTAGACATATTCTTTGACATAATATTTTTGAAGTTGGCAAACTGAAGATTATCAAATACTCGACTAGGGATATTATCATCAAATTGTTGCATTGCTTCCCATGGTCCATCTCCAACTCCAACTAACATTATTGATAAAGGAAATTTACTTGTCATAACTATAGCATCGATTTTTTTTGTTCTTGTGGGCTGAAAGGTCCACTTTTTGTATCACTACTCTTGATCACCTGCCCATCAGTAACAATGACAAGGACATGATATTATCCACCACTCTTCTCCACAATACCCATCACAATATCAATAATTGGAGCAAAGGATGTTGGTCTAGCTAGTCCCAAATGTGGAACAATCTCCCTATACTATGTAAGAGCCTTTTCAAAACCATAGCAAGGTCAAAAATCTGAAACTAAGTTGAACACTAAATGGTCATGCATAGATGCATCGCCAAAACCAAAGCAGGGGATCAATGACATACATATTCCAACTTATCCTTACACCATATTGAAATCTTCACTAAAGAAAATTAATGATGGAGGCATCGGGTCTCTGAGTGAGGAGTTTGCTATCATGACTATGCAAACATTTTGTCAATCAACTAAGGTGTATTCTCTCTTTGATTAATAACATCTCTTTTTTCTCCATATTAGGTTCATCCTGTTTTAATAACGACCAAATATTGGCTTCACCTCAAAGAATCCTAAGCTGACACATAGTATCCATATAGTCTAACTTTTCAATCATGACCATAAGTGGTGACCATATAATGTATAATAGTCTACTGAGCACCTCCAAATGCCAATACTTTGTTTAGCATGTCCGCGATTGGGATATTGAGCTAGACTATGATTTCCGCATTGCACTTGCGATAGAATTTGGTTGTCATTTGAAAACCTTGGCTATTTTTGGCACGTCTTCTTATGCGTTATTGGGGAAAACCCACTTTAATTGGAAAAGATATTTTGAACCCTTTTCGATGCTTCAAACTAATGATAGGGGAGAAATTGATAGTCTATCAGTGATCGACCCATAAAATGCATTAGTTGTGTAGATCAACAGACACCTTAATGATTGTTGAGAAATCATATGTTGAAACTCGATGCAAAACATCTCATAAATTATTCTTATTCATAGTCACAAGCATTTCTGCAGTAATTAGTCAAATAATCACCCTCTCGATTGTGGCCTCAATGAACCTATTCAAGAATTTGTTACATTTATTAACCCTTCATCATGTTTCTTGCCTATTTGGATTCAACCCAATCAATCAAGCTAATTACTGCATGATATACGGCTTTGATGGATTTATCATACCTGAGTACTATCCTCCATGTTTCCTAATATGAAACTCGATTGCCTTAGATTTTCTCCCTTTGATGTACCCTCAGAAAGTAAAGCTCAGGGAAGTCATACAATGATATGTTTTTGTTATTTAGAAACACTTGTAAATTTGTCTGTTTTCACAGCCTTACTGATTATCCCAAATGTGGTGAGTTGAACATCATAATCCATGACTTTGAAGATGAGTTTGAACTTTAGAATTGAACCATTGATTTGAATATGGAGACCCAAACTAAGTGTTGAAATCAAGTATAGTCAGGAACCTCAACTAACCATTGAATTGATCTCACTACTTCTAAAACATTTGAAATTGCATTATGGGAATATCTGAACTAGTTGAACTGGCCAAATCTACACTTCATATCTTGCACTCTGAGCTTTTCCACTGTTGAACCAGTGAATCATCAAACCACTTCAAACTAATTTGAACCTTAGTTCAAAGAGGTTAAAGACCTTACACTGAGAATTTCAAATACTGGGTCTATATTGGGTACCAACAAAAACCTACTGAAGGAAACCCTAACTCAACATTTTCTACCACTCCAAACAACGTAGTATATCTTGAAGATGTAGGAAGTTATCTGAATAGTAAGTTTGAGTCTATTGGTAGTGAATTCATGAACAAAGGTATGGAATTATTTTGCAATCATGACATGACTATGAAGCCCAGATTTGAACATTTAAGGGAACTAAACCTATTCAAATTTCACTTCTACGATGAGTGGACACAAATCATATTTAGGATACATGATGGAAAATTATGGATGAAAAGATAATGTAATTGATATTTCTGTTTACCTTATTCATGAGTAATTGGTCTTAGTAAATAAGGCAGTTACCTATAGGTGAGAAAATGATCCAGAAGAAAGTTGAAAGTTATACTAAAGTAGTGTATAATGGAAAGGCCATGGTGATCAACACCATCAAGCAAGATGATGTGATATTTTTGAGTAGAATTATTGCCTATTCTATTTGTGCAAGTTCAAATATTGATGAACTTGTAGTAGGTTTCATCTATGCAGCATATAAGATATGTGTAGAGAAGGAACAAGTGAATCTTAGTGAAATTCTGAGAATGCAACTCTTAGAAAACCTAGAAAAGACCAAGAGGACAAATGATGTGTGTTTCAATTTTAGTCATTGATCAATCACATATTCTTTCATGTACTTAAAATATTTCCTTACTTATCAGTCACAGACATAACGAGTAGTGACATATGTAAAATGGGGAAGATTACATAAATATGTAGAAGGCATCCTACATATAAGATATTGGATAGTGGCAACCTGATAATGAGAACATTTTAGAATGAAATGAAACAAAGATTTAGAATTGCACCTATAATTGTTGACAGATCTAAGGAAGACATTTGTATTTTGGTTGATACAGATTATACCTATATTCAAGCAGTGGAACCTCAAGAAACATTTCTTGATCTCTTGGGTTATGAATTAAATGATGATATAGTAGTTGGTTATATTGACTTATTGTTGAATTCAAATAAAGACAAAGAAAAATATAGATTTGGTACATATGATGATATTACATAGTCAGTTCATCAAGCAAACTTAATGAAGGCATCACACAAGAAAGTAGAATCTACTATGAAGAAGGCATTATTAGAGGCCAGAATGACAAAGAGTGAGTCTGAGGCTGTAAGAAAAACTATGAATTAATGAATACTGAATATTCAACCTTTGTTAGTATCTGGTATAGTGACATCTTTAGAATAGAGCATTTTGTATGCAACAGTATCAGATATTCAGCCTAGTGAACCCAATAGAAAATTGGAAAGATTGGTGGAAGCAATAACTACTAAAACAAAGAGATTCAAACAACAAGCCATCGGACCAAGCAAAAGACAAAAAACATTGTTGACAATTGTTGAGTATAGTGATGAAGAAGAAGAAGAACAAGAGATCAAGCAAGCAGAGAAAGTGACTTCATCAAAGCAATCGACAGGCAAATCTCGACAACCTTGGAAGCCAAAGACAGAGAAGATCAACACAACTATTGCTAATGAAGGTAACTTTGTTCAGATGAACAAATTTTATGATTTGCATAACAATTTTGAGAAGGATCAGATTGATATATCTACTATGAGATATATTATAGCAAACAATCTAAAATTGAAGGATCTTGAGAGCATAATTAACTAGAAAGTCTATGAAAGACTCATTCAGAAGAAGGCTCCTACAAGAGAAGAAAATCTTGAACTTTGGAAATCTATGCTTAGAACTATTTGCAAGAATGATGATGATGAAGAGATTAAAAGATTATTTAATAACCTCAAACCGTATTTGAGAAATAAAGTGAGACCATTTCTATTTATGGTTGGTGAAAAGGATAAACTAAGAAGTGAGATTGCAATAACTATCAGTCAAATGTTGATAGAGCCAAAGACAACATCTCCTCTAGCAACTAGAACCTTAGAAGTGTCAGTAAGCGATGACACTATGCAAATTGATCAAACTAATGTTACCATCAACATTGATGATACCAATCCATTTGGTGGTTCTAAACCTAATGAACCAAACACTGAGGATATTGAGGACAAGTTGAGGCAGATTGAAGAGGAGAAAAGGTTACTTGAGGAAGAGAAGAAGAAAATAGAGGAGGCAAAGTAGAAATTGCTTGAGGAAGAAAAGAAAAAGGAAGAGGAGGAAAAGAAGAGAATAATAAAAGAAGAGTTGAGAAAGAAAATAGAAGAAGATGAGAAGAAGAAATTGGAAAAGGGGAGAGAAAAGGAAAGAGAGGAAAAAGAAAAGAAAGAGGAAGAAGAGAGAAGAATGAAAGAGGCAGCTAAGAAACAAAGGGAGGATGATACTAAATCATCTAGTTCATCTACTTTGCTCTCTCTTGCCAGTTTAGCTACTGATGATGATGATCAAATAGATTTGATCTCATCCCTATCCAAGCTTATGCAAAACAATAGAAGAGTAAAAAGCTTACAAAAAACTTTAATGGAAGTTACTAATAGACTGCACAAGACTTTGGTAGTACATCACACTAAATCAGATCCTGAACAGAGTGTACAAGCAGTGCTGAAATCATTTGATGAAGAGTTTACCAATTTTTTAAATGTTGTAGAAGCAAAGGCATAGATTTCCCATGATGCTAACTTGTTTAGCAACATATATCAAAACATTAAGAATGATTTGGTTAATCTTGATACTTGTATCAAGGAACTTCGGAAATGCCAATAGGATGGGAAAACTTTGTATGTTAAATGTACCTTATCACACAAGCTGACTAAAGAAATCAACAGTCGGATAGAAGGAAAGATGAATGAGCTAGATGATTTATCCAACTAGATCCAACATCCATCTTCTAAAGTAGATGATTTTGAAGGACAAGTGGTTAGTATCCACAGAGATATTAGGAAACTGAAACATTAAAGAGAACAAATTTTTGAAGAGGGTGTTAGATTTCAGAGAATCTATTGCTCTGAAATTATAGATTTTGTTGAGAAAAAATTGGAGGAATGTGTCAAGGCCAAGGACACATATTCCAACTTTTTGTATTTAGATCTTAATACAGTTGAGAATGTATCATATTCTTTATGTGAAATTCTTACCTCAGTTGAATCCAAAAAGGAGACGTGGACTAAGGGTATGGATAATTTGAAGGAAAACTTTGATGATTGCATGAAGATCATATCCGCACAAGGACAACATTTTTGGATAGATTTTTGACAATTTTGACCTTTGTCATTGATGTCAAATGGGGAGTAGTTGTATAAAATTGGGAGTAGTTGCAAAATATTGTGAAGTAAATTGTAAGTGGGAGCTTATGTAAAGTTGAACAATTGCAATATATAATTTTTGTTGTGTTAAGTTTTTGTCACTTAGCCAATTTTCCCTATTTTGTTGCCGTCAATTCTAAAGGGGGAGATTTTTGACAATTCACTAATCGTGATATGTAATTGTTGTCATTTATGGCAACACATGATGCGCATGTTCATAGGAAATATCAGAAATAAAGATACTTAGTGTTTGGTAATCAGAAAATTGACTAAGTATAGAATTTGGTTTACAGTAGTGTATTGTTTTGTTTATAACTTGTTGCTGAAATCATATTATGAATAGAAAAGTTAGATGAAGATAGTATACATGTTGATGATGATGTGTATAACCTCATAAGTTAGTACGATTTGTATGGAATAGAGATAATCATGTTTGAAGTGAAACAGGACAGCAAAATTGAAGGAAAGGATTATTTTGTTTACAAGATAATTACTTGTCCAATTAGGGCTGACATCCTAGATGTTTACTTTAAGTTGGAAAAGTGGATTTTGGTCTTAGCTGACCTAGCAAAAAATTATGTAAAGGCATGGTATTTATGCAAAGTACATTTTGCGATAAAGATTGTAATTTGCGAATTGTGATTGTGATTGGAAGTGCTAGCTTGTAATTGTGATTATATGCGAACTTTTGTGAAAGCAATATATGCAAATTTTTATATGATATATTTTGTGATCAAAGATTGAGCTAAAGATCAGAGATCAGCCAAGGAAGAAGATACAGTACCTATTTCAAAAATTTGATTACTTGTTTGGGTAGTGAGCTCTTCTTGTAATTAGAAGTGTGTGTTTGGGCAGTGGGCTCATCTTGCATCTAGTGTACTACAACTTCTAATAGGGTTGGAATCTTCTAATAGGAACTCAAAGTCTCCTAATAGGGACTCCTTATACTAAATTTTCTCATTGACTCCTAATAGGGTCCATCCTCTAACAACGAACTTAAATATCAGTATATTATCTAGTGGGTATCATCCCCACCGGGGTTTTCCCTTGGCCAAGGTTTCCCTAGTTAACAAAATATGACGTTATGAGTTATCTTTGTGCATTGTTATTGTTACTATTCAACATTACTTTACTACTTTGTTGAGCATGGTCTAAAGTAAGAAATAATATCCAGTTGGCGACTAAAGTTTTTAGATTACTGATTCACCTCCTCATCTCAGTAATCCCTATTTCTTACAATACTCACATATGTTTGAGGCCTCTTTGAAAGGAAAAAATGGTGGCATTAATTGCAATGAATTCATAATTTATTGTGTATTTTCATTATGGGTGTTGTTCTAGTTTATCTATATATTTCTTTATTTAGCCTTATTCTATTTCACACTCTCAATTTTGATAAACCTTAAAAAAACTTCTACTACCACCTCAATGTCATATTTTGACACCATGGGTGGAGAAATGCTTTGTGTTGAGCTTGCTAAGGTTGATAACTATAAGAATGATCTTATTTTTTGGTTTATTTATAAGGAGTAAATCAACTAGCTCATGGAAAATATGACTGGATTTCATGAGAGCCTATCTTGGTAGTTTGTCTCTTCCTAGGATGAAAAAAGGGTCATTGTTGGTAGTATCACATTTAAGGTGAATGAAGAAGTAATAATACAAGCAACTAAAGTAAAAATTCACTATTAGGACTCCAAATGTTTCTAGTGTGCACCATTTTTTTCATGGGAAGGAGCAACCTATGATGCATCATGCCAGATTTAACTACAAAAAACTCATGGAACCATGGCCTTAGTTATGTATTGTTATGAAGAAATATTTTACTCTTGAAGTTCATTTTAGGGCTTATTACTACTACCACCTCCCCTTTCTTAACCACCTTAGAAATCATGACCTTATTTCAATTTCTTCTTTTTTATTCATTCTATGAATAATAATGTTTAAAATATCATTGGATTGAAGAAATAGGGGGGGAAACTTACAACCTTGTAGTAGGGTTTAATTTACATGTAAACATTTTATCTAGAATTAAGCCCTACATGGACTATCTCTTTCCAAGATTCCCCTTCCTCGCACACTCCTCCCTTTGCTAGCATCTTACCCTCATATACATATATGCCTAAAAACCCCTAGCCTTAAAGATTTTCAAGGACCCCTTGATACCTCTCCCACCATGGAATTGGTTGAATTCCTAAGGAGAAAAAATGCAATAACCCTAGTATGGAGGTCAAACCACATAAGGTCAAATTTAATATCCATAAGATAGATTCTAATGTAGAAATCATGGAGGAGATAATCACTTCATGTCTCTCAACTAGAGTGGAAATAATTTTACTAGAAAATGAAAACAATTGAATGATGATTCTAGTTCTGATGAATTAGAGGATACTAAGAGTAAGGGGGAGGAAGATAAAATAATCAACAAGGAGTCCATTTTTTCCTATGCTAGTTCCACTTCCCCTATCTCTAAATGCCTAAATAATGACACTACTAAAGCTAACCCCAAAACTAATACATAGACCATTTCCCCCTTTTCACCTCAAGTTAAAGAGATCACCAGTATAGAGGATATTTTTAGTTTGGAAAAGGAAACTTGGGGTCTGATTTGGAAAATGTAAATTGATATTTCAAGTATCAATGAAGGGATGTAGAAGATGGATCATGATATTATAGGTATTAAAAAAATATTACAAGGGGTTGACCACTTTGCACCCAAAGTCATGCAGAATTCGTTAATCACACTTTGCTTGGTATAGGAGAAGGTGGACAATGGGAAGCTAGAAAAGGAGGATGATTTCAAGGAAATTTTTTAAGTTCATAACTGAAGAGTGGGATTAGATATTGTTTTCCAAGCCCACAATCAAAACGTAGAATTAAGAGATTGGTTTTTGGCTTTTTGTGCTTTTTGGCTATCGCTCACTTGTTGGGCCTATATTTAAAGTTCTTTGTTGGTAGTTCTAGGTTTTGAAAAAAAAAAAATCAACCCTATGTGACTTAGTTTTATTTTAAAAAATAATCTCTATACTCATGTTGGTTTGGTTAGTATAACTTTATGGATTGTTATTTGTTTTGATAATGGTATATGTTGGGTTATTTTTTTATAGAGGAAAGCTATGGTGGCTGCCTTCTTTTTTCCTTGTTGTTATTGTGTTACTAATGGTTATCCATTGACAATGCCTTTGGGGCTATGTACAATAGGACAACATCCCAATTTTTTTCCAATGTTAATATCAAAATCATTAGTTATTAGTCTCAACTCCATACAATAGTGTTTGATTATTGTTTGATGGTTTTATTTAAGTAAATCATAGTTAATCTTTTATCTTCATTACATAAAAGTAGATATCTAACTTTCCAATACTCTATTAGGATTACGACATGATTTATCTTACACTCTCATATACTATTCACATGCCTCAACTACTCTTAGAATGGTCCTTAAATGTAAAAGGTGTAAGTAGACAACAATTTATAATTTACATTATCTTAGAATCTTGATATATTAATTACCACATACATTCTTGAAGGAGGTAGTTGGACATGTGAGTTGAGAAGTGTAGCATTATACAATTGCTACTGGCAAGTCACATTAGAGTTTGGCAATTAATTTAGATTCCTACTCAAGGATATTAGTTGGCACAAGGATTCAAAAGTCAAATATTCTATTTATTCTTATCATATAGGTTTTTTTAATCAGTTCTCCTTAGGAATTACATTTAGTCCTCCCAAAGGAGACTACTTTCTTTGAGTGTGGAATTTATCTTATTTTAGCATGGTTTGATGGTACATTATTTTTGAAAAAATTATGTTGTATTCCTTTATCATTTATCTTTGAATTAGAGGCACAATATACTGGTTTAATATTTTATAGGTCTGTATATGTTTCTATAATTTTTTTTAGAGTTTTGAGTGTTAGCGTGTGGTTGTATCTCTCCTAAAAAGGTGTGTCCACGTAAATCTTATTAAATGTAATGATCTTTTATAAACAAGAGCATCTTTCTATTAATCATTGAATGCTTTTTGGTTACAATGGGAGCTTTTGTATTGTATGGTTATGCAACTTTGACAAGAGGATTGTAAACCATGGTTCTTACCACTTGTACCCATGTGATGTGATTAGTAGTTGTATCGCATGATGTATTTAATTACCAATATTATTGATTTATATGTTAGAAAGAGACAATATTGTGGATATATCTTGCCATCCTACAGTTATGGAGTCAAGTGTATATTGAAATCCACCTTTTGGATTCATTTCCTCGTCATGGAAGGTGAAACTATGATCTATTTGGGTTGCGTGACCCTAGTTTTCATTTATAGTTGAGCTCTTAACATCATAGAAATTATATTTATCCTATGCTTGGTGCTTTAATTATTTTCTAAGTATCCCTCCAAGTGGAAGAAGTGCACTATTGAGCCTTATTTTGTGAGTGTTCTTGAATACAATTTTGGTTGAGAATCTTCATCATTTCAGATTTGTGGGTGAGGTTCTAGTTTGATGTAAGAATTGCCTAGATAGGCATTCTATTGCTTTACAAAATTTTGGGATGATATATCCCAGATGTTTATGATATTTGGGTAGGAAGTTCCTAGTACTTTGGTCTTCAAGAGATCACGAAGAGCATTATTCTACAAGTAGATACCAAAATCATGGCTAGATGTGTCTTTCCTAGCTTGCATTTTGTTCCTTTGAGGATGTTGAGATTTTTTTAATGCTCTTGATGTATTTTTGTGTAACCCTTTCAATGGTAGTGAGGCTATCTAGGAAGAAATTGGGTGTGACTTGACCCAACTTGTAGAGGAGCTTAATAAATAGTCTTGCATTGGGATTGGGATTTGATCTTGCACTTGGTGTGCTTATTTGGTTGGACTTGCAAGTTTCCAAGGGTAATCCTATTCTTTAGGGGGATGATGCAGTGCCTCTCCCATTTAGGTTTTAAATGACATCTTGAGGAGTGTAACTTCAAATTTCATTCTTATGTAGTACAATTATGTTGGACCCATGTGAGGCTTCTACCTTTGGGGTGATCTACTTTATGCCATTGCATTGAAAATTTATTTATGCTTTACACATGGTTGTGAGAACCATTATGTTGTCACTAGTTGTGTACTTAATTCATGATGCCTTACTTTAGGTCTAGATGAGAATCATTGCTCCTATTTGACTGATCAAGCTAATCTTGTGGTGTGATAACTATTTCTATTTATGCTTTTAAGATGAAATTGTGAGATGCACCTAGTATAGTTGACTCTTGTGATCACTCTAAGACTGTTATTATGGTTGTACTAAGGTATGTGCTAGTGGTGACCTAGATTTTAATTGTGCCTTGAAGTTATCTTGTAAGTGTAGGACTAGAAAATAGGTATATTCAAAAATCTCATAAAATAAATGAAAACCAACCTAATCTACCATAAAAGCCACTTGAAATACAAAAAAAATCAAAATAATAAAACTCCCTTTAAGTGTAGCTCCCATGTCTTCCTTTCTTCTCAAAGATTTGATGTAGCTCATGCATTGACAAAATGCACTTGATAGTTGAAAGCAAGTTAACAAAATGATAGAATAATACTAGAAAATATGGTTAACAAAATAAGTGCAAAGAGGCTCAATTTATAGGATTTGAGGGCCAAAATGCAAAATTGAAAGGAAAGAAGTGTAATTGGAAGTTTGTCATAGTTACATTACAAAAAATAGAAAATTTCTATAATTAAGAAGTTAATATTAGAAAATATGTCATAAAATGTGTAAGAACCATGTCCTACTAAGTAATCGCCACATCATTAAATTGCTAGAAATGTGAAAATAAACCAATGAAACCCTAGTTTGAATAGTTGATAATCATTTCATTAACTATAATCAAGGATTAAACAATACTTATCCATTAAAGAATGTATCACATGATATTATCCAAGGATGTTGACCTACACATCATCCATCCATAAAAATGCTTGATTTAATATATACATTCAAGGAACATAACATATACATTATCCATTGAGTACAATTACATCCACACGATCATCATAAGATGATTAAATCTATGAGCTCCAGTCTCCACAACCATCAAACATCATACATCCACTATCTAAGATGGAAGTGTGGTCTAGGCTCTTTTATGCCAACCACAAAATGTTTAGCTTCCATGGGGTCCTTCTTGACACAAATAATGCCCCAACCTTGGCATGAGAAGCCTAGCAACTTAGAACAAGAGGATTGGATGAATTCAATGCAGCCGTCAAACATACTACTTTCCATATATGTCTAAGTGACCTAATCACAAAATGTGGCACGGAAAAATAAAAGTAACTAGCATATCTACACATGTGCAGTACAATAAATAAAAACATATCTACTCATATAGAAAAAAACATAATGTACATCCATTCTAGGAGAATGGATCCATCTCTATCTCTCTCATTAAACCACATTATACCCATCCCATAAGGAAATTAAATGTACTTAGAGCATCAAACATGAAATTAAAAGAGACAAGATAAACTCAATGGCAATGTACTCTTAAACAATAAACTTGAGGTATAGCATGATGTACGATATCCCCATGTGTAATTTTGGTTAAAAAGTCCAATGCCCTTTCTCCGCAAGCATATCCATAAAGTATCTATTTTTTTTTTAAAAATGTCATAGTGCTTCAATTTGACATGATATAAATTTGAAAGATAAGATATAAATGAAGTTTCAAACCATGTTCATTTGTAGATGCATTTACAACATTTCATAAAAGTTTAAGCATGGCAATACATTCACTAGTCCTTCATGAAAAATCAATCAGTATTGCAAAACAATATAATGTATGCATAAGTTCAAGACTAGGTGTATTTGTATCTATAAGGTCACAACAAACTTCAACATTTAATGCAATGGCTATGCCTTTAGTAACCAAAAAAAATAGTATGAATCATTGTTTTGACACCGAACTAAGAATATGTTCCAGTTTTGCAATTCAAGAATGAGTTTACTAAAATAATTTAGAATTGATAGTTTGAGTTTGGAAGGAAAATGTGCCAAATACATAAGACAAATTTCTTAATCGATCGGTGACACTTTTTCCCAACAAGAAAGAAACATAAAAACATAAAATACACAGTTCACTAAGTTTTAAGAGAGAGAATGAATCAAGGTGTTGTGATATAATTTCACTATCTTTAGGTTGTCATGGTAAAAATTCTAGAGGTGTAATGAATCCCATTTGAATGGATGAACACTAGCCAAGACTCAGTCGTGAAAGGCTACATTTTTTCTAAACTTTCCCCTATCCAATGAACCCATTGATTACTACTATCCTTAGAAGGTTGAATTTGATGTTAAGGAGAATAGTAAAAATTAGAAATTGAAGATGTGAAAATAAAAATATTATCACATTCTTAAATGTTGACTATGAGTGTCTAAGTCAGGTAGTAAAGATTAAATTATCTCCCATGTTTTTAATTTATGAAGATAAACACAACAACATCCTAACTACTGTAAAACATGAATTCCATCAAAAGGGAAGGAAACTTCATAGCTAAGGAAGGAAATATGTTCAACATCATTTGGGATCTCTACCCTATTTCCATTACTTTAGAAAAAGAACTGTCATTTCTTTAAGGCCACTAAACCATTTAGTTACGCCTTCAACCAGATGAGTCAAGAAGTATGCAAAGTTTGGAATTTATTGAATCCCTATGTCATTTCCCTATAAACATAAAACTAACAAAGATAGAAAATTTATTTCTAGTTTGAATTTGTAAGGAAAGCCTAACTCATCAGACCTTAATGGAATGTAAGAAGTTGTTAAAGGTAATAAATATTTCCAATCAATAGAGATTTATATCCATTTGGAGGGAAAAAAAAGTTTCAGACACAAATTCAACACCAATACTCCAGGTAAAAGAATGTAATAAAATGTGCCACATAAAGCATACTACCATAGTGTTTGCTATTTCGCAAAGTCATTCGGCTTGACAGAATCTAGATGTTTACAATTAAACCCCAATTTATAAAGGAAACTAAAATCATTATATTGCAAGTTGTGAATTGTCATTGATCTTGAATGTCCATTGGATTTCTTTATCGCCACCTATTAAATGAAGAGAAGAAATTCACAGAATGTGATGTAATACAAAGATATGCACTTAGACTATTTCACTATACAAGTTCTTCATACATGATGCATCATTTATTAAGGTTTACTCACAAGATATCTTGGTATTATAAGTAAATTATTTCATTTCAACACAGAACATACAATACACAGTATTTAAGAAATGCTCCTATATGTGAAAATTTGCAAGTTAAAAAAGACTTAAAAGGATAACCTGGTGCAAAGCACCATTGTTAAAACTTCCTCAGTTTGCTTTCCCAAAATCTTTCTTCCTTCAAGTCACCAGTTCTACTATTCCCTTCAACATTTTGGTGTATTGTATTTTATTCCCTTTCTCTTTCTCCAATTGTTGTAACTGACCCAATTTTGTCATAACTGTACACGCTTGTACCAATGTGTACTTAAAATAAAATACAAGTGATATAAGTTCCATAATCGATTTAATTATTATACATCACATTGACGTCTTCCATTTACTACCTTTATTCTAGTGTTATTAATATTTATGAAGAATTCCTTGTTCCCTACTTATTCAAAATAAAAAATGAAATCAATTCAAATTCATTATCTCTAGTACCATAGATTCCTACCAATTTAACAACACATGTAGTGTTCCCTATTTAATTTCTTAATTTCAATGATAGTCAATATATATCAATCACATTTTTCTATCCAAGGAATAGGGCTAAACCAAAATGACAATTCTAATTTAATTCAACATTTAGGTTTGAAGTGGCATGTGGGCTTTCTAGGTATCCAATCGTTCCTTTCTGAGAAGCTAACCATTTTTACCTCGACCACACGCCCACCTTGTCAAACCTGCAACCACTCAGACACTCACAACAATGAACACGAGTCAGTAACCACATAAGTATAACATAAGAAGAAATTGATAAGCCACTCACTTCCATGTTAACATACACATCATCATTAACATACTAATGAAACATCATTAACATAACCATGATTTGTAATGAAATGTGAAATTCATTAGGAAACATACATCTATGCATTAAATTAACCATTTAATTCATATTAATTAATGCATCACATAGTTTTATTAACCACAAGATTAGGATAATTAAGTTTAGTTTTTTCTTTAATCAATGTTCAAATCAAAGTTTACCAAGTCAAAGTCAATGAGGTCACCACATAAGAAGGAAAACTAGGAGCATCAAAAGGTGAGACATGACAAAATGACACATTATGACAAATTGTAAGAGATGTGGATAGAAAGATGTAAGCACATTTAGTAGAAGAAGTGGAAAATAAAAGGGAAGGTGTAAGAAAAGGAATGGAAAGTGTAAGAGTTTGAAAGAGGAAGGTGTAAGAGTGGAAGCTAGGAAATAGGAGGTGGAAGCACAATTAGGGGGAAAATGTAAGAGTTGAATATTTAAATTCAAAAACTCATAATTCCATCAAACATAGAAATTAGAATTAGGAAATAGAAAATTTCCAAATTCATGGAAAATAGAATAATTAATTAATAAATATTAATTCATTGGGAATAGTTAGTAAAAGGGAGAAATTAATATGATGAAATGAATAGAGACATAGGAATAAACCATGGGTTATTTACTCCTATAGGAAAAAATTAGTAAATTGATTGGCCAAATGATGACATAAATGCAAGGATAACTTTGTTCAAAGGATTTCAATGAAATTTATGGTCAAATGAAATGATATTGGAAAGGTCTAAGTCATGATTGAATTGATGGAATAAATGATGCCAGGTTGATTGTTACAAATTGATGACTTTTCAAGGATACATGACAAGGATTGATGTCATATGACATTAACATACACTATAAATTCCATAGAATTAATCAAAATTTCTTGATAATATTGATTAGAATAACATCAAGGGATGTGATCAATGCTATTGAATCAAATGAATGAGAACGTGATCAAACACCAAGGGACTTGACAATGTCAATGATTGAATTGATGATACAAGATGACATGATAGGATGACAAGGCATTGAGGGACTCAAAAATGGTAAAGATCAATGAAGATAGGTTGAATTAATGATGGTTGATAAGGATTGATCAAGGTTTGATAAAGTTCAACTAAGCATTGAGGGAATCAATGATTCCCAAGATTGGACAATAATGATCAAGCTTTGGTTTGATATGTTTCAAATCAATTGAAGTTGGTTTGGATTAGTTTAGCATTGATTGGAAGTGATTTTGATGATATTGAAATGGTTTTGAATTGATTTGAATTTGATTCAAAAGGGTTGAAGATGATGAACAACATGTCAAAAAAGTTCATAGAAGTTGTGGAATGAATCTAAATGATGATTAAGTTGGCTAAAAGATTGAAGTTAGTGAATTGAGAAAACAAGACATGTTAGTGAGAAAAAGGTGATGAAAGAGTAGGTGCAAACCATTTTTGAGTGTCTACAAAAAGTACCTATTATGCACCAGAACTGCCACCTTGATTAAACTATATAAAATTCACAAATTATGGTATAATATGGGAGTCACTTCATCAAATGTGGGACATGCAGAATTGAAATGAACCTTTGGTTTCTGGGTCAGTTTCTATTAGATGATCACCTCCTAGGCTTGAAACTAATTGGAAAAAGTTTAAGGGAAAGGGAAGTAATGAAAAAATAAAATTATATGCTTCAAATAAAATTAATTACTAGGTTATACACTAAAATGATATAAATATGATAGAACCTTGCACATAATGCAATCTTGATAAAATTCTAGTGGTTAACTGACACAAACAGGTGCATGCATAACTTACATATAAATAAGTAATTGAAAGGAAGATTGTTCTTGTACAAGATGATATGAAAAAGGAAGATTGTTCTTGTACCAGTTAGACCTTAAAAAACTCTACACTTTTATTTAGAATCACAAGATACAGCTCTCAACATATCTAATATTGAGTAATAACTACATGATGAGAAAAGAACTAAAGAAAACTCTACAAAATGCAACCTTCAAGAAATTTGCATACGTGAAGAAGAACTCAATGCCAAATGAATTGGAAAATTCATTAGTACAAACTAACCATAACCTCCTAGGGTAAAATGCAAGAAAGTGGCTCCCAAAATACGACACTTCACTCTCTAAAATGAAGCCAAATACATGGAAAAGTCTCCCCCAATCATTAAGACATCTATGCCTCACTAAAAACCACCCAAAAAATGCTCGACCTGCTCATTAATAACCTCTAAAATCTAGGGAAAAGTGAAATCCGACCACCCTATATTCTCTTCTAGTTCTAAACAAACTAATTAAACATCTAGGAAGAAGTCTTTGAATTCATGAATACACCCTTATCTTCTTTAGGAAAAAAATATTATTGTGTTCACTTTAATAAATTTTAACAAATATCAATTGATTTATAATAATTCACCAATTAATCATTTTTCACTACAATGTATGCTTGCAATGGAAAATAAAAAATATTTATTTATTAGTCTTTACTTGATAATATAGCAATGTCATTTGAAATATATCACTATATTATCAAAATAAAGAATAATAAAACAAAGAAGATGGAAAAAGACCTCACCGAACTGGCTAGGGTATCAAACTTAAAATTTTCTTCAAAATAGTTAAGGGCATTTTACAACCAGATAACCCTAAAATGCTTAACATTTTTTTTATCTGAAAACTTAGACAAGAGAAAGTTGAGGGTTTTCAAACCTTGTCTAGCTTCCATGGATGTAGAACTGGTGAAGTCTTTTAAAAATTGGGGTCAAGTCTTCATTTTCTAGTCATTATGCAAAGACATTTGTACATTACAAATGTTAGCTAACTTTTGTTTTAAAAATGAAAAAACTTGTATTTTGGAATATTGTCTTGTATCAAATTTGAGCTTATGATTCTTGTAGCTATCAATGGCATCATTCTTCTCAGGTTCCTTAGGAAATTTGAGGGTTCACAATTTGCATTTTATCTAATAAAACTTTGGCTCTTTCAATAGGTACTTCGAATGGTTGATTCTTCTATTCTATGATGTAAATATGAATGTTTTTTTCTTGTTTATACCCCCAGTCATAGACATGTTTGCATTTCTCTTCACATCTTGACTTACTTCCTATTTGTTGTTCAATACATTTGTATGAAAGAAATGCTTGCTCAAACCCGTCATGAATGCAACTGACGTAAGGTAGGTAGGGGAAATGAACTAGACCCAAAATTCTAACACCTTAGAAGCATCATAGAGGAATGAAGTAATAATTTGGAGATAGAAGGTAGTAGAGAATATATGGAAGATGAAGAAGATGTGTTTCTAGCTATTTGATTATAACTTCTTTGTACTGGCCGCAACCTGGATGACCTCATAACTAAGCATGTTGAATATTTTGAAAGTATATTTTATCATAATAGTTGTCTAATCAAATAGTAAATCCCTTGGCAATGTGTTAGGAGTTTGGGCTTGATTCCTTTCCCCTACCTACCTTGTGTCAACAACAAATTCTTATCACAAAACCCTTACGTTTGGACCCTATTGTTGTTGAAGAACATCCATCTTTTCTTGCATTTGTTATTTGTAAATGCTTCAATATTTCTTTCATGGCTCAAATGGAATTATTATTTATTTTTTCCTTTAAACTTCTCACAAGGGTTTTTGAGCACAAAAGTCCTTTGTTTCTTTGTCACAATCAACACTCCCATGAGGGTATTAGCATTCACAACACTTTTCATTCCATTATCTCTCTTCTTTTATCATGGTATCCTTTAAGAATGAAACCGACCATGTAAATGCCTTCTTCAATACTATTGGATAATTTAACATATATTTCCTTCTTTAAAAATCTTGGAGAATTTAACATATATTGGTTGTATTTTTCAGTTGTGTAAACTACGGCAAAAAATAATATATATCAGTATCATAGATATTCACACACCATTTTCCGGTATGTTCTATGTTATTTCTTTAAATATGTTATATAGTGATTGTTCTAAACGTTTAAAATAAACCCCTCTCTCAGTTCTCAAGTCACAAGAAAATAATGGATCATATGACAAGTCATTTGATAATTACATTTATAGTAGTAGGTATCTACTTTCTTGTATATTTTGATATCAAACTATGCATTTCACATTCATAATTCATGGAACTCATTCATTTTAGCTACCCATATTCTTTTATAAATTATGATAACTTTATGATACTCTATTGATGACTGTCATAATTGTAACTAATCATTTAATTTGTCACTATTGCTTTGTTTTGCACATTTTTGTTATTGATCAAGATGTTGGTCTATTGATATTTTGTTGATGTTGGTATTAATACTTCTCTTTTTTAGGTCACAAACCCTCTTCTTGAACACATTTAGCTCACTTTGTAATATATTAATTTTATTTTGGATGTCATTTGCTGATTCTTGAAAATCACCAAGTAACTTTCCCTTTATTACAAGATTATAGTTTAGATAAATCCATAGTCCACTTCAACTTCATCTTGAGGTCATTTAGGTGAGCATTGAGTGTTTTGATATGAAACATGTGTTGGGAATTGTCTTCTTCAAGAGTTTGAACTATTTGTAGGACATTGGCACCTATATTTTTGCTCGGCCCTTGTATCTTCAAGATAGCTTTCATAAATAATTTCTAAATATATTTCTCTTTCAATTATTTCTTTCTGACTTTGTTAAAATATAAAGTCCACCAATATAACTTTGGTGGTGCTGGGGGGGGGGGGGGGGGGTGAATTAGTTATCCAACTATTATGATAATTATCAACCTTATTAGACCTTAGCCATATCAACAACCATAACAAGATACTCATACACAATAAACCAGATATGTTAACTAGGGAAACCCTTGATCAAAGGGAAAACCATAGTGCGGATGACACCCACAAGATGATTTACTAATACAAATATTCCTTATTAGAGGATGGACCCTATTAAGAGTTAAATAAAAGCATTCAGTACATATCAGTCCCTGTTAGGAGACTTTGAATCCCTATTAGGTGATTCCAACCTTGTTAAGAGTTGTACGAACCCTATTAGGAGTTATAGAAGGCAGATGGACCCACTATCCAAATAGCTCCAGGGGAAAGACCAATGAACCCACTATCCAAATGATCTCTGTATTATTCCTTGCAAAATAATAAAATTGAACTATACTTTCTTTCCTCTTCCTTTGTCCTATCAACCAGACTTGTGCTCCTTTTGATCTAGATAACAGATTACCAACTTTGCATCCAATAATCCCTTAGATCACTTACTTGCATTTACCAAATACTCTTATCTTATTCAAACTTCTCTAATCACAATTTACACGTGCTACACACTTCTCAAACAAGGAAAACATCTTTCCTTTATATCGTATCCTCAAAACAATTCCTTGAGTTAGCTTTGAGGCTTTCCTAATTAATTATAAGAGGACCACATTAAGATAATTATTTTTCAATCACACAACACTATCAGCTTATAGTCTTTACAACTTCTCACATGTGTGAATCCAAACCTTGTACGCTCACTAATGTCATCATTAGACTATCTTCTATCACTATATAACTTCACATATCTTGACTCTATCTCTATTAGGAGATACAATCCAATCATTAGAAATTGCTTATCAAGTACTTGTTAGGATTAACCTCAGACAAAAATAACAATTATATGCAAATATAAAAAATATTAGAAAATAATAGATCAGACAGAAGAGAACACAAGACACCAAGATTTAATGTGGTTCACCCAAACCCTGAGCTATGTCCACCAAACAACAAGTCTGGACAATATTATTCCGATCCAATGTTTACAACATGATTACAATTTGTAATCCCTTATAACTCAATACCACCACATGAAGCAATTTTTGCATCACACCTTATGGAAAAATCCCTAACCCTAAGCAATTTTTGCATCACACCTTATGGAAAAATCCCTAATCCTAATCCCTTTTATACAAGTATTTTTGTCGCTTTAGGATTATAGTAAATTATAATATGTTAGCCCATAATTACCAATAAAATAGGCCTCGATAAAATAGGGCCCAAAAATAAAGAATTATGAAATATGTACAGTATTTCCCTAATTAGTCACCACAAACTAATAATCTCCCACTTGGGGACTAATCAAACTCCACACTAGGCAACAATCTCCCACTTGGATATTGGTTCTATAGAAATACCACTACTACATGCAGCTCCCATTGGATCAAACCACCCTGGAATCTACTATTCATTTATTCTATTTAATCTAGAAGACCAACTAAAGCTAAAAAAGAGTCCAACTTATCCCTTGTCACTACCTTTGTAAACATATCTACTGGATTGTCATCTGTATATAACTTTTCCACCTTTAACTATCCATCATCAAAAATTGACCGAATGAAATGGTACCACAACTGTATGTGTTTTGTCTTTGAATGCAGATCAAAATTCTTTGCAAGATGAATGGCACTCTAACTATCTATAAACAAATAATTATCCTTCTAAGGGTGTCCCAATTATTCTAGGAAGAGCTAAAGACATATCATCTCCTTGGCTGCCTCTATAGCAACAACATATCTGCCTTTAAAGTGGATAAAGTATTAATCTTCTACAATCAAGAAACCTAGCTCACTATTGTCCCACCAACAATAAATACATAACTTGTAGTACTCCATCCAATATCAATATGCTTGGCCAAATTTGAGTCAACATATCCCTGTAAATTAGTAGTAGAGCCCCCAAAGTGTAAACACTTAGTGGATGTTCCTCTCAAATATCTGAGAATCCATTTGACTACATTCCAATGCTCAATTCTTGGATGATTCATATACTTGCTAAAGAATCCCGCTGCATGTGAAATATCTAGCCTTGTACATACCATAGCATGCATCAAGCTTCCTACAACTGAAGCATAAGGCACCTTGGACATCTAATCCTCCTCTTCTTGTGTCTTTGGACACATCTCCTTATTCAACTTAAAATGACTAGGTAAATGTGTGCTGACAGCTTTAGCATTCTCCATAGAGAAATGTTGCAACACCTTCATGATATAATCATTCTGAGATAATGTCAATTTCCTATTCTTCCTATGTCTATATATCTTCATACCAAGAATTTGTTTTGCTGCCCCCAAATCCTTCATAGAAAATGCATGTGCTAACTGATGTTTCAGCCCCTTAATGTGATCCATGTTAGACCTAGTTACAAGCATATCATTAACATATAAGCATAAAATAATGTAGCTGTCATCATCCAACCTCTTAAAATAAAAACAATGATCTGAATGGCACCTACTATATCCATTCTCATGCATAAAATTGTCAAATTTTAGATACCATTATTGAGGTGCTTGCTTCAAACCATATAAACTTTTCTTCAATTTGCACACTAAGTTCTCCTTACCTTTGACCTCAAATCCCTATGGATATGCCATATATATCTCTTCATCAAAATCATCATGAAGGAAGGATATTTTAACATCAAGTTGCTCCAAATGAAAATCTTTAGTAGGCACAATACTTAAAATTATACAAATAGAAGTCATTTGAACAACATGAGAAAATATCTCATCAAAATCAATGCCCTTTTTCTGTGCAAATCCTTTTACAAATAACTTGGATTTAAATCCTTTCTTAACTCCATTCTCTTCTTTTAACCTGTAAACCCATTTATTCCTTAAAGCTTGTTTACCTGCAGGTAACTTGCTTAAATCCCAAGTCTTGTTTGTCAGCAATGAGTCCATTTTTTTTTCCATTATAGACTCCTACTGAATCTTAGTATCCACCTGCACAACTTCACCATAACATTCAAGTTCACTAGCATCTATTAGTAAAATAGAGTACAAAGAGGGTGAAAATATTTTTGGAGGTCTACTTATCCTTGTTGACTGTCTAACATTCACTGGGGTATGTGGTATCTGTTGTTGTAGTTGTTGCATATCATGAGGATTTGTTGGAACATCACCTTTTGGAGTATCATCCAAAACTACATAATCATCATCTTTCTTCTCATGTTGTTGTAACAGATCTTTGTACAACACTTTCTTATTGAATATGACATCTCTACTTCTTACAATTTTATGATTTTCAAAATCCCAAAGCCTATAACCAAATTCATCAATGTCATATCTAAAAAATACACATTTCTTTGACTTAGCTTCCAACTTGGTTCTATTTTCATAATCTATATGAACAAATGCTTGACAACCAAAGGTTTGAGAAAAGAATAACTCACTTTCTTACTAGTCCATGCTTCCTCTAGAATACCACAACCCAAAGGAGTAGAAAGTACTCTATTAATCAAATATACAACAATATTAACAACATCTACCCACATGTTTAAGGGCAACCCAACATGTAACCTCATGCTCCTTGCACTCTCCATTATAGTCTTGTTCATGTATTCAACCACTCCATTTTCTTATGGAGTCCTTGGAATAGTTTTCTATCTACAAATACCATTAGTGGAGCAATAATTTTAAAATTCATGGCTGCAATACTCACCACCATTATCAGATCTAAGACATTTTAATTTCTTACCAGTCTCATTTTCAACCAAGCATTTCCATTTCTTAAAAGTTTGAAATACATCAAATTTTTGTCTGAGAAAATAAATCCATACTTTTCTAGTTGCATCATCAATAAATGCAACATAATAATGAGAGCCACCAAGGGAAGATACCTAAGCTAGTCCCCATATGTCTGTATGCATAAGCTCTAATGTCTCACTTTTCTTTTCCTTCCCACTCTTCACAAAAATTACTCTCTTTTGTTTTCCATGCACACAACTTTCACAGAAATCCATATTGACACATTTCAAACCTAGTAAAACTTTCTTTGAATGAATTAATTTCATAACTTTCTCACTCATGTGCCCAAGTCTATTGTGCCACAAAACTGTATCAGAATCTACACCAGCTATTTATTTTCCCTGCTCAACTGTAGTAACTATTCCTAAACATTCATTTTTCTCTAAAACAATCAAAGTAGAAGGAACAATATGACTTGCACAAAGATAGAAGGTGCCTACTTTCACACCTTTTGCTACTACAAGGGAATCTTGTGAAACCTTCCAATTTTTATCATTAAAAATAACTACAGAACCCTCATCACCAAGTTGTCCTACTAAAATTATATTCCTACTTAGCCTTGGAACATGTCTAACCTCATGTAATAGCCAATGATTCCCATTCTGCAACTTAATCTTAACTTTTTCCTTTCTAATAATCTGATAGGGTTCATTATCCCCCAAATAAACAAGCCCAAAATCCCCTTGGACATAATCAATAAAATAACCTCCATGAGGTGTAGCATGAAATAAAGCACCAGAATTTAAAACCCATGAATCATCAACACTTTCTAAAGAAAGAAGCAAAGCGTCCTCTTCAGATTTTTTACTTACCACATTTGCCTACTTGTTCCCTTCTGGTTTATCTCCTTCATTGTTCTTTCAAGTCCAACAATATTTCTTCTTATGCCCTAGTTTCCCACAACTCCAACAATCTCCCAATTCTTTGGATTGAGACCTCTTCCCCTTTGACTTTCCTCTTGATTTCTCACAATTTCTGGAATTATTTCCTCTCTATGTCATTCTACTTCTACTTTTGTGTTCAAAGAAATTCTTGATGTAGATCCACATGAGTTTTTCCTACAAGTTTCCTCACTCAAAATAACTACAATCACATCATCATATTTTAGGATATTAGATCCAAAAATGGAATTACTCACAACCATTACCAAGCCATTCCAACTTTCAAGCAAAGAACACAAAATCAAGAGAGCCCCTTCATCAAAATTAATACCCATAGAAGATAACTAACTAGTAACAATATTAAACTCATTTAAATGATCTGCAATAGATCCACCTTCTACCATTTTCATATTAGATAAATGCTTCATGAGAAATACCTTATTTGAAGTGGAGGGCTTTTCATACAATTTTAGTAGGGTTTCCATCAACTCTTCCATCATCTTCACTTTTGCAATTTTAAATGTCACCAATGGTACCAAGCATAATTGAATGATTCCAAGTGCCTTTCTGTATAAAATCTCCCAGTCCTCATCTGTCATAGTTCCTTATTTCTTTTTTTTTCCTTCCAACTACTTCCATAAATCCTTCTAATAAAGATATTCCTCCTTTTACATCTTCCATAACTAAAAGTACTACCCATTAAACTTGTCAACCTTCAGCTTAACCTCATCTGCCATCGCTTCCACTCAACCATGAGACTTTCCTGCAGAGGATAACTAAAAAAAACAAGAACCTCACTCTGACACCACTTGTTAGGATTAACCTCAGATAGAAATAAAAATTACATGCAAATATAAACAATATCAAAAAATAATAGATCACACAAAAGAGAATACAAGACACCCAGATGTAACGTGGTTCACCCAAACCTTGGGCTATGTCCACTAAGCAACAAGTCCAATATTATTATGATCTAGTGTTTACAACCTGATTATAATCTGTAATCACTTATAGCTCAATACCACTGCAAGAAGAAATTTTTGCATCACATCTTATGGAAAAATCCCCAACCCTAAGTTCTTTTATACAAGTATTTTTTCCACTTTAGGGTTATAGTAAATTATAATATGTCAGCCCAAAATTATCGATTAAATATTATGATAAAATAGGGCCCAAAAATAAAGAATTATGAAGTATGTACAGTACCTCCCTGATCAATCACCACATACTAACAATACTTTGTCTCTGTACTACTCTTTGTAATCAATCATATCCTCTACATTATTTGACTTACACCATGCACACTTAAGCTTGGCATCAAGACATAGTGTAGAAAATGTTCTTAACCACACTTCAACTAAACATCAAACTGTATGACCTCAATTTCTATCTGTTAAACCATACTATGTTGTCATCAATGACAAATACAATCATGAATGCAACACATCAATTGTGCTATATGCTCACTAATGCTTAGGATACTCTCCAAAGGAATACCATCATCATTCATGCTAATAGAGTTGTTGTAACTAATAATAATGTTTTGGATTGTTTTGTAGCCTTTTCCATGATATCCAAACAAGCACTATTCTAGATATGCATCCTTGAATTATCAACATGATTTCTCTATTGATTGTTTCTAGTTATCCTTTCAATTCCTTGACTCATAAATTTCTTCCTATAACCAAAATCTAATGACCTTTGATGATTTCTCCTTTTGAAATGTCCAATCTGCATCATTTCCTTGTGCAAAATTTTCCTTCTGAATCAATGTGACTTTGAACTTTGATCGTCTTATCTTGGTCTCCTCCCTTAAAGCATTTCTTCTAGACTATAATCATGCTATTATTTTAAATATTTCATATCAAAGAATTCTAAAAACAACTAATCTTGGACATTAATATTAGAATAATATTTTGGATTGTCTTTTAAGATCGAACGCACATACACCCTTTGAACTTTTGAAGGCTTGTGCTTCCTTATGATCAAGGGCCACAAAATGACCTTGTAATAATTATATATTATACATGATCTCTCCAAGACCGCAATTTTGATAAATTAAAATTGAGACAATAGTAACACTATGGGATTTGGAATTTACATGCCTATATTACAATAACACTTTTTACTCTTAATTTATAGCTTGTACCTACCATGCAAAATACCATCTTAATTTCACACCAATCTTTTCCATTTGTGTACTATGGTTGACTATGAATATTACATGTTTTGGATGACCTCTATTAGTTTGAATTTATTCTTTATATGGTCTTGAAGCCTTTAACTAAAATGCAAGGTTTCAAATCACAAAGACTTATCTCTTGAACATAACATGTATGTTATGACTCGAGTTTATCTCTTTATTCACTACCATTACTATTTTTCCTCAATGTTGATTACAAAGAAACATGTTTCATTTATTAAAGAAATATCCCTTTAATACTTTATTTTACATTTATGTTCTGTGTTCATATATGATTCTAGCTCTAACTACTTTCATAAATATTACATTCTTTCCATCCTTTATGAAAATCTAGAGAAAGCATATATAAGATAGGCATAGAGATAGATAATTAGGAGTAATCAACCATTTCTTAGATCCATTGGATATAATACCATTTTTTACACTCATGCAAGCTTTAACAACTATCAGGGTCTATTGGGAGACTTGTGGAACTAAGACCGAATGAGAAAATTTCAACAAGCTATTTCTACTAGTCAAAGCATGAGGCAATGACTTGTTACTCTTAACTAGCTTCCTCTACTTATGTTATCTTTCCTTCTATTCTTCATTTTGTATGAAAGATAGATAGGATAATCTCATGGCTTGTTTGAGAGATCTGTTTGATATTCAATACATTTTCTTATCTTTTGAATGCATAATCACCAATGTATCAAATTCATTATCAATGCAAATGAAATTATGATATCTTTTTAGAAAAGAAATATTTGTCTCAATTGAGTATTTGGAAATGAATGATAATCTATAAGATAAATACCTTTCCTTCTTATACTATTGTTCTCTAGGAAAAAATCACAGCAGTAGTGAAACTTTTAGCAATAATACCCATGTGATGTGATTAATGGTTACATTGTCTGATATATTTGACTAGGCCACACCTTATTTTAGTTGTTGCAATATTATTGATTATATCTTAGATTATGAAATTATTATCTTATCCAAATCTACATGATGATGTCTTATGATGCTTTGGTGTATTTTACATTCAAGATTATTGATTATGTTATCAAGATGAATTTATGATATTTTACAGTTTATAATGCCATATATGTTGTTGGCTATTACAACTACTTAATTTCATGCATATATGCTCATAATAGTTCTTAAAAGGTTTATTTAAATGATTTTAGTTTAAATGCAAAATTAATTTAGTTATATGATGTGCATTATCTCACCACATCATTAGTATGTATTTTTTTTTCTTGTATTGGTATTAAGTGAGACAAAATCATAGTCGCTTATTTGCAAGAACTTCATAGTGTCCTCTCTTTCACTGTTATTAAATGAGGCATTTTCATTGATGTTATATATGCTTTTCCTATTTATATATCATGAGAATTTGCACTTGATTGTTCATGTTTTATTGAATAGGTACTAGACATATTAAATATGAGTTGTAAGGATTGAGTGTGTTCATATGTGTTAATGTATAGCATCAATAAAAGTAATGATGCTCATCTAATATGTATATTGATTTGCATTTTAGTTTTTAAGATAAATTGTTATTAATATATATATATATATATATATATATATATATATATATATATATGTGTGTGTGTGTGTGTGTGTGTGTGTGTGTGTGTGTGTGTGTGTGTGTGTGTGTGTGTGTGTGTGTGTGTGTGTGTGTGTGTGTGTGTGTGTGTGTGTGTGTGTGTGTTTGGATTAATACACTCACAATACAATTATCAGGAGACAAACAATGCCTATCGACATTCCCTACTTGTATCAGCATGTTATTGCTACTTTTGTTATCAGGAGCATTGCTTATGTTGAGATTATTTTAAAATAATAGTTTATTTGTCATGCCACCATAGAGACATGGCTCTACATGGCCAAAGGACTTGTAGAGTCATGACTCTATGGGAGTCATGACCCTCTAGCTCTATATATAAGGGAAGGCATATCGTTGAGGGATGACATCAATACACGACATCTCAAACCCAACAATCTGCAAGTAAAACACTATTAATATTTTTTAGTACATTTCTTATAAAGTCTAACCTGTAGGAGCATCCAAATATTTGGCATACAAATCATATTATCAACAACTCACAGGAAAGAGGATATTTATCTCAAGCAATATAAAAGTCACCATTAATTGAAGAAATACTCAGTACTACTATAATAAAAGTAAGAGTACCTATTGGTCATAATTATTGTAATTGTTTTATCTATTAGAGATCCATAAAAATTAACATGGTATCAGAGCCATTCTAATAAGAAAAACTATTACTTAGAATAAAATCTAAAATCTCAGATTTTAAAAAGAAAAGGGGCTAAATTATATTATCAAAATGGTGAATCATGTGAGACTAGAGGATAGGCTTGAGGGTGCATCTAATTTCTCTTCATGGTAAATTAGAGTAATGATAATATTAAGAGAAATGGAGTTAGAGGATTATAATGAATCAAACATATCCATGCCTGAAAATGAACTAGAAAAAGTAACATGGAAAAAATCCATTCTTGAACTGATCCACACTGATCTTTGCGGTCCTATGTTTGTACCTTCTCTTAATGGGTGCTTCTTCTAGGCAATTTTTATAGATACTTTAGAAGAACTTGGATCTATTTTTTGAAATAGAAAGAATAGTTGAAGTTTTATCAAAATTCAAAGAGTTTAAAGCCTTAGTTGAAAATTAGTCAAGAAAGAAAATTAAAACACTAAGGTCAAACAATGTAGGTGAATACATCTCTGATATTTTAAATTTTTTTTGCATTTTTGTTGGAATTAAGAGGGAGTTTTTTATACCTTATAATCTCAATAGAATGGAATTGATGAACATAAAAACAGATCAATTGTTGAATCTACCAAAGCAATGATGCACGATCAAAACCTTCATACTTCCTTTTGGGCCAAATGTAGTTTACATTCAAAATAGATGTCCACACTTAGTATTAGAGAACACCACTCTAGAAGAAGTATTCATAGGCATTAAACCTGATCTAAGCCATCTAAGAAAATTTTTGGGTGTCTAGTTTATATCCACATTCCTAAAGAGAAAAGAACAAAACTAGAACCTTTCGAGAAGAAGGGGATATTTATTAGATATAGTGAAATTACAAAAGGATCTAGGGTCTTCATTCCAGGGAAAAGAACAATTGAGACTAGTAGAGATGTGAAATTTGAAGAAGATATTGCCTTTAATATTTCTAGAAACAGTGTCGAATCCGTTACTGCATCTATTCCTGAAGTAGATGAAAATCAACAAGCAAAATTTGAGAGGGAGAATGATATTGAACCATCTTTTTCCACTGTGTCTAATCATGAAGATTCTAAAAATGTCAATAATAAAAAGAGGCCACTTTAGGCTAGGAAAATGATAGAAGAAAACTAGGTTGAACCTAATGAAGTGATTTGAGAGAGAAAAAGAAAAAGAAATCAATTGTGTTATGTTGCATTATTAACTAAACTTATAAAATCAAAACCTTCTAGTGTTAAATAAGCACTTTCAAATCAGTCTTGGAAAGAAGAAATGATTAAAGAATATAACCCTATAGTAAAAAATGATGTATGGGATGTTGTACCAAGACCTAAAAACAAATAAATTATTTCTTCCAAATGGTTGTTTAACATTAAACAAGCATCTGATGGCAGTATTGAAAAGTACAAAGCCAAGTTTGTAGCATGGGGTTTCTCATAGAAAGAAGGCATTGATAATGAAGAAATATTTGCTCTAGTTGCTAGATATACTTCAATTAGAACCATCTTAGCTATTGTAGCATCCAAGGGATGGAAGGTTCATCAAATGGATGTCAAAACAACATTCCTTAATGGAAAGATTGAAGAAGAAGTCTATATTAAGAAAATAGCAGGATTCAATACTCATGACAACAAAACTCATGTTTGTAAATTAAAGAAAGAACTTTATGGTCTGAAATAGGCTCCTAGAGCATGGTATGAAAGGATAGACAACTCTCTAATGAAGTTAGGATATTTCAAAAATGAAGCTGATCCCAACTTATACTTCAAAATAGATGGTGATGACATGATTATTCTTGTGTTATATGTTGATGGTTTGTTGATAATAGGTGAGGAACATCTCATAAAGAAATGCAAACAAGAACTTATAAAAAAGTTTGAAATGAAATAATTAGGTCTACTTCACTACTCCCTTGGATTAGAATTTTGGCAATAGGATAAGTACATTTTTTTGAATCAAGCAAAATATACAGTTGACATTTTAACAAAATTTGGAATGATGGAATGTAAACCAGCAGCTATTCCTATGGAAATAAATCTACACAAGTTAAAGGATGATATGATCAAATTAGAATCTACAGATTCTACTTACTATAGGTAGATTATTGGATCTTTAATGTATTTGGTTAATACTCATCCTAACATATGCTATGCTACTCACACCTTGAGTCAGTTTATATGTGCACCAAAGAAGATACATCTATATATTGAAATTAGAATCAAATATGATAAAATCAACATCGAACTTCATGGATATTCGAATTTTGATTGGGTAAGCAGTCCTATTGAATGCAAGAGTACTTTTGGAGGTTGCTTCAGCCTAGGATCTAGTATGGTTTCTTGGTCTAGCAAAAAATAGACTTCAGTTGCATTAAGTTCAACCAAGGCAGAATACATTGCATCTTCTTTGGGTGCTAGAGAAGTGGTATGGCTAGGAAAATTGTTAGCATATTTTTTCAAATAACCTTTGAAGCCCACTATGATTCATTGTGATAATCAAAGTTGCATCAAGCTTTCAATCAATCTGGTTTTCCACAATCACTCCAAACATAGTGAAATTCCTTACCACTACATTTGAGATATGGTAAATCGAGGAATCATTCAACTGGAGTACATTTGTACTAATGAGAAAATAGCTGATATCTTTACCAAGCCTCTTACTAAAGTGAAGTTGAAATACTTCAGAGAAAAAATTGGTATGATTAATTTATAATATTGAATAATTAATTAATTTTTTAAATTCATGTGAGTTTATGCTTCTATTTTTGTTTAGTTGCATTAGATATGTAATGAAAGGTGACAATCTTTCATGGACATATTTATTCATAAGGTAATAAATGATATGCTTGTTATCATGGACATCTCTAGACATTGCTTTGGGAAATTAGAGATCATAGACAAGAAACTCATGTTATTATCATGGACATCTCTAGACATTGCTTTGGGCAATTAGAGATCATGAGTAACAAATTTTCATGTTATTATCATGAACATCTCTAGACATTGCTTCGGGCAATTAGAGATCATGAGTAACAAATTTTTATGTTATTACTATGGACATCTCTAGAGATTGCTTTATGCAATTAGAGATCATAGATAACATTCTCATTATTACTCTAGATATTGTTTTAGACAATTAGAGATCATAACATACTTTATGATAACTTGGAAATCTTTATCTGACTAGTCACTTATTCTGAGTGTTAAGATCAAACAATGTGATCAAATTTTTTATTCATTTGTGTATTACTTCTCCCTTGCTAAGAGGGAGTGTTAACGTATAGCATTAGCAAAAGTAATGATGCTCATCTAATATGTATATAGATCTACATTTTGGTTTTTTAAATAAATTGTTATTAATGTTTATATATATGTGTGTGTTTGGATTAATACACTCACAATACAATTATTGGGAGACAAACAATGCCTATCAACAGTCCCTACTTATATTGGCATGTTATTGTTGCATTTTTTATCGAGAACAATGCTTATGTTGAGATTACTTTAAACTAACAATTTGTTAATCATGCTACCATAGAGGTATGACTCTACATGGCCAAAGGCCCCATAGAGTCATGACCCTCTGTCTCTATATATAAGGGAAGGAAGATCACTGAGGGATGACATCAATACATGACATCTCAGACCCATCAATCTGCAAGTAAAACACTATTAATATTTTTTTAGTACATTTCTTATAAAGTCTAACCTACATGAGCATCAGAATATTTGGCATACAAATCATATTATCAAAAACATACAAGAAAGAAGATACTGATCTCAAGCAATATAAAAGTCACCATTAATTGAAGAAATACTCAACACTACTGTGATACAAGTAAGAGTACATATTTTTCTCATATTTGTTGTAATTTCTTTATCTATCAGAGATCCATAAAACTTAACAATATGTCCCCAATAGTGCTACATGAGATTATATCTCTAGCATTGCATATTGAGCCAATAATGTTCCTATATCCTAGTTATAGTATTATTCCCTCTAGTTCATATTGATAAACATGGATTCAACATGCATTTTTGTTAGATTTGTGAATGTGTCTATGCATTTAGAAGTTCTCATAGTTGTTACAGATGATTTAAGTTAAATGCTAATTTTAATGTTATTTGGTAAATTCTCGTTATTTTATTTTATTTTGTTTGTCGTCTAATTTTTCATCATTGGATTCCAAATATTTGGGATCAATTTATTTAATTTAGAAAAAGAGAAAATAGTTCATTAAAGTATTTTAATGAACTAATTTATAAGTCACTTTGGAAAAGTGCCTACATTGTCAAAAACAAGTTTTATTCTTTCTTCTCATTTTTATGTTTAGGAGAATTTGGGATTTTTTCTCCAAACCTTCTTGGACATAAATTTTATTTTTCTTGTTGGGTTGGGTCTAGGTGGAAAATTTGTACATTGAGTAGTTTGTTCGATTAGTGTTGGAATTGCTATGCTTTATTGAAGGATTCATCCAATTCGGTGGAGTCTTCTTTATCCCCCCTACTTTTCTTGATTTTTATCAATTATGTGAGGTAGGGGATCTTTCCATTTTCAATTTACTTTAATATTTTTAATGAAATAAATTGCATTAAAGGATCGTGGGATAAGAATTATCACACCCCCCATATTTGTGTTTGATTTCAAAATCCCATGGGGAGGGTGGTGCGTTTTACGCTTTGCCCATGTGGGTTTTGAAGTTGTATCTAGGCATATTTACTTTTTGTCAAGTGCTCAGATCTAGAATTTTATTTGAAAAGTGAGATTTTGGGTGGATTCATACCAATGTGTTTTAATTTTGCCAATTTATTTGATGTTTGATTTTTGGGCCTTTTCTTCTGTGCTTGATTTTGTGTACCATTTAGAACTTCTCATTCACCATGTTTGTCTTGATTTAAATATTGACTTTAGTGGTGTCTACTACAAAGAATGGGATTATAGAGCTAGAATGGTCATAGGATATTTTGGGGTTTTTTTGTATCTCGATTTTAAAGTGCCCTTTCATCTCTAAAATGTAGATTTTTTCAAAAAAAATGATATTTTTATGCTTTTGAGCTCCTCACATTATTTTTTAGGACACGAGTTATATCTTGGAATATTTAGGGACATCGGTATCCCATGTTTTTATGTTGTACCACTTGGGATCCACACTCTTTGTGATGAGGCCAATAGAGTGCACTCATGCAGAACCTTCTTGCCTTGGGTTTTTGGCCTTTTATGCCTACAGTTGGTAAAAGCACAAACCTGTGTCACCCTTTTATAAAGGAAAAGGCTAACAAAAGTATACCTGTTCACCTTCAATGACATAAAATTGGTATTATTATTTTTAATTTGAAAACGAAGTAAACTAGTGAAATGTGTAGAAACGGATGAACTTTAGGATTATGATTTTTAATAATAATTTGGAATAAGAATTGATATATTTTCCTAATTTTTATAGATCTCTTTTAGCTACTAAAAAAACACAGAAAATTAGGGGTCTAGTTCCCACCACAAAACTATATGGAAATAAACTTATTTCCTTTTGATATCAAACTATGTTATAGATAATATATATAACTAATACAGTCAAAAAATAAAAATCAACGTTAGACATATATTTTTTATTTTATAAGAACTCAAACTTCAACTCACCTTAATTGATAATTTTCATCTCCCACCACATTTTTCAAAACAAATCTATTCTAACTAGGAGAAAAATTATACATTCTAGAAGGGGACTCTCTCCTCTAGAACATCATATAATTTTTAATTTTTTTATATGAGTTAATATTTTTTTCTTTCTCAAAATCGACATCTTTTTGAGTGTTAAAATACGTGCTTGTAGAATTTTTTAATTACGATATACTATATGATTAAAACACTATAAAATATATATGAGAATATTCTTGATTCTGAGCTCTATAAAATTGTGTTTATATGTTATTAAAAAAACATCATAAAAAATAGTAAGAGTAATTGAAATGCCACTTTTCTAAAATAATCTTTTTTTTTAGTAATTGGATACAAACTAGTATAAAACATGCATTTAATAGATGTTTCCAATTGGAAAAGTGTGAGACCATATATAACTTAGCTAAAATAAATTTGTCTAGATCATATATTTGAAACAAAATGATTTTTAGATATTAATACTAAAATTTAGTCATTCTGATAATTCGGCCTGAAAGGTGACACAACTTTGTACTTTTACTAGGCTTTGGGGTTTTCCTTGGGTTTTTTAATGTGTGTGCTTGAGAACACATCTGGTGTAGAAGCACCTATCAAAAAGGAACAATAAGATGCTCCATAAGAATAGAAGATATTTAATTATTTATCATGATCTTTAATTTTTATTTTGAATCCACAAGTTAATATGTAAGGCTAAATAAAGCCATTTGCAATGAATTATCAAAGTACATAGTAGAGTCAAGATATGAAAATAAATATTTAAAAAGGGTAGTGATGTTTTAAACTGTCAAATGTAGTCTATTTTGACATATTTGTAAGGGTTTTATAAAATTTAGAGGTCATTTGTATAGAAAATGCAAAAGTGTCAAATATGTAATAAAATATTGTCACAAAAAGTTGACAATATGAAAAGTTGATGTAAAGAGGAAAATAAAGAGTCATAGGGGGTAGATTATAGGTTATATAAGTTAGAAAATATTTAAATATGATGTATTAGATGTTATTTATATTTTTCATCAATAGTTGAATGGTTGGAGAAGTTTTGAGGAGAATAGAAATGAAAATAGGTTTTGTTTTGCAAGTTTCTATGTTAATTTCCTAAGTTATTTTTCTTGAAATCCGACTATTGTTTCTATTTTAACAAACACATATGAAAAGATACAGATGTGTTACTTATATTTTTGGAAATTTATGGGAGTCAACTTTAATTTGGTTCAGTTTCATCATGATTGTAAGAAGTTATGATCATTTTAGTACAGGAAGGTCTAAACCTATTTTTGAATTAGCAATTTTTAAAAAAAGTGTTAAACTTTCATTCTACTCATTAGATTTCATTTTAACATAGAGAAAATATTTATAACTCATTTATATTCACTCTCATTAAAGGAATTCCTCATATCTATTCATTTGTGAAAGTTATAAGTGAATCTTTAAATAATTTTGATGTTGTTCTAGCTTATAAATTTTCCTTAATTGACGTGTAAGAGCCTATTGTTGAAACCTTTTGAGTGATAAATCTAATGCAAGAGCATCCTAGGTTGCCTTGTAATCATTCTCATTTTGTGTTGGAAACTTACAATTGGAACAATTATTGTTTTTTCATTGATGTCAAATCTACTGATAAGACATGTTGCTATTTGATCTAATGTCATATCTATTTTGATTGATGAAGAGGATTTGGGAAGTTACTCATAACAATATCACCTATAAGAAAGGTTGATTTATGAAAAGGCAACTGTAATGGACATTTTATCAGTTAAACATTGATAAGACAAAGTGGTTCTTTATATCATAGATGTAAAGCTTAACCGAGTAATAGAGCAAAAGATTAAGGTATACCAAGTAATGCTAGTGTCAACCAAGCCATCGTAAGTGTCGAGAAAATTTAGTGTTGACCGAGCATTAGTATTGACCAAGAAAGTTAGTTGATGCCGAGCCAAAAGTTTAACAATGATTGAGTAATTAAGTGATGACTGAGTGTCAAAACTTAGTGATTGTCGAGTAACATTATTTTGAATATATTTGAGGAATCATGATTTCCAGCTGACTTAGTTGATTTCTTGGGATATGGAAATCATGTTGAAGATAAGATTGATGAGTTGGATCATTGAATTCAAGGAAAGGATTAGGTAGAATAACTAAGATCAAATTTGAAGGATGAGAAGTTTCTAGAAAAGAAGGAAGATGAACATATACAATGAACCTGATGAACAAGATCGTAAACCCTAAGATCTACAGTTATCATGGAAAATGACAAAGCAAGAGTTACCTATTTAAGGAGGTATAGAGTTAAAAACAATATAGTGAGTGAAAAGCAAGAGAAAGCATTTTCTTATTCATATGCTATTGAAGTTGATAAGTGAATATGAGCAGAAGGATTACATTTGAAAGGAGAAGATTGATTACTTGAAGGGTTGCCAAGAAAATCAAGAACAAAGATGATAATGGGGAACTTATTAGTGAATCAAAAAATGAATTGAACAATGATTTGAACCTGCAAAAGTGAGTTGTAAACATAAAAATCAAACCCTACTATTTTTTGCCAAATAATTGTAAGTATTTTGTATTGAAATCCTTTTAATAGAGGTTGACCTAACAGTCATTGAAGGACTTAATAATATATGTAAATCCTTTAGCAAGGAAACATTCTAAATGGGATGATCAAATTCCTCTGACAAGGCCAATCCTAAAATGGTGATTAAATCCTCTATGTCATATTTAATAGCATGTATTATAACCTTAACAAGCTTCTCTGCTAATAGAGCTCACTTCAAAAGAGCGAAAAAGTGCTGACATGTTGCTAGTGGCTTTTCCAAAATTGGGTTTCCATGTAAAATCTTAGTGTGAAACTTGTGTTGAATGTTTTATGATGTTTTACATTTACATGTTTACATTTGGCAAGTCTGTTATAATAGGATAGTTTTGTTTATCAGTGTATAGTAGAGACCGAGTTACAATAGGATAAGAAAAATAATGTATGTTATATGTTTGATTATTCAAATGGTACTTCTGGACCTTGAGTAACTAATTCACCCCACCTCTTAGTTATTCAAAAAATTTCTAACAATTGGTATCAGAGCACCAATGCTTATAGAGAGAAGTTTGAAGGTACTTAAAGAAAAAGATCATGACTCACAAAAAGGAGGTACCAAAGATGAACAAGGAGAATTTTCCTACATGGAAAACTTTGATGATGCTACATATATCTAGTATCAGTGATGCTACTATAAACTTTATGGACAATGAGTATGTGAAGATAACAATTACTCCTCTGACAACTAAACAATTGAAGCAAAAGCAAGAACACAATCAAGCAATGTTGGAGATTGCTTTAGCCCTAAGCTATGCCAAGTTTGATGATATAAAATAATGTGATAGTACAAAGAAAATGTGGGACAAATTGAAAACCATAAATGGAGGTGATGACAATGTCTTGGGAGCCAAATTAGAGAGGCTAAGAGGTAACTTTAATGACATGAGAATGATGGAAGATGAAAACATAGTACAATACTGTACAAGAGTTAAAGAAGTTGTCAATGATATTCATGGTGAAAATGGAGAAATCAAAGATAAAACAATGATAAGAAAGGTATTGAGGGCTCTACTTTCTATATATGCCATTAGAGTCTCTGCAATACAAGAACAAAGATGTACTCCAGGTAACACTTTGACTTTGGAAGGTGTAGTTGGTAGACTTACTACTTTAAAATGTCTAACTTTGATAACTACAAACTTGCTACTATTAAACATGATTTTAAGTCACAACTAGTTCTTAGCAAAAAAAAAAATAAAAATGTGAAGAGTGATAGTGATAGTTTAGATGATGAGCTTGATGAACTTGAAGCCCTTATTGCAAAAAGATTTGGAAGAGGTAGAGGTAAATACAAAGGTAAACTACCTATTTTTTTTTTCATGAAAAAAGTTGGTCATATTGTTGCTAGGTGTCTTGACAAAGAAGATAAGGATGAAAGAAAGGAAAAAAAGTATGAAGGAAGAAGAGATGACAGAGACTACAAGAAAAAAAAGGATGTCAAAATTAAGAAATATTGTTATATTTCTGAAGAAGAAACTGACAATGAATCTTAAAGTAATGATGATGAAGTTGTCTATGTTGCTATGAAAGAAGATTATGATGAAGATGAGAAAATTGCATTAATCTCATATGTAAACAAAAGTGACAGATGGATAATTGATGATGGATGCTCCAATCATATGACTGGTGATAGAGATAAATTTGAGGATATTAGACCATACAAAGGTGGATGTGTTAAATTTGGTAATGATATTCCTATTGACATTCTAGTCATGTTTATTATTAGTGACATACAATTATTTAGATTATGAGTTCATATCAAGTATATTGTACAATTAACAATATTAACCAAGCATTTCAGTTGCTATCGAGTCCTTTGGACATATTTTAGCTTGCACCAAGAAATTACTACAAAGGTGATGATTAGTAGTGTAAACCAAGCATCTCTGTGTATTCCAAGTTTACTAGTGCAAATCGAGTTGAACAATGATTACCGAGTTCATAGTTAATGTGATGTAAGTCTAGTGTTAACGGAGCTACTTAGTATTAACCGAGTGACTTAGTTTATACCAAGCTTGAGGTGACAACATTGATCGAGCTATGTAGTGTGAATCAAGTGATTCAATTTTTGATAAGATAAAAAAGTTTTACAGGGACCCTAAAACCCAAAAGTAATTACATAAACATGGCTGAAAATAAGCAAAAGAAGCCTAGCTAGAATAAAACAAGTCTAACATTTGATAATAAGCACGAGGCCAAGCCAACAATAGAGGCCAACAAAAAGGCCAAAAAAACTAACTATCTTTAATAGAACTTAGTCAAAGCTAGAACCAAAAGCCAAAAAAGAAACATCAAAAACACAAAAAGATAGAAGAAGAGGGCTACTCTTCATTCTTCTTCTTGAGATCCTGCATGGTCTAGGCAACCTCATAGATCTTTTGGTGCTCCTCGGCCATCTTCTCCTAGACTTTCTTCATTTCCTAGTCCAAGCTAGTAAAGGTGATATTAGTGGCCATATCATCATCCGACCTGGCTCTTCCTCTATCCTTTTCATCCTCACTAGCCAACAGTCCTCTGTCTTTTAACACACTGGTTAAGGAGAGAATATTGTCATTGATCGAATTGAGAAGAGACATCCGACTAGCCAAATTATGATTATAGTTTTTAAGATTCTTAATTCTCCTCTCAGCCAGACTCACTCTATCCTCTTGATCCTCCTGATTCTCATTTTAAGTCTTGTTTTTATTGCCCTCCAACTAAAAAACCTTCTCTTTGACCTCTTCTAGCTCATGGTATAGCCACTTGATTGATCTAAAATTATCAATCATGTTGTTACAAGAATTATTCAAAAGATTCATACCCATCTCCCTAGCATTATCAGTGATGGCCAAAATAGCAGGGTCAATGAGCTCTTCAAGCTAGGGCTGTTCCTAGTTTTCCACCAAAATCTGAGGATTCATTGCTTCTCTATAAATTCCCATCGTCATAGTCCTAATATTGAAGTTTCTCCAAGATTTTCTCTTATTTTTGACAAGTACTTCCCCCTCTTTACCACTAGTATTATCCTTATCCTTCTCCTTGAGATGAGGATGAGGATGAATAGGGGAAAGAGGGAGAATCATAACATTTGGCCCCTGATTCAAAACCCTCTCATCATCCACTTCATCCCTCTTCCATTTCTTCCCTACATGTTCCTCATTAATCTCCTCTTTTGTCTCCTTGCCCTCATTATCAGAAGCCATGTCCTCCTCATCCTCATTATAATCCATATCTAGTTTGCCAAAGGTTTGGCCGTGGTCCCTAGGGCTTTTTCTTCTAGGGGTTATAATAGAGGATGACTTCTTAGCATGACCCTTAATTTTCTCACTAGTAGAAACATTCCCCTCCTCCTCTGAGCTTATGCTCTGAATATCATCAGCATCTTAAGAGTAGCTGGAGCTACCATTATCAGCCTCCACATCCAGTGAGGGATTGTTACTGACCGTTTGAGCTTTGAAGTACTCATGGATAAGTAGAAACAATCCCTCATATAGAGCGGGGTTGATAGTAGGTTTCTTCTTAAAGCTTGTGATTGCCTCACTCATGGAGGTAAATAAATAGTAAGGGAAATAAATTTTTCTATCACGGTGGAAATAGTTAAGAAGAATGAAATGATGGGTTCTTACTCGATCAAATGTAGGGTCTAGAGTAATATATTCAATGATAGCACAAAAAACATACCTCCAAAGCTTCTTGATGGATTTTGTCACATAGAATATCTCACTTTTTATCAGTTCATTCATTTCTTTAGTGCTCTTCACAAAATCCTTCACTGCATTGGTAGAGAGTTTTTTATCCCTATAAAACTTGAAACTCTCCATAGGAATCTTAGTAACTGCAATGAAAACCTCCTTTGTGATAAAAAATGAGACACCATTCATCTTCACCTTGTCGTCTTTCCATGAATTCACCATGCTATTGGTGACCTCAGGATTGAAGCCATGAAGTTTTGCAATATAAATCGCAACCCCTCCCTTTTCCAACTTTTTCCAAACTTTTCCCCTATTTCTCCATTTCTCCACTTCCCCCATCGGCTCCTTTCTGAAGTGTTCTCCCACCATCTCTTCAATTTTAGGTCCAACAATTCTCATATACTCTGAGCTCTACAACTCCCTGATAGACAAAATTTTGGCTTTGTTTCTTTGATAAATGCCAAAATAATTCACCTTACAAAGACACAAATAGTGAATGAAGATTTTGATCCACAAAACATTTCAAAAAGACAATGATAACCTCAACTGCTTGCGAAAACCAAAAAAGCCTTTATGACTCGTACTCATATCCCAATTTCCTTTAATATTCATTATTACAATTAGATCTCCACTGTACATGCCCAAATTTTTTCTAGGTCAATAAGGGTCTTAGTTTCCACCAGAATATCTCTTCTTGATTGCCAAGTGATCAACTTGTTAGAACCCACACCTTTGTTGGCAAACCAATCTGCAATTGGATTTGCTTCTTTGAACACATGTGTGACGTGGACAATCTCAAATTTTGCTAGAGTGTCACATGTCTCTTCAATAAGATTCAAAATTGACCAAGAAGGAAGAGATTTTCCATTTATACATTTAATTATATTATTGGAGTTCCCTTCTAACCAAAGTTTAGTTATTCTGACTTCAAAAGCTACCCTAGCTTCCACAAAATGATTAGTCTGGAATCCCAATGGAAGAGAAAAAGCCACGACTCCCTCACCAAAATTATTTCTTATTATTCCACCACTTCCCAAGGGACTTGGATTTCCTTTAGAGGCAACATCAAAGTTGGTTTTGTACCATCCCTCTGGGGGAAGAAGCCATCTGGCTTCCTTTCTTTTAAGCTTCTTGTCTTTTTCCTTTTCCATCTTTCTGCTACCAGCTTCAATATCTCCCCCCTTATTCACTTGATAGTTTTCCTTTATGTTTTTATATATCTTCCTCCCAAGAACAAGAGCTATCTCCTCTCTATCCCTAAAGATTCTGTTGTTCCTTTCCTTCCAAATACTCTAGCAAAAGTGAGGTAGAATCTAGGTGCTTAATTCCTGCAAAATAGAAGATTTAAATAGAATTTTCCATTGGCTAAAAAAATCTAGAAGATTGTTTGGCATACACCAGAAAATCTCAAAATCCTAGGTTAGGAATTCCCAAACCTCCCTAGAGTAAACACAATAAATGAAAAGATGGTTTCCTGACTCTAGCTGGTTTTTACAAAGAGAACATCTATTAGGCATAACATGTCCTCTCTTTATAAGATTATCTTGAGTAATGGTTTTATTTTGAAGGGCCAACCAATAAAAGATGTTGATCTTTGGAGTAAGATTAGGAAGCCAAGCATTCACCCAAGGGGGTTTCTCCCTTAAACACCAAAGAGAGTTATAGCCTGAAGCAACATAATAACTACCATTGGGATTATCCCCCCAAATCAACTCGTCTCTCTTATTACTTAGAAACATAGAGTTCAAAGCTATCATAATCAGTTTCAAATCCTCATATATGAGCGAAAGATCTCTCCATCCCTAGCCAATCCTATAATTACTTACTTTAAACCCAAATTGTCATGTACATTCATACACCCAAACTTCATAAATAGGATTGTTGATAAGGGGAGCTTGAAATAGCTAGCTATTAGACTAGAACCAAATATCCTCCCCATTACCCAATTTCCAAGAAACTTTGGCCCTAGCCAGGTCCCTAGGCTTCAAGATACCATTCCGAATGATCGACCCTTTAGGAATGTCCTCATTGTTTAGGATAAAATGAAGAGAGGGCCTTCTGATGTATTTATTTACCAGGATATCCCTCCATTCACTAGTGCTCTTGAAAATACACCATATTTGCTTAGCCTAAAGAGCCTTATTGAGATGGGTTAACTTCCTTATGCCAAGATCACCATACCTCTTTGAAAGATAGACATTCTCCTAGGCAACAAGAGGATACCTTTTTCTCCCTTAAATGCCTTTCCATAAAAAGTCTCTCCAAATTTTTTCTATTTTCTCAGCAAATCTCATTGGAATCCCAAACAAGCTCAAAGCATACATAGGCAGGTTATGTAGAGTAGATTTGACTAGCTAACATTTACGTGCTTGGCTGAGCGAAGCACCTTTCCAACCAACCAACTTTTTATTGAATCTTTCCAATATCCCATTCCAGAAGGAGTTAGGAGGAGAAAAGCCCAAAGGGAGTCCAAGATAGGTAGAGGGAAGCTTTCCCACTCCGCAGCCAAGGATCCTATAAATTTTTCTCTGTCTAGCTTCTAGGGTATTAACAAAGAATATCAAGCTCTTATCCCAATTTATCAGCTATCTCAACCCTCTAGTATAAATATCCAGGATCTCCTTCATAGCCTTAGCCTCCTTAACATAAGCCTCCCCCCCCATAATTGTATCATCCACAAATTGCTGGTGGGAGAAAGGATCACATTTTGATGAAGGCTTGATCCCCTTGAGACTTCCATCTTTCTGTTTGTGCTCAATAATCCTACCAATACATTCAGCCAAAATAATGAAAATAATAGGCAAGAGGGGGTCTCTCTATCTAAGACCTCTAGAAAGTTTAAAGAAGTCTGAAGGAGCTCCATTAACCAGAACAACAAGAGACAACGTTGAAACAAGCTGAGAGATAATCTTACAGACTTTTTGATTGAAACCAAAGGCTTGGAGGACCAAACCAAGAAAAGACTAGTCAACTCGATCATAGCTTTAGAGAGATCCAGTTTAAGCAACATACCTTCACATTTACTAGCTTCCATAGAATGAATAACTTCATGAACTATCATTATCAAATCTAAAATCTGTCTTCCAAGGACAAAGCTAGTTTGTTGCTGAGATATAACCAGAGGGAGAATTTTAAGCATCCTAGAAGTAAACACCTTCGATATGATCTTATAAAAAGAGTTTCACAAACTGATAGGTTTGAACTTATCCAAAGAGTTTTCCCTAGGAGATTTAGGAATGAGGACCAAGAAAGTGGAATTTATCTCCTTGAGAATACTTCTAGCTCCAAAGAACTCCTGAACTGCCTTCACCACATCTTCCATTATCACTTGCCAGTACATTTGAAAAAAGAAGGTAGGAAACCCATCCAGACTTGGAGATTTGTAAGCAGGCAAGCAAAAATGAGCCTCTCTAACTTCCCAAGCATTAGGAATAGCCTGAAGCATTTGGTTGTGGTGGGGTTGGATTATCTGAGGGATGCAAGAAACAATGTCATCCTAATCCACTCTTGCAAGACAAAAGAGAAGAGAAGAAAGAGACCGCCTCAGTAGAGATATCAATATCTTTAGTCAACAAAGCCTACCCCCTCTTGATTCTAGAGATTCTATTATTAGCTCTATGCTTAAGAGTGGAAAGGTGAAAAAACTTCATATTCTGATCTCCATCCTTGAGCCAATTTATCCTTGATCTTTGTCTCGAAAACTTTTCCTCCTTATTGATGACATTGTGCAAGTCTGAAAGAATAGCTAGCTCAACCTCCCTATTTATCTCATTATAGCCTTCTTGCTTAATATTATCTTGAATAGAATATAATTTATTGGATAGGTCCTCCTTATCATGAAAGATATGACCAAAGTCTATTTTGTTCCATACTTTAATCATCCTCTTCACATTGCTTAGTTTCCTGGTAACTCTAAATATAGCAGTTCCTTCTACTTCAATCCCCCACCAAAATTTCACTTTTTCTAATAGATCTAGGTGAGAAGTCCACATTGTTTCAAACCTAAAAGGAAAGTTCCTTCTTAGTACAATAGGAACAGATCAGAGGGAAATAGGAGAGTGATCAGAGCCAACTCTAGGAAGCAGAGATAACTTACAAGAGAAGGTTTGCAACCAATCAAGATAGATTAAAGCTCTATCTAATCTGGCCTAAATACACTCCCATCCAATTCTTTTTTTAGACTAAGACACCTCCTCTAAGATTCAAATCCAAAAAAGAAAAACCATTAATAAAATTGGAGAGGTCCTATTTACTATCCCAATCCGGTGCTAGGCCCCCCATCTTCTCCTCATCCACAAGTGGAGTATTGAAATCTCCCATTATGATACCTTTCCTTGAGTTACTAGTCTGTACCAACTCTCCTACTTGAGACCAATAATTCTTTCTTTCTCTTTTGTTATTAGGAGCATATAAATTTAGCAAAAACCAGCTTTCATTAGAATGCATATGGTAGACTCTACAAAAAAGAATGTTACCATCATTATATTTTGGTTCAAATCTAAAATGATTGTTATTATATAAAATCAACAGACCCCCAGACACACCCTCTGAGTTCGAAGCTATACCACTCATGATGTTTCTAAATTTAATGTTCCTTAAAATTTTCTTCTTCATTTTAGTTTCTTGAATTAAAAAATATCAGGCCTTTGGTCCCTGATCATATTCCTAACAATCTCCTATTTGTGGATTCCATTGAGTCCATGAATGTTCCAAGATAGGATCTTCATGCTTTGATTGATGAGCAAGATTCTTGGATGGTACATTGTGTTCCATGCATAATATTTCTTCTCATTTCCTCCTTTCTAAGTTGGTTCTTGCTTTTCTTGCCCGACTGGTTGGAGATAAGGCCAAGATCAGCTTTTACCCTACTCCTAGTAGTTGCTAGAGAAGCAAGTGAAGGGTCTCGACTATTCTTCTTCTTTCTATTTCTGACCACAGATCAGGGAGCTTCATCAACATCCTTGCAATTTTAAAACAAAGCTTCCAGTTTGGCCAGATGACCTAGATGATGGCTGAGAGTCGCTCAATGATTCTATTCACAGTCTTAGTGGTTACCCTATTGATCAGGCTTGTGTTAGATTCCTGGGATAGAGGGGGATCACCTACCATAGGTTCCTCTAGAGAGTCTGAGACAAAGGATAACTTAGGATTTGGATTGGTATGAATCATGGTCTCATGTGTCTTCTTAGGCCCTTGGGTCACCCCCTTACCCACTTCTTCTAGTGTAATGGTGATGGCCTTCTTGTGAGGGGGACAATCTGTGCCACCAGGTTTTTCTTTCATATCTTTATCTGAGTCAACCTCCACTTCTTGAAGGGCTAAGATCTCAGCTTGAGGATTTGAAACCATATTAGTATTGACTATACCTACTGTCTCCCCTGCTTTCTTGTCTAGGGTATCCTTCTTCTTCCATTCCTTTTTGGGAGCATTGGCATTTTTCTTGTTGGCTTTGTTTTGGACCTTCCCCTCCTTCCCTTTACCTTTGAATAACAAGTAAGTGCCAGCTTTGTGGCCTACCTTTTTGCAGTGGAAACACGCAAAGGGAACACTTTCATAGTCGATCTATTGGACCCTTCTTCCCAACTAGGACTGAAATTCAATTACTTGGGGCATGTCTTGACCTTTCATCACACCAACACAGATCCTAGCATAAGTAAGCCTCTTCTTAGCTACTGTGACAGGATCAATGGAAAGGAGTTATCCAAACAATCTCACAATACCATCAAAGACATCCTCATGTTAGTATTCTAGGGGAAGTTCAAGCAATCTAATCCAAACTGGGGCCTGGGTAAGGAAATCATTGTTTAGATCTAGGGTGGAGGTCTATTTCTGCAAGATCAGAGTAGATCTCCTTGGAGACTAGTTTCCCGCACATAAGATTTTAGCATAGTCCTTCAAACAAGAGAACTGAAAAGTCATGAACCCTTTGGCCATAGTAGTCACCTCAACATTCCCCTTCAGCTCCCATTTGTTCCTTGTGAAAACCCTCACTAGGTCAATGTTAGGTCATGCATTGATGAATTTTACCACCAAAGTATTCACCATACTAAGGATATTATGATTTATGATTTCTCTAAGGACTTCCAGGGCAAAAATGTCCTTCTTATCAGATTTATCAATAATTTTAGGAAAAGTCAACTTACTTGTCGGTTTGACCCCGAAAAGATTCGACCACTGACCCTAGGCCCTAGAAGTCCCACCATCTAGGGGGGAAAAATATTCTCACCTAGATGAGGCTGCAGTTCCAGTGGGTCCCTATCCTTGTATGCATCGACATCTTGCCCCCCTTTTTCTTTCTCCACACCTATAGGATGATCCACATTACCCATATTCTCTAGGTTCTCACCTAAAGCTCGATTCAAATTTTTTCTCCTCACTACTCTGCTCTCCATCATTGATTGTTAGATAATCAAGTGATTTAGTTTATATGCCAAGCTCTGCAATATTTACCAAGTGACCAGTGCAGACCAAGTTCAAGACTACTTGGAAGTGATCAATATGAACCAAGCTTCTATGTCTACTAAGTGCATGACAATAGTGAGCATTAATAGTGGATGCTGAGTATTAGAATCTCATCGAGTTAGTTTTTAGAGCCTGAGTGTCTACACTTTGGCTGACTTTGTAATATTTGTGTAAACTTATATTATGGCCAAATTTGTATTTATGTGATTGGATTGATATATATGTAATGCATTGTATCACATCCAAATGAATATAAGAAAGTAATGTAATCATCAAAGAAAAGTAGAAGAGAAAATTACAAAGGCTATAATATTATAAGGAGCAACAAAGATATACCTATCATAGCAAGGTAATTTGTACACTCAATGGAATCTCATTCAGCAAGCCAAGTTAAAGATCAAAGATCAACCATTGCTTCATCCTAACAGGTGGATCAGTCAAATCCTTTAAAAAGTAACTTAGCCTATCATAATATTTCTAAAAATTGGTATTAGAGCATTGTGGTTCTCAGTGAAATGTTTAAAAGTTTGAGCAAAGATCAAAGGCAATGGAGGTATTCAGACTTGACAAAGCTATTGACAATGAGAAGCTAGATTTGGAATTGGCCATTGGACAACTCAAGAAAGCAAAAGAAAAAATCTCTCAATCCTTGAAAATAAGAAAAGACTTTTCAATCTAGATGAATGATTCACTCTACATTGAAGAAAGAATTGAAGACATCCTTTCAAGAAAATTAGATGAAGCTAATCAAAGAACTATTGGAGAAGAATAGTACTCTTCAAGAAGAAGTAAGAAACTAAGAAGAGAGCAAGAAATTTAGTTAGTAAGATTATGTGAAGTCATGGAAGAGAAAAACAAGACAAGAGAAGAGATAGAAGGAAAGAACAAACACCCATCCCTTCAGCAAGCAGACTTCATTGACCAACTCACCAATGCAAATGAAGAAATCATGAACCCAAGATTAGAAAATGAAAGATTGCAGAATGATCTAAACATTGAAAGGAAAAGCAATGAAATAACGATGAAATGAAAAATAGACATGAATTAGTTGAATAAGCAAAGTCATTTTAGACAAAAAGGAAAAGTAGGAATTGGATATACAGAAGAAGGTGAAACATTCAAGCAAGGAGCTCAAAGGAATAAAAAACCTACTTGTAGCCACTATGGAAAGATAGGTCATACTTCAAATAAATGTTGGAGCAATGGGAAAGAAAAATTAAATGGAAAATTCTACAATTGTAATCAACATGGTCATAGAGAAAATGAATGCAAAGAGAAACCAAGATTTGAAGAAAAATGTCACAAATGTAAGAAGCATGGGCACAAGTCTTTAGATTACAAAACCAATATATTGAATCTAGAAAAAATAATTGTAAAAGCTATATTTGGTTGGGACTATAACACTTGGTGCAGACACATTGGAACACATTGTGTAAAACATCACATGAGGAAAAGAGATACTACCAAAAGATGTTTCATTTGTATAGAACTTGGTCTTCTTGCCAAGAACTACATGAATACTAGAAGAATTGAAGATGAAAAGAAGACAAAACTTGATAATATCAAAAAACAAATAAGACAACAACGATTTCCAAAGTCTATCGAGAATGCAAGTTTGAGCAATGATGATCAAGTCACTGAAGAATTGGGTGACTCCACTATTTCCACTTTATTTCTCAGAAGAAAACTGGAACTAGGCTACTAAAGAAGACATCTAAGTTAGTTCTAGTTGATAGGAAAAAAGATCCACATTAGCATTTAAGCTACAAAGGGGATCATCGAGTAAGAGTTACTAGTTATTATCAAGTTACCTTTTCTATTGAATGAGGTTGGGAGTGACTAAGTCTTATATGGTTACTTAATCATGGAAGACCTTATCGAGTAATTAATGTAAGTGAAGTGGATGATAGTTTGCCAATTTGATCTAACATTCATACCAAGAATTTATGGTGAAATTTGATAAAAGGAATAAAATCAAAGTCATTTTCACCATGAATTTTCAAGAGCAAATTGTGTAGAGCAATCTTCAAGAGAATACAAGTGATTTGAGCAAATTGTTACCAAAGTTTTCAAATTCTCTCAAACCCTATCGAGAAGAAATGGTAGTTACAAAAAACAAAGTGAAATGAGGTTCAAACATGTTGGTTCATGTTGTAGAATGGAAGGCACCAAATTTCAAGCTCACTCCTATAGTTGCAAAAACCCTAGATCTGAGTAGAGCATAGTCTCAAATCCCTCCCAAGTTACTATTGATTAACCATATCTACTCTCATTTTAGATGTACAATTTAGGATATTGGTACATTAGAGATGGATGAAACCCTAGAAAAGCTATGTTTTTATGGTGTGTTGAAACCTAAACATTAACATCTGGAAGCCAAGGGTTTAACACATATTCCTCATATGCCATGAGAATTTCAAGTTAAATGGATAAGATACATCCTTATTCATGTGCATAATGGTCAATTGTGGTTGGAGCAACCAGTTTTGATCACAAAGAAAATGATCCATAGGATAACCAGTCTCCCCATGTTATCTAAAGCAAAAAAGACTAAAACCCTAGGTCAGGTCAAATGGGAGAAGAAAATCCTAGCCAAGTGGGATGGTAGGGGAATGAAAATAAGCAGTGTCACTGAAATGGAATTAAAGTTTAGTATTCATGTCATTACACACAAAATCTATAGTTTGAGAAGGTTGAATAGTGTGTCATGTGAAGCCGTGGACCTGGCATACAAGATAGTTAAGAATAACCTTTCTCTTGACCTTGCTGAGTTACTGTTGAATCAGTTCAACAAAAATATGGAGAGCATCAGGACATCAAAGAACAATCCATGTAAGTTTGGCTCACTTTTGACATGTTAATTTTTCTATGTTCAAAAATTCTTTCCATCAAAAGGTACTATTGTTTGGAGAAAAGATGTGCCAATACTTTATCAGATTAATGAATACAATGTTGAGATTGGAGAAAGTTATACTAGTATCATGGAAAATTATTTTGATGCATTCAGACAGTTAGGCCTATAAGGTATATATAGGCCTATAAGGTATATATCTACTTCCAGTTAGGTAGTAGATAGTGACAAGGTATATATTCATGTAGTTAGACCTAGAATTGCATGGGTGAAATCTCTAGGATATGAGGTAAATATTGATGAAATAAAAGATATAATTGAGGCACTAATAAATGAGCCAGTTGATCACAAGGTTGCATATTCTGGCACATGTGATGACGCTAAGGATAAAATAGAATTGGAGATTAAGCTCCCTCAAGTGGTTAACGAAGGCAAGAAGAGGATTGCCAAGTTGAAAACAAGTTCCATTCTCTTGTTGACCAAGGGCAAAGGTGAAGATGAAGAAGTAGAGGATGAAGAATTAGAGGAAGAGGAGCCACTGAAGAAAAAGGGCAAGCAATCATTACTAATTCTACCAAGACATCCATTACAGTGTTCACTGGGAGATCCTCCAAGAAGAAAGTAGACAAAGAAGGGGGGGACATAATTTTCAAGAGGTATCCACCCACATTTGAGGAGAGAATGAAGGAATTGGAATTAGGTTATGAAATTAAAAACTTCAAGGCATTAAAATATGAGACTAGAACAACTGATGAGTAGAATCAGATTGAAGACATATTGATAACTAAGATGGGTAAATGGAAATACTCACCTAATCAACTCACTCAAAAAATTCCAGATGCATTAATGAACAAAATCAAGCCAATATGGGAACATGCTATGCAAACTACAAAGGATATACATAAGTAGACCCTGAGGCAACTTATGCCAAATTTGACTAACAAGGAAGTGAAAGAATCTTTAAGGAAAAATGAAGGAAAATTAACTTTAAGATTCGATACTTGTCTTATTTTGTTGAATGCAATAGAGCATGTTGTGAAGAATGCAATAAATGTATGGAAGAATTTCTATCTTCTTCACAAATTGAGTGATTTTCTAGTTAGTATAAGTGACAAGGATGATGATGATGACTAAGAAAAAGATGAAGAGAAAGATGATGAAGAAGTAATACATTTTGATAATATTGATGATGAAGAGGAACAAGAGCAAGGGGCTATTGAGGAAGTTACTCAAGATGTTGAGGAAACCAACCCAGTCAAGATTGCGAAAGTAGTTATAGCCTCACTTCCTTATTCTCTCAACAAAGAATTAATAACATCAAGCACAGAGACAAACTCAATAGGATTGATTGTGACGAGGAATGCAAGAACAAGCATCCAATAAATCTTTGCACCAATCCAGCTTAGCACATCATTGACTGAAGTACCAAACACTTCATCTATCGAGTTGCAAGTTCTACCCTCTACATCAATTTTTTCTACAATAGGTATTTTTTCTAGTATTTCAACAATGAGTGCATTATCCATTTTTGCAGTGAGTCCTACTATTTCAACCATTGTTTCCATTCCTAGTACATAAGCAATAAGTGCAAGGACAATTGAGACCAATCCTCAACCAAGCACAAATTTTTTGAGTAAATGTAAAGAAAAGGAAGAGGAAATAGATCTTGATGAGGAGATTGTCATTCCCAAAGGGGACATCTCCAATCTAACTCTAGATCAGATGCAAACCTTTGGTGAACTTTTACAAAAGAAAGCCAAGAAGCAGAGGCTAAGAGAAGAAAGGAATAAAGAGTTCAAGATCATTGAGGATGCCAAGAACATTCTAGTAGAGGCTATAGGCATAGAGGTTGATACTTCTCAACCAATTTTGTATCAATTGGTAGAGACAATCTAGAAATACAATGAAGATTTGGATGGACAAGACAAACTTTTGTAGAGAGCTAAGAAGAAGTTTGAGAACTTATTGCTCAAAAAATTGCCATTTTCCAAGTAGAGTTATCTATTATTTTGAGTTCTCTAGCAGCCTCTTGTATTAAATAAGAGACAAATTGTCTAAAATTGACGAAGAACTAAAGGCAAGTGCACAATAGTTACAACTTGACCCAAGTTCTAGCTCTACTCACTTTGTTAGGATCAGATTTCTAACAGATATGCAGGCATAACTACTCAAAGAAGAAGCAAGAATCAGATATACTTTGATAGATATCTAGAATATGATTCCCCTAACATGGATCTACTGTAGAAGCATTTTTCATATTAAAAAATTCTCATCCATGACAATAATTTCTCTATTGTAGACCACATGATTGAATTATCAGCAGAAGTGCAAGTGACATTGCACCCATGCAGGGTCTTGCAAGAGAATTGGGTCAAGACTTTGGCACTCATACTGAAGGTACATTCAGAATTCTTGTCTCTTTTTAGCATTACTATGTAAATACATATAGCATAAATCTTTGGCATTAATGTCAAAAATGGGGAGAAGCTATAAGGGGGAGAAGCTATAAGGAGATAAAAAGGGGGAGAAGATGTGAAATTGAAAGAAAATTGCAAATTGTAGAGAAAATGTATATTTTATGTATAGGATACTATATATTATGTACAGGGGAGCATTACCATGTACATAAATGTATCCTTTACAAAAACAATTTTGAAAAATCTCAAAAATAGTATACTCTACTTAGTTGGCATTATAAGGTAATGAATAAAGGTGTTGTTGAACATTCTTGAATTCATTTTTGACTGATAAGTGTTTTTGTCTCTAATGGAAAAGGGGGAAATTGTTGACATTCTAGTCATGTTTTTTATTAGTGACATACACTTATTTAGATTACGAGTTCATATCAAGCATATTGTACAATTAATAGTGTTAACCAAGCATTTCAATTGCTACCAAGTCCTTTGGATAGATTTCAATTTTCACCAAGCAATTATCACTAAGGTGACGATTAGGAGTGTAAACCGAGCATCTCAGTGTATGCCGAGTTTACCAGTGCAAACTAAGTTGAATAGTGATTACTGAGTTTGTAGTTAATGTGATGCAAGTCTAGTGTTAATCAAGCTACTTAGTGTTAACCAAGTGACTCAGTTTATACTAAGCTCGAGGTGATAGCATGGACCCGAGTTATGCAGTGTGAATCAAGTGATTTAGTTTATATGCTGAGTTAAGCAGTATTTGTTGAGTCAGTAGTGTAGATTGAGTTCAAGACTACTCAAAAGTGATAAGCATGGACTGAGCTTCTATGTCTATCGAGTGCATGATGATGTTGAGCATTAACAATGGATGCTAAGTATCAAAAACTCATCGAGTCAGTCTTCAGAGCTTGAGTGTCTACACTTTGGTTGACTTTGTAATATTTGTGTATACTTATATTATGGATAAATTTGTAATTATGTAATTGGATTGATATATATACAATGTATTGCATCACATCCAAATGAATGTAAGGAAGTAGTGTAATCATCAGAGAAGAGCAGAAGTGTGAATTACAAGGCTACAATAGTATAAGGAGCAAAAAAGATACATCTATCACAACAAGGTGATTTGTACACTCAGAGGAATCTTATTCAACAAACCAAGTTGTAGATCAGAGATCAACCACTACTTTATCCTAACAGGTGGATGAGTCAAATCCTTTAACAAGTAACTTATCCTATCATAATATTTACAAAAATTCCATGTGTTGTGAAAGGTAAAGGTTCAATTCAATTGACTGACAAGATCAAGTGTGATAATGTATACTAGGTTGAAGGTCTCACCTATAATCTATTGAGTGTTTCACAACTGAACAAATTAGGACATAGAGTTGAATTCCATCATAGGAAGGCCAAGATATATGGTGTTGATGGTAAGCTAATTGGAAGTGGTGATCAAACAAGAGGTAACTTTTTCTATCTGGATTTATCTAATGAGACATTTTTGTTTGCACAACAAGAAGATGTTTAGTTATGACACAAGAGGTTATGTCATGTGAATTTTGACAATTTGGTGAACATTAGTAAAATGAAGAAAGTAAGAGGTTTGCCAAAACTAAAGAAGCCTAAAAATGTTATGTGTAAACAATGTCAATTGGAAAAAATAACCAAGTCTAGTTTCAAGAGAAAAATGTACACTTCTAGTGATATTTTTGAATTGGTTCATACTGACCTATGTGGACCTATTGATGTTCAAAGCTACTATGGAGATAAGTAGTTTATTATATTTTTTAATGACTATTCAAGAATGCTGATTGTGATGTTTCTTAAAGCTAAATCTGATGCTTTTTAGTAATTTAAGTGGAATTTAGCTAGAGTTGAAAAAGAAACATGAGAGATTTTGAAGTGTTTGAGATTTGACAGAGGTGGTGAATTCATTTCCAATAAGTTTAATACATTCTACAATGATAGAGGAATCAAAAGATAGATGTCAGCACAAAAGACCCCTCCTTAGAATGGGATAGCTGAAATGAGAAATAGATCAATAATGGATTGTGAAAGAACATTTGATGATGGAGAAGAATGTATCAAAGAAGTATTGGAGAGAAGCTATCAATACTACTATCTATACCTTGAATAGAGTACACGTCAATAAAGGTATACATGTTACACCTTTTGAACTATGGTATGAATGTGCTCCTAATGTGAAATATTTCAAAATATTTGGAAGTAAATTCTATATGTTAAAAGATAATAGGAATGGAAAACTTGATGCAAAGAGTGATGAAGTTATATTCCTAGGATATTCCACTAAGAATAAAACTTATGAGTGTTTGAACTCTAACACTAACAAAGTTGAAGAAAGTACAAATGTGAAAGTTGATGAATTTGTAGAAAGAAGTGACCTTACATGTAATGAAGAACCTAAAGATTATTGTACATTCATCTATGTAGATGATGGTGCTCCCAAAACTCCAAATGGATAAGCAAACCAAGTTGTTGTTTCCCAATAGACATGAAATGATGAAATGCAACAACAGATTGTTGAGTTGCAGATAGTGGGTGTCGAGCAATAGGTTGAAGATGCCGAGTCACAAATAGGAAATGCCAAACATCAGAGAGATAATGCCAAGCATGTAGATTCTGGACCAAAACCTGAACACGAAAGAGGAAATGAGCTTGAGATTATTTTTCAAGATGAACCTATTGAAGAACAGAGAAGGAAACCACCTGTGCTAGCCATGTTTGTAAAAAGACATCACAAACTTGAACAAAGCATTGGTTATGCTGAATCAAGTGTTATGACAAGAAAAAGATTCAAAGATGATATATGTTTAATTTGTGAATTTGAGCCTAACTCAATGAAGGATGCTCTAGACAATGAAGACTAGATTTAGGCAATCAATAAGGAAATTTAACAGATTGATGGACCTTTGTACCAAGACCAAAAGACAAAAATGTTATTGGAACAAAATGGTTTTATAGGAACAAACTCAATGAAAATGGAGAAGTTACAAGGAACAAGGAAAGAATGGTATGCAAAGGATATGCTCAAGAAGGAGTTGACTATGGAGAAACTTTTGCTCCTATGGCAAGACTTGAAGGGGTTAGAACTCTGCTTGCATATTCAACCTACAAGAATTTCAAGGTATATCAGATGGATGTCAAATCTGCATTTCTAAATGATATACATGAGAAAAAAGTGTACATTAAACAACCTAAAGGATTTGGATATCTAAACAAGAAGAATCTGATGTAAATTGAACAAAGCTCTTTATAGATTGAAACAAGCCCCAAGAGCATGGTATTAAAGATTGCATAATTATTTGGTGAAGGTTGGTTTTGAAAGGACAATTGATAAAAATAATCTATATTTGAAGAATGTAAGAACAATGAAGAATTACTATCCAAAATTTTTGTTGATGAAATTATATTTGGAGGAAGAGAAGCATTATGCAAATCATTTGCTAATGAAATGAAGAAGGAACTTGAAATTTCTATGTATGGTGAAATCAAATTCTTTGTGGGATTGCAAGTATGTCAAATGAAGTTTGGTATTTTCTTTACTTAGTCCAAATACATCAAGGAGATACTAAAGACTTTTGTAATGAAAGAATCAAGACCAGTGATCAAACCTATGTCTATAGGACATAAATTATCTAAGAATGATGAATTTGCTGATGTGAACTAGATACTATATAGATCAATGATTGGAAAATTGCAATATGTTGTCCATGGTAGACCTGATATTGCATTAGTTTTTGGGATAGTTTCTAGATTTTATATAAATCTTAAAAAGAATCACATGATGACAGTGAAAAGGATATTGAGATATCTGAAAGGTATAGAAGATTATGTATTGTATTACAAGAGAAGTGCTAGATTTGAACTAAAGGTATTCACTAACTCTGATTGGGTAGGAAATATTGATGATAGGAAAAACACTAGTAGAGGTGCATTCTTTCTAGGAAAGAGATTTGTGTCATGAACACACAAGAAATAAAATTGTATTTCCCAATTAAGAGTTGAAGCCAAGTATGAGACAACTGTAGTGAACTATTCATACGTTATGCGGATTAAGCATAATGCCCCACTTGGAGATCCTTGGAACAAAGATAAATAAAAGCCAATTTTTTTTCAAGCATGGAATCAAACACATCAACATGCAATTGATCAAAAGACTATAATGGAAGACTTAACCACAAAATCTAGGCAACCAACTAATCTCCAAGTGTTACTACTTACTAACGTATCCAAAACCAACTATGAGAGTTCACAAAAATTAGAAACCAATGATCTCTAACTTGTCGGGAACTAGGAAGGGGTGCATCCCAAGAGGGTACCAAAAACACCCTTTGAATCTCGACCAAAAAGTTTGGAGATACCCATGGTTTTCTCAAGCAAGATTTTACAAGAAATTAGGCCACACTTTTCCAGTGTTGTATGACATCTCACAGTACTATTGGGCAATACTTTTCTAGTATCGGGTGATACTTCTTACTATTACCAGACGATACTTTCAAGGATTATGCAATAGACCTCAATACTACTGTGTGATACATTTCTGATGTCATATGAAAAAAATTACTATTGTCATGTAAAACTTTCCAATGTCACATGATATTTCTATCTAAGGTGTGCATTACTTTTCTAGCATCACCCAATGCTAAATTTTTGTCGCTCAGGATTACAAAGAGATAGCCTGACAAATAATTAGAGGGGGAGAAGATTTAGAACCTCCACACCAAGGAGTATTGAATCCACAATAATCGAGGCTTGAACACTCAAATGAATACAAGACAAGTAATCATGCTAGAAGGGATGAATAAAACTTTTAATGACCTAATCCATAACATCTAGTAATAATGCAAAAAAGTAACATTGAAATAACATACATCAATATAAATCAACTATCCTTGAAAACTAAAATAACATAAATCACATGGAAACGTACTCTGGAAGAAAAGGAGAACCATGTGAGCATCTAGCTTCAGAATTGAACATAGGAAAAGACAAATTTGTACACCAGTCCCTAGTAGTGTTAAATATAGGTACACCTCCCAACCAAATGGAACCTATAGGCCTACTCTAATTGTGCTGATGGAGATAGTGATCCAACCTCAAACACATATAAGACAATCATCCATGGCTAACACTTATGCCAAATAGTACAGAGGACTAAAACCAAGATCATGAGACAATGAAATACAACAAGTCTTGGTTAGACACTCTATGGGTCTACTATGTAGGGACTCTAGTGGAGAGTAATTTTATTGGCGCTCCCAAGCTAGACATTATTATGGACCATTCCCCTTGGTACTCCCTTGGGAGGCCAACATGTTGTTGTTGGCTTTATGTTGCATTTTTCATTAGTGACAACACTCATTCAATTCTGAATGATTACCAAGCTCATCACTCAGTCTATAGTATATACTAAGCATTTAGTGTTTACCTTGTAAGATTAACAATTAAGTAGTTCATACTGAGCATTCTTGAAGCTACTAACTGAATGTATATTTAAACTATGTTTATCGAGCTTACAGTGTTCATCAAAAAAATAATGGGGTATCGAGCTTCATAGTATCTACCGAGTTATCAGTTTGCATGACATGAAGTCAGTTTCTACTGAGCGATGAATATGTAGTGTTTACCGAGTAAAGCAAGGTAAACTCAGTGTGCAGTATCTACCCTGTGATACTACATCTACCAAGTCACCAATGGTCACCAAGTTCAAAACTACTTTGAGTGATAGTATGGACCAAGCCTTCACTTCTACTGAGTGCATGACAATGCCATGTAATATAGTGGATGCCGAGTATTAGAAGGTCATTGAGTCAGTTCACTAAACTTGAGTTATTTACTATTAGGCTGACTTTGTAATGTGTTGTTCACTTGTATTTTGGCTAACCTTGTAGTTTTTTAAATTTGAAAGGTATATATGTAAGGTGTATTGTAAGATATCATTTGTATTAAGCAATAGAGAAGAAATGTGAAGTATTTTTGAGAAGTACATGCGAAAGATTATCAGTAGCAGTTCAAGGAATACAAAAAGATCAATACAGAGGCAGAAAAGTTATATCCATCACATAAGGTGATCAGTGCATGAAGGATCTTATCAACAATCAGTTGTAAGTATATCCATTGCTTCATCTTAACAGGTGAATCAGTTTCTAAATCCTCTAACAAGGTAGACTTAACAGTCTTTGTATAAATCTCTTAATCGAGTGCATACTTTATTGTATGTTTGTAAATCCTCTAACAAAGTGGACGTAGCAGTCCTTTGTGCTCCTAATGGGGCATATCACTAGAAGTGGTCAATGTAAGCCTTAATAGGCCAACTTTATGCTATAGTAGTGAAGTTTTGTGGGTATCATCCCCACCCCAATTTTACTTTCTATTTGGAAGGTTTCTGGGTCACCAAAATATTGTGTTATTTTATGTGATGAATGTTTTATCTTTCAGTATTAATGCATGTAGTAGAATAGATTGATTTGTGATAAATTTAAAAGGAAGAATAATAAAAGTTACTGATTCATTCCTCCCCTCTCAGTAACTTGTCATATCTTGAATATTTCCAAAAATTGATATTAGAGCATTGTGGTTCTTAGGATAAAATTTTGACAACTTAAACAAAGATCTAAAGACAAATGGAGATATTCAGACTTGACAAGGCAATTGAAAATGAAAAGCTAGATCTGGAGATGGCCATAGTTCAACTCAAAGAAACAAAGGAACATCTTTCCTAATCCCTGAAAAGAAGGAAGGAACTTGCAAGACAAATGGATGATCATAAGTATGTTGAAGAAAAGATTGAAGACTTTTTCCCATCAAGCAGCTCAGATGAAGCTAATGAGGCAATCAAAGAACTCCTAGCAAAGAATGGCTCTCTGCAAGAAGAAGTAAGGAAACTCAAAAGAGAAAAAGAAATTCAATCAATTAGGCTATTTGAAATTTTGGAACAAAGGAATAAGGCAAAAGAAGACTTGGAGGCAAGAAACAATGAAGAACATAATCAATCCAATCAACATGAAGACCTCATTGATCAAATCACTGGAGAAAATGAAAAAATTAGGATTCTCAAAGAATGAAAGAATAAGAAGTGATCTAAATTATGAAAGGGAAATTAATGAAATAATAATGAGAGAACTGAGATGTGAAAATAAAATCATTGAGAAATTGAAGAATGACCTAAATGCTGAAAAAAAAATCAATGAGAGAATGCTGAAATCACAAAAAGACATGTATCAATTGAATCAACAAAATGTGCAGAATCTTCATAGGAAAAAAGGTAAAGGAGGACTTGGATACAATGAAGAACAAGGTGAATCTTCCAAACAAGGTGCAAAAAGGAATAAAAACCCCTCATGCAATCATTGTGGGAAAATTGGTCATACATCAAACAAATGCTAGAGTAATGGAAAAGAAAAATTCAATGGAAAGTGCTACAACTACAATCAGCATGGTCACAAAGCTAACGAATGCAAGGAGAAATCAAAATTTGAAGGTAAATGTCACAAATGCAAAAAGCATGGTCACAAGGCATCTCAACACAGATCCAAATCATTCAATCCAGCTAAACAACTTGTAAAGGCAATATTTGGATGGGACTACAATACCTGGTGTAGATGTTATTATTGTGGAGAATATGGACACACTAGCATAAATTGTGAAAGGCATCACCTAAGAAAGAAGGATACTACTATAAGGTGTTACACATGCACTGAACTTGGTCATATAGCTAAAAATTGCATGAATTTAGGAAAAGTTGAAGATGAAAAGAAAGCAAGGGCTAACAACATAAGGAAACAAATGAGGCAACAATGAATTCTTAATCTACTGAGGATACAAGCTCAAATCATGAAAGTGAAGTCACTCAAGAAGTGGGTGACTCCATCCCTTCAAACTAAATTCCTAAGAATGTGTTGGAGCTGTACTCAGTAAATAAATCATAAGCAATTCAAAGAAATTTGAGGAATGCAAATGATCCAACCAGTATTACATATACACAAGGATCACAAAAAGGTTATCTTTCATTGAGTTGCATCAGACTCCACCAAAAAAAGTTGGTTGAAGACCTTATTGAGCAAGGTTAGGAGTAAAAGGAATTTGGTTCATCTGCCGAGTCGATACTCTTGCCAAGTTAGGTTAGTGGATGACAATCTGTCATGCACTATGTCAGTATGGTACCTAGCATTAATTGTGAATTTTTGTCAAAAAGGGTAGAGTTTGACTTCATTTTTCATCGCGTCTTTAGTATTCTCAAAGCAAAGAGATTTCCAGGTGCACTCAAGCAATTCCAAGTGATTTTGAGCAAATTTGTAGCTAAGGAATTTGTTTGAAAATTTCTTTCACTTACTAAGTAGCAATGGCATCTAAAAGAACCAGCAATAGCAAGGTGAAAAGGGGATCAGAGATGTTGGTCAAGGGTGTAGAGTGGAAAGCAACAAATTTCAAGATAGTTCTAGCAGTGGTGGAGGCACTCGACCCTAATGGTGCGCAATCAAAAACTCCACTAAAGGTACTTTTGATTAATGATATCTGCACTCATTTTAATTCAAGAAATAGGAACCCTAGAAATGGATAGTGCTTTAGAAGAAATGCATGTTGATGGCTCATTGAAATCCAAGCACATGCACTTGGAAACAAAAGGATTGACACACATATCACACCTGCCAAGAAGCTTTCAGATAAAATGGATTAGGTATATTCTTAGCCATGTACACAATGGTCAGTTATGGTTGGAGCAGCCCGTATTGATCACCAAAAAGATGATACTAGCCTTCCCATTTTGACCAATGCAAAAACCACCAAAACCCTAGATCAAGATGAACTCCAGAAGAAAACCATAGCCGAGTGGGATGGTAGAGGTTTGAAAATTAGCACCGTCACTGATGTAGAGTTGAGGTTTGGAATTCATGTAATTGCCCATAAAATTTATAGTTCTAGTCATTTAAACAGTGTGCCATGTGATGCAGTGGATTTAGCATTCAAAGTCGTGAAGAAAAACATGGAATTTGACTTGTCAGAGCTACTACTAAAGCAAGTAAACAAGAATATGGACAACATCAGGTCATGAAAGAACAATCCCTGCAAATTTGGTTCTTTGTTGATGTGTCTTTTCTTTTATGTGCAAAAATTCTTTCCATCCAAAGGTTCTATCATATGGAGAAAGGATGTTCCCATTTTGTATCAAATAAATGAGTTTATTGCTGAAATGGGTGTAAACTTTGATAGTATAATGGACAATTATTTTGAAGATTTCAAAGAAAGAATGAACAACAAGTTTAGGATTCCTCCTAAAATTGTTGAGGATTATAAAGATGATGTATGTTTCATGGTAGACTATGATAGTGTATACATTCAGGCAGTTAGGCCCTGAGTTGCATGGGTGAAACCTCTCCCTTATGAGGTTAATATTGATGAAACTAGGGACATCATTGAAGCACTAGTAAATGAGCCTATAGATCCCAAGCAACCAATCTTTGGCATTATATGATGAGGCAAAAGCTAGAATTGAATTGGAAATCAAGCTACCTTAAGCAATCAGCAAAGGCAAGAGGAAGATTGCCAAGATGAAAACTGCCATTGGTCCCTTAATACTTACCGAGGGAAAAGGAGAAGATGAAGAAGAGAATCAAGGAAAAGAAGATGAAGAGCAAGAATCATAAAAGGAGGTAGAGCCAGCTAAGAAGAAAGGAAGGGTTATCATTACTAAACCTCCAAAGGCCTCCACAACTATTTTCACCAGGAGAAGCAAAGGCAAAGATAAAGGTGAAGTAATGTTCAACAAGCCCCAACTTACCTTCCAAGAAAGGCTAAAATAGATGGAAGAGGGAGTTGGCATCAAAAAATTCAAGGCTTTAAAGTTTGAAACTAGAATTGATGCCGAGAAGATGTAGATTGAGGAGCTGGTACTCACCAAAATGGGAAAGTGGAAGTATTCCCCAGACCAGATTGCTCCTCAGATCTCAAAAGAATTGTTAGTAAGATTGCAATCAAGATGGAAGTCAGCTACACAGACAACCAAGGACATCTATGAAAAATCCTTGAGGAAACTATTGCCAAATCTTACTGATACAGAAGTAAAGGCGGCCATGAAGGACAATGAAGGTAAAATGATGATCAGATTCCACACATGTTTGATTTTAATCAAGGACATTGAGCATGTTGTAAGAGATGCAACAAACATGTGGAAGAATATCTATCATCTGCATAAGCCTAGTGATGATCTAGTTGAGATCAAGGATGATGATGGTGATAGTGATGATGAAGAAGATGATAGCACTCCATGTGCTATTGTTGATGTTGAAGACTATCAGGCACTAAGGGTTGATGAAGTGGATGAAGAAGACGATCCAATGAAGATTGTAGGAGAAGTCATTGCTTCCCTTCCTCACTCTCCACCTAAGCTAGCAACATCATCAGGGTTGGAGTTAGCTTCAACAGGATTGATTGCATCTACATCATAAATATCATTTGCTCCTACCACCTCATAGCTCCAAGTATCTTCAATGGAAGTATCAATTACTTCATCTACCAAGTTGCAACCCTCTTCATTAGCACCCAAGAAATCCATCACAACAATGTGCATAGCTATCAGTTCCACAATTGTATCAACTTCTTCTACACCATGTACAATAAGTTTGCCAGTTCATTCTACAAATTTGTTTACCATAGCTCTAAATGCACTAATTTTTGTTCTAGTTAGTTCTTCAATTGTAAATATTCCAGCTTGTACATTACCTATTGGTACATCATTTTTGGGAGGCACATCAATTTTGGATATAGTTGGTACTTCTCCCAGTTTTCCTCTAGTTGGACCAATTCATGTCTTTTTTGCTAGTTCATCTACATCAACTATTATTTCTATTTCTAAATCCAAGGAAGTAAGCACTGAAGTAAAAAAAAAGACTCCTCTAAAACTTCTGCTTACTAGTAAGGCAATTGATGAAGATATAGACTTGGATAAAGAAATTATTATCCCCAAGATAGATTTGGACACTGCCTCAGCCAACAAAATGAGACTAGTCATTAAGCTTTTAGAGAAAAAGGCAAGGTAGAAGTAGCTAAGAGAAGAGAGGGACGTAGAATTCATTATAAACAAGAATGCTAAAAACATAATTACTGAAGCTATAGGTGTTGATGTTGATCCATGTCAACACATTTTGTTACAATTAGAAGAGGCTATAAATAAGTTCAATGAGGACACTTCTAGCCAAGAGAAGCTCATTGAAAAGGCAAAGAAGAATTTTGACAATAAGGTGCTTGAGCACATTGCAATAAAGAAAGCAAAATTATCCACAATTTTGAGAAACCTTGAACAATCCTTTACAAATGTAACATTACTTTTTGGCAAGCTTTGTGATGTTACCAAGTATACCAAGGGTATTAAAGAAAAATTAGATAAGATTGATGTGGACATGAAGGCTAGTGATCAAAAGTTACAGCTTGACCCTAGTTCAAGCTCATCACATCACATGAAGGTGATTTTTTTTTCAGAAATGCAGGCAGAGCTACTCAGAGAGGAAGCCAAGATCAGGTCTACACTGATTGGCATCCAGAATATGATCCTTCTAGTTATGGACCAAATTCAAAAACATATTTCTTATTCAAAAACATTGATCCAAGACAACAATTTTTCAATAGTAGATCATATGATTGAACTTTCTGCAAAAGTTCAAGTGGAACTCTCCACCTGCAAAATTTTGCAAGATAACTGGGATAAGACATTGTCTCTTATTCTCAAGATACACTCTGAGTTTCTCTTACATTTTAGTGTTTCTATTTGAATTCATTGTATATACTCTTTGACATTATTGTCAAAAAGGGGGAGTATAAAATGAACAAGGGAAGAGAACATGGGGAGTAAAGAGACTTGTGGAGAAATAAGGAAGAAAATAAATTGATATATGTAGAGATAAAAGCTATGTATATATTATGCCATATGTATGGGGGAGATATGTATATATAGTAGCTTTATAAAGATCAATTGTGAAAAAAACAAATCAAAATCAGAATGTCAATGATCATAAGTTTTGTCTCATAAGTGTTTTTGTAACTAATGCCAAAGGGGGAGATTGTTGGCATTATGTCATCTTTGTCATTAGTGACAACACTTATTCGATGCTGAATGATTATCGAGCTCATCACTTAGTCTATAGTTTATACCAAGCATTCAGTGGTTACCTTGTAAGCTTAGCAATTAAGTAGTTCACACCAAGCATTCCTAGAGCTATCGAGTGAATGTACAGTTAAACTGTGTTTACCAAGCTTACAGTGTTCGCCAAACAAATAATGGTTATCGAGCTTCACAGTACCTACCGAGTTATCAATTTGCATGACATGAAGTTAGTTTCTATTGAGTGATGAATGTGCAGTGTTTACCAAGTGAAGCAAGGTAAGCTTAGTGTGCAGTATCTACCGTGTGACACTACATCTACCAAGTCACCAGTGGTCACCAAGTTCAGAACTACTTTGAGTGATTAGTATGGACCGAGCCTTCACTTCTACTAAGTGCATGATGATGCCATGTAATGCAGTGAACGTTGAGTATTAGAAGGTCACCAAGTTAGTTCAGTGAACCTGAGTTATTTACTATTGGGCCGACTTTGTAATGTGTTGTTCGCTTGTGTTTTTAACGACCTTGTAGTTTTATAAATTTGAAAGGTATATATGTGAGGTTTATTGTAAGATATCATTTGTATTAAGCAATAGAGAAAAATGTGAAGTATTTTTGAGAAGTACACGCGAAGGATTATCAATAATAGTTCAAGGAATACAACAAGATCAATACATAGGCAGAAAAGTTATATCCATCACATAAGGTGATCAGTGCATAAAGGATCTTATCAGAAATTAGTTGTAAGTAGATCCACTACTTCATCTTAACAGGTGAATCAGTTTCTAAATCCTCTAACAAGGTAGACTTAACAGTCTTTGTATAAATCTCTTAATCGAGTGCATACTTCATTGTATGTTTGTAAATCCTCTAACAAGGTGGACCTAGTAGTCCTTTGTGCTCCTAATAGGGAAAATCACCAGAAGTGGTCAATGTAAGCCTTAATAGGCCAACTTTATGCTATAGTAGTGAAGTTTTGTGGGCATCATCCCCACCCTAGTTTTACTTTCTATTTGGAAGGTTTCTGGGTCACCAAAATATTGTGTTCTTTTATGTGATGAATGTTTTATCTTTCAATATTAATGCATGTAGTAGCATAGATTGATTTGTGATAAATTTAAAAGGAACAATAATAAAAGTTACTGATTCACCCCTCCCCTCTTAGTAACTTGTCATATCTTGAATATTTCCAATTGTTGTGTCCTCGACTGAGCCATGCAAAAAATGTATTTTATTATCTTAGTTAATTAACCATGAATTTATTTAGTTATCACTAATTAGAAACTTCCTCACATATACCTTGTCAGATTAGCTAGGGTATATGAGTGAGCCCCCTCCACTAACCTTACCCTACATACCCATGTTGATCACACGATGAGTGCCCATAAGTAATGTAGTTTCCCAACCCAACCCCAATGAACATAACTAAACTAACAAATAATTGGGAGCTCATGTCTCTCAAGAACTTGACAAGTGCATGCTCACATTCTCATGTGTGGGAACACTAACTACATGATGATCATAAATAACAAGCGTTGGATGAGAAACAAAAAGACACAAGTAACAAATCACTCAACTAACCTATATCTGAGAGTATAGATTTGACACAAATCCCAATGCAATTAAGAAAATACATCAAGGGTCAAAAATAAATCCCTATGGATAATCTAGATCCATAACCAACTACAGTGCCAAGAAAACCTAAGAAACTAGGGTAGTACGTAAAGCGAGGCAAAAACCCCAAAACTCAAAAACCTTGAAATTAAAACCCATTTTGTCTCTGGGTACAAAAGCCATGAATATTAAATAAAATACAGATTCAGAGTTCATATGCAAAAATGAGTGAACATAATAGTGCAAAAACCCAAACCCCCATCCTGAAAATAAGGAAATACTCATACTCGCCTAACCAGGTAGAGCTAGCAACCAAAGGCAGAGGGTAACACTAGTTCTCAACCTCCTAACAAAAAAATGCCAAAAATAGAGGTAGAAATGGAGCTAAAACAATAAAATAGGAGAGGCCTACCTGACAGACAAAAGGGAAAATATGCAAATCCAAGCAGCAAAATAAAGACCTCACAAAAATTACTGGAAGTCATGCTAATCCAAGGTCTCCCTGAGCTAGATCCAACGAGATCAATCTCATGACGATCCCATGCCCATAGCTCCTACAATGAATAGAACAATATTTCATCTTGAAGAGGATCTAGAATTTACTCTTAAATTCCTAATTCAAAAGTCAAAAAGTGAGGAATAAAATTCCTTTTTGGATATATATTCACTTTCCAAGTGAATAAAAGGATTAGGGTAATCAACCTGATCACCTAGTTAAACCATTAATAAACCCAAACAAAAATAGGCTATTCCAAATAATTGGAATTCAACTATGACAAAGTTGCTAGGAATTAAATTAAATAAGATAAAACCCAAAATTCCCTTTAACCAATAAATCATAATATACCAAAATAACTTTCATGACGATTGTGAACCTCTAAATGAATAGACATGCAGGTCTAATCACATAATGCAAATGAGTCCAGATTTATTAAATCACCACAGGGTTTAATTAATCAATCAAATAGGATACATCAACCATATAGGGATGCCATTGGCTAGGTAAGAACAACCGAATCACTAACTCCATATGTCACAGCCAAGGATATAATTTCTATACACCAAACAACATGATCAAGTGCAATTGTATATAATAATATAACCAAAGTGATAAATGCATTACATCACATTAAATAGCCATTTATTTAATCACATTAAAATCACTTATTGCATCATAAAATACCTCAAATCAAGAATGATATAAATAGCCATAGCAACAAATATAAGTATCTAGAATCCAATAAGTCCATCATATAATCATAAACATAGTATATGTTCAAATAAAAAATAACCAGATACCATCATAAAGCATCATGTAAATCAATAAGCATCATCATGCAAATATGATCAAACTAAACAACATAGCATCTAACATCTATGATATTTGTAAATCAAAATAAAGTATCTGACCATTAGGTCATCTTGAATGTCCTCGAGCATGAGTATCAAGTATCTCTCGAAACCAAAATAACAAGGTACAAAATGCAAACACGAGAGGCACTAAATTAAGAAATTGTTGAAGGGAATCAAAGAAGAAATTACAGATCCAATGGTTATCTATTGTGATAATACAAGTGCTATTAACATTTTAAAGAACCCAATGATGCACACAAAAAAAAACACATTGCTATCAAGTATCACTACTTGACAACTAGTTCAAGGAAAACAAGTAAAGTTGGAATATGTGTACACCAAAAAATAAATTCCTTACATATTCACTAAAGCCTTACCTAAAGATGCTCATGAATATCTTAGAGGTAAACTAGGGGTGATTCCCCTAAGAAAAGAAACTTATCGAGAAATGGTGCACTACATCAAGTGTGCTAAAAAGAATACCTTACACATTGATGCGACCAGTTCTACTTTAGAAGATACCAAAGGTGTTAGAATTTATAGTCCACCAATATAACTAGGGGGGGTGTGGATAAGTTATCCAACTATTATTGCAATTATCAACCTTATTAAAACTTAACCATATGAGCAATATGATCAACAACCATAATAAGATACTCATATACAATAAGGCTAGATATGTTAACTAGGGAAACCCTTAATCATAGGGAAAACCCTAGTGGGGATGGTACCCACAAAATGATGTACTAATATAAATACTTATTGTTAGAGGATGGACATTGTTAGAAGTTTATGAAACAAATTCAATACATATTAGTTCATGTTAGGAGACTTTAAATCCCTGTTAGGAGATTCCAACCCTGTTAGGAGTTGTGCCAACCTTGTTAGGAGTTGTAGAAGGCAGATGGACCTACTGTCCAAACAATTTCAAGGGAAAAACTAGTGAAACCACTATACAAATGATCTTTGTATTATTCCTTGCAAAATAATAGAATTGAATTGTACTTATCCTTCCTCTCCATCTATCCTATTAACCAGACTTATGGACCTTTTGATCTCAATACTAGATCACCAACTTTGCATCCAATAATCCCTTGGATCACTTACTCACATATACAAAACACACTACTCTTTTTCACACTCCTTGATCACAATTCACATCCAATTACTCATCTCACTACCAAGGAAAATATTTTCTTTTATACCATGTCCTTAAAATAATTTCTTGAGTCGACCTTGAGGCATTCCTAATTAATTGTAATAGGACCACATTAAGATATTTAAATATTTCACAACTATACAACACTATCGACTCATAGTCTTTACAACTTCTCACACATGTGGCCTAGAACTTGCGCACTCACTAACATCATCATCAAGCTATCCTCTTTCACTATCAAACTTCACATAACTTGATTCTATCTCTATTAGGAAATACAATCCAAACAACATAAACTTCTTTTTAGGTACTCTACCTATGTAATTCTCTTTGTAAATCATGCATATCTTCTGCATGACTATGACTTACTTCACATGCACTTAACCTCATCATTAGGACATAGTGTAGAACATGTCCTTAACCATGTATCACTTGAACATCAAACCTTTGTCTATATGACCATATCTTTGTCTACTACTCTGATAGTCTTCAAAGAAACCATACAAAGAAACTTAAGGAGAAAAGGTGTATTGCATCAAATGTGCTAATTAGAATATCCTAAACATTGATGAAAAATAGTTCTACTTTGGGAGATGCCTAAAGTAGACAGTCAAGAACAACATAAAAGATTAGTCATAGATGATAGAAACCAACCAGACATGCAAATATCTACATAATTGAGATGTATGAAGTGATTGAAGCTAATAAAGCTAATTGTCTTTGGCATTGCTATCAAAGAGGGAGAGATATACTATTGAGGGAGAGAATTTTCAAAGAGGGAGAAATGTATCCAAGAGGTAGATTTATACTTTAGAGGGATAAAATCAATAATGAGAATTATAATGAAACTAATAATATTGATCACTCATGATAATGAAATCTTTTGGATTGCATGGTAACAAAGTGGGAGATTGTATTCTTGCATAGATTTTTATTGTAAGATGTATTGAGATGTTGACATTGATGCCAAAGAGGGAGACTGTTGGAAAATTACAATTGGAACAATTGTTGTTTTGTCATTGATGTCAAATATACTGATAAGACATGTTGCTATCTGATCTAAATGTCATATCTATTTTGATTGATGAAGAGGATTTGAGAAGTTACTCATAACAATATCATGTAGAGGAAAGGTTGAGTTATGAAATGGAAGATGCAATGGACATTTGATTAGTTAGACTTTGATAAGATAAAGTTATTGTTTATATCATAGATGTAAATCTTAATTAAGAAATAGAGTAAAAGATTAAGGTATGTTGAGTAATGCTAGTGTCAACCAAGCCATAGTAAGTACTGAGAAAATTTAGTGTTGACCAAGCATCAATATCGACTGAGAAATTTAGTTGATGCTGAGCTAGAAGTTTAATAATGAGCAAGTGATTAAGTGATGTCCGAGTGTTAGAACTTAGTGATTGTCGAGTAATAGTAATTTGAATTTATTTGAGGAATCATGATTTCTAGCTGACTTAGTTGAATTCTTGGGATATGGAAACCATGTTGAAAATAGGATTGATGAGTTGGATCATTTAATTCAAGATGAGAATTAGGTAAAATAACTAAGATCAAATTCTACGGATGAGAAGTTTCTAGAAAATAAGGAAGATGAATAGATACAATGAACTTGATGAACAAGATCATAAACCCTACAATCTATGGTGATCAAGGAAAATGACAAAGTAAGAATTACCTATTTAAGGAGGTATAGAATTAAAATAAATATAGTGAGTGCAGAGAAAGAGAAAGGGATTTCTTACATAGATTTGTTGTAAACTGACCTGTGGTTTAAATGTGCATTTAGTTCAAGGGTTTATTTAATTTGTAACATACTAGGCCAACCTATGGCTTAGTTAGGTATAATTAGGGGGTCTTGTGGAATCTTAAGAGATAGTCATCCAGCTTGGAGAAGAGGATGGAGTAGAGGAGAAAACTTTGAGAAGGGCTAGTAGCTAAGGCTTGGGAAACAAGGAGATTGCTTGGTGGGCTTGCAATCACAAGTTTGGATCTTCCTTGGAGGTTTCTACTAGAGTGTAGATCTATAATAGCTAGGGTTTGGATTGGATCTTGAGGGATCTTGCAAAGCTATTTTTGTAATTGCTATTGTATTTGGCCAAAATTTGGAAGGCCTTATAGCTAGGCACATTTCTCGTAAATAATTATTTTATGAAAAGTGTTGTAATTGGTATCAAATTTTACATTGTTGTATTATTTTTACTATGTGGTTATTTTTTGGGGGTTAGTACATCTCTTTTGGAGATTCTCTTGGCTTGCACTACATCTGATGGTATCAAAGCAAAAGTTTTCTTGAGTGTGTAGATAGATCACCAAAGCTAAGGCAATTTGCACTAGGACTTGGAGTGAATTTTATTTGGTCAAAGGTTGGATTTGGTTGATTTGTTGTGGAGGATTTGAAAAAATCTTGAAAGATGCCTATGAGACAATTGGACCCTAGGGCGATTAAAGACATCTGTGATGCCATGGAAACAAGGATCTCAAAGAATATTAAAGAAGAATTCAAATATGAGATGGTGTAGATGAAGAGTGATATGATCACTGAAATCATAAGTTCTATAGGTGGTGTACCTCGACATGAAAGTACTAAAAATGGTTATGAGGAAGTTGCTAAAGACTTTGAGGTTGCTGGATCAAGTGGTGAGGACATAACTGATCATGTGGAGAGACATATGAGAGATGGGATTGGTGAGTTTGTAGACCTAGATCTCAGTTAAAGTTGAAGCACAAGATGGAGGTTTCTAATTTCTCATGTACATTGAATCTTGAAGACCTGATTGATTGGATTGGTGAATTGGAAGACTACTTTGAGTTAGAGGGTATTAGAGATCCGCTCATAGTAAGATTGGCATAGACTATGCTAAAGGGACATGCTTTTCTTTGGTGGAAGGAATTGCAGCGAGATAGGGAAGAGGAAGATAAAATGAAGATCACTACATGGAGATTGATGATGACTAAATTAAAAGATAAGTTCATTCCTATTGATTATGAACTTCATGAGTTGTTTAAGAGATTATAGAATCTAAAGCAGAAAGATATGACTATGAAAGATTATACATAGGAGTTTTACAAGTTGACTATTTAGTTTGGACATAGGGAACTATCTAAAAAGAAGGTGACTAGATATATTAATGGCTTGAGATTCAATATTTAGGATGAGGTTGGTATGTTGAATATTGCTTCAATTGAGAATTCTTATCAGTATGCCATAAAGGAAAAAGACAAGTTGAAGAGGAAGAATCAAGGTATTTCCCGAGGGAAGGAGAAGCAAGACTACTCAACAAAGGCTAAACCAAGTGTAGAAGATGAACCAAAACCTATTGATTAGAAAAGAAGGAAAGGCCAAGGTGAGTTTAAGGGTACTTATTTCAGATGTCATTAAGAAGGATATAGATCTTATGAATGTCCTAAGGATGGTGTTAGGAGAGCTATTGTTGTAAACAAGACTAAAAATCATATCAGTCAACTTGAGCAAGGAGAGAATTTACTGGCTCAATGAGTATTGGTCAATTAGAGGACACTAGAATCTTGTCAGAGGAGTAATTTTTTCAAGACTTATTATAAGTCTAGTGGTAAAGTCTGCATTGTGATTTTAGATAGTGGTATTACTGAAAACTTTCTTGCCGAGGACATGGTACAAAAACTTAGTTTGAGAAGATTGAGACATCCTTTTCCTTATAGGATTGGCTAGAAGCAAAATGAACATGGTTTAGAAGTGTGAAAGCAATATCTTGTTGATTTTTAGATTGGGCAATATAAGGATCAAGTGTTGTGTGATATTGTAGACATGAGTAGTTGTCACATATTGCTTGGTAGACCTTGGCAGTATGATACTAAGCTATGCATGATTGTGTCAAGAATGTGATTACTATTGAGAAAGGTGGTAGAATGCATTCCTTGATTCCTTTGAAGAATGAAGAACTTAGTAGGAGGAACTTGAGTATTGGCAACTGAGCTGAGCCAAGCTGAAGGATTCTGAGAGGGTTAGAGATTAGTGTGGAAAGAAAACCTATAGCACATCGAGGATGGATGCGAATAAGAAAAAGTGGAACAAGGGAAAGAGTGTGCAAGTTGAAGACTTGGAGAATACATATGTGAAGAACCAATTTGAGATTTATGTGGTGAATCCCAAAAGATGCTCTTCTAGCTATTGAGAACATCTTTTCACACCTAGGGTGTTTGATGTAGGAGCATCCTAGGTTTCCTTGTAATCATGCTCATTTTGTTCATTCTAGTAGTTACCACTGAGTTTCAGTGTTAACTTTAGTGTTAATCAAGTTTAGTAATAACCTCAATATTAGTCAAGTTTTTGTGTTAACCCCAATTTTAATTGAGTGTTTCTTTGTATGGCAAGTGAACCTAATATTTGTTGATACTTGATAGTGGTTTTTTGATGCTGGGTCATGTCTTAGTTCTGACTTTCCCTGAGTTATTCGTGTTTAGTTTCTAGTGTGAGCTGACCTTGTAAATTATTTTGGTTGTATGTATTTAATTTATAGTGTAAGCCAACTTGTGGCTGTGCATTTAATGCAAGGGTTTATTTAGTTTATAACATTTTACATTGACTTATGTCTTGGTTGGGTATAAGTAGGGAGTCTTGTGGAGCCTTAAGAGATAGTAATCCCACATAGAGAAGAGGATGAAGTAGAGGAGAAAAATTTGAGAAGAGATAGTATCTGAGGCTTGGGAAACAAGGAGATTTCTTAGTGGGCTTGCAAGCACAAGTTTAGATCTTCCTTGGAGGTTTTAACCAAAGTGTGGATTTGGACTAGGTAGGGTTTGGGTTGGATCTTGAGGGATCTTGCAGAGTTTTTTTTGTTGGACTAACCACTAGCCTTCCCCTTCAGGATTCATGACATGTCTTAACTACCTCTTATGTTCTATAAGTCTATTGGTAATATTAGGCATTAATAGGTTGGTCTTTTAGTGCAATGATGACTCTAGCTTGTAACAAGTAGTATCAGAGCTTGGTCATAGGTTTGAATCTCCTTAGCTAACACCAAGGGAGGAATTGTTGGACTAACCACCAGCCTTCCCCTTAAGGATTTGTGACATGGCTTAACCGCCTCCTATGTTCTATAAGTCTAGTGGTTGTATCAGGTATTAATAGGTTGATCTTTTAGTGCAATGACAACTCTAGCTTGTAAAAGTTTTTGTAATTGCTATTGTATTTGGTCGAAACCCAGAAGGCCTTACAGCCGGACACATTGAATGTAAAAAATTATTTTATGAATAAAGTGTTTTAATTGGTATTAGATCTTGCATTTTTATATTATTTCTGCTATGTGGTTATTTTTTGGGGGATGAAACATCTCTTTTAGGGATTCTCCTGCCTTGCACTACATCAAAATCCCACAAGAAGTTTCAAAAGGTGTAGCTCTAAATCACATTTGGCATCAGAACAACAAAAGGTCTAAGGTAAGGAAGGATAATAGATTTTACAAAGTCTAAAGTATAGTTTGTGAAATTGTTGAGTAAGTTTATGCAAGATGGTAAGAAGAAGAGAGCAGGAAACAAGAAGAGGAACCAAGGAAAAAAAAAAAATAGATTGAAAAAATATATAGAAGAGAACATGAGAAGCCTACTTAGAATATGAAGAAAAAACAAGAAAACTTAAAAAGGAATTGAAATAAATATTATTACAAAAAATGGTGATTTGGAGTAGCCATTCATAGAGAGTACAAAGGTAGGTGAAGACGGAATAGAGATAATGGTTACCAAGTAAGAGAATAGTTGTCCATTGTAAGTACAAGAGGAAAAAAATAATGCTAATATGATTATTGATCAGAGTATTGATGAGATAGTGGTTGATAAATCTCTGTGTAGTGAGATTGCTGTAGAGAAAGAAATTATCCAAGATTAATTGCTGATTAAAGAGGAAACATGCAAGTCCATCAATATGGAAGGTTTGGGACTTATTGATAACCAAGGAAAAGAGGAGGTTTTTTATTATAACCAAAATCTTACTTTAATTCTTATTGATGAAGGGAAATGTGAAACACATAACATTATTAATGAGGAAGTTCACATCCAAAAGGAGGATTTAAACAACACCCATCTTAATATTGATGATTTATTTTTTTCTAATAGTATTTGTGTAGGTATGTAGCTCTCATACATAGTTTATTATGATGCCTATTATTAATCAAGCATGACAATTGAAGTTTTGTGTGAAATAGTGTATATCAAGGTACAAAATAATGGGAAGACACGAAAGAGCAAGGACAATCCAAGAGACTTGGATTCTTTTGTTCCTAGAGTATGGTGCAAAAGCACTTGTCAAAAAGGAACAATAAGAGGCTTCATGAGGATACAAAAAATTTAATTATTTATCTTGATCTTTCAAATGTATTTTAAGTCCACTTGAGTCATTTTGTAAGGCTAAATAAAGCCATTTGCAATAAATTATCAAAGTACATAGTATGGACAAATTGTGAAAACAAGTCTTTAAAAAGGGTAGTAATATTTTAAAATGTCATATGTAGTCTATTTTGACATGTTAGTGAGGAGTTTATAAATTTTAGAGGTCATTATTATAGAAAATTTAAAAGTGTCAAATATGTAATAAAACATTATCATAAAAAGTTGACAATATGAAAAGTTGATGTAAAGAGGAAGGTGAAGAGTCATAGGGGGTATTTTATAGGTTATAGAAGTTGGAAAATATTTAAAATGATGTATTATATGCATGATTACATTTTGTATCAATATTTTAATTGTTGGAGAAGTTTTGAGGATAATAAAAATGAAAAGAGGTTTTGTTTTGCAAGTTTCTATGTTAACTTCGTGAGTTAGTTTTCTAGAAATCTGATTGTTCTTTCTATTTGTACAAACACATATGAATATATATGCATATTTAACTTATATTTTTGAAAATATATGAGATTAATTTTAATTTAGTTCAATTTCATCATGATCTACAGAAGTTAGGATCATTTTAGTGAAGGCATATTTGAACCTATTTTTGAATTAGTAGTTTTGGAAAAAGTGTTATAAATTTCATTCTACTCATTATATTTTGTTGTAACTTGGAGAAAAATTTATAACTCATTAATATTCAATCTCATAAAATTAATTTCTCATTTATTCATTTTTAAATTTATAAGTGAATCTTTGAATAATTTTGATGTTGTTCTAGCTTATAAATATTCCTTAATTGATGTGTAAAAGCCCATTGTCAAAACTTCTTGAGTGCTCAATCCCATAAGAAGTTTCCAAAGGTGTAGATCCACATCAAAATCCTTGAGCATAGTTGATCTATGCATACTTGATGAGCTCTTGAGAGACCTTTACTCTCATCTTGAGACTAATTAAGTACTTCTCATATTTGGATGGAAGCTTGACTTTGAGACTTTGGTTCTATCTTGGTTATTTATTTTTCCCTTGTATTGGAACACTCCATTATAGAGGTTGATATCATGTGTGGTATGCATATGTAAGGTGTTTGAGACTAAATCTAATAATTTAGTTGATATATGCTCCAATTTCGAAGTCTAAGTGACCTATACCCCCAACTTGAGACTAACTAGGTCCCATGTGTGTTTTGGGTTTATGGAACTTGTCTCATTTCAATACCATGTTTTTATTTACATGCTCTATACCTTCTTTTAGAATGAGACGAGCCTAGTTTTTGGGTAGTGTTGTGGATTGACTCCTTACGTGGATCCCTATCTATAAGTGGTTGGTATGGGCCACATGAAGGATAACTTGATATAGAGGAAATAGATTAACTTGGGGTGAAAAACATTATAAAAATAAAAGAGAATTATTATGACTACCTTGTTTCCTAAGGGTGCTGCATGGATTTGAGTCTGTATCTATGTGTTAAAGGGTGTTGGCTTAATATGCACATTGATATCTATTCATATATAGATATTAAACTGAGACATGATTCTACTTGGGCTACTGTGAACTAAGTAATTCCACTCCACGAGAGTCTATGTATTAAAGATTATTTAGTATAGAGTAATACCCTAATTTATGTTGTGATGATGTAGGTTTATGTTTATACTTGGATATTGTCCCACATATTGAGTTTTCTCCATGTTTATTTGTATTTTGTATATATGTATTGGATTGGATCATATGTGAGTGTTCTCCATGTGTCTTTTATTATACATCGTGTGTTTATACTCTGACTATTGTATAGTCCTTGAGTCATGCATTTGATTGACATGTGTGAGAGCCTTTTCTTTCTTGCATGTATGCCTTGTATTTTTGGTTGGATTACTATCTCCATGATCATTATTTGATGGGCTTGTGGGTACCATATAATTGGGAGGTGTTGCTAAATATACCAATTTTTGGGATTGGTGTATAGAGATGGAATTCCTCCAATTATTGGACATAGGATCTTGAGCGTTCATCCTTTAGATGACTTTAATTCATGTAATGCATCTTCTTTAGATCTTCTAGGTTAGCTTAGATTTATTATGCTATCATATATATATATATATATATATATATATATATATGTATGTATGTATGTATGTATATATATGTATATATGTATATATGTTTATATGTGTATACATATGTATATATGTATATGTGTGTGTGTGTGTGTGTGTGTGTGTGTGTGTGTGTGTGTGTGTGTGTGTGTGCGCTATGATGTAATCGACTGACCATGGCCTTGATCTTTTTTAATCTAGTACTCTTTGATGCGAATTTAGTTATTTTACAATTATTCATTGGAGTCAACATGGATCTCTCCCTTCAATTTTAGCCTCAAATGCTAATTTCACCAATCATTGTCTACACCTTCATTTGGTGTCTACATTGATTGATGTCTCCATCCAGGGATTTTCATATGTGACTCTTTGGATTTTCCATTTTATTGGGGAACTTTTGTTAATCACCAATTGACTTCTACACATCTAAGCTATCATCTCTGACATGGTTTGAGCATCTCTAGCTAGCAAAAACTTGGAGGTAGTTTTGTATTATGAGCATTCTTTGCATGCTTCTAGGTTGGATTTGTAATATTTTTTGATCTATTTGTGAGCCTTTTTACTATATCTTTATGGATGTAGGGTTAAGTTATGTTATGACCATGACCAGAAGGATAATGAACGTGTATGATTAATCCTGGTAGAAATCTCTATTTGGGGTTAAGGACATCAACATTATGGGATTGATGTTGATAGTTGTCTTCCTTCTTGGTAGTTGTGAATACTTACCAAATTAGGCTCTTTTGGTTCCTGGATGATGTCAAGATTTTTTAAGGGAAATCTTAGGAACAACCGTGTCCTCTTTTTTGAGTGCATGTTAGGTTTTCTTGGAACCTTTGGAAGAGTTGTCAAGTCTTTCACTAGTGTACAGAATTGTGATGTTCTTTGTGTCTACTTAGGCATGTTGTTTATTTCTTATTAAATGTGGCAATGATCTTAAATTTCTATTTTTTTAGTAATTGCATATTTAATCCCTTTGTTCCAAGGGTTATTTGGCCAAACATTACAAGATTTTAATGTTTTGTAATTTATATCAATTAATTATGTATGATGATTGGTTATGTGAATCATCATAAGTTGATTTTTTCTATCAATTAATTATATTTCATTAATTAGTCATAAATAGCAATGACATATTCTTGGTTGTAGTGAGTCTTTTGTGTCATTTTTTCTATTTTTGATAGTATCCTTTGAGCTAAAAAAATCCTTGTCAATTGCAATAGACTTACTTTATTCTAAGCTAAAATATAGTGAATCTTGAACCAATACATATTTTGTAAATTTGGGTGATCCCATTAATAATGAGCCTACAAATCAAAAACCAATTGATAATGAAACAAAATGCAAGAAAGAATGCATTAATGATGCATGATGGTTTGAATATTTCTACAGACTTATAAAGTTTGATTTAGATATTGCTTTTGAATTCTCCTTCTCTTTATAAGATAGAGTCCACCACAAAATGATTTAAATTTGATGCTATCATGATAGTTTTTACATATGTAACAAGATTATCTACATAAGGGGAGGAGTATGTAGCAACTCATGATATAGTTTCAGCTAGAGAAGAACATTATAAGGCCTATGGATGACCCTCTAGAGGTTTCAAAATAAGTATGTATGAGGTTCTCATAACCGCATAAATGGGTTGTGGTTGTGACACATATTATTTGATACTTTATCTATGAAGGGAGGTTGTCAAATTTACATATCCACCACTTCAAGTATCTCCGCTGCCTTTTCCATGAAACAATTATCACTTTACCATATTACTTAGAAAATGTATTGACAAAGATTGCTATAAAATTTCAAAAAGATAAATATATTTTGATATCTCACCATTGTTTAATTATATTTCTTGTGAAAAGGAGTTTGAGAGTTTATTTATTTGGGGTTATTTGGAAATAAATTTTATAGATTAAAAGGGTTAAACAAAGAAATTTAGTTCCTAAGGGTAGGACACTAAGATTAAATGGAAATTAAACTAAACATGGACGTAGTCTAAAACATGAATCTAAGTCCCCAAAGGAGGAGGAAGATAAGAACTATAAACCTATGGAAGAGGAAGATATGGTACATCCCATGTATTTACAACTTTAAGTTGGAAATTAACACAAAAGCATACTAAAGTAACTTCTATCTAAGTATCTAAGAAATTCCCCAATTGAGAAAATTAAAAAGGAAAAGGGAACTCATTTAAAAGAGAAAGAGTAATGTTAAAATGGATGATACCCTAGACATTAGGATCTACTAAGAAAATGAATATTAAAGAAACTCTATCTACTTTAGTTAAGGGTATTAAGTGTATGCACAAATGTAGCACACCTCTATAAACCCTTAGTCTCAAGTAATCTCATGGAAGGAGAGACTTGAGAGGAAACCTATAGCTCACTATTCATGAAATTCAAGAATCAAGTAGTGGTGGTTGTCAAATGAACCTAGATAGGAGACCCTTTCAAGGTTCACCATGAAACAAGAGATTCAAATGAAGATGCAAGATAGAATGAGATGCATGAGTGTTTCAATACCCCTAGTTAAGCTAGATTTTCTAATCTAAATGCATGTAAAATAAATAGTAAACTAATATGTAACTAATCTAGGATGTAGGTACAAAATGTGTGCTCAATTACTCAAGAGTGAAAGTAAACAAAAATAACATAACACTAGCATGAGAGTCTAAGATATGAGAGAGTGGGGAGAGAGCCTCCTTATAAAGAAAAAATGGATGATAGGGATCAAGAGACAAAATCTACAGTGAAGAAGAAGTCTCATGTTGATTTTGGTGCACAAGAATCTTGAGAGGAAAGATCAACGATTATGTTTAAGCGGAAAAATATGTGTGGAGGAGAATAAGAGGAAAAATAGAGATTTCATTTCCTTGGAAATTGTGCATTCAAAGAGAAGAAAAAATGCCTTTTTCTTTTATTTTCAAATTAAGAAATTCCCTTTTCATGTGCAAACATAGAATAAAGGAAAACTTAGAGATTTATTTAATTAAAAGGGGACATGTTATTTTAATTAAATAAGAACTTAGGATAAGGTGGCCAAACAATAGGTTATAATCAGATAAATGATTTTTGAAGATTTGATCAAAGATAGATAATTAGTCAATTATGAAAAATTAATAGAAAGGGGGGGTCATGTTCTAGATGACCATTTTTGGGTGATTAATTTACCCTCTTTGAATAATTTGTGAGCCATCTAGGAACATATTAGGTCAAATAGTAATGAGGTTAAGATAGAAGATAATATGTTTGACTTTGAACTTGACCAAATAAAGCACAAAGAGATATACAAGACAAATTAGAACCCATAATGATAAGATGAACACTAATATGTCAAAAGTCACTAAATAGATCAAGATGAAGAAACCATAATAGTAAGATGAATATTGATACATCAAAATAGGTCAAGACTAGGTAAATAAGCCAAGACAAAAACATGACCCATAATGATAAGATGAGAACTAATAAGTCCAAAGTAGGTAGATAAATCATATAGATAGTTTAAGGTATTATTACCCCCTTAGGATAAAAATCAAAATAATATAGAGGAGATGGAAAAATTATATAGATTTAAAAAAATTGAGATAAATTCCATGATGACAGATGAGAGATTAAGAGCAAAGGTTGACCACCAAACATTGATAATATGCCCCAGTTTGATTAAAGTTGACCTGAAAGATAAATATTGAGAATTAGGTCAAAATAAGAAGAAAAATTAAATGAAATGGATGAGAAAAGAAATAAAAAATGAAGAAATTAGAAATGATTATTTCCTTTACAAGGTGAGAAAGATTTTCCTTCGAAGGGTTAGATAACTACGCATAGAAAAAGTGAAATTTAAACCATTATTTTGACAATCAAGATGAAGTCAAATTTTGATTTCATTCCCAAAAATGGATCCAGGATGTCAAAATAAGGTAGGGGTACAATTCTCAGAGAAACAATGAGACTTTGAAAAATTAGGTCAAAAAAGGCTATATAAGGGGCCCATAGGTTACTTTCAACTCATTTGTCCTTTTGTGAATTCAAAGCTAGTAGAGAGAGAGCCATGAAAGAGTAGTGAGTTCCCATCAATTAGCACTATTTCAAGCTTAGTCGGGAGCACAATTGACATTGTCACTTCCCTTAGGTGGTAAGTAATTGAAACTTTTACCTATTTTGAGCATTTTTGGTTATTTTTTGGGCATGCTTTTAGATCCAATAGGTCAAATATTGTACAATAAGTCAAAGTTTCACCGAATATTTATACAAAATTTTGTATGATACTTACGAAATCATGTGAAATTGTCTGGCTTCTATAGGGTATGTTGTACGAGATTTGTCCCTATGTCGTATGATACCATGTGAAGTATCACATGGTTCTCAAGTGTCATCTCCTAGTTATATGAAGTATCATATGAAATTAGGTGACACATGGAGCAAGGGAAAATTCATGGAACATGTGGAATAAACTTGCCCTAACATATCACCACCTCCCTACTTAGAGTTACACATGGAAGCTTATACACAAAATCAGTGAAACCACAGATAGCACAAGGCCAGATGCAACATATTCTTAGGTGTAATTATATAACTTCACATATAAAGAAACCACAACATGCCCAATTGTCAGGCTATTTTGGTGGGTTTTGCAACCTATTGGGGTTTCTCAATTGAATATAAATGTGTATGTTAATGAGGATGCCTTTGTTGGTTCTAAACCAATCTTGGATAATCTATTGCTATCTGAAATATAATCACAAAAGAGATATTTTTTGTATTTTCTGTTTTACGATGAATGCAATTTATCGATGCAACTATATGAATTCCTATTTTAACCAAGTGTTTGAAAAGAAAATAACAAAGATAGAGTAACGAGAGATTAAATCAAATAACTTGAAAGGGAAATTCCTAAGAGACATAGGCTAATAGTGACAACATGTTTGCAAATTAAATTATCAAAAGGATCAAGTAGAGAACCAATGAAATTAGGAGCATTGCTTCCTCAACTCCACTGATGCAATCGTCAATGGGAACATCAATATAAATTGAAAGATGTTTCATGTTTCATCAAATTGCAAGGCCACAAAAAATGCCCTCATGCAAGACAAGACACTATACAAGAACAAAGATGATCCTTTCTCTAATTTGTCACAACAACGAAATTTGTTAACACAAGGAAAACACTAGAACTAAAAGGTTGCACAATCATGCCAACACAATAAAACTATTGGCTCCATTATTATTCATGAACATGAATTCACAAAAATAACACACTTTGACAAGATTTACTACACTCAAAATGAAAGCAACAATAACATATATTATTGCATCAAAATAACAACCTAGAGTACATATTGCATCCATGTATTTACAAGAAATCATCTCCTTCATTTGTGTTGGGAGTGAGAGCTCTTTAAATGAAAAATTATGCTAAACACTAATAAAACAAAGCTAATTATACACAAACTGACTCCCTAAATGGTGCTAAGTAGGTCTCCACCCCTATTTATATCCATTAATGGGTGCATGAGCCTTTATATGACACCAAAAGAATAAGAAGATAGGAAGAAGGAAGTTGTGAGTTGATTTAGAGGTCTTTGGGAGCTCTAAAAATGGAAGCTTGGCCTTCTTTAGACATTTCTAGGAGTTAAATTACCATCAAAATGCATTTCTAGGGCATGAAATGCTCTAAAATAGCAATTGGTAGTTAACTGTCGATGCACTACTTCTTCAAAAAAATTTGCGCACCTCAATAAAAAGTGCAACTATGTACCTTGGTGACAGGTTCCAAAAATCCAAAATATCTTCTAAGTGTCAAAATTAAATTTCAACATCTTGGTTTCTTCCCTCTTTACACCAAAATAATGTCTGGATGTTTATTCTTGAATTTCTCTATCATCTCTATTACTTGAGTAGCTTTTGATAAATTTAAAGCCTTATACTTATTATTCACCACTTACTGGTAATTACTAACTTCTATTTGAGTTTTCACAAAATCCTCAAGCTTAGTATCCAGTTCCAACAGTGCTTCTTTGGTTTTAAATGCTTGTCTAATGTCATGTTTTGATGAGGCTTCTTCAAATGTCCCTTTAAACTATTGGACAACTAATTGCACTACAAAAAAATTGCTCTTAGACTCATCCTAAAAAATATCAAGGCTAGCAGCATTATAGTACCTCTCCACTTCCAAAAATTGCTCTTGAGATTTGTCTTTTATTTGTTGGATCTCCTTATGCAATCCCTTCATTACTTTATTTCTTGCTAATATCTTTTCTATCTAATCATTGAGCTTATCAAGCTCCTCTACAACATATACCTCCATTAACATCCACTACCTATAACCCTTTATTGATCTTAATGACTGTAAGTCCCTTGCCTAGGTAAGTACTTCATCCATTAGCCCAAAATCTTGGTTCACTATGGAAACCAACTTGTCATAATTTGATTGGATGTTGTGCAATAGGCTCAAATTTCCAAGTATTATTTTCACTCTATCTTCAAAACTATCTAGCCATGCTGATATGATTCCAAAAATGAATCTAAATGTGCCCTTTCCTATTTTCTTCCTAGTGCAGCTCCAAGGGAAACCTCTGGATTTTCCATGTCGATAGGTCCCACTACTTCATTTAGGTAACCCTTGAGTAGCTCATTCTTTTTACACAATGTTATCAATTCTAACTCATCCTGATCCTTTTGTTGGATTACCTCTTTTAGGCCCATAGCGATTAGTACTTTGGCCATGTCTACTATGGGATTTCTCAACATGACCTGCTTGATTTGGTAATCCTTTGGTGTTGGCATGAGGAGGAATGGCGATATATGTGAGAAGGTCCTAGTCTTGGATCTTCATTATGAAGGCCAATATTTGTGCCTCACCCTTAGGTGGCTTAGGCCTCTTTACCACTTTAATCAATTCCTTCATTCCTTCATTAGTTGTTAGCTTGAGCTACCTTTCTATCAAAACATAACCTCCCTCTTTAGCCACCATAGGTGACATATACTTAGCTAAAGAGGTTGGTTGTGTAGAAGTCTCCTTTCCCTTATCACTTCTCTCTAGAGTCTTCTCATGTCAAGGAAGATCTTCAAAAGGAGATTCTATGCTTTGTTGGGCTAAGGATCTAGCTTCTATATCTCGAGGAGTTTACTAAGTTTCTTCAAATATTTGTCCCTCCTTGGATACTTCATCAACACTAAGTTGTTGGAATCATCCTTCCCCACTTCCTTATTCTTTTATTTATGCTTGAATGACCAAAGGAGGTGGAGTTACTGACCATTTATCCAAAATGGCCATATCCAATGATGGTGGTGGTGGAATGCCCAGTGATCCTTGAGGTAGAGGAGTCAATTGATTCCAATCCTCTCCTATAGGTTCACTCATGGGAGTATCTCTAATCTTCTCTCTCACCACCTTAGTGCCCACTAGAATAAAGTCAAAATCTATGAGGTCAAAGACATCAGTTTCCTCACCCTTGATCTCTGCTATCCACCTTTTTTGTTCACCTTCTAAAGTTGATACTTGGATAGGCTCTCTTCGAGAAGATAGAGCTATTTGTGTAGGGCTTCTTCTCCTCTCTTCCTCTATGGATTTGACCGAGTAGGTTCTTTGGCTTAAGGGGAAAAAATTTATTTGTTCCCCTTATTCTTTATCCTTGACTTCTGAGATGTTCTCTAGAACCTATGGGGATGGAGTATTTTTCTTCTTCAATGTCCTCCTCTATGTACTCACCATAGTTGTTTCTATTCTCACTCCCTTTGGAGCTAAGGAAGAGGCTTCTTCCTTTTTAGTTGTTGGTAGTGGGATCCTCTATTCCTATCTTTGTTCCTCATCCTATTGTTTTGATTGTCCTTTTTTAGGAGATTGATTTGCTGGCTCTGCTTGAGGCTCAACTTTCCCTTTCTTGGGTTGCGCCTATTTTGGAGGAGCTTGGGCCTCAGTTGCTTGTCTCTTTTCCCTAGGGGGTACCCTCTTCCTCTTCTTTCCCTTATCATTCTCAAAGTACTTAACCCTCCACTCATGTTGACGTACCATTTTTGACCTTACTGGGGATTGAGTGGAGTAGGTTGGTACAATGACCTTTGCACCTTTACCTTTGATAGGCCTAGCTATGGCTTGTAGAGGTATGGCCCAAGGAACTAAATCCATCCAAAATGGCTTCCATATCCATTCCCTTGTCAACTTGACCACATGTCTGGCTTGATGAATTATATCATTATTTTCCTTTCACCCTATCTCAATGTTCATGATCGACCTATTGTAGATTTTTTCTCTATTGTAAAAAGGATCCATAACTTCTAGTATATCCTTTTCCACAACCTTGAGAGGAATCTTCATCTTCAACACATTTTTTTCTAGGTATGGACTCATCCTAAAATAGTCCCTTATATGAACATCATAGTCATCTATTGTGTTCATCCAATGATCTTCTAGGGCATTGACATGTACAAACTGTTTCCTTGCTAGATGCTAAACCATCCCAATGTTGTCAAAAAATAGGCAAGGGGAATTGTATTCTTTGAAGGGATACTAATTCCATTTAGAGTCAAAGGTGGCAATGTCTTGTTTCTACTTCACCTTGAGTGTGCCAATTGTAATTGGCCAAACCCATGTCTTCTTATGTTGTTTTCTCACTCTATCATAAGAAGAAGTGAGTTGGCATGATATCTCTAGGAGTATTAGCCTATCTAAAGGATATATTGGGATCTTCTTGGCACAAAAAAAAGTACCAGCTACCTAAAGATATGTGAAAGTCTTAAATTGAACATAGTAGGCACCTATCTTTGTGATTTTGGCTATTGGATCTATTGACATTCTCTTCATTTAATCTCTTTCAATGAATCCAATGATGGAAAAGATGAACCCATCATTGACCACTCTATATTCCACACTCTATAGTGGGAGCTTCTTTTTCACCAATTATGGGTATACCACATAGGGCCAAGCATCGACATCTTACATACTTTCCTTCTTGTATAGGCCTAGATAATCAATGGTTCTGGCTACTAGCAAGTACACCATGTATGATTTCATGTGGAAATGAGGGTCATTTTTAACGATGACTACCTATTCATCCAAGTTATCACTTAGGATGATGACCCAATCAATGGGCATCTTTGTGGTCCTCATGTTTTTAATGAAGTGAACCATCCATGTTTGAAGGTAAACAACTGTAGGAAGGCCCATTACTTTGTTGAGGAGGAAAATTGAGTATCTGATGTCATCTTTCATTTTCCCTCTAGTCATATCCACCTTTCTTACTCTTTAGCCCAAAGGTGTCCTATCAATCAAGAATGAAGTCTGCACTAGCTCCTTAGCCTATTTCTCATTATCTTTATACCATCACTCAATTCCATCATATGAAATTTGGAGGTACTGATCCATCCTTGGAAGATGGAATACTTTCTCAATGTTGTGAGGTCAGAGTTCTAGAACTATCTTTCCCGTGACACTCTTTACAACCTTCTCCTTAGTCACATAATGCTTTGCTAATGTCATTATCAGTTTAGAAGATTGAATTAAAGTGGGATGTGATGCTATGATCACTAGCCCAGAACTAATTAGTGTGGATATCATTGTTGACCTCTCCATTGGTTTGTTACAAATGGTCAGAAAGACATTCCAGTCAATGTGGCACAACTCAATATCTCTGATCTCTGCGTGCCCATCCTAGAATCTTGATTTCTTAGGCAATCCTTGGTACTTGAAAGCAATAGGTTTTGGTGCCATTTTCTTTATGGAAAATGATGATGATTCCATTTGATCTGCATGAAAGAGGCAAACATTAGTTTTATGGATATCAGAAGGAAAAAATGAGACCTAAAATGAGCCTAGATTGATTTCAAAATAGGCCAAAATCCATCTGAAGGGACAAAAATTTAGATTCCCCCTAGAATAGCCTATTTTTCATATTAGCACAGCTAGTGCATCCTTATAGGTGTGCTAGTATGCTTAATTAGACTTTAACATGACTTTGTGCATAGTTTTGCACTAGTGCAAGTGCATACCTTAGAAGGGTGTGCACATGCACATGTGTACAGTTGCAGACATGCACAATGACTTGTGCAAAAGGGGAGGGCCTTAGTCTTTCTTTTTGTGTGTAGAGGTGCACACATGCAAAACTCATAGGGTGCACATGTGTATACCTCATTGAAGCCTCGTTAGTTTTTTTAAGTTCTTTATTTGATTATTTTTTATGTTTTTAGGGTTTTTAAAGTTTTTGCCGGGATATACACATGCACAATTCTAAGGGGTGCACATGTGCACACCTCATTGAGGTTTTTCCTTGTGTTTTGTAGGGGATTAGACAAGTAAAAAAGTGGAGAGGGCATATATGCAGATGTATGGATCAAAGTGGGAGCAAGACCAAATTGGGAGAGGGAGAGGAGTCAGGGTCTTTTATAGACCCCGAAAGTGTGTCAAGTGCACACCCTTGAAGGTGAAAACCTTCAAAGGTGTGCACCCTTTACGAGTGTGCACATGTGCATGTGTGCATCCTTGGAGCTGGGGGTGCAATGTGCATGTGCACACTTAGTGCACATGTACATGTATGCAAGTGTATATGTGCACACTTAAAACACTAACATAGTCCAAAACTTGATTTCTTCTCTATCTTTGACTGACCAAAACTTCCTAGTCAGAGACTAATGTTTGACCTAGATCTTGGGGAGGGTCTAAAATGTCTGGGGCTCTGGACTAGAAGCCTTGGAGAGGAATTTAAAACAAGGAGGTCTCCATTTTGTTAGGCAAAATGGGGTGTACGTTGTGAAACCACAAAAACACTTAGAAAAATTATCTACGATAGGTCCTTGACATGATGACAACTATGCACAACATGAAAAAAAAAGCAACAACGATTACTTCACAAATGATAGACTGGTATAGAAAACAAGAAGTTTTTTTTAATGTTTCTCAAAGACCCAAGATGCTCCTTCATCCCATTTGCAAGGCCTTCCAGGTTACAACCTTATACAAAATTTAAAATTATAATTTAGGAGTCCAAGGTCATATCTTCATTTTCTATCCTCTAAGAATGCTACCTTCCTATATAATTCCAAGCTTCTTTTATAGTTAGCTAATCCACAAGTCAGGCAGTCAAACATTTAATTAAAATTTAGCCCCAATCTTGGAAGAGAAAATCAAAACCCATGCAAGAAATAATATGAAATCATGCACACTTAAAGGTAGTCCACACATGTGTTAGGATTCGACTCCCAACTGCTCAAGATGCCACATAATCATAGGAAACCATGCCAACTGGAACAACATGCTACGTTGGATGAAACAACAAGAAAATAGGGACCACAAAGAATGACACATAACTTGAGAAATAAGGAATATTAGGACTCACACACTTAGGAAAAGGATCTATAATATGTTCTCAATATGATGACAATTGCACAACATGAAAACAAAAGCAACAATGACTACTTCACTAAGAACACGTTGTTATAGAAAATAAGAATTTTTTTTTTGGTTAATGTAAGATTTCTCAAAGACCCAAGAAGATCCTGCATTAGACACCTAGGGTTAATAAAAAAATGATGTCCAGATTGTACATTACTAATATTCAAACCTAAATCATAAATATCCAACTAAGCTTGTGTAATCTAGGAACTATCTTAAACTAGTTTGTCTTTCCACTGAACTAGGTATTCCATATAGTCTTTTCCTCTAGTTGTCTTTCTTATTCTGATTTTAAAAATTATTTTCAATGATGTCTATCTTCTTATTAGGATAATCCAGGTTATTTTTTAGCCTGTCATCTGATTCAAAATACTCGACGATATCTATAATGTTGAATATAGGTTAAATGTCCCTGTCTTCTAGAAATTCAACTTCAAAAAAATTTCCACTATCAAACTTCCTTAGAATCTTAGAAGGACCAAATTTATTCATCTTCAAATTTCTATAGGTATTAACTAGAAATCTATTCTTCTTTAAGTAAATCATAACCTGATTACCGAATTTGAAAGATTTATGTCTCTTCCTTTTATTCACTCTCTATTTTTATTCATGATTACTCTCTTCCAAGTTCATTTTTACTTTCTCACATAAAGTATTAACGAAATCTACAAATTCCCCATCTTCAACATTTCTCTTTCTCTCAAGGTTCAGATATCTCAATTCAATAGTTCCCTTAGAATTCATTCTAGTAACAATTTCAAAAGGTATATTCTTAGTGCTTTCGTTAACAAAATTATTATATGTGAACTCTACTTGTGTAAATCAAATCCCAATTATCTCCAACCAAACATCTCAGAAAGTTACCAAAACTTCTATTCACAACTTCAATTTGTCCATCTATTTATGGATGAAATGTAGAATTAAACTTTAAGTCTATATTTAGCTTCTTCCAAATTGCCCTCTAGAAATAACTAGTAAACATAGTATCTCTATTTGAAACAATAATCTTAGGAAAACCATGCAATATTATCACTTCCTTAAAGAATAATTATTCCACATGTACTACATTAGATGTCTTCTTACAAGGTATCAAATGAGCCATCATTGAAAATTTATCATCTACTACCAAAATAAAATCATTACCTCTCTGAGTTCTAGGAAAATTGAGAAGAAAATCCATACTAATATCTTCCCAAGGCTTATCTAGTACATGAAATGGTGAATAACATTTTGACTAGTTCCTTTTACTATTTGAAAAATTCTGCAACTTCTAACCATCTTTTGCACATCCTTGTAAACTTGCATCCAAAAGTATTTGTTTGAAATCAATTTCACTATCTTATCAATCCTAAAATGTCCAACAAGTTTGCCACTATGCTTCTCCTTCATTATATTCTCTCTCATAGATCCTCTAGGTTTTCACAAATGAATTCCTTTAAACAACATACCCTCCTGAATGAAATAATTAGTCCACTTATCCCTTATCATCTGATCTTTGCAAGCTTTCCAAGGTTATACAAATAGTTCAAATCATTAAAACCAAGTGCCTCAATCTCATTCTATCAAAAAATTCCTTCTTCTGCTCAAATCATCAACAACCTTATTAGTTATCCACTCTTATGTTTCAATGAAAAGGAAAAGTTCTGCAAAAACTCAACCCAGTTCATATGTCCTTGATTCAACTTATTCTAACTTCCCAAATATTGCTAATCTTTATGGTTTTTAGACAATACATAATCTCTAGGCATCAGATAATTTCTCCATTTGTTTAAAGCTTTAAAATGAGAATAGAATTCTTGATCATAAACTAAATATTTTCTCTTTGCATCTTTCAATTTCTCACCATCGAAAGCTCTAGGTCTTTCTTCTTGACTCAAAAAACTCCTATAACACTTCCACTAGCATCACATTCAACTTGAAAAACTTTACTGAAATCAAACAAATCAAGTGTAGACACTTTTGCAATCTTTTGTTTCAACATTTCATAACTCTTTTGTGCTCCATGTGTCCTCTTGAAATCCTTTTTAGCTCCTGATCTTATAGTCTTAGTCATAGAATTGCAAATAAAACTAAAAATTATGATGAACTTTCTATAAAAAATTGCCAACCCATTAAAGGATCTTAACTCTCCAACACTCTTAGGTGTAGGCCAATCAAGAATAAATTTCACCTTTTCAAGATCCATCCTCAAACCATCAGCTGAAATAAAAAAACCAAGATACACAATTTCTTTCTTCATGAATGAACATTTCTTCAGGTGAATCAACAATTTCTCTTCTTTCAACCTCTACAATACTTGTCCAACATGCTCAAGATGTTCATTTCTAGCCAATTTAATATTTCAAAACCTCATTCATCTACCTCATAAAAGTACTAGGTGCATTAGTTAGACCAAAAGACATAACCAATCATTCATACAAACCCTCATTAGTCTTAAAGACAATTTTCCATTCATAACCTTCCCTAATTCTAATATGATGGTAGCCACTTTTCAAATCAATCTTTGTAAAATAGTTTGCTCCACTCAAACTATTCATTATATCATCCATCCTAGGAAAAGGAAATCTATATTTCATTGTTATCTTGTTTATAGCTCTAGAATCAATGCGCATTCTCCATTCTCCATTTTTTGAAGGTGTTAACATAATAGGTACTGCACAAGGACTCAAAATTTCTCTAATCAGAATCTTAAGAAACTCTTGCACTTGTATGTTCAATTCAACCTTTTTATTAGGTGTCAATATATGTGGCACTCTATTACGGAATCTATCTCTAGGTATCAAATCCATAAAATGATTTATGCTTCTTACTAGAGGCAAACCACCAGGTACATTATTAGAAATAATTCCTTCAAACCTTGCTAACAAGGATTCAATCTTAAGTGCATGTTCTAACTCATCTTGTTTCTCAATATTTCCAGGAATAAAAAAAAACAAACATTTTTCTCTTTCATATATTTAACAAATTGATTACCTTCAACCAAGCATAGTCTAACTGTGCCACAATGATTCTCATTGAGTTTTTCTACCAAATGAAATGATATTTTCTTCTTTATATCTACCCAAATAGTATACTAATTCAATCTATCATTATGCAAAGCTTTTCTATCATACTACCAAGGTCTATGCAAAAGAATTTGATTGCAATCCATAGGCATAGTATCACAAAAGAATTTATCATGATAATTCCTAATTTTGAATTTAACAAGGCATTGCTCACTTACAATTAATTTATGTTCCTTTTGGATCCAAGCAACATGATAAGGCTTAGGATGTCTTAGTCTTTGCAACTGCAACTTGTTAACCAACTCCTTAGATGCAAAATTATTATAACTTCCATTAGCAATGATTATCTTACAACATTTTCTAGCGATCTTACATCTGGTTTTGAATAAACTTCTTCTCAAAAAGGCTCTCCATCAATTTCTTCATTCCATAAGATCCTTCTTAACATCAACTTTTCACCATTTTTTATGTTCATTAGGTGTTTCAACAACTTCCTCACAAGCTAAAGTGCTTCTACTATTACCCTCAATCTTCTTTCTAGAGTAAGTACATTCAAAAGCTCTATTTCCTTCTTCACCACATTTAGAAGAAGTACCCTTAAACCAAAATTTTTCCTCTCTTTTCCACCATTCTTATTTCTAGAGTAACCATTATAGCTACCTCTAGTGTAATTACCTCTTCCTTCCGTTTTGATTTTCCTTTATCTTTCATTGCATTGTTAGATTTGCTACTTTCTACCTCTTCTTCTCTTAAATCTTCCACCTCTTCCCCTATGTATCTAATCATACCTCTTTGCCAATCTTTCTTCAACCATCAAAGTGCATTGATATGCCTCTTTGACACTATCCATTTTAACATAGCTGATCTCATCTTGAATTGACATCCTCAAACCATTTTGGTATCTAGCCACTTTTTCAACTTCATCATCCACATGTCTAGATCTGATATCCAACTTGTAGAAATCCTCAGTATATTCCTTCGTACTCATATCCTTTTGCCTCAAATTTTGCATTTAATTTTCCTCAAAAAATTCAACTAGTAATTAGTAGGAAGGAACTTCTTCTTTATCTTTCCAATCATCTTCTCCCATGTCTTGATCTTTTAGGAGAACCTTCATAATCAAAGTCTTTATCCATCTTAGTGATCTAATCTAATACAACATTAGTCTCAATTATTCTATCATAGAAAGAAAATTCAACACTAGGTCTAGCATTTTTCCTAGAAAAAACTTTGAAAAGCCCTTCCTCATATTTCTCAATCTCAAGTTTAGGATTACAATTTGGTGCTACCTCTTCATCATCACTAACATCCTCAAGATATACACATATTCTATTTTCTATTTCAAAATCTTCAAGTCTCATTATAATCTACCTCAACATGTCCATAATAATATTATCAAAGTTTCCTCTACCACAAGTTCTTGCAAGATTGTGACCTTTTGCAAATTATAGGTCAGATTTCAGATCTGGCACCCTACAACCAAATTCAACAAGGTTGTCCATAATCCAAGCCTCAAGAAAGAAAGAACTTTGGTACCACTTGATGTAGGGAGCAAGGAAAAACTTAGGGAACATGTGGAATAAACTCACCTTAACCTATCACTACCTCCCTACTAAAAGTTATACATGTAAGATTATACACAAAATTAGTGAAACCATAGAGAAAATAAGGCTATATGCAACATATTCGTAGGTATAATTATTTAACTTTACATATAAAGAAACCACAACATGCCTAGTTTTGAGGCCTTCTAAGTTGCAACCTTATACATAATTTATGTTTACAATTCAAGAGTCCAAGCTTGCATCTTCAATCTCTATCCTCTAAGAATGCTACCTTCCTACATCAATCCAAGCTTCTCTAATAGCTAGCTAGGCCAAAAATTGGCCAGTTAAACATTTGATTACAATTTAGGTCCAATCTTAGAAGAGAAAATCAAAACCCATAAAATGAACAATATTAAATCATGCACACTTAAAGGTAGGTCAACACCCATGTTAGGAGTCAACTCCCAACCGCATAAGACACCATGTAATTATAGGAAACTGTGCCAACTAGAACAATATGCTTCACTAGATGAAACAATAGGAAAATAGGGACAAAAAATAATGACACAAAACTCAAGAAATAAGGAACATTAGAACTCATTCACTTAGGACAAGGATCTATGATAGATCCTCAACATGATGATAATTGCACACAACATGAAAACAAAAGAAATAACAACTACTTTGCGAACCACAGATTGGTACACAAAAAATAAGTTTTTTTATTTGTTGATGCAAGATTGCTCAAAGACCCAAGATACTCCTATATCACTAGGTCATCCTAAAAAATATCATTTGAGAAGAATCAGCTATAAAATTGCATCTAGGGTTTGTCAAGTACTATTTCTAGATGTCTCTAATGATCTTATAATGTCTTAATCCACTTTCTAATATATCAATGATGTATTCTAATGTATTTTGTTCCTTGTTTTTATAATGTAGAGACACTTTTTAGATCTTTCTATCATAGCACCATATCCTATAGGGTTGAGAGTTTTCCCACAACTATTGACTAAGGATAGAGGTGTACTCACAAGGATGGGGTTTGGGGATCTACTAAAAATTCCCTCGATCAAGGAAAATTTTAATTTTCTCATAACTCTAGAAGAGAGGTTTCGCTTGGAGCATAACACATTTCATAAGCTAATGGGAGATATCACCATCATGTTGGAGGATGTGTATTAAACACTAGGAATTCTTTTCCATGCGGATCTAATGCATAGTCTTGATAGTTGTACTTCATTACTTGATATGATATTGACACTTGAAAGCCCTATAATGTAGGTATACTTTGATAAGTCACCTCGAGAGGGTATTGTTGTGATGCATAGATTATTTGATGATGACACTATCCTAGACTAAGTGATTGTATGGGAGGTCTTGATGGAGAGATATAATGAGGATTATCCTATGGCCTGCATTATATGTCCATTGATCAATAATCTTCTAGGCACTGATATAAGTTAGAGAAGCTTCCAGTGTGGGTGGGTTAGATTGGTGTTAGATCTTTTAGATAATCCATAATGTATGGTATGGGGAACTTCTCTTCTAGTAGATATGTTTCATGAGTTTCATGATATTATCAATAGGGAGGTGAAGAATTGGGCTTGTGGTAGTGTTGGCATAGATATGGGCATGGGAGAACATCACAATAATCCTCCCTAGGGTAAAATTATGAGCCAAAGGCAAACCCTACATATATAGGTACACTATTTTGTTTAATAGACATGGGTAGGGGATGCAACATAATGGAGGTAGATGTTGGATGATCTAATCTCTACAGTATAGAGACCCTAGATAGAGTGCGGTCAATAAATAAAGGAAAGAGAGGAGCTATCTTATATGTATTATGGCTAACTACTAGTAGGGAGGCATGTAAGATATTTTTTATCAGCAAGGTATGGAGGCATTTTGGGTGGTGGAAGGGTGTGAGTGCAGAGGTGATGACTTATTCCCAATATCTAATAGAGGAGGGGACAAGATGGGGACCCATGTTGCAATATGAAAACTATATTTAGGAGTAGATACAATTGAATCTAGTGACATAGTAGTTGTTTATGATAGTGAGGGAAGCAAGAATATCTCTAGAGTATCAACGATGGGAGGTGGAGCACTATTCCCCAAGTTTACAAACCCTACATAGTTGACATGAGGGGATGGAGGAGAGAGTGATGATGATGATGATGAAAGAGATGGGGAGAGAGGTGAGAAGAGGCTAGACAAGAGATGAAGTGGCTACAAAAATAGTAGGACAAGGAGTGATGCCCCTTCTAGAAGTAGGTTGAACACATGCTCCAAGGATAGGGAAGTGGAAGTGACAATGGAGGAGGACGAGGAGGAGGGAGCAAGGCTTTTGTAAGGCACAAGTGGACATGGACTCAGGACAAAGATAGATAGAGAAGAGGCCATTGGTAGGTGAGGATAGGATAGCCCAACTAGAGACATAGTTATATGCTACACAACTAGAGATGAGGATGGAACAGACAGATCTATAGTAGGCTAGAACCACCATAGCCATACTAGACCAATAACTCATATATGCACAAGCTAAGGTCTAAGTTAGGGTGAAGACACTCAAAGATGAGAAGGATAGAGTGTAGAGAGATACAAGGACAAATTAGCCTATTATGGGCGTATATAGTAATAATAGCTCTAGAGTGATACATGCCTCATTATTCATAGAAGGCAAGCATATTAGAGAGTGTAGTACAACCACCTAACATGGCCCAGGATCCTCCACCTCTACCATCTACAGAGGGAGGAAGCCAGTCTTATATTATACTAGGGTTCCTATATTTGCGACATTCAAGATATTGAGATACTTTATCCAGATTTTGACATCACATTGTACTTGTACTGATTTATCATGATATATATGAGATACTAGATTTTGATTTTTGTTGTGTACTTGTCTCATTTTGTTTTATGTTCATGCCATTGATATCATGAATGTACTTTTACTTTCAATATTCTATGGTCTTATGTGATGTTGATATATGCTCATGTCTCCTTTCCTTTGTACCATAATATATGATGCTCTCATAGATGTCAATATAGTAGCTTTGATATGTATGATATGCACTTATGCTTTAAAATTGAACACTTTGGATAAATTAGATATAATGATATGATTGACCCATTTTAATGACAAGATAGAAGAAGTATGACAAAAGGATGATGATGAAAGACCAAGAAAAGGTGATGAAGACATGATTGAGGGATAGAAGAAAAAAACATGATTAAGCATATTTGATGACAAATCTAGAAGTGATGAAGGAGACTCTCTCCTACCTCAAGTGAAAACTAGAAATGCAACTCTAAAATGCTAAATAGGATGAAAAATGAAAAGCGTAATTGCAAGGGTCAATTAGACATGTCCTTGGTTTTATCATCAAGACAAAATGTGTGAACCTAGCATAAGCATCAAAGACATACAGGTCAAGATGATTCACTTGTAGATTCCTTAAGTTTAATATTGCAAGATTACACATGTACCAAGGAATAAGTGCTAGGATAATTATGCATGTGGTATTTTATGAGAAATAATGATGTAAAAAACAAGGATGATGCCCCAAATCTCCTAAGTGTTTAAGGGGTCAAAGCAAGAGACACTTGGGATCATAAAAGCTACACCCACAAGAAAAAGACAAAAGAAAACATGCTCCATGCCCCTAGTCCTCTAGTTTAGTGACATCTCAAAGAGAATAAGGAGGGAACACTCATAAAAAATTAGCACAAGCAACATACAAATATAAAATGTTCAAGCATATCTCATTCAAGTTTAGTTTAAGTGTGATGTGAAAGAGAAAAGGAAAGAGAAAATGCCAATTCTCTAGGACTCATGTCTTCAAGTGAGAAATATTGTGACCCAAGAATGATACCAAGGAGTGAGTTCAAAGACCCTAAGCATTAAGGAAAGTGTTGAAAAATATTATTTACATGGTATCCCCAAAGACTAGCACATCCAAGAGGCCAACGTTGGCACAGTTCATGCCCCCTAGACCTATACAAAGACCAATATAAAAATAGGAGACAAGTAAATAAGATGGAGTGAAATGGCCGTGTGTCAAAGTCACGAGCCAATAAATAAAGGTGCATAGGCCTTAAGTAGTGCTTGTTTCTAGGTTTCCACCACTTGGAATAGTTTAAATTTTTTTTAGGACTTTTAATAATTTTTTTGTATGTTATATGTATATATATATATATATATATATATTGGTGATACATCAAAGCACCTATTGTTAGGTTTTCACTAAGATAACTTTTTTTCTAGAAATTTCCTAATTTTAAGGATTTTTTCAGGACCATATTTGATTTTTTTTGATTTTTTTCAAAATCATAAAGTATATACAAATCTTTGAGTAGTGTGAGTATCAAACATATAACCTTTTGAGATAAATATAATTGATAGGATTAGAGAGTTGTTCTTCGTCAGATGTTGAAAGAAAGTAAACACCAGAGCTAAAAGCTACAATAATAATGTAAGGACCAAACCAATTAGGTTCAAACTTCCCCCTTTGAGCTCTATTCTATTGATTTTTGGGATTCTCTTGTAAGATTAGTTATCCAAATTGAAATCATCTTAGATGAAATTTATTATTATAACTCTAAGATATTCATTTCTAATATACAAGTTCATGTGATAAAAAGATGCTTTCCTACGCTCATCCAAAAGTTCAAGTTCTTGTAATTGCATGACTTTATAATCCTCATTTGTCACAAGAACCTTAAGAGCTACCCTAAGTGAAGGAATCTCAAATTCAAGAGGTAAAAAAACTTCTCAACTATAGATAAGTGAAATTGGTGTAGCTCTAGTAGGTGTGCAAATACTAGTCATGTAGGCACACAATGTAATGTTGATTTGTTGATGCCAAAATCTTCCAACTTTATTAATAGTTCTATGCAAGAGTTTTAGGATAGCCTTATAAGAAGGCTTAGCTTGAATATTTCCTTGAGGGTAGTATATCGAGGACCAATGTTGCTTGATCTTAAATTTATCTCATAGTTGCCTAATCTTAAATTCCTTTCTTAGTTGTTTTAGGTCTTTATTCTTGAATTGGTCTCCATTATTAGTGACTATGGAGGATGGTATACCATACTGAAAAATGATGTAGTTGAGGATAAATATTGAGATTTTCTTTCCAACAGTAGCAAAAAAAGGCACAACTTTGACTTAGTGAAATACTTTGTAGTAGTGATAATGAACTTGTGACCACCTCACAAATTTGGATAAATATGACCTACTAAGTCAAAGACCCACTGTTGAAAAGGATAATGTGTAAATGATGGTATTAGGTCTATCCTTGGTATATGGATCAAATCACCATATATTTGACACTTCTTATAGGACTTGGCATATCTTATGACATCTATTTTCATAGTGGGCCAATAGTAACCAATCTTTTGTAGTTTCTAAGCTAATGCAAGACCATTAGAGTGAGACCCTCATACACCCTCATGGACTTCAGCTAGCACACTTTTGGATTCCTCTCTCTCTAAACACATAAGAAGTGTTCCGTATAGACTCCACTTAAACAAGTTAGTACAAATGATGGTATAACAAGAGGCATTACAAATAATTTAGCATTTTTAATTATGAGTTCTAGGCCATCAGGAATAATTTGGTCATGGAGGTAAGAATATATGTTCACATAATGGGAAGAGTCACAACCAATAATGGTGAAAATGATATAGTTTTTTGGGGATTCATAGATTTGGTAATGTATTTATTCCACAAAGAACTCAAACCTAGACTCTTCTGTTGAAGTTGTAGGATAGAAGCCAAAGTTGCCATAGCATTAGCTGCCTTGTTATTTGTTCTAGGTATTTGTTGGAAGGTGATGAAAGTGAAATAGTTCTTCAAAGCATAAACCAAATTCTTGTAAGGGATTATATTTTCATCTTTGGTTTAGTATTCAATGTTAATTTTATCAAATAACTAGTTGACAGTATCCAAAGATGTGCAACTCTGTGATTCTCCATTTAATAACTAACTTTATCCCATTTTTTAGAGCCTCATACTTAACAATGTTATCAATACATGGAAACACAAAATTTATAGGATTTAGGAATAGTGTAACCACGAGGAGTAAAAAAAAAAACCCCAACACCTGATCCATTTTGTGTGTAAGATCCATCAAAGAACATCTTCCATGTATGCTTAGTCATGTACATAATGCAAGAGTCAAGAAAATCTATCCACATCTAGAAATATCATTTTGCAAAGGAAAATCAACTAATTGACGTGAAATAGCTTGATCTTTAATGGTCTTATGGTTGATATAATCAATGTAAAATTATGAGAGAATCATCATCTATTTAGAAAACTAACTAGTAAGGGTAGCCTTACTTAATAATTACTTCATAGGGTCACTTTTTGCTACTAGATGTATAATGTGTGCAAGCATGTAGTGTCTTAGTTTTTGAGATGCAAACACAATAATGAGGCCAAATTTATCAATGTTATTATAATTGACCTCATTGGACACTAAGGTGAAACTAATGTAATATATAGCTCTTTCTTTTCTATTCTCATCTTTTTGTGCAATTAATGCCCCTAGGGATGTAGATGTTGCTGAAATACAAAAAATGAGAGGTTTTCCTGGAGTAAGAGGCATCAAGGTAGGAGGATTTGCAAGATATTCCTTAATTTGATCCAAGCTCTTTTAAAATTTCTTTTTCCAAACACATGTATCTCCTTTGTGTAGATTCTTATTAAATGATTGATCCATATCAACAAGTTGGGAGATAAATCTCTTAATTGACTACAGATGTCCCTGAAGATTTCTCATTTGACTATTATTATAAGGAGGTGGAATATCCATTATAGCTTGGAATTTTTTAGGGTAAACTTCAATTCCTTTGGAAAAATGATATATCCTAATAACTTTCCCAAAATTATACCAAAAATATATTTCTTTACATTTAGTTTAAGCCAAAATGTTCCATATGATCTAGGATTACTGCAAGATCTTCAAGTTGCATATCTCTTTTCTTAGATTCATCTAGGGTATCATCCACACAATCTTCCATTTTATTATGTATAATATCATGAAAGATTATTGTCATAGCTCTTTGGTAAGTTGCTTTGGCATTTTTCAATCCAAATGACATGATGTTCCAACAAAAGGTTCCTCATGTATATGTGAAAGCTATATTTTCTTGATCCTCAAGAGCTATCATAATTTGATTACACCCTAAGAAACCATTAATAAGAGAGTACATCTCACAACTTGCATCATATCCGCTACCATACCTATGTTTAAGTTCTAGAACTTTAACCCTCGACCTTGAGTTTGACCAGCCCTAAAATATTATTTTTATTCATAGTTTATTACATTATAGTAGGCCCCCAACAAATTTTAGAACTCAAATATATTTTGAAGGATATTCATTTTTTCCCATTTTAGGGGGCATGACTTCCAAGGACTATAACACATTACTAGTTAATTTGATTAAATATTATGAACTCATTATAGAAATTCCATTAATTTCTCTACAACACCTAACTCATTCTAGTTCTAGTAAACTAAGGTTTGACCCACTTTTGGAGCTTCTAAAGCCTTCAAAATTGAGTTCAAAGTTTTTATACCCTATAGCCAATACCAATGTTTTTGATAACTTCAAAAATAGACTTGACATTGTAATAAAAATTTATTGGTAGGCTGATATTTCTAAAATGAACCTTCGAGAAAGAAATTAGAACATTATGAGCTTGAATGACTAAATTAATGAAAATAGTAAGCTTCCAAAAATAAAAACTTTACACTGTCATAACCCTTATTGAAAGACAAATTAGAAATATTTTTAGGCAATGCAAGATTTACCTTACACCCAGGATGTTCCTAACATCATACACCTAGGGTAATTTGAGAAGTTACCCTGTCACATCTTAGGTGCTTAGAGGAAAACCAAGAAAATTAACCTCATCCCTTGATAGCCACGATGAATCTTCAATAAATTTTTCTTTCCATTTGACCAAATATTCTTAATATGTCATGTTTCTTGTATTTCTAAAAATATGACTATCCAAAATATCTTCAATATCTTATAAAGATGAAGTAGTTGCTTGAATATTCTATTGTACTTATGCGATATCATCTTCAATACCTTCTTCATGATACTTTGTCAGATTTGAAATATTAAATACTAGTAAAAATATTCAGGTCACTAGGAAATTCTACATCATAGGCATTCCCTAAATCATGTTTCTTCACTATTGTGCATAGTGAAAACTTCTTCATCTTCATCTTATCATATGTTGCAGTAGGAAATATCTCCTTCCTCTAATGATCCATGATTTCATCTCCAATTTGAAATTCCTTATGCATCCTTTACTCATCTACCCTTGTACCATGTATTCATTTTTAGTAATGTGCTCTGTCACTTCCTCATGCAAGTTCTTCAAGTGTTTTGCAAAATCTTTAGCTTTGGCACTATTAGTCTCCCCTTTGTACAACTTTCTTAATTCAGAAGTATTTCTGGGACTAATCCCATATACTATCTAAACTGATGATTTATGAGTTCTCCAATAGATAGTATTATTTTATATAATTTTTTCCTATGGCAAAATCAAATCCCATCCCTTTGGTTTATCTTCAATCAATAATCACAACAAATTTCCCAAACTCCTAGTCAACTCTTACGTATTTTCATCAATTTTTGAATGATGTGTTGAGATGAACTTCAAATCTATCTTTGATTTCTTCCATAATGTATATCAAAAGTACCCAACAAACTTGGTGTCTCGATCTAAACCTATGCCCTTTGGTAAATCATATAGTCTTGCCACATCTCTATCTACCACATGAACAACATCATTAGTCTTATTGTAGGGAATGAATTGTGTCATCTTTGAGAACCTATCAACTACTACAAAAATTGAATCATGTCCTCTCTAAGTCTATGGTAAGCCAAGAATGAATTCTATACTAATATTCTTATGTATTTTTTATGGTATAGTTAATAGCTGATATAACCCTATATTTATTTTGGCTCCTTTTTCCATTTGGTGTACTATGCAACTCTATACAAAGTTCTTGACATCTTGCTACAATTGTAGCCAAAAATAATTCTCACTAACCAAAGAAATGGTTTTATCTTGACTAAAATGTCTAACTATCCCTCCACTATACTTCTCCTTGATGATATTCTTCCTGGTATAGTTACTTAGAATGCACAATTAACTTCCTCTAACTATCATACCATCCTAGATGATGAAATCCAACCACTTGGTTTTGTCTAGAGTAACAAGTTCTATACAAGTTTTCTAAGCTTTACCAAAGTTAGGGTCTTTTGGATACAAACTCTTGAGTTCCTTGAGCCCAACAACCTTAATTTTCATCTTTTTTAGAAAAAATTGTCTCTTTCTAAGAGCATCTACAACCATGTTAGACTTCCCACTCATGTATTTCAAAAACAATGTGTAACTCTACAAAAACTCAACCCATTTCAAATGCTTCTGATTCAACATTCTTTGACTATTCAAATATTACAAAGGTTGATGATCAATATAATTTTTTTTTATTTAGGTAGAAGGTGAGGTCTCTACTTCTTCAATTCCTAAACTATTACATTAAAATCCTAACCATAAATATCATATTTCTTTTGGCATCATTTAAATTCTCACTGGAAGAAGTAATAAGTTTACCTTCTTGACTTGAAACACTAATAGCATTTCTACTAGCGTCAAAATCTACTTGAAACACCGTATTAAAATTAGGAAGTGCTAAAATAGGTTATTATGTAACCTTCTATTTTAAAATTCAAAACTTTTATTTTTCTCATGTATTCCACTTAAACTCTTTCCTATCTCCTCTCACTGTCTTAGTTAATGGTCTACACACATTGCTAAAACTTCTAATAAAATTTATGTAAAACCTAGCCAAACCATGAAAATATCTTACCTCACTAGAACTCCTTGGATTAGGATATTTAAGGATAGCCTTTACCTTCTCTGGGTCCATTTTAAGGCCTTCTGCTGAAACTGCAAATCCTAGATATCTAACACCTTCAAAAAATTACACTTCTTTAGATTAATCAATAATTTCTCTTCCTTTAACCTCTCAAATACCATAAAAATATGCTTTATATTATCTTATAATGTCTTATTGAAGATCAAAATATCATCTAGGTAAACAATGAAAAAATTTGCAGGATTGAGCTTGGTCCATTGGTTAGTCAAAAAGCATGACTAACCACTCATACAAGCCATCCTTTGTCTTGAAGGCTATATTCCATTCATCTCCCTCTTTTATCTATATTTGGTGATATCCACTCTTCATATCTATCTTTTTTAAATACACAAATCCACTCAAATAGTCCATAATATCATCTGTCATTGGAAAGGGAAATCTATACTTGATCGTTATCTTGTTGATGGCTCAAGAATATGTACACATAATTCATTCTCCATTTTTGTTAGTGCTAATACTTCTAGTACAACATATGGACTCAATCTCTTACAAAAAAACCTTCTACAATAACTAATATACTTGTCTATTTAGCTCTTTACTTTCTGCTAGTGTCATTCTACAAGCTGCCTTATTTAGAAAATTGGCTCCTAGAATTAGATTGATTTGACAACTAATCTTTCTCATTTATGGAAATCCATCAAGCACACTTTTGGTTATAATTTCTTGAAACTTATCCAACAAATCCACAACTTCTATAGGTACATCTTATACTTCATCTTTACCAAGTTTTGGAACTAAGGTAAAACACATATTCTCATGCCTTATACCTTCTAGAAACTTTCTTCTATTAACTAAACATATTTTGGAATTACTAAATTTTTTTGTTTTTGTTTCCTTGAATGGATTGAACTTATGTCACACTTTATCATTTTTCAAAGATAAGTATTTGCATACCCATCATGTACTGCATGATCATCAAACTGCCAACACCTTCCCTATAATAAATGACATACATTCATAAGCATAATATAATATAAAACCTCATCATAATATTTCCCAATCTTAAATTTTACCAGACATTGTTCATTAAATGGGGCCTTATGATACTTTTGTTAGTGTGAATGTTGTTGGTATTCCTATGGGGGAGTATGTTAGCAATGTTGGAGACATGATTTAGAGCTTATGTGTTGCATTCATGATAAAGTTTTTTATTGATATCAACATACACTTTATTCTATAAAGAATTGCAAAGTTATAGAGGAAGAATTGTTTGGTGTAGTCAACCATTAATGAAGTATGTTATCCATAGTTGAGGGTAGCTATAGGAGCTTGCCTTGATGCTCCTTCTATTAAGGAGTATTTGTGTTTGAGCTGAGCCATTGAGGACTCTTGGTACTAGTATTTAACAATGTCTTTGGACACTTGAGATCAAACACATTATTTTAGAAATGATTGAACTTAGAGAATTTACATAATTAAACCTTTTTCATTGACATCAATGGGGGAGATAAGAGTATCACATGAAGAACATCCTTTTGGGGGAGAAATGAGTAAACATCCTTGGAGGAGAGAATAATGTATTGATTAATGCATAAGGGAAATTAAGACATTCCTTATTTTGTTAACTACATAGTTGTGATTTAAACATGAAAAACTCTTTACAACTCATTTGAGATTGAGATGTATGTTTTCATTCATAGGTAAACATGAATGGGGAAGCAAAGATAGATGAGTAAGAAATATATTTGGTATTCAGGAAGCTTGAATATTATTTATCTACATTGCCATCAATGCCAAAGGAGGAGATTCTTAGCATGCATGTTATTGGTATTCCTATGGCGGAGTATGTTAGAAATGCTAGAGACATTATTCAAAGCTTATGTGTTGCATTCATGACAACTTTTGTCATTGATTTTGACATACACTTTATTTTGTAAATAATCACATAGATACAGAGGAAGAATTATTTGGTGCATTCAATGGTCAATGAAGTATGTTATTCTCAATTAAGGGTGGCTTTAGGAGCCTATCATGATGCCATTTATATGTTCATAAAAAAAAGATTAATAGTTTTGGTAAAGTTATGCAAGGTTTCTTGGAGGTTTCTTTCAGAGACAGTTTCTGGAAAGAAGTTGCTAGTAAATTAGTTGTATCTTTTGACAAAGATGGAATTTGGTTAAGAAATCTTCAAGGAAGGTCGGAGACATGTTGAGGATGCTATGGTTGAGATAGAAAAATTAGATATGTGATTTAAGTTAACTTATTAAAGGCTGTTTAGGGTACTATTTCCCATGAGTCTACTACTGTAAAGATCATTGTGGAAAGAGTATAATTATAATGTAAAGTAATGTAATATCTTAAAGATGTCCTATATTATTATTGTAAATTAGGAAAGCCTTTGGGCCAACTCAATAATTTTTTTTAGGACTTGGTATAAAGGAAAGATTTTTTCCTTGGTTGTACTCATCAATAAGATCATATGCAGTCATATGCATTGTGATGTTTGGTTGAGCTAAATTGAATGCAAATAACTTTTGATTAGAGGAGAGACTAATATGGATTGGTGTATTTTGATATTTAAAGGAATTGTATTGGAAAATGAATTTTTCTTTAGTTGGTTTATAGATCTTGGATACACTTATCTGAGAGATTGTCTAGTGATGACTATTTTTGAGGCTATTTGGACAGTGGGTTTAGTCTCCTCCTTTGAACTCCTAACAGGGTCAAGTGGATCAACCATTTATGAAATGGGGTTTGGAATTTATTGGCATCATTAACCCTCCTTCAAGTGCAAGTCATAAGTGGGTATTGACATCCACTGATTATTCTATGAAGTGGACTAAAGTAGTGGCTCTTAGAGATGCAAATAAGACTATTGTTTTAAATTTCTATGATGATTTAGTTTGAAAATTTGGTATACTAAATTGAATTATTTTAGATAATGCACTTTCATTTACATGAAATAAAATTACAGAATGGGCTATTAAGAAAGGTGTGTTTATGAATACCTCATCAAATTATTACCCATAGGGTAATGGGCAAGATGAATCCATTAACAAGAATTTGATTTGTATTATAAAAGACATTGGAATGGAATCAGTGTGCTTGGCATGAAAATTTAAAATCAACACTATGGGCTCATAGAATAACACCTAAACGGTCAAGTGCTATGTCTCCTTATATGCTGATTTGTGGTAAAGAAGTTAGATTACCTATTTTAGTTAAATTTCTAAAACTAGATTTTACACATCAACTAGACATGATTGATGAGAAGCCTATGAAAGTAAGGTTGGCTTAAGTCAATGAATTAAAAGAGAAAAAGAGAGATTCCTTGGAAAAAATTGAGCTTCATCAAGCTCAAATGAAAAGAATTTTTGATAAAAAGTCAGCTCCTAAGAATTTCCAGCTAGGAGACATAGTATTGAAATGGGATGAATTGAAAAATATGCCTAGAAAGCATACAAAGTTTGATTCTATGTGGGCTGGTCCATATATCATAATGGGTAGTATGCCACACAATGCTTTCTATTTATCTACACTTGAAGGAGAGGAGTTGGAAATCCCGGTGAATGGGATTCACCTCAAGAAATGTTTTTGAGTTATTTTTTGGATTTGAATATATACCTTGGCACAATAAAATAGAGGTGTGATTAGGTTTTCATATTTTAAATGTGTTATTCCAACATGTTAAAATTCAAGTTCAGTGTGTTAGTTGTTAGTGGTTAGTAATAAAACTAAAAACTACAACACATCATTATCAATCTACCATCAATGCATGAGTTACATACAACACAAAGTATGGAATAGCTTCCAATGTCTTAAATCATACATGCCCCATGAGTTCATAGAATATTCACAATGACATACTCTAGTTTTCAACCCTTTAGCTGTATCAAATCAGAAAAACATTCATGAATATTGTTAATACAAATTCTTTTGAACCAATCTCATAAAAAAAAGAGTACTAAATCTTATTTTTGAGTTATAGTTGACTCAAAACTATATCTTAAGGCACAACAACAATATGATGTATTATTTCTCATCATACTTGACTAATATACCACTGTATAAACGTAAAGATACCAAAAAAAGGAGGTGTGATCACTCCAAGACAATTGGTATACCACCCAACTATAACCATAAATGAAACACTAGGTTGTTGTTATGACACAAGGTACAACTTTAAGTTCTATTGATCAGAACATAGTCCATGATGATCCAGAGGAGGCCGACAAAACCAGAAATGGGAAAATACATAAATCTTATTTTCCATTATTTTCTATATTTTGCATTTTTGGAGGCCTTCAGAGCATTTCTGGTTCCTGAAAACTTCCAAAAGTTATGCCTCTTGAAATTTGGAGATAGACAATTTGTTTACCTTTCCAATGGTGTAAGCAACATACATTTTTGAGCCATGTGTTGAAAGTTATGACTTCTAAAATTAGACATAAAATTTGAAATAGTTTTTATAGTTTTAATATATATTATCTAAAGAACATTATGTGAACTGTTCATTTCTTTTTGAAGGGATGTTGGTGGCCCTTTAGATTCATCAAACAATATCACAAACTTGAGTTTTGAATGAAATGAAACACTTTTGGCTTGAATAATCTATTATACTAAAATTTTCCTATTTGCATTAGAATTAACAATACTCTAGGTATTACACAAGGCATTGTAATATGGAATCATAATTCAGATCATCTACAGTTGAGTTTAATAGTTTTTTTTAGTATGTCTTCAACCAAATTCACAAGTTGTCATAACAACTAGCAACTACTAGCCTTCGCAACAAGGATACAACTCTTATGTCACACGAAAGAGACCATAGAAAGGGAAACTATATTTGTCTCTTTACTATGGTACAACTATATCATGATTATCAAAATGAACAACTATATAATCATATGGCAACCTACAGATTTGGTTGAAATTTTTGGTTTAAGTTACAATTTCAGTGAAGTTTGGTGAGGTATGTTTATTTTAGCAAAAGTTTTAGTTTTGAATGTTTGACAATTTTCTAAAAATTGAGAAGGTTTAGTTTTCTAATGTTGAAGTAGACTTTGTGCCCAACAGATATGCTTAAGGGATATAGTCTATTTTTGTTTCTCAAGAAAACACCCCTTAGAGGTCAAAAAAATGTTAACTATTTTCACTACATATGAATTTTTTTCTAAAGTTTAACTAATTTTATTGCCTATGTGAAACTAATTTTAGACTAAATTCATACAATATATTATCAAATCATGACTGCATGTTGAGTTGAGTTATTAAATGGTTTTGAACATTGTTAATTTCAAAGTATTTAGATCTAAAGTTTGCAGAAAAATAAAAAAGAATACATGTACAAAATATATTTTTATTTCATTAAAGGAAAGTACATATTATTTTTTCCACACAAATCATGGTAACTATTTGAAAATAAAAAAGTTCTATTTAAATTTTAGTTTCTTTTGAATACATTCTCAAGAAAGCACAAAATTTGCAAATAAGAAATGGGCACTTCTCGTTGAGAAAAGAACATAACATATTGAAATAGATCAATGGCTCTATCATTCCCTAGTATGGAGGTAGCCATGTTAAATTTGATGGAGTACTTGGTTCCTTCATCCTTACTACTATCTATAAAGAAGAAGAAAAAATGATGCCAATCACATGAAATGACTGTGCTCAGGGAACAAAGAATGTAACAATCAATGCTATCTATTCTCCTTGAACAAAAGAAGCGTACATCAATCATATGTAGGAAAGAAAGAATCAGTTTATTTCATGTGCCGATATAGGTATGAAGAATTGAGGTTGTTGAAGGATCATGCATAAGTTACATGCATGAAGCCTTTCAATTGAATCATGTATAATCAAAGACTGAAGATTTTGGGGAGACTATTGAGGGGACATACATTCATTATAGGTATGGGACCTTTCGATTGAACCAAAGTAGCTAACTAAAGATACTAAGGAGATTGTAGAAGGGACACACATAAATTATAAGTGTGAAACCTTTTGGTCAAATCAAGAAAGGGAAAAGACTATATATTAAGAGGAGACTATTAAAGGGATTGACATAAAATGCAAATTTCCAAGTACTACAAAATTATTTCAGCAATGATCAACATGTATAAAGGCTATTGGTGCATTCATGAAGACCCTACTAAGGAAAAGATGGCAGTATATTATAGGAATCTTCAACATGTTTTACAATGTTTCAGAATGAAATGATTATCGAAATTGAACTAGTCTATTATGGTGAGAAAAGGATATGATAGAAGTGTGTCATCACCAGAATTAACATATATTTAAATGTGATAGAAGTTTTACAAATTAAGTATGAAGAAAAAGTACATTATCAATCAAGGGTTAGTATCAAGTGCTAGAAATTTTAATATTCAAATAAGCTTTCAACATTAATGAATGTTCAGTACATGAGAGGAATAGTCTCACTTTTAAAAAGAACATAATGATAAAGAGACAATGTGATCCAAATATGTATCAGTATGCCATATTTTCAAGTCAGTCAATGATAGTCATGAATGGATGGTATGCTATAATATAGAGACATTAATCTTCATAGAGAAACATTGAGACTTCAGATATCAAAAATAAGGGAGACAGTACTACCTTTTTTTTGATTCCATGAATGATATCATTATATTTGAAAAGATGTTCATATTAAAAAAACAATATACTTTGTTAATATAGAAGTATTAGTATACTTGTATTCCCCAGTTCATCACAAAACAACATAAACGATTAACACTATAAAAAATAATGAGAAAATAAACAAGGCCATAGAATTGAATAAGTGATCTAGATAAACATAAGTGGTGTTGCACTGTATGGAATGCATCCTATTTTTACTAGTTATTTACTCCAAGAGAGTTCAAGTAATGTGAAAGAGAAACTACACAGAACTGAAAGCAACTAAAAGGATGAATTTGTTAAGTATTTTCTAAGTCATAAAAGGGTATATAAGTAATAAATATGGGGGTATAATAGCCATAACTAGTACAACATCATAAGGAGAGAGTGATCTTCTCACTAATGAAATCAATAGTTCTATATATAGAACTATGTTTTGGTTATAGTAAGCATTCTTTGTGCAATAGAAAGATAGAGCATCATTCTTCATAAACAAAGATAAAAAATAAAATAAAGTGAATTTCTTTTCATGATCATGATTAAAGGATATTCATAGATGAAAATAGATAAATGGCATGATAGTGACATGTGTGACATGGAAGTTCATATTTTCCAGATTTAGCATCAATTTGTAGCAAAAAAGAAGAAGAAGTGAATGCACGATTCAATCATGTATAGTCAAATTAAATAGGCAACGAAATGCAATGTGTATTTTTATGAAACTCATAGCATCTCCAATAACTAAATGGATTTCATACAAAAATCAAAAAGTTGGAAAGACATGTGTGGAAAAATAATGATAAACTAGTCATTATTGCCTTCAATTTTCTAAAGAAATAAGGCCAAATCATGAAAATATGAGATTTGAGTATTTTCCACAATAGCCACAAAAGGGTCTCACACAGTCAACGAGAAAGGAGATATTTGGTGTTCTTTAAGAGCACTTTTTTTTGATTTATCAATAATAGGTGAAATACAAGATGCTACAACAAACTCAATCTAGATACTTCAATGCTCAAAGCTAGAATGGTAATATTTTATCTATGTAAAGTAATTATTCTAATGTTTATGATTATAATTCAAAGGAATGTTAGTTTAAACCTATCATAGTCTCAAGTTAAGAATGTTGAACCATTTTTATCAAAGCAAACTCACATGGTTATGAAAATTATGGAAATTAATAAAGTTCATTGGTATCATGAAACAATAAGGTATACTGATTTTGGGGTTGTGCCAATTAAAAGATTCAGACAATGATAAAAAAAAAAACATACATAGAAGTTACAACTATAAAGTCTTAGTAAAGATTTCACATAGTATCACAAATTAAGCCCTTCAGTGACATGTTTCAACTAGTAATGAATGTCATCTTAAGCCACAAAAAAGTCTTCAATAAAGTTCAAAATCAAATGTAACATCCAACTCTATACAGATGGTGGAATAACCAAATTAGTGAGCTTGACACCATAATGGATTTTATTTCTTCAAGAATTATAGGAAAGCAACTGTAGATAAAAAGGGATGTATATTTATAAATATCATACATATAAGAAAAGTAGGTTGTCATATCCACATTAATGAGATTTTACATCATGAACACTTCATGTAGATTTTTCAAGGTAAATATTCATAAATTCTTATCTTAGAGGGGCTTGTATAATTGTTGTAATTACAAAGAAGTAATTTGTGCTTAAACCCTACCATTCTCAAAGAAAACCTTCAAAGTCTACAGTGAGAAAACATAAAGATTGGAAACCCTTATTTTTCATATGCATTATTATAAGGAAAAATAATGAACGATAACTATCAACACATGGAATGGGCAACGACTATGTAGAAATGAAAATAGGTTTGAAAGCCATAGGTCACTACAACAATAGATATGGAGACCCCCATTCCTATCATGACAAAAAGAGTGATGGCTTTGGGGATGGAGGAAGTAGTGAGGTCAATCAAATGATGACTTCAATAGTATTTCTCTTCATACCCAGGACTTTACAAATATTACACACTTTGAGAGGAATTTTTATGTCAAAAAGCCAAGTGCGGTGGCAATGACTGAAGATGAAGTCAAGGCTTATCACATTCGATGTGAGATTATAGTTGAGGGACTTGACATTCCTAAGCTAGTTACTACTTTTGAGGACATTGGTTTTCTTGAACAAGAAAAATTTGTGAATAAGAAGGCAAGATGCATCAAATATTCAAAAAAAATTGTAGTCCTTGAAAAGGAAAACCCCAACTCTTAGTGGAAAAAGAAACACTATAAATCTAGATCTCAGGCTAGAAAGACAGATCGCCCACGACAAGAAATTATTTAGATTCCTTTAAATAACTAGTTTAATGCACTCATAAAATAACACGAGGAACAAAAAAAATAAACTATTGAGAAAAATCATAGATAGACAAGGCCAATATTATCAAAACCTTAAATGCAGACAACTATAAGCAATCATAAGCATCTGAAGGAGGTGGGATGGGAAAAATTTTGATCTAGGAAGGAGATCTAGAATGTAAAAGAGCTTAAATGCAAAAGAAAAGAAAAGAGAAGTATGGGGTAATATGATTCAGAGTCAAAGAGATACAAATCAATGAAAGAAGAAAGCTAGTTTTTTTGAGAAACCAAAACATGCCAGGCAAAAACAAGCACCCAAGGAAAGTAGAAATAATACAAACTAGAAGAGTGATGTCAAGAATAGGGAAGCCCTAGATAAAGTATATTATCCTGTAACATGGGTTATTCCTAAACCTTCCTATGTATCAAAAGCTAACAGTGTACCTATTAACCCTAACCCTAGGAACCTTTCAAATCCATTTTAATCAAAATTGTGCTCTTCAATCCCACATCAACACTTCCAATTTGGGAATTTTCCCCAACATAAATCTGTAAAAGATCGAATCCAGTGACCCTTGTATCAAAATCTAGAAAACAACATAGTTCATACTATTATAATTAATAATAAGAATAGTCAAGATAAATGGTTCAACTATGAAGAAAGAGGCTTGTATGCACTTTGGACTGGACCAAAATCAAAATGAACAAATCTAGTAAATTGGTTCAACTCCATGGACTCCAAATAGGCAAGTATAACTTTAATTTCATAGAAGCTTGTTTTTTTGCATTGTAAAGATTTGAGTTTAAGGTCTTACTTACTTAAAAACTCTCTCTATTTTATTAGTGGTTATAATTTGAATTTTGTAAAATGGAAACCTAATTTTATAGATGATCCAGAGAACATTTATGAGATTCCAATATGGACTAGTTTAAAAAATATCCCTACAGAATTATGTGATATTAGAATCTTTATAAAAATTGGTCAGTCATTAGGAGGAATCAAGGATTATGAACCTCATCTATCCAAATCCTCATTAGTTAAGCTATTAGTTACACTAAAACCTAGACTTGAACAAGAAGAAACTATAAAAATTATCACAAATAGATCATTGTATAAAATAAACTAGTCTAAATATCAAGTGAAAATTAGATATATGAAATTTCTTAAAAATGAGAAAAGAGTGTAAGAAGGTAATTCAAATTTTGAGGAAGACAGTTTGGATACCAGTATAGAGCAGCAACATCTAGAATTGGGTAAAAGAGAACATCGCATATATTCTAGAAAAGGGATATTGGACTATAAAACCATGCAAAGAATCCTATTAGATTCATAAATAGTGAGGTTGGAGAAGGAGAAATTATTGAACCAGAGGTGATACAAAGTATACTTAAAAGCATTGAAAAGAAAGCTAGAAAAACAGAGGAGAAGGACATCAATTATATTACACAAAAGAGATATATGGAAGGAGTCAATCTTCTAAATCTACTAAATATTAAATTTGCAAGACTAAAGGAAGCCTCAAAGCAATCAGAAATAGAAATCAAGGAAATTGAGGAGAATATGCGGAGAATAAAGCAACTTAATGAAGAAATAACACTCAAGATTAATGATACAATTGACCAAATAGAGATCTTACAATTGATATAGGAACAAAATAAGCTTCAGAAGCCAAAAAATTCACATTTCAAAGCAATAAAATAGAGACCTAGACTCATATAGACATCAACAATCCAATTATTGAGGATATTGAAAATGAATGGCTATTTACAACAAGGAATTATCTAAAAGAAGGTATAAACACTCCATTCAGGAAAAAAGGAAAGAGATAAGTTAGAATCAGTCCTTAATATAGTCAGAAATAATAATACGGATCACATAGCAGTATAGAATATAGAAAAGGAAAAAGATGAGCTAATACCACCAACATCATCAACTCAATGGAGTAATATCACAATAAAAAAAAGAGCCAAAAAAAGAAGTTACAAATTTTGGGAAACAACAACAAATGGAATGGACCCATTTGAAGTTATAACCATTGATGACATCTAGAAGGTAGAGGAACATATAAATATAGGAGAAAAATTACTCTTAGAAGGAGAAGAAGTATTATTGAGAACAACAAATAATTAGATCCTCAGAAAGAATCAAGAACCAACACTCTCATGGCAAGATTGGGAAGAACATGGAATAATGGTGGATCTAGAATAGGTTAAAGATAAGGAAGAAATAGAAGTAGATAAAGTACAAAGTGAGGAAAAATCGTAGTAGTTTGAAAAAATAATGGGTCTAGCAGACCAGATTATTAAAGAAATTGAAGGAGAAAATGAAAGTAAGGAAGAGGAAAAAATTACAAGTATTATCAATGCTCAAAAGAATATAGAAAATTTGGGGATAGCAATGAACCAACAGGGTTTCAAAACACCAAGATGTGGTAAGAAAAAATAAAAAAGAGGGAGAAAATCACTCAAAGAGTTGAGAGAGGCAGATGGTCAAGCAAGAGAACAAAGTAGGGAAGGGGAAGAGCCTTCCCTTGTTATTATGAAAATTATAACTTGTAATGCTAAAGGTTTAAATGCCTCTAGCAAAAAATTCTTATTAGAGCATGATATATCTCTATTTGATTATGAAATTATACTATTACAAGAAACCAAACTAAATAAAGAAGAATGAAGCAAATTAGGGAGGAAATTGAGAAGTTGGAAAATTGTCACTTAGGAGTCTAATGGAGTATCAGGAGGGATATCTATGATATGGAACCCAAGGAAAATTATTTTAGACTTGATAATTTCAAATCACAATTGGATGGGATGTAAAGTTAAAAGCATTAAAAACAACCTCCAAATCATCCTATTAAATGTATAAGGACTTGTATAGACAATATATAAAAGGCATCTATGGGAAGACTTAAATACATTTTTGAGAGGTAATCATAATGAAAACATCCTCATTGGAGGTGATTTCAATGTCATATTAAATTTGGAAGAAAAATATGGGGGACAACAACATTTGACATAGGAAACCATGGACTTCAAAAGATGGGTAGAGGAAAATCAGCTCCTAGATATCAAAACTAACAATGGAACATTTACTTGGAACAACAGGAGGAAAGACTTCACCTACATTGCTGAAAAACCTGGATAGATTCTTCTTCAAAGAAGAATTAAGAGACACAAGGATGACCATCCAGTCAACTACCATTACTCGGTTAGAACTAAATTAGTTGAACCCTTTAGACCATCCATAAACCCTTTTAAATGTGAAAATATGTGGTTCTTAGATCTTAATCTTATGGGAAACATTAAACAATGGTGGATAGAAGGAGAGCTTCAAGGATCCAATATGTATTGCTTTGTGTCCAAAATAAAAATGATCAAAAAAAATATTCAAAAATGGAACGAAACACATTTTAATAATATTTTCAAAGAAAAATTAAGTATTGAACAAAATTTAAAAATATTAAACAATGAAATTATAAAAAATGGAATGAATAATGACAGATATCTAAAAGAAAAAGAACTTCTCACAAAACAAGAGAAATTCTAGCAAAGGAAGAAATATATTAGAGGCAGGAATCATGAAAATGTGTTTATCAGAAGGAGATCAAAACACTAAATATTTTCACAAGAGTAAACTTCTTAATAGATCAATGAATAAAATTTCCAAAATTAAGGATGGAGTAGGAAATATAACTAAGAAACCAAAAAATATTGCAAAAAATTTTGTGGATTATTTTAAAAATTTCCTAAACAACTTTGAATGTTCTAACTTAATGGCATAGACGAAAATGTTAGAAAGAATTCCAAAGTTAGTCACTATGGAAGATAATAAAATACTTAACATACATATAACTCTAGAGAAGGTCAAAAAAATACTATTTAGGATGAATATTGACAAATCACCAGGGCCTAATGGTTTTCAGGCTTTCTTTTATCAAAAGTGCTGGGATATATTAGGAACATACTTATGGAAAGCAATGAAAGCAACAAGAAACAATGGATCAATATTAGTAGAAATCAATCATACATTTTTAACACTTAACCCTAAAAAAGCCTCTATTGAAGTACCAAGGGATTATAGACCTATAGAATTATGCAACACCATATATAAAATCTACTCAAAAGTTTTAGCTAATCATATCAAATTGTTCCTCCCTAAACTCATCTAAGAGAAACAAACTAGATTTGTTCTAGATAGTTCTATTCCAGATAGAATTATCATCATTCAAGAAACTATTCATTCAACCACCAAGAATAAAGAGGCTAGTATGTTCATGAAATTAGACATACAAAAAGCATATGATATGGTAGAGTGGAGATTCCTATGAAAAGTATTAGAAGCCTTTGGTTTCTCCTGACAATGGATCAATATAATATTTAATTGCATATCAATTCCTAAAATATCACTTCTCATAAATGAAACCCTAGAAGTTTTTTTTCAATACATCTAGGGGTAATAGACAAGGAGACCCAATATCACCATTTCTATTTGTCATTATGGAAGAAGTGTTTGAGAGATCAATTTGAAAAGTTTAGCTAGAAGGGAACACTAAAGGTATAACCATAGCAGAGAGTATCCCAAACATCACTTATCAATAGTTTGCCGATGAAACAATATTACCTAGAGAGAACTCTATGGTAGAAGCTCAAAATTTTAAAAATATTATCCACCAATATATGGAAGCATCAGGTCAAAAAGTGAATACAGAAAAAGTTTGAGATATTATTTTTAAACACTAAACCTAAGATAGAATATCATATATGAAACATTATGGGATATAAAAAAGGAATATTTCCATGTAAATATTTAGGAATAGTATTAGAGAAAAGAACTAGTCATAATAAAGGGTGGAACAATATTTTAGAAAAAATTGATAAGAAAATAGGCTGTTGGAAAGGTAAGTGGTTAACCAAGGTTAGTAAAGCAACAAAAATTAAATCCATTCTGTCAGCGATTCCTACTTATCAAATGTCTTGTCTTCCATTATCTAAAAAAGTTAATAATAATCTAAAAGGAAAGTTGAGAAGCTTCTTTTGGAATGATACAGATGACAAAAAGAAAATGGCCCTAATTAATTGGGAAAATATATGTAAACCAAAAGAGGTGGGGGGACTAGGGATTAAAAATGTTAACTAAAAAAATGAAGCATTAGGAGAAAAATTGATATGGCGTATCTATCAGGAGTGGGAGCAAAAGTGGGCTAAAATATTATATAAGAAGTAACTTAATGAAGAGGATCCCACATCCATCTTTAAGATGCAAACCATTCCTAAAGGGTCTAAAAATTGGAACTTTATAGTCATGTGTCGATCACTAATTAGTAGACATCTTACTTGGGATATTGGATTAGGAGAGGAAACACTATTTTGGGAGGATTCATGGGATGGTCTTCCATCAATAAATAGTCTAAACATCCCACTAAATGATAAAAATACAATAATAAATTTATGGGGTAACAAAGTAAGCAACTAAAAAAAAAAGTAGGGAAGAAAATGGATCAGATATTTGGGAATGAAAATCATTAGAAAAATTAGGACTGGATTTGAAAGGTAAAGAGATGTTAGACCAGATTCTAAAACTTAGAAAGTTAAATCATAAAGAAAGATGAGACAAACTCATATGGGGAGCCTCTAAAGATGGTAGATATAGTGTTAAATATGGATATAACCTAATAATCCACTTTCAAGATGGGAAGCTATAAATATGCCTACCAAATAATGCTGGGATCCAACATGCCTACCAAAAGTAGAAATCTTTCTCTAGGCAACAATTCAAAAAAGGATTCTAACAGTAGATAGACTTACAAAGATAGGGCTTGAAGGCCATTCCAAGTGTTATCTATGCAAATAAGATAATGAGAACATAGAGCATCTATTATTCCAGTGTCCTTATATACAATGATGTTGGGATTGGCTCCAACAAAAACTAGGGACATCTCCTCTTCCTAGGTATCTCGAAAGTACTCTTAGGTTGGCCTAAAGGTAGATATTTTTAGACATATGGGAATCTTTGGCATATTTATCCTTCTATCCTTATGTGGGAGATTTGGAAAGAAATGAACAAATGAATATTTTGTGATCAAGAACTTGATTCATCTTCTCTTCTCAAAAAACTTGAAGCTAGTATTACTGAAGTCATGAATAATAATCTGTGAAGAATAAAGCTAGAGGAAGGAACTTTTATTGATTGGGATGGTGAAATGAAGAAAAAATGGAACACACTAAGTAATCCCCCATGAATTAATAAGAATCAAAACCCTAGAGCAAGAATGGAGTGCAATGGGAGTCTCCTCCAAAAGGTTGGTATAAATTAAATTTTGATGGAGCTTCTAAGGGAAACCTCAAAAAAGATGGAATAGGATGCATAATCAATTTAGACTTTGGTAAATGGGTCATTAAAAGGGCCAAATTTATGGGTATCACCACTGACAATTTAGCAGAGATAGAAGCCCTCCAAGAAGGGCTTCAACTAAGTTTAAAGTTAGGGATCAAGAAGCTTATTATATAGGAAGACTCCCAAATTATTCTTAATGCTTTAAGGAATAGGGAAACTCCTAATTAGGTTCTTAATTCAAAACTAGAAGAGGTACTAAAATTATTACATTTACTAGAAGACACTAAAATTTTATCGATATATGATTGAAAAGATCATTTGATTGATAAGTAGGAGATAATTTCCACAGAAAGTCAAATTGTGATATTGCTATCATGATTTAACTATGTGATTTTGAGTCAAACTCATTGACCCATATTTCATGAGTAGTGATTCAAAATGAATCCATCTCTCATGAGAATAAATGGAACACCTAGCACTCATTGGATCTAGGTGATGCTCATATGAGTGAAGCACCAAGACTTCTCGGGAGGTCACCCATCCTAGTACTACTCCAGCCTAAGCGTGCTTAACTATGAAGTTTCCTCCATGGTTAAACACAAAGCTTGCTTTTAAAACCTTCACCAAGTGTTGTGCCTTATGAACCATTCATTACAAATCTCCTTAAGCTCATCAATTGATAAGTAGGATAAAATTTCCATAGCAAGTCAAATTGTGGTATTGCTATTAGGATTTAACTATGTGATTTTGAACCAAACTCATTGATCCATATTTCATGAGTAGTAATTCAAAATGAATCCATCTCTCATGAGAATAAATGGAACACCTAGCACTCATTGGATCTAGGTGATGCTCATAGGGGTGAAGCATCGAGACTTCTTGGGAGGTCACCCATCCCAGTACTACTCTAGCCCAAGCGTGCTTAACTACAGAGTTTCCTCCATGGTTAAACACAAAGCTTCCAACCCCATTTGTATCAGATTAGAGTAAATCCTTTGGAGAAAGGTTGAATTAATAGTTATTGGAAAATCCTTTAACATGGTGGCATTCCAAGTGAATGGCCTAAAGTCCTCTAACATGGCTCACTTTTAACAGGGTGATTGAAATCCCTTAACTAGGTCACATTTAACAGTGTGTGTTGTAACCTTTAACATGGTTGACCTTTAACAGGGACCCACTTTAGAAGAGTGAAAAAGGAGTAGCATTTTATTGGTTATTTCTCCCAAATTGGGTTTCCATGTTAAATCATTGTGTCAAGAGTGCTGATGGATGTGTTGTGTTTTATGCTTTACATTTTTGCATGTTAATTTTATAGTAACATATCAGTTTTGGTTACCACACAATGAATGCATGCATGGTTAAGAATGTTATATGGGTTCACTGAATTGTGAAAGTTTTATTTGTAGATTTGGACCTTGAATAACTGATTCACCCCCCTCTTAGTTATTCTAAAAGAATTCCAACAATTGGTATCAGACCCATCTACTTAAGAGGATTAGTTTTAAGGTACTAGAAGCACAAAGATCAAGATGTCAAAAAGAGAGGTACCCAAGCTCAATAGAGATAACTTTTCTACATGGAAAATTTTGATGAAGCTACACCTTGGAGGACTTGGAGATTATGCACAATCTTGCATTTTAGTAGAACATGTTGATCCAGTAGGAGCCCTAACCACTAAAGATTTGAAGAAAAAGAAAGATCACAATCAAGCAATGTTGGAGATTGCCTTTGCCCTAAACTAAGCTGAGTTTGATGATATCAAAGACTTTAAAAGTGCAAAGAAGATGTGGGATGCCCTAGAAACCATCTATGGAGGAGACAAAAATGTTTAAAAAGCCAAGTTAGAGAGCCTCAGAGGTAAGTTTGATGACATGAGAATGGAAGAAAGTGAAAATATTGCTCAATATGTTTCTAGAATAAAAGAAGTTGTTAGTGCAATAAAAGGTGCTACTTGTAAAATAAATGATGATACTATGCTAAGTAAAGTCTTGAGAACATTTTTGCCTATGTATACCATTAGAGTATCTGTAATCCAAGAGTGAAGATGTATGCCAGGAAATGATCTAACCCATGAAGGTCTGGTAGGAAGACTCACTGCTTTTGAGTTATCTAATTTTGACAACTATAGACCAAAGAGTATTGAATCAACTTTTAAAGAAAAAATATTACTAAAGGAATCTGAGGAGGTAAAGCCAAAGAAGAAGAAAAGAAAGATAAAGTATGCATCCAATGACAGTAGTACGGATGATGAAGACATTGACCAATTGGAAGTATTGTAGGCTAGAAGATTTTATAGAGGAAAAGGCAATTCAAAGGTAAGCTGCCTATCATTTTTTTTAATTGCAATGAAGTTGGCCATATTGTAGAATGATGTGCATAGAAGAAGAACTTTAGAGAAGGGAACAAGCGCAAAAATAGAAGAGAAGATGATGGAAGCGACTACAAAGATAAAATCAAGAAGTCATGCTACATTTCTCATGAACATGACTTTGATGAAAATGATGATGAAGTGATATATGTTGCAATGAAGGATGAATTTGATGAGGATGAGTCTACTGCACTCATGACTTGTGTGAACAAGAATGACAAATGGATCATTGATAGTGGATTCTCACATCACATGACTGGAGACAAAAGTAAGTTCATTATCTTAACCTATTATGATGGAAATAGTATAAGATTTGGTAATGATGCACCATATTTGGTAAAAGGAAAAGGGTCTATCAAACTCATAGACAAGATTTCATGTGACAATGCTTATTATGTTGAAGGATTGAATTATAACTTGTTCAGTGTGTCACAATTGAATAATTTGGGGTGCAAAGTTGAGTTTGAAAATAAATCAGCCAAGATATAAGATACAAATGGAAACTTGATTGGAAAAGGTGATCAAACTAGGAGTAATCTATTATATTTGGATATAGAAGATGCTACTTGTCTTATTGCAAAATTTGATGATGTATGGATATGGTAGAAGAGATTATGTCATGTTAACTTTGATAATTTGATTAGAATCAGCAACATGAAAAGAGTTAGAGGTTTTCCTAAGTTGAAGAGACCAAAAAATATAATATGCAAACATTGTCAACTAGGCAAGATGACAAAGTCAAGCTTTAAAAGTTAAACTTATACCTCTAAGGAAATATTTGAAATTATTCATACTGACTTGTGTGGACCCATTGAAGTGCAAAGCTACAAAGGAGATAGGTATATAATTTTGTTTGTTGATGATTAATCTACAATAATGATAGTCATGTTTCTAAAACAAAAATTAGATGATTTTCAAATGTTTAAATTGTACTTGGCAAGAGTTGAAAAAGAAACGGGTAAAAATTTGAAATGTTTAAGATCAAATAGAGGAGGTGAATTCACTTCACATGACTTTGAGATGTTTTGTAATGATAGAGGAATCAAGAGATAGACATCAACACCTAGGACCCCTCCACAAAATGGAATTGCAGAAAGAAGAAATAGGTCAATAATATACTATGCATGAACACTCATGATGGAGAAAAATGTTGCTCTAAACTAGTGGAGAGAATTTATAAGTACTATAGTATACACCTTGAACCATGTGCAATAAAAGAAAGGTACTCACTCAACACCTTTTGAACTATGGTATGGTCATCCACCTCATGTGAAATATTTTAAGGTATTTGGAAGAAAATGCTATATTCTTAAAGATGTTAGGAGTGGAAAGTTTGATGTAAAGACCGAAGAAGGTATATTCCTTAGTTACTCCACAAGAAGTAAAGCTTATAAGTGTTTAATTACTAACACTAACAAAATTATGGAAAGTGCAAATGTGAATTTTGATGAGTTTATAGAAGCACATGAGGTTGAAATTACAAAAGAACCAGAAGATTACAAGACATATGTGTACTATTATGAAGGAATGCCTACTGAAGAAGATGCTACAAATCATGCAACAAGCCACCATCAAGTCTCAATAACCACCGTATCACATCTTGTGAATGTCAAGTTGTATTCAGATGCCAAGTTGCAAAATGGGGAGAATGCACAATCTGACTCTGAGATTAGCACACATGAAAGAAATGCTGAAACACCTGACAAAGATGCACATAGTGATACTAAAGTTGAGAGACAAAATGCAGCCATAAGAACTAAACCTAGATTGTCCAAATATGTCAAAAGACACCATCCTACAGATCAAATTTATTGGAGACAAAGATGCAAGGCCAATGGCAAGAAATAGGTTGAGAAGTGAATCTTGATTGTTAAGCATGAAGGAGCCTAAGAAAATGAGAGATGAATTGGAAGATGATGATTGGTACAAGGTTATGGAAGAGGAAATTTAGAAGATAGAAAAGAATGAGACTTGGAGCGTAGTTCCTAGACTAAAAGACAAGAATGAGATTGGCACAAAGTGGGTATTTAAAAACAAGCTAGATGAGAATGGTGAAATGACAATAAACAAAGCAAGACTAGTCTACAAAGGGTATACATAAGAAGAGGGAATTGACTATGGTGAAACATTTGCCCCTGTTGCAAGAATGGAAGGAGTAAGAATTCTACTTGCTTATGCTGCATACAAAGGTTTCAAAGTTTATCAGATGGATGTTAAGCCTACATTTCTGAATGGCATATTAGAAGAAGAGGTCTACATAGAACAACCAAAAGGATTTGTGGATAAAAGCAATAAGAACATGGTATGTAGATTGCACAAAGCCCTGTATGGATTGAAACAAGCACCAAGAGCATGGTATGATATACTTCATACTTATCTTATTAAGAATAGATTTGAAAGGACAGATGATAAAAAAAATTTGTACATGAAGATAGATAAATAAAAAGGTATACCGTTATCTGAAATATTTGTTGATGACATCATATTTGGAGGAAAAGATGCCTTGTGTAAAGATTTTGCAAATCAGATGAAGCAAGAGTTTGAAATGTTAATTTTTGGGAGATCAAATTCTTTATGGAATTACAAGTCTATCAAATGAAATATGGTGTATGTATCACTCAGTCAAAATATGTCAAGGAGATATTGAAGACATTTGATCTTGAGGATTCAAAACTAGTAAGTACACCTATGGTAATAACATTCAAGCTATCAAAGAATGATGATTCATCTAAGGTCAATCAAACATTATATAGATCCATGATTGGCAAATTGCAATATGTAGTACATAATAGACTTGATATTGCATTGGCTATAGGGATAGTTGCTAGATTCTCTACTAATCCTAGAGAGAATCACTTGATGGCTGTGAAAAGAATAATGAGATACTTGAAAGGAATAAAATAGTATGGCTTATTCCATAAGAAGAATAAATTTTTTGAATTGAAAGCCTACATTGATGTTGATTGGGTTGGAAATATTGATGACAGGAAAAGAACTAGTGGAGGAGCATTTTTCTTAGGCAGAAAACTTGTTACATGGACAAGCAAGAAGTAGAGTTGTGCCTCCCAATCTACTGCTGAAGTAGAGTATGTTACTGCAGCTATTAATTGTACAAACACTATATGGATCACATAGCTACTAAAGGGAATGAAGGAAGAGATCACTAAACCAGTGACACTTTATTGTGATGATACAAGTACTATAAATATATCAAAGAATCCTGTAATTCATACAGAGACAAAGCACATTGCAATAAAGTATCATTATGTAAGGGAATTGGTTCAAGATAAAGAGGTGAAGATGGAATATATTAACATAAAGGAGAAAATTGCTGATATCCTCACCAAAGAATTATCAAAGGATGCTTATGAGTATTTGAGAGGCAAATTAGGGGTGATACCCCTATCAAAGGCTATGTAAAAGACAGAGGGAGTGTTGGCCTGGTTTTTCACTATCCTTGTTTTGTTTCTTTTAGTAGTAAAAAACCCTAAGTATATGTCTTAAAATTTGGGAAATTAGGTCAAGAACTTGGGTAGAAATTTATGAAAAACCTTAAAGCCTTTATTGTGTTTTGCCCTAACCCTTGAAAATTATTGAATATGATTTTTCAAATATAATTTAGGTGGGACTAATTTACCCTAAGGTTTTACTTGCACAAGGATGACCTCATTAATCTTTTGATAACCTTTATTAGGCTTGCTTTTAATCACAGTTAATTTGAATATTTTACTAAAGAGTATTAACTGCAGCACCATTTTGATCAACCATTGATCTTGGTGAGATTGACAAATGGCATATCCCCACTATATTGAAATGCAAGGTCTTTAAATAAAGTGGGCAAGTGCCTTCATGCCATGTAGCCCTTGTTGATGTTGGAACCTCAATGTGTCACAAAATATGTAGACTATCAGACTGGCCAAACCTTTTTGCAGAATTGTTAGTACTTTCAATGCATTTTCTAAAATTCTTGCGATGTCATTGGTTGGTCTTTTAATGAGGGTGTTACATTATGTTTAATATTGATATACCATCAATATTGTTAAGATCAAAGGCTAGTGCTTTCTCGCATTAAGAAAATGCATGAGAGTTATACAAAGTAGGGAAGCACCAATGTGATGCATGGCACAATGTGACATCATGGACCTACCTTTTTCAGAGGGTAGTACTAATGTTTCTTACATGGCAGTTGTTAGGTGATCTGGATTAAAAAGGAAGTATCTCATTGGTCAGTTCAGCTAATTAGATGTTATAAGGACACAAAATTTTGTGATCATCGATCTATGTAAGATCCAGGATCAATACTTACCCACTTTATGAAGTTGCATGACATTTACATAATGTGGACAAGTGCTAATGAGACATGTAGCACATAGCAATGTCATGGACCCACTTTGTTAGAATGCAGTATTGAAGTTTTCTCATGGCAACTATCAGATGAGCTGAAGCAAAAAGAACACATTTCATTGGTCAATATTGCTGACTAAATCCAAATGGGCACAGATTTTGACTCACTTACAATCTTGGTAAGGTTGATGAAGGGTGCTTCCCTACATTAAGAACCTGCAAGAGATTTAAATAAAGCGGGCAAGTGCCAATGTGCCACGTGGCATAGTGAGACCAAACTTTGAAAAAGGCTACTGAGTCACACTAGTTTGTAAAGCTGTATTTGAATTGGAGTACATTCATTGGAGGGAAATGCCATGTACATGCCAGGTTGGAGATGATGATGTCATGGGTGTAGAAATTATCAAAATTAATAATGCAGTATGTGTCATTGTCAGACCTGTCAGAACACATTGGTTTGAAAGGTGATATCCTATTGATTAGGGTAGCTGACTAGATGGTATAAAGGTACAAAGTTATATGATCATCAATGTAACCAAGATTAGGGGTTGGCACTTTCCTGCATTTTCAAGGTGCAAGAAATTTAAGCAATGTGGGGAAGTGCTAACATGATGCATGGAAAAGTGGGACTAGTTGCAACCTAAGTTTGCTAACATGTGACATGCTAGAAGAGTTATTGCACCAGTTGGATTATTTTTTTGCTGTAAATTGTTTCATTTTCCTAACCATTGATCTAAGGGAAGATCAATGGCTGATGCTTGCTTGCATTATAAAAATGCAAGAGATTTAAATAATGTAGGGAAGCACCTATTCAACACATGGCTAGATTTTTAAAAGCTTTAAAGTACTTTTCTTTTTCAAAGTAAAGTTGTTTAATGCTGTATGATCAATAGATGAAATTCAAACTTGAAACTTGACACGAAATTATTGACTAAAGGGAATTAATGTGTTTCAAATCTCATTTGTGTGATCTCAATGCATGAATATAATTCACAAATCCACCATTAGTGATCATAAAAGTGTAAAAAGTTATCAGAGTGCACATAATTTTTGGAGCTAGGGCTCATAAATTTTACTAGGTGTTTAGTGAATTGTAGTGATTTTCAATAGAGAAAGAGTAGGTAAGTGATCTGTAACTCATAAAAATTAAGTATTTGGTGTTGCATGAAGTTTAGAGTGTTCAAAATGCCTCCATGAAAGGAATTCTCTGGGAAAACCAATTATCTCAAGAGATCTGTCCATGACGATTTTCTTGAGCAATTTCCACCATCTGTAAATGAAATAACAGTAGGAAGGGAGTTCATTCCTAAGAACCCTAGGTTGATAGTTGCAGAGGGTTTTTATGATAAAGAAAATAATTTGAGAGATGCCAAGATTTTCATGGGAGGGTTAGAGTTGTTTAAAAAATGGTTTTTAGAAAGAAAACTAGACACCCCATTAAGTGATGTTTGGGAATTTGACAATGGAAAGTTAGTAGTCCCGGGGGTTTTCTTTGACAATGATTTACTGTTTGACCTAGCAAAGAAATATGATCACATTACCAGATTTGTGAAGAACTATGCTGGAGAAAATCTTTTCAAGGTTTCTCCTAACTTGATTAGGGAGGTTTTTAAACTCAACCCTAATTGTGCTATGCATGAGATCATTGACATGGATGACCTTCAAGCAAGGTATGATGCATAGAGGGTGTACCTAAGAGTGAGGCCTCTACAACAACATTTTACCAGGGTTGGTACACTATCCTTGGTCACACCCAATACCATAGAGCCACTGATGAGGAAATACTTTAATCCTAGAGCTCAAGCTTTATATTTTTCCCTCTATCAAATCTTTGGGATGGATGAAGGTGAACACATCCTAGGCTCTATTGTCCTTATCATGGCTCAAACACTATAGTTTGGAATGAGCAGTATTTTTGATTTTTCCTCTCTCCTAGTAGAAGAAATTCACAATGGATTGGTAGGAATATCAAAAGGGGAGGCAAACAAACCTTTTTGCTAGTACTCCATGCTCATGCATGCATGTCTTTTCAAAGGAGTTATATTTTTCTCTAAAGGTATTGAATTAAAATTGACAAAGGATGGAGAAAAGAATTCAATCCAATTGTGGAGCATTGATATGACCTTGGAGGACAAAAATGCCAATTTTGTGAGTTTTGATAGGTATTTTGCATCTAAGATTAGATTGCTTTTGAGAGGGGATAGCCCCAGGATTCCCCAATCACTGTTAGAATTGGTCAGACCCAAGGACCATGCAAAGGGGGTTTTGGTTAGTCACAACCAGGGGGATATAATCCCATATAATGTTTCTACAGTGATCAGAGTATATGGTTTTCTTGGGAAGCCTCATGTTCTACCTTTCCATGTTCCATTGAAGGTAGGAATAATAGAATTGTTGTGGAAGATTGGAACCATTGAGGAGAGAGACATGGTTGGTCAAAATATAGGCACTTTCTTCCCAATTGTTACCTTGGAACATGATTTTGTTTTCATAATAAAAGGGTGGAGACACCTCAATTTATTTTTTGATAAATACAACATGGCAGAGTCACATGCAAGACATATTGATCAAGTGGGATTCTTTGATCTTCTAAGAGAAAAGAAAAAGGCTGCCCATATGACATAATAGGTGTATTTCCTTGAAGATATTATCAGGAATATTTTCTCTTCACAGGAGCAAGAGGTTAGGAAAGAAAAATGGATATTATTCAACAAAGTTTTGTAATTCATCAATGCTTTTGACTCTACCTATGATCCTTTGAAAGATAAAAAATATTAGGGAGCCAAAATGCATGTGCTAATGAATAACTTTGCTACAATAATGCAAACCATGAATGAGAAAAAGGCCACTTATGTCAAAGCCTATCTAGACAGAGCTGTAGAGGCATAGAGAAGAATAAACAATAGAAATATAGTCACTCTTGGTCAAAACACATTGCAAATGAGGGCAGGAAATATAATGGTTCAAAACATACAACATGTTCCTCCTCATATAAGACCAAGGCTAGAGAGTCCACCTATAGCTAGTGCCTCAAAGAGGTAGAAGTTGGAACAAGGATCATCTTCTTGTGTAGAAGAGTACTCCCCAAGCCAAGCCCCAATCAAAATAGATGATGAAGCATCCTTAAGGGAGCAATTGAGATAGATTGGTGGAGAAGAGGATGTAATTGTTACTATTGTAGACATGGAAAGAGGAGTGCCTCAAGAGCCTCCTGTACCCTCCTTAGACCTTACAATGGATGATTATCAAGGTAAGGAGATAGACCCAATTATAGCTCAAGCTTCACAGAAATTTATTGGTGATGAAAATTTTGTTAAATCTAGGGCATTCGCACAATTTTTGTGGAGAAAAAATATAGGAAATTTTGAGAAGATTTGTGAGAAAATAAAAGTAGAGCAACCTGAAAAACTAGACTCTATTATTAAGGAAGAGGTAAAATCTAAATTTTTGAGTGATTTTTCCTAGTTTACACTTGAGGTTGGGAGGCAGATAGTTAAGGAGTTAGGGGTCCTAATTTTTCCTGAGTGGGACATAGCTAATGCTATGTTCTTCGACTCAATTAGAAAAGAAAAGGATGTACAGTATACAACTAAGGAATAGATACTATAGGCACATAGGGGAGTTAAATTTAGTGATGATCACCAAGCCTTATTAATCTGGTCAATTGAGAAGAGAGACAAAACCAAAATATAGTAAATCTCTAGTGTAGAACATATAGGTGCTCTTACAATTTATAGGGCTGGAGAGGTAAGTAGTAAGAAATTTTTTGGAATGGCTTCAAAACTATTGAAATTTGGGAATGTGGTGGCTGGACAAGAACAAGATAGATCCTTGGAAGTCAATGCTAAATTTGAAGAGGTCTTGAAGGCCTACAAGGTCAAGGAAAACAAATACAATTATTGGAGGAAAAGATCTCTCAAATGGACAAGTTGCTTGGGAAGAGAAAACTGGGAGAATCCAGCAAGCCTAGAATTGTATACCCCCGACCACCAATTGAGCCATTCAAATCCACACCCATAGAGGCCTGAATTCTACACTGCATTGGAGTTTGAAGAAGAGAGAAATAAATTGTATGCAATGCATGTAGAGTTGAATAATCAGTGTGAAGAAAAGCTAAGGCAAGCAATTTTGTTCCTAGTAGATAGAATTGAATGGTCAATATTTTTTGATCAATTGGCAAGAGTTATATTTCTTTGGGATGAAATAAAAAGGGATGAAGATAATTTGAAACCCATTTTACAAAAATGGGGTGAAAGAAATAATGATATCACTGCTATGTGCATATCTATTATCCAATTTCCCTGCCATCAAATAGAAAGGATATTTTATTTATTAAATAAACTAGAGGATTTTGCTAATCAATGGGTCTCTAATCAGAAGAGAATAACCATTTTCCTCTCTAAATACATAGCTCAGAAGTTTGACCTCTTTCCTAGTGCTCTAAAAAAGGTTGATAGAATAAAGGAAAAGAAAGAGTGGAAAAATGAGTTGGATGATATATTATGCTAGAGAATGAATAATGTTATAAATGAGAGAGGGCATATATTATGGGCAAAGACCAATGGGGAGTTGGTTAAAGTGTAGATATTTTATAAAGCCATTAGGAAAGACCTCATTGAGATAGAAGCAGTTGAAAATTTTGTTATAGTGGTACAAAGGGAAATCCTAAATTTTGATTGGCCTAATGAACTGCTTTCAACAAATGGAAAGAACAATTTTGGTCTACAAAACAGATGGCAGAAGATGATGGGGTGGAAGAAGATGCAGATGTAATTGTTACTCTAATAGTTCATGGTGAAGATAGTGAGAATCCTTGAGTTGAGGTGAGCTTGTAGGTAAAAGAATAGGACACATCACTTCCAAGCCTAATAACCACCTACTCTGAAAAATCAAATTGAATAAATGATCAAATCATGGAGTTTTTAGTATTCCAAGGAATGTAATAGCCTTTGTAAAAGAACACCTATCAGTTCTCTATGCCTGAAGTTTGTTGCATCTCACATTATATAAGTGAGATTCCAGGGCTAGAGAAGGGTCCAATTTCTGATACAATTTTAGTTTTACACTAAGTATGTTTCGATCCAGTTATTGTAGCAAACTTTATGATGGTTCTTCTCTGCAAATTTTTTGAGAATACATTGATGTTATGAGGTCATTGTGTCCTTTTCTAGAGTCATTTTGAGTTTTACTACAATTGTATACAATTTTCAAGGAAAATTAATACAAAATTGAGCTATCCCCATATCTATTTTTGTTGAAGTTTGTCTCCTTTGTTATTACTTGGTTATTCTAATATTGTATGAGTAAAGCTTGTTCAATTGAATGCAATTCACTTAGGTTGTATGTCAATTCATTATTGCTATTGATTCAATGAATTAAGTAAAAGCTTTAGTGAATTTGATGGGATTGCTATGGTAATAGAAAGGATGCCTGTAAGAATGAATTCCAAGAAGAATTGCTGATAACATTTGTTGTAATCCAACAAATCAGATCTATAGATTGGAGTAGACTCTGAATCCCAATGGAATAGGCACTAATCTAATTAATCTAGCCTATAGATAAGTAGATCATGAATGAGCATCAAGTCTAAAATCAAAATCACCTTTACTTTACTATTTGAAGAGTTTCAAAGATGGTCAACACTTGTTTGCATGTAACATTTTAGCTTTAGTTAGCTGCTATGGTTAGAAATACTTGCAAATCTGAGAAGAATTGTAACCACATCTGCTTATAAGGGATGTATATCATCTAAAGGTGACAAGAAATGGATAAGCTATATGTATATGTTAGAGATAAAAGATGAGAATTAAAATGAAACTAATAAAATTCTCATACAACAACATTCATTATGAATTATCCCTTGGGTATACCCACCCTAATTTTGTAGAGCCTAAAAAGTAGAAAGCTAGTCCTAGTTTTGTTGAAGTTGGTTCCAAATAATATGCAAGCATAATTGTTAATAGGAAGCAGCTAATCCTTATATTTGTCAGTATTATTATCTTGGTATTGAGCCTTTGTTATTCAATAGTTGAAAAACACCAACATGGAGTACCCTGAATCAAACAAGCTGACATTCATTTTATACAATTGATGCAGTAGATCTTACTTTAGGAAATTATCTAAAGTAATCACAAAGATGGAATTTAAAATAATTCACAAGCAAGGTGACAGAGGGAGAAAATTAAAGAGCTCGCAAAAGCCTATGTCTGCATATACAAAAGATGCCAAGTGTTGAGTATACATCTTTGACATTGTTATCAAAGAGGGAGAAATTACATTAGACTAATCAAGGAAGAGATGATCAAGGGAGAAATGATCAAAGGAGAAGTGAGAGTACATCATCAAAAGATCAAAATACTGAAAGAAAGAAAGAGGGAGAAAGCAAAAAACAAAAGAGGGAGATATTTAGATATTACTGCTGATCCATGGAAGAAGAATGCTATATTTTGTAACCTAATCAAAAGAGGGAGAAATTTTATTCACAAACTTTCTTTTTGGTATTGCCTTACTATTTTAACGTAGTTAGTTTGATGGAACAAGATGTTTATCATTTGTTCAAATGGTTGATTAGTTTGGTTTGCCATCAATGCCAAAGAGGGAGATTGTTGATATATGATTGAAAAGATCATTTGAGTAGAAAAATTGTTGAAAGAAGACTGTGTTTTCAATCATTGTTTTGTCATTAATTTCAAACTTGCTATATGCTGGTAAGAAAATTGCTTATATGTTTCAAGCACTATCACTTAGTTGATTGATGAGGAGGATTTGATCAAAAAGATGTAACAAAAGTACCTAGAGGAAAGGTTGGGTTATGATTATGTATTGAAGTGTAAGAATTAGTTAAGACAGTGATAACATAATGTATTGATGATCTACTTGAGGTTACAAAATAATTGGCTACACTTAGAAATTTCAAAAAAATAAGGTTGAACAAAGTTCATTTGCCAAGTTTGACCAAGTTGATAGAAGGCACTGAGCAAAGTTAGTGCAAGCCAAGAAAAAAGTTAGTTGGAGCTAAGTGAAAGAAAATTCTAGTGGATGTCGAGCAAGTTAGTAGGTGCTGAGCAAGATAGTTGAAACCAAGTGATTTTCAATTAATGTTGAGTACCAATAAAATCCAAGTTGATGCCGAGTTATTTTATAATAGATGCCAAGTAACATAGTATGTGCTGAGCTATTCATCTGGCTAAAGCAAGAGCTGCGAGTAAGGTGGTCAAGTTGGCTTTTGAAGCCGGGATTACTAAACTCTGGCTTGAGGGGGACTCCAAAAACATTATTAATACCATTAATGGTATTTCCCCTCCCTCGTGGACGATTGCGAACATAATTGCTGAGACTTGCGCCACTCTCACAAAGTTCGATAAGGTCCACGTCACTCATGTTTACAGAGAGGCAAACCCAGTCGCTGATTGGTTTGCTAATAAAGGGGTTAACGCCACCAATAATCTGTCTTGGCATGCCGAAAAAGATTTTCTGGCAGAGGCAAAGTTTCTCATCGACCAAGATAATATCTTGGGAAGGACGGCTCAAATCCAATGCAATTATGGATAATAAAGATTGCTTAATAAATGGTAAGTGCCATTATTGGCATTGTGATTTGCACCAGCAAAAGGGGTTTCCTCTAACATTTCGACACGTTCGAAAGGACGATACCATTATTTTCAGAAAGGGGTTTATTCATGGGTATCATAAAAGAAACATCACCATTTTTTCGAATGCAAATAACTTGCACAGATTAGAGTTCATGAGAATTGTGGAAGTTGATCAGGTAAACATGACGGGTGAGAGGAGCAGAAAGGAGCCGGTGGGGGAAGTTCAGAAGTGGAAGAACAAGGCCAAAGTTTGGAGAGAGCTAGAAAAGGGTGGGGTTACTAATTTCTTCGAGAAACTTCATGGCTCGGATCCTGAAATCACTAACAGCATGGTAAATTCGTGGAATAATGGTAAGGTTAAGGTGAACGAGGTCTACTTTCAAATTACTGAGGATGTGGTTGCTGAAGTCACGGGGATTCCGATGGAGGGGCATAAATTTTTCAGAGACAAGAAGATGTCTTCTAATGCTATCAAGGATTTTGTGAAAAACACTGAAGAGCTGAACAAGCTGGGCAAGAAAGAGACATTTTTTGTAACGGATACTATAAAGAAGCTCTGGAGGTATGTTCTCTATGCTGTCATTGAATATATAACCCTAGACCCCAGGTTTGATAGGGTTAGGACTCACCATTTTGTGATTCTGAATCATTTTCGGCATGGTAGTAAGATCTCCTTCCCGTATTATCTTTTTAACTCGATGAACAAGGCCATTTCTAGTTTTAAAAAGAAAGCTACCGTCAACCCGACACTGCATGAGGGTCTTCTGCTTCTGATTCATGAGCATTTCCATGCTCAAACCATAAGCAAAAACCCTATCCAGGGGGCGGATGTTGACAAGAGCAACTCCAGTTTTTCCTCAGATTCTGACGATGTCGAGAGCATAAGCTCTGATGAGGTTTTTGAGCATTCAGGTAAGAAGACTAAAAGCCATAAGAAGGATTACCCCTCTATCAAATTACCCAGCAGAAAGAGCCCTAGAGGTCATACCCCAGCTAAAATTGGCTCTGCTGAGGAGGAGGAGGATATGGATACTGATGATTCTGACAAGGTTTCGAAGGAGGAGCTGGATGAGGAGAAACTGAGAAAAAGATAGAAGAGGGAAGGAGAGAGCATGGAGCACTCCAGCAGTTAGGGAAAGGATTCTCTTCCCATTCCCCTCTCCCCTATACATCCTCAGCCTCCTTTGGAGGAAAATGACAACTCTGGACAGATTGAGGGGGAAGTGCAAGTTAATAATAGAAGGAAGGCTTGGAAGAACTTCAATGTGAGAACGGCCACTATGGAAATTTACAGAGAGGCGATGAACCCCCAACTCCTGGTGGACGACCCCAAGAAGCCTAGACTCAATGAGCTAATTGACCCGGCTATGGTGGCTATTTTTGATAATGCAAGAGAAACGGGTATGAATCTGTTGAACAATGCCTGCAATAGCATGATCGACAACTTCAGATCTATTAAATGGCTTTTCCATGAGCTTGAGGATGTCAGAGATAGGGTTTCCCAAATGGAAAAAATCAAGAGCAAGACAGGTGCTGAAAGCCAAGGTGACCGAAACAGCTGGGAGACTCTGATGGAGAGGAGAGTAAAAAATATTGAGAACTATAATCACAATCTAGCTAGTCAAATGATCTCCCTCCTTGCTTTGATCAACGACAACATCCCCTCTCTCTTGGATAATCTCAAAGATAGGAACCAGATGGAGGAAGATGATAAACAGAACAGAGACAAAGATAGGCTGGATGTGGATAAAGCCAAGGACAACACAATGGAGCAGGATTTGACGAACGCCCAGGATCATAAGGTAGAAGAGCAACAAGAGTGCGCCGAAGCTGCCCAGACCATGCTCGAGATGGAGAAGTAGTCTGCTAGGTTTGGTCTCTATCCTTTGGTTTTTGTTTCTCCTGGCTTTGGCTTCTTCTCTGGTCTCCATTTTTTCTGGTTGGTTCTCTGGCCTTTTTAGTGGGCAGCTATTTTGGGCTGGGCTTTTGGGCTTATTTTCAGCCGTAAGGATTATGATTTGGCTGGGCGATTTTTCGCTTATTTTCAGCCTTTCTTGTTGTTAAACTTATGGGTTTCAGGACCCCTTAAAACCTGTTTACCTTATCAAAAACATAGTATGTGCTGAGCATCAGTAAATTGATAATGCCGAGTTGCTGCATTATGAAAAAGATCAAAGATTTGCCAATTAAAAGCCAACAAGTTTGTCTTTTTGGAACTTATGAATTAGGAGGAAGATAAGATTGATGAGCTAGAGGCACATAATCTTATGTAAACCATTTTGGAGGCAAATTCAAATGGATTCTAGGAGAATTTTCTAAAGAAGACAAGATATGGGGTAGATACATTGTATCCTACCTAATCCATCAAAAATCCTAATTTTTGTGATCGATAATGAGCAGGAAAAGAGTTCTAATTTCTTATATGTAGGGATATTTGGTCATGAAGCAAAGAGATTAGAGAGTTTTGAATGCAAAATTCTAACTAGGAGAAGGAAGAGGGTTTGCTTCATCAAGTGACCCAAGAGAAGAAGTTAGAAATGGAAAACTAATTAAGAAGGCTTAACGAGGATGAATCCTTGGAGGGTGAACAATTCATTAGAGCTACAAAGATTGGAAGCCAAGAAAACTTGAGGACTAAATAGTGATCTGTAATTTGCAAGTAAAGTTCTAAGTTGTATCAGATCAAAGCTCTACTATTAATTTCTAACAATTGTATCAGATTAGGGTAAATCATTTGGACAAAGGTTGACTTAACAATAATTGGAAAATTCTTTAACAGGGTGGCATTCCAAGTGAATTGCCTAAAGTCCTCTAACAAGGCTCACTTTTAATAGGGTGATTGAAATCCCTTAACTAGGTCACATTTAACAGTGTGTGTTGTAACCTTTAATAGGGTTGGCCTTTAACAGGGCATTGCTTTAGAAGAGTGAAAAAGGAGTAGCATTTTACTGGTGATTTTTTTAAAATTGGGTTTCCATGTTAAATCATTGTGTCAAGAGTGCTAAATGATGTGTTGTGTTTTATGCTTTACATTTCTACATGTTAATTTTACAGTAACATATCAGTTTTGGTTAACACAAAATGAATGCATGCATGGTTAAGAATATTTTTGATAAGATAAACAAGTTTTACAAGGACCCTAAAAACCAAAAGTAGTTACATAAACATGGCTGAAAATAAGCAATAGAAGCCCAGCCAGAAAAAAACAAGTCTAATGGTTGATAATAAGCACGAGGCCTAGCTAACAAGAGAGGTGAGCAAAAAGGCCAAAAAAAAAAACTTTCTTTAATATAACTTAGCAAAAGCTAGAACCAAAAGCCAAAAAAGATATAGCAAAAAAACAAAAAGATAGAACAAGAGGGCTACTCTTCATTCTTCTTCTTGAGATCCTACATGGTCTGGGCAGCCTCATAAATCTTTTGGTGCTCCTTGACCATTTGCTCCTGGACTTTCTCTATATCTTGGTCCAAAATGGTAAAGGGGATATCAGTGGCCATATCTTCATCAGACCTAGCTCTACCTCTGTCCTTTCTGTCCTCACCTACTAGCAAGCCTCTCTCTTTGAGCACACTGATTAAGGAGAGAATATTTCCATTGATCAAATTGAGGAGAGAGATCACCTGACTAGCCAAATTATGACTGTAGTTTTTGAGATTCATAATTCTCCTCTTAGCCAAACTAACTATTTCTTCCTGATCCTCCTAATTCTCATTTTCTATGTTCTTCTTGTTGCCCTCCAACTAAAAAACCTTCTCTCTAACCTCTTCCAGCTCATGGTATAGCCACTTGATTGGTCTAAAATTATCAATCATGTTGTTATGAGCATTGTTCAAAAGATTCATACCCATCTCCCTAGCATTATCAGTGATGGCCAAAATAGCAGGATCAATGAGCTCTTCAAGCCGGGGCTATTCCTAGTTTTTCACTAGAATATGAGGATTCATAGCTTCTCTAAAAATTCCAATCATCACAGTCCTAACATTGAAATTCCTCCAAGCTTTTCTCCTATTTTTGACAACCACTTCCCCCTCTTTACCACCAGAATTATCCTTTTCCTTCTCATTGGGATGAGAATGAGGATGAACAGGAAAGAGAGGGAGAATCATAACATCTAGCCCTTGATTTGAAACCCTCTCAACATTTGCATCATCTTGCTTCTATTTCTTCCCAGCATGTTCCTCCTTATTCTCCTCTTCTGTCTCCTTTCCCTCATCATCAGAAGCCATGTCTATCTCATCCTCATTATAATCCATATCATCTTTACTAGAGGTTTGGCCATGGTCCCTTGGACTCTTTCTTCTTGGGGTTATAACAAATGGCAGCTTCTTAACATGACCCTTAATTTTCTTACCAGAAGAAAAATTCCACTCCCCCTCCGAGCTTATGCTTTGAATGTCATCAGAATCAAAAGAGTAGCTAGAGCTACCATTGTCAGCATCCACATCCAGCAAGGGATTGTTGCTAGCCATCCGAGCTTTGAAGTACTTGTGGATAAGCAACAACAAACCCTCATGCAGAATACAGTTGTTAGTAGGTTTCTTTTTAAGCTAGAAATTGCCTTACTCATGGAGGTAAGTAAATAGTAAGGGAATTTTTTTTCACTATCATGGTAAAAATGATTAAGAAGAATGAAATGATGGGTTCTTACTCGATCAAACCTAGGGTCCAGAGTAATATATTCAATGATAGCATGCAATACATACCTTCAGAGCTTCTTGATGGATTCTGTCACATAAAATGTCTCACTTTTAATCAGTTCATTGATTTCTTCAGTGCTCTTCACAAAATCCTTCACTACATTGGTTGAGAGTTTTTTATCCCTGTAAAACTTGAAACCCTCCATTGGAATCTCAATAATTGCAGCAACAACCTCCTCTATGATAAAAAACAAGACACCATTCACCTTCAACTTACCATCTTTCCACAAATTCACCATGTTGTTGGTGATCTTAGGATCGCAACCATGGAGTTTTGAAATGAAACTTGCAACCCCTCCCTTTTCCAACTTTTTCCAAACTTTTCCCCTATTTCTCCATTTCTCCACTTCCCCCACCGGTTCCTTTCTGTAGTATTCTCCCACCATTTCTTCACTTTTAGCTCCTACAATTCTCATATACTCTGAGCTCTACAACTCGTTCATAGACAAAATTTTGGCACTATTTCTTTGATAAGCACCAAAAAAATACACCTTATAAAAACACAAGCAGTAAATGAAGATTTCAACCCATAAAATGTGTTGAAAAGACAAAGATAACCTTAGCTGCTTGGAGAATTCAAAAAAAAACCTTTATGACTTGTACTCATTTCCCAATTCCTTTAATAGTCATTATTGCAATTGGATCTCCACTGTACACCCATAGATTTTTTCCAGGTCGATAAGGGTCTTGGAGTTTCCACCAGAATATTTTTTGCCAATTTCTATGTGATCAACTTGTCAGATCCCACACCTTTGTTGGCAAACCAATCTGCCATTAGATTTGTTTCTCTAAACACATGTGTGATGTGGACAGTCTCAAATTTTGCAAGAGTGTCACGTGTCTCTTAAATAAGATTGGCAATCGACCAAGAAGGATGAGATTTTCCATTTATACATTTAATTATATTATTAGAGTCCCCTTCTAACCAAAGTTTGGTTATTCTAACTTCAAAAGCTAGTTTAACACATGGCACACTGCTTTGGCTTCTATAAGATGATTAGTTTGCAATTCCAACGGAAGAGAAAAAATTGTGTCTCCCTCACCAAAATGATTTCTTATTATTCCACCACTTCTCAAGGGACCTAGATTTCCTTTGTAGGAATCATTGAAGTTGGCTTTGTACCATCCCTCCAGGGGAAGAAGCCATCTGGCTTCCTATCTTTTTCCTTTCCCATCTTTCTGCCACCAACTTCAATTTCTCCCCCCTTCTTGACTTGATAGTTTTCCTTTATGTTTTTATAAATCTTCCTCCCAAGAACAAGATTTGGCTCCTCTCTATCCCTAAATATTATGTTGTTCCTTTCCTTCTAGATACTCCTGCAAAAGTGAGGCAAAATCCAAGTGCTTAATTTCTGCAAAATAGAAGGTTTAAACAAACTTCTCCATTGACTGAAAAAAAATAGAAGATTATCTGGCATACACCAACAAATATCAAAATCTTGGGTTAGGAACTCCCAAACCTCCCTAGAGTAAACACAATGAATGAAAAAATGGTTTCTCGACTCCAGCTAGTTTTTACAAATAGAACATCTACTAGGCATAACATGTCCTCTCTTTATAAGATTATCTTCAGTGGGGATTTTGTTCTAAAGGGCCAGTCAATAAAAGATGTTGATCTTTGGAGTAAGGCCAGGGAGCCAAGCATTCACCAAAGGGGGTTTCTCCTTTAAACACCAAAGAGAGTTAAAGCCTGAAGCAACATAATAACTACCATTGGGATTATCCCCTTAGATCATTTCATCTCTCTTGTTACTTAGAACCATAGAGTTTATCATTATCATAATCAATTTTAGATCCTCAGATATGAGGGAAAGGTCTCTCCAACCTTGGCCGACCAATCCTATAATTGCTTACTTTAAACCCAAATTGACGTGTACATTCATTCACCCAAACTTCATAAATAAGATTTTAATAAGGGGATCTTGAATTAACCAACTATCAGCCCAGAACTGAATATCCTCCCCATTGCCCAACATCCAAGAAACTTTTGCCCTTGCCAGATCCCTAGCCTTCAGAATACCATTCCAAATGATTTACCCTTTAGGAATGTCCTTATTGTTTAAAATAAAATGAAGAGAAGGCCTTTTGATGTATTTATTTACCAGGATATCCCTCCATTCACCAGTGCTGTTGAAAATATGCCATATTTTCTTAGCTAGAAGAGCCTTATTGAGATGGGTTAACTTCCTTATGCTAAGACCTCCATACCTCTTTGGAAGACAAACATTCTCCCAAGAAACAAGAAGATACCTTTTTCTCCCTTCAAGGCTAGACCATAGAAAGCCTCTTTGAATTTTTTCCATTTTCTTAGCAAATCTCATTGGAATCTCAAACAAGGTCAAAACATACATAGGCAAATTCTGTAGAGTAGATTTGACCAACTGACATTTACCTGCCTAGCTGAGTGAAACACCTTTCCAACCTACCAAATTTTTATTGAATCTATCCAATATCCCATTCCAAAAGGAGTTTGGGGGAGAAGAGCCCAAAGGAAGCCCTAGATTAGTAGAGGGAAGCTTTCCCACTTCCTAGCCAAGGATCCTAGCAATTTTACTCTGTCTGGCTTCTGGGGTATTAACAAAGAAAATTGAGTTCTTATCCCAATTAATCAGCTGTCCCAACCCTCTAGGATAAATATCAAGGATCTCCTTAATAGCCTTAGCCTCTTTAAAATAATCCTCCCTCCCCCCCACCCCCCCCCCCCCCCCCCCATTATTGGATCGTCCACAAATTTCTAGTGTGAGAAAGGATCACAAATTGATGAAGGCTTGATTCCCTTAAGAAAACCATCTTTCTTTTTGCACTCAATAAGCCTACTAATACATTCATCCAACATAATGAAAAGAATAGGCAAGAGGGGGTCTCCCTATCTAAGACCAGTGTAAAGGAGCTCCATTAACCAAAATAGCAAGGGAAGAAGTTGAAATAAGATGCGAGATAATCTTACAAACTATTTGATTGAATCCAAAGGCCTGTAGGACCAAACCAAGAAAAGACTAGTCAACCCGATCATAAGCTTTAGAGAGATCTAGTTTAAGAAACATACCTTCACATTTACTACCTTCCAAAGAATGAATAACTTCATGAACCATCATTATCAAATCTAAAATCTATCTTCTAGGGACAGAGATAGTTTGTTGCTGAGATATAATCAGAGGGAGAATTTTGAGCATCCTACAAGTAAGCACCTTCGAGATGATCTTATAAAAAGAGTTAAATAGACTCATAGGTCTGAACTTATCCAAAGAGTTTTCCCTAGCAGATTTAGGAATGAGGACCAAGAAAGTGGAATTTATCTCCTTGAGAATACTTCTAGCTCCAAAGAACTCTTGAACAGCCTTCACCACATCTTCCATAACCACCTGCCAGTACATTTGAAAAAAGAAGGTAGGAAACCCATCCAAACTTGGAGAATTTTTAGTAGGCAAGGAAAAAAGAGCTTCTCTAATTTCTAGAGCATTAGGAATAGCCCAAAGCATTTTTTTGTGGTGGGGTTGGATTATCTGAGGGATATAAGAAAAAATGTCCTCCTGATCCACCCTTGATAACAAGGGGTCCCAATATAGAAGAGAAGACAAGAATGATACCACCTTAGCAAAGATATCAATATCTTTTATCAGCAAAACCTGCCCCCTCTTGATTCCAGAGATTCTATTATTAGCTCTATGGTTGAGAGTGGAAAGGTGAAAAAACTTTGTATTCTGATCTCCATCCTTGAGCTAATTTATCCTTGGTCTTTGTCTCCAAAAAATTTCCTCCTTATTGATAATATTGTGCAAGTTTGAAAGAATAGTTAGCTCAACCTCCCTATTTATCTCATTACTTGAATTGAAGTTAATTTATCAGATAGATCCTCCTTATCATGAAAGATATGACCAAAGTTTTGTTTTGTTCCAAACTTTAATCATCCTCTTCACATTGCTTAGTTTCCTGGTAACTCTGAACATTGTAGTTCCTTCCACATCAATCTCCCACCAGAATTTCACTTTTTCAAGTAGATTTGGGTGAGAAGTCCACATTTTTCCAAACCTAAAAGGAAAATTCCTTCTTGGTTCAATAGCAACAACCGAAAGGGAAATAAGAGAGTGATCAAAGCCAACTCTAGGAAACAAAGATAACTTACAAGAGAAATTTTGCAACCAATTAGGAGAAATTAAAGCTCTATCCAATCTGACCTAAATACACTCCTATTCAATTCTTTTGTTAGACCAAGTAAAGACACCTCCCATTAGATCCAGATCCACAAAAGGCAAATCATTAATAAAATTGGAGAGGTCCTGTTTACTATCCCAATCTAGTGCTAGGCCACCCATCTTCTCCTCATCCACTAAAGGAGTATTGAAATATCCAATTATAATGCCTTTCCTTAAGTTACTATTCTGTACCAGCTCTCCTACTTTAGACCAATAATTCTTTCTTTCCCTTTTGTTGTTAGGAGCATATAAATTCAGCAAAAGCTAGCTTTCATTAGAATGCATATGATAGAATCTACAGAAAAGAATGTTACTTTCATTATATTCTGGGTCAAATTTAAAATGCTTGTTATTATATAAAATTAACAGACCCCCAGATGCACCCTCTGAGTTTGAAGTGACACCACTAATGATGTTGCTATATTTAATGTTCCCCAAACTTCCCTTCTTCATTTTGGTTTCTTGAATTAAAAAAACATCATGCCTTTGGTCGCTGATCATATTCCTAACAATCTCCTATTTGTGGATTACATTGAGTCCACAAATATTCCAAGATAGGATCTTCATGCTTTGATTGGTGAGCAAGATTCTTGGATGGTACACTATGTTCCATCCATAATATTTATTCTCATTTCCTCCTTTCTAAGTTGATTCTTGCTTTTCTTGCCAAAATGATTGGAGATAAGGCCAAGATAAGCTTTTACCCTACTCCTAGTAGTGGCTGGAGAAGTAGGTGAAGGGTCTCAACTATTCTTCATCTTTCTATTTCTGACCATAGACTAGGGAGCTTCATCAGCATCCTTGCAATTATCAAACAAAGCTTCTAGTGTAGCAAGATGTCCTAGTGTGGTGGCTGAGAGTTGGTCAATGATTTTGTTCATAGTCTTAGGGGTTACCCTATTGACCAAGCTTGTGTTGGAATCCTGGGATAAAGGAGGATCATCTTCCATAGGTTCCTTTAGAGAGTCTAGGACAAAGGATAACTTAGGATCTGGATTGGAAGAAATCATGACCTCATGTGTCTTCTCATGCCCTTGTGTCACCCCCTTACCTGCCTCTTCTAGTAAAATGTTGAATACCTTCTTGTGAGGGGGGCATGTCATGCCGACAGGTTTTTCCTTCTTATCTTTATCTGATTCAACCTCCACATCTTGAAGGGCTAAGACCTTAGCTAGTGGATCTGTACCCATATTAGTATTGACTTTCCCTACTGTCTCCCTTACTTTCTTGTCTAGAGTATCTTTCTTCTTCCATTCCTTTTTGGGAGCATTGACAGTTTTCTTACCGGCTTTGTTTTGGACCTTCCCCTCCTTTCCTTTACGTTTAAATAATAGGAAGGTGTTAGCTTTGTGGCCTACATTTTTGCAGTGAAAACAAACAAAAGGAACACTTTCATAGTTGATCTGTTGAACCCTTCTTCCCAAACGTGACTAAAATTCAATGACTCGGGCATGTCCTGACCTTCCAACACACCATCACAAATCCTAGCATAAGTAAGCCTCTTCTTAGCTACTATGATATGGTCAATGGAAAGCAATTCTCCAAACGTTATCACAATACCATCAAAGACATCCTTATACTAGTATTCAAGATGAAGTTTAGGCAATCTGATCCATACCGGGGCCTGGGTAAGGAAATCATTATTTAGATCCAAGTTCAAGGTCCATTTCTGTAGGATCAGAGTAGATTTTCTGAGAGACCAGTTTCCCACACACAAGATTTTAGCATAGTCCTCCAAACAAGAGAACTCAAAAGTCATGAGCCCTTTGGCCATAGTAGTCACCTCAACATGCCCCTTTAGCTCCCATTTGTTCCTTGTGAAGAGCTTCACAAGGTTAATGTTAGGCTGAGGACCGATGAATTTGCCCACCAGAGTTGTCACCATAATAAGGATATTATGATCTGTGATTTCTTTGGGGACTTCTAGAGCAAAAAAGCCCTTCTTCTTATCAGATTTTTTAATAATTTTAGGAAAGGTTGACTTATTTATTTGTTTGACCCTGAAGATATTTGACCACTAACCCCAGGCCCCAAAAGTCTCACCACCCAGCGAGTGGGGGGGGGGGGGGGGTTGTGGAAGAATCTTCTTGCCCAGATGAGGCTGCAGTTCTCATGGGTCCCTATCCTTGGATGCATCAACATATTGTCCCCCCTTTTCTTGCTCTGCACCTGCAAGATGATCCCTAATGCCTATGTTCTCTAGGTTCTCACCCAAAGCTTGATTCAAATTATCACTCCTCGCTGCTCAACTACATGATTAAGAATGTTATATGGGTTCATTAAATTGTGAAAGTTTTATTTCTACATTTGGACCTTGAATAACTGATTCACCTCCCCCTCTTAGTTATTATAAAAGATTTCCAAAAATTCAAGATATTTATAGAGATGGAAATAGGAAAGCATATCTCCTTGCAAATAAGGGTGTGGAAGGAGAGGACACTACTATTCAACTAGTGAGTTAAATCATTATTTGGTAGGATCTAATCTATTTATGAAAAGGAGTGGTTCAATAACAATAGGGCATTGATAGGTCTAAACTCTTCGTTTATTCCCCTACTCCTTTTATTTTTTCCTGTTGACACTTTTAGTTCATTTTCCTTAATAAATACACATGTTTCATAAGTAATATATTTATTTTTTATTATAGCAAAGGAAGACTGTGATATTATTTGGTATCTAACTTTCCTTAGTAGGAAAGCATAAATTGTTTCTTGTAGGACATTAATGTTGAGCTATCATTTTGCACGATGCTTAATGTCAGGAATCCTTTTGAACTCCTCTCTTGAAAAGCTAATCTAAGGATCAACTCCAAGGTTCTAGGTGATTTTGCAACCTACTAGAATTTGCTCAGTTGAAGATAAATGTCTTTGTTCACAAAGAGGCCTTTGTTGGTTCAAACCAATTTCAAATAAGATGACCAATCTGCTTGCTATTTCAAAATTAACCACAAAAGACATATGTTTTTGGTATTTTCTATTTTTTAATGAATGCAATCTAACAATAAAACTATATCAATTCCTAATTTAACCAGGTGCTTGTAAAAGAAAATTAAAAAATAAGGTGATGAAAGATGAAAGCAAATAACATGAAAGGGAAATTCTTAATGAACATAAACCACGGTAGCAACATGTTTACAAGTTAAGCCTTTGAAAAGATTAGTAGGTAACAAATGAAATAGGAAAAACAATTCCTCATTTCCATTGATGCAATCGTTGATGAGAATTCAGTAACTATAAGATGTTTCACATTTCATTAGATCACAAGGCCACAAAAAGTGTGGTCATGTGAGAAAAAAAGCTATGCAGGAACAATATAGATGATCTCTTCTCAAAATAAGTACGTAAACAGAGTTTGTAGACCCATAGCAAACACTAGAAAGAAAATATCTCACAACTAAAATAACACAATAAAACTATTAGCTCAATTACATTTCATGAATATACATTCCCATAATATAACACACTTAGGCAAGAATCACTGAACTCCAAATGCAAGCACAAAAAGCATATATTATTGCATAAAAATAACGAAAACTTAGAATACATATTACATTCTTGAATTTATAAGAAATATTCTCCTCAATTTATGTTTAGAGTGAGAGATCTTTTTATGCAAACATATGCTTCTAAACTAATAAAACAAATTTATTTATGTACAAAAAAAATTGATTTATGTACAAACTAACTCTCTAATTGGTGCTTAGTAGGACTCTATCCTTATTTATATTATTAAATGGATGCATGAGCCTTTACATGTCCTAAAACAAAGAAAGCATGAGAAAATAAGAAGAAGAAAGCCCTTAGATGATGTAGGAGTGTCTGGAAGTGCCAAAAATAGAAGCTCTATCTTTACTAGGTGTTTGTAGGAGTTAAACTGCCATCAGAATGTGTTTTTGGTGCATGGAAAGCTCTAAATTTGAAACTAGCAGTTAACTATCTACACACCTCTGAAGAAGCATACCTCAGAAGAAGCACACCTTGCACCTTGTGCACCTACACACCTATGCACCCTGGGAGAAATTTGTGCAAGGTACTTAATTCACCAAAAAAATCAAAGTTCTCAATTTTGAAAATGGTTTCTAGGTTTTTCTCAAATGGGGTTTTAGATCACTTTTGTGTACTTATTTTGCCCCTTTTTGATGATTTATACCCTCTTTATAGCCAAACACTTTTAGAAGAAGCACACTTGCACATTATACACCACACCTTTGTGTTATGCACACTTTGTACATTGTAAAGTCCATTCCTTGATTTCTTCTTATTTTTGATTGCTCGATCCTTCCTAGTCAGAGACTAGTTGATCTATATTATCCAAAACAATCAAATGTTTAAAATATATATATATATATATTTAATAAGCTTTTCTAGGTCCTTTTAATTGGCCTTTTTAGAGGTCTTTTGGTCAAAACCTTTGTCGGTCCCTAAAACTAGGTAGGGCCCACTATTTTAGGGACTAAAATTAGATTTTAGCTCTTCTTTCCAACAGTGAAAATGGTTTTGAATTCCAAGCTCTAGCTCAAAAGTTATGACATTGACAAGTTAGGGATGCCTTTTCATCTACACAAAGAAGAGAACATTAGTTCGAAGAGTTGAAAAATATAAATCTAAAATGAACCCTAATTATGAAAAAATTATGACCTAGAAACCTTAATTTACCAAAACTAACTTAAAACATCAAAAAAACTATTAAAATCTTTAAAAAAGTAAAATTGAGCACCTAGCGCACCTCTGAGGTGTGCTAGGTGCACTTTTTCCCTTGTACAAACTTTAAAAAATGAAAGTGTGCACTTAACACACCTCATGGGGTGTGCTAAGTGTACACCTTTTTTCTATAGCGATGTATCATTAGTGAAGGTGCACAACTGCACACCTTTAACTAGTTGTAGTTTTTAAAGTTTTAAAGGTTTTTAAGATTAATGCAAAAAAAAGTGCATAGCTGCAAACCTGGTGAGGTGTGATAGGTGTGCTAGTGCACATATTTATATGCAAAAAGAATGAATTTTCTTCTTTAGAACATGGTTTTTGAGAATCTAGGTTTCTGAGTAGAGACCCCAACTTAGGTAAAAATATTGTGCAGAACCTTAAAAAGACTCAGACCCTAGACTAGGGATCTACAAAGAAAAAAAGTAAAGTAGGGGGTCCCCATTCTAAGAAAAATGGGGCGCGCATTGTGAAACCACAACAACTGATAGGTTTATTTTTTACGTCTCCCTTTTTTCTCCTCACCTCTCATATGTAGATTTCTCAGGTGCAAGTTGGTCGATTTTCTTCTTGACCCCTCCTCTAAATTCTCCACTTTGTAATACCAAAAGAGGAAGGTTGTAATATGTGAAATATTACTAAATGATGTTAAATAATTTTAAAATATGAGATTTTGTAAACCGGAGTATGCCCCTTTTATTTTTGTAATAATACAAGACTTTGGTCCTAGGAAATACTGGAGGTTTTCTTCTTTGTTCTTTCCTACTAGTGCCTGTTTGAATGGAAGATGTTGTAAGATATTTTTTATTAATTAATATATAAATTAATGGTTTATCAATAAAAAAACTATTAGCACATGGACGTTTAGTTTAGATGCAATGCATAACCAACACTAGGTAGAGAGATTTTTAGCTTATCTCAAAGCCATACTTGTTGGGTTCAAATTAATTATCTGAAAGAGTTATGGGTTAAGGTTACTAATATTTCCTACAACTAAATGAAATATGCAAAAAAAAAAATACATAGCCAACTACAACATGAAACAAAAAATAGTCATGGTTGGTTTAATAGCCAAAAATGTCTACTTGTGAAAGATAAAAAAACATGTATATAAATCTTCCAAAGGACAAATTGATGCTTCAAAAAAGTTATTTCCAAATTCTCAGAAACACTAGTCTCTAATGGTGGTACAACAAAAGAAGAAGTTTCTAGTTTGAAGGAAATAACTAGTTTTCATGGTGGCCATAACCTCCAAACCCTATTTCATGAACATATATTTCTAGAGATATGAAAAATGGAAATGAAATAAAGAGATAAGGGTTTTTCCTCTTTAACATACATGATGTACAATTATAAAAGTCTAGCATATAATGGGACTAGGTCCACCTAAATGGGGCTTTGCATCTTTTAAAGACTTTAATATTAGCTTGCATATGTTTTATGATTTTTCATTTAACATATTAATATATGTAAATTAATGTTAAAATCTCTTAGTGGAATATCCTAGGAATATACCTTCATCACTTTTTGCATCAAGTTTTCCATTCCTATTATGTTTGAATATATAACATTTGTTTCCAAAGATCTTGAAATATTTCACATTAGGAGAATATCCATGCCATAATTCAAAAGGTGTAGCATTTGTACCTTTCTTAACGTGTATTCTATTCAGGGTATAGAAAGAAGTACTAACAATTTCTCTCCAATACTTCGGTGATACATTCTGTTGGAATTTACAAGTAGAAAGAATACTTCTGAGAGGGGGAGGGGGGTGAATCAGAAGTACCAAACTTTAAGTTATAAAACTTTTAACTAAAATCAATACATTCATGTAACATTTCTAATTAACATGAAAGTAAAGGCATACATGAAAATAGATAACACAATATTTGATCACCCAAAAACCCTCCAGAATGAGAAGGTAAAATTGGGGTGGGGATGACACCCACAACTTATCACTGCAATAATATGTAACTTATCAAGGTTACAAAGTTTGACCATCATCAATGGTCTGCCCTGTGAGAGGCCTTCCCTATTAAAGGCTCTAACACTCTATTAAGAGTGTACCTATCTAAAGGATTTGTAAAATGTCACCCTGTTAAAGGATTTGCAAAATGGCTATTAAACCAACCTATCTTCATAGGATTTTCATTCTCCTAATACAATGGCTAGAAAGTATAGTAGAATGTGTTGACCTGATAACTTACAATCTTCAATTGCTGATTTTAGATTGATGTTCAGTCCATTTTGATCTAATCTGCTTTGATATGATATGATTCAATACAAATTGCTGATACTCTATTCTAATTTTCACTGATTTGGCAATTCCTCTATTTTTCTAAGTCACCTTGGATGTACCCTTCACCCTTCTATTCTTCACTCTCTTTCACTCCATCATTCCTCTATTTGATTCTCTTCTTGCATAGTCTTTCATGCATTTCCAGTTTATGGGGTTTTTGACCTCCTTAAAAAGGTTTCATGACTTAGGGTAAGGTATGAATCTACGATTGAGATTCATCCATCTTTCCTGCTCAATTCGTTCCATTTTTTTGATTGGTTTCATGTTGATTTCATAGGAAATCAAATAGATTTGATCTTATCTTTTAATCCTTCGAGATTTATCATATGTCAGCTCAAAAATGGTTTACATCTTAGTTTGTGAGGGCACAAATTTTTACGTTGATTCTGTGTTACTCGACACTTATTGATTATTGATGCTCGACACATATAGAAATTTTGTCTTGCTTGAAACCTATAGAAATTCTATCTTTCTCGACACCTATAGTTTACTCAGCACATATTTTGACTTAGCATCTATTAGTCACTCAGTAGTTGAAACTTTCTTGACATGGTCTACCTGCTCAGCATTTGAATGACTCAACACATATTGTAACTCGACATCTATTGTAACTTTCTTAGGTGTGTTGACACTCAATTGTCAAAACCAATTTGAGATCAACACATTCTTCTCAATTATTAATGTTCTAGCACTATCCATTATTGATCTATTTCTTCTTTTAGCTATCCCATTCTGAGGAGGGGTTTGTAGTGCTGACATCTAACTTTTAATTCCTCTGTCATTATAGAATGTATTAAACTCATTGGAAATGAATTCACCACCTTTGTTAGATCTCAGACAATTTAGACTTTTCCCTGTTTATTTTTCAACTTTGTCCAAGTACCACTTAAACAAATGAAAAACATCAGATTTAGCTTTAAGAAACATAATAGTCATCATAGCCACCACTTGTAGGTGAATTGGTTTGTACCTTGAGGTCACAGGTTTGACTCCCCTTCATGGTGGAGAATGGTTGTAGGTCAGTTTCCCTTATGGGACATTCATGCCAAGTACCTACTCTACTAGCCTAGGATATAGGATTGGACTTTTCCCCCAAATTTTAACAAGTTCAAATCAACAAAAATGGTGAGTGAGAGTGGTGTAGGAGTTGGAGGTGGGAATATTGATTTCAAATTTTTTTTGGGGGAAGGGGACAATAATACAGAGGTGAATGATCCTAATTATGGTGGGACTACAGAGGATTCGGGGGGTCCTAGGTAGACTATTTTTTTGCAAAAGAAATGGGCCAGTCTACTTGGTATCAATCCGGTTGGAAAATATGCTTTACCGTCAATCATGAATATTTCATATAAGGATAAAGGTATGTTTGCACTTGAAATCCTAGATCAAATCATTAACAAAAATATATCTAGGATGGATTCAACCTTGGTAGGAAAGTTTTTAGGGGCAAGGCCCAACATTGAGGTGGTCAAGGCCTTTATTAGAAGGAAGTGGGAAGCTAAAGGCCAAGTGGATATTGCTGTGATGGCTAAAGGATGCCCTTCATTTGGTTTCTCTTTGAAGAAGATAAATGTGAGATCCTCTTCAATGGTCCCTAGGTTGTGATAAACATACTTTGGTCCTGTAGAAATGGGCTCCAAACCTGTATTCTATGGATGAATCTAGAATCCAAGCTCCTGTTTGAATTAGATTGACAGGGTTACCACTGGAGTTTTGGGTGGAGGATGTGTTTCAAGGTATTGTTGGTACCTTTAGTGAACTCTTCTCTATGGATCCAATCATTATTTTGAGGAGAAAGATGACCTATGCTAGAATTTGCATGGGTGACTTTCAAGGTTCGAATATGCTAGATTCTATCTTGTTTAAATCTAAGCTTGGTATATGGAAGCATCATATTGAGTCTTAGACCATCCCTTTTGCTTGTTTCCACTACAAAAAATCTAGACATTGGCCTATAAAATGTCCATCTTTGAATAGAGTACCCAAAAAGTTTAAAAATATCTTGGTTAGAAAAGATGTTCAGAATGGAGGTGAGATTTGTAGTGGGGAGGTCAAGAACTCCTCGGTGGTTAGTGGTTTGGCTAAGGAACCACTGATGGTTGTTGTAGATGCTTCTCAACCAAAGAGGAATACTGAAGGAAATGATCAAGATATCCCATTGGATCTTAGTAGTGTGGACATTGGTTTGGCTGAGGAAGGAGGTGTGATGAGTCCCATTATTGGGGATGGAGATGATGATGGAGAGATTAAGCATGATTCCACTCATGAAGTTTTTGTGGCTATTGAGGAATTTTTTTCTCTCCCCATAAGTAAGGTAGATCATGGTCTGAATGAACCTTTGGTAAACTCTATAGCCGTAGAAAGTTATCAAAATAGGGGGAAGCTAAGCAAATATGTAATGTGCTATAGGGGGTAGAGGAGAACTTTGATGCAAAATGGAGTTATATTAGGGGTATTAGAACCTTTAAATCTAAAAAGAAAAATGAGGGTGTCTCCTCCAAAAGGAATAAAGAGAATGTTGTGGTTAAAACCAAGAGCAATAAGAAATATGACATCCATAGTACACCTTTGGGAAAAGGCAATAAAAAGGGGAAATGAAGAACAACAAGGCTAGGCAATACTGACCACATGCAACACCTTTGGGTAAAGGCTTTAAGGTTGGATATGTTGGTGTATCTCCCTCTTCAGTTGGTAGACCATCTAATATGTAGAGAAGAATGGTTGAGACTAATAGAAGTATTGCAGATGGTAGTCAGAGGGCTATCTTAGAAGCAAAGAATTTCCATAAGAAATGAAGTTCATTTCTTAGAATATAAGAGGAATAAATAATCCTCATAAATAAGATATTATTAAAAACATGATTAGGGATAATAAATTAGATATTGTTCTAATTCAAGAAACTAAAATGTTGAAGGATAAAGTTGAAGGTCTCTTGGTTTTCAGGGGAGGCAAAATTATTGGGATTGATTCAGATGGGGCCTTAGGTGGTATGGCAGTTTACTAGAATGATAAATACATTGCTAGGGAACTTATTTCTCAAAATAGAAATATGATGAACATCAGATTTACCAATTCTAAGGATGGCTCTATGTGGGTGCTTACTAATGTCTATGTTCCCGATTCTAAATGGGGTAGTAAGGTTCTTTGGGATAATATTACCAATCAAAGTAAAAACTTTGTGGAAGAGAATTGGATCATTATGGGGGATTTTAATACCCCACTAAAAGAATTTAAAAAGATGGGAGGAAGTCAAACCAACTTTGATAATAGATTGGATTTAATGGACTTCATTGATTATCATCTTCTACATGATATGGATCTGCATTGGATTGATTATACTTGGACCAATAGAAGAATTGGTAAGGATCCCATTTAGGTGAGATTGGATAGAGCTCTTATTAGTAGTGACTAGTTTTTAAAATATAAATGTTCTCTTACTACTCAAGTTAATATTAGTTCAGATCACTATCTCATTTTTCTTGGGGTAGATCTATTAACCTTTCAGAAGAATTATCCATTTAGATTTGAAGAAATATGGACCATCCACTCCGGGATTGGAAAATATTATTAAGGAATGGTGGAACATTCATGTCGAGGAGCTGCTAAGCTGAAAAACATTAAAAAAAATCAAAATTTGGAATAAGGATACTTTTTGGAACATTTTTGAGAATAAAAAGGTGGTCTTATAGGAACTTAAAGATATTCAAGACAGTATTTAGGTTGATGGTTATGAGAATGTTTCTAGGAAGGAGGAAAGTGAGAAACTAACTAAGATTCATGACCTTATTACTATGGAGGAGATGTTATGGAAGCAGAGATGTAGAAACATTTTTTTGAAGGAAGGAGACCAAAATACTAAGTACTTTCACATGACCACTTTGAAGCATAGGATGGTTAATAGAATTTTTAGACTAAATACTAATGGTGGGCCTACGGAGGACAAGGAGATTATCAAAAGGGAAGCCATGGATTTTTTTAGAAATATACTTCAAGGTGACCCCAATTTGGACAAGGATAAGCATAATATGTTTCTAGACTATATTCCAAACTATATCTTAGAGGAGCAGAATAAATTCCTAACTTCTATTTTGTCTTATGAAGAAATATCAAAGGCTATTTTCTCCTTTGATGGAGATAAGGATCTGGGGCCAGATGGGTTTCCTTTCCTTTTTTTCACAAGTACTAGAGTATCATCAGTGATGATGTTTGTAATGGGGTTAAGGAGTTCTTTGGCTCTAGGAAATTGCTCAAAGAGTTGAATGGTACTTTCCTTGCACCAATTCCTAAGAAGCTGGGTATTGATAGTTTGGATCAGTTTCGACCAATTAGTCTTTGTAATTCTTTTTATAATTTTTTTCTAAAGTTCTTACTCTCAAAATTTTGTCCCTTCTTCCTAGCTTGATATCCAAGCAGTAGAATAGTTCTATTTTTGGAAGGTAGATTTTGGATTCAATTATTTTACTGCATGAAAATATTCACTCTCTTAATGCTTCTAACAAAGAGGGGTTTTTTCTTAAGTCTATGAGGACTCAAAGCTTTTGGTTTAAACAAGAGATATAGGGATTTGGTCTTCATGCTGGTCTCTTTGGCTACTTTCTCAGTTCTTGTGTATGGATCACCTAACCCTTTTTTTTGGGCTTTGCATGGTTTAAGGCAGGGGGATCCGCTTTCACCTATCCTCTTAATTTTGATGGCTAAATGTTTGGGAAGATTTGTAGAAAATCTAGCGAGTGTGGGGGATTTTGTTGGTCTTAAACCCTCTTCCAAAGAGTTTATTTTTTTGCATTAGCAATTTGTGGATGATTCTATACTTATGGGAGAAGCCTTAGTTAGAAATGCTAGAATTTTAAAGAAGGCATTGGAGGATTATGGGCAATCTTTAGTCAAAATATTAATTAGAGAAAAAGTGTGATTTATTTTGTCAATGTGAATGAGAGGAGATAGAAAAAAATTAAAAGAATTATTGGATGCAAGAGTGGTTCCTTATCGGGTTCTTATCTAGGATTATCTCTTTGTTTGGACCCACCTGAAACATTTTGGAGTTTGCTAATTGACATAATCCACTCGAAGTTAGCTGGTTGGAAAGGCTCCCTCCTTAGTCAAGTTGGTAAGATTATTATTCTCAAATCCATTTTATAGAATGTTTCACTATATGCTCTAAGTTGTTTTAATATCCTTAGAAAGTTTGCATTGGATATTGAAAAAATTCAGAAGCTTTTCTTATGGATAGGTGGGAAAAAGAGAAAAAATTACTCTAATTGATTGGTAGAAATTTTGCATGCCTTATAATAAAGGTGGCCTTGGTCTAAGAAGAGTTAGTACTATGAATGATGCTTTTCTTGCCAAATTGTTATGGAGGTGGCACAAAGAAGAAAGAGAATGGCTTGAAATCTGGGATGATAAGTATAATGTGGAGAACCAAGATCTTAATTACTTTCTTAATAATGAGTCAGTGCAAGGAGGTTCTATGATTTAGAGAAATGCCCAAAAACATAAACATATTATTAAGAAAGGGGTTAGATGGAAGGTGGGAAATGGGAGGACTTTTATTTTTTGGGATGATATTTGGATTCTTGATCATCCTCTTAGTGTTGATCAAAGGTAGAATGCTTCTATGGAGCAATGTAAGAATCTCTTCGGGACTTTTGTTGAGGATTATTGGGAGGGGAATAAGTGGTTGGACCTCAAAAGGGTGGATAGAAACCTAAATGATCTCAACAAGATTCTAAATGTAGTCTTCTTAAGCCATGAGGAGGATGCGTTGATATAGAAATTCAATCCTAATGGGCTCTTCTCTGTGTCTTCAGTGTATGTAAATGATTTTGAAGAGCATCCAGACCCTTGTTGGGCTAAAGCATGGTTTAAAGGTATGACTTCCAATGTTAACATTTTTTTTTTGGGATACTTTTGCAGGATAAAATTTTGACATTAGATAATTTATTGGAGAAAGGGTTCAACATTGTTAATAGATGTTACCTTTGTAAGAATGATGCTAAGTCGGTCAACCATATGACTTTGCACTACTCCTAAACTAAAAAGGTGTGGGATAGGGTGTGTGGTTTGTTGAATATTGCTTGGGTTTTCCTTGATAGCATTCACCACTATTTCAATGGTTGGAAGTCACCTTCTAATAATTCCTTAGTTTTGCAATTGTGGGATTTTATTCTCCCATTCCTTTGCTAGGGTGTTTGGAAGGAACAAAATGATAGGGTGTTTAGGGGAATTGAATCAAATCCCAATCAAGTTTTCTATAAGATTAAGAATTTGGTGATTGAGAATATCAGATCTAGTGGAAAAGGTCAAAAATCTTAGAATGAATGAGGAGATTTGGTGATCCAGAATTAGAATCTTAAGGATACTAGCTCGATACAAATTAGTCCTAACTTTAGGGATCTAGCTAGATGGGATTGTCCCAAATGGATTGGTATAAGATAGATTTTGATGGGGCCTTAAAGGGCAACCCATGAATTGTAGGTTGTGGAATCATTATTAGGAATGAGAATGGAGATAGAATGGGGGATATGACCATCCCTATTGGTATTCAAAATAATCATGTGGCTGAGGCTAATATTTCCCTTTATGGTCTTATCTATGTAAAGAGTTTGAATTTGACAACTATATGGCTTGAGGGGGATTCCATTAATATTATCAATTGCCTTAATGAAGTTACCAAGTCTTCTTGGACTATTAATAATATTATTTTTCAAGCTAGAGATCTTATCAATTCCTTTGAAAACTACATTGTTACTCATAGTTTTAGAGAAACCAATCAAGTTGCTAACTGGGATGCCAATGTAGCTTGTAAGAGGGAGGAAAAGGTAATATGGAACAATAATGATATAATACCCATAGAGGGGTGCTTACTAATCAAACATGACAAAGTTCAAAGTAAGAAAAAGTGGTCCATTAATGATTACCATGGTGGGCTTTTATGAGGACAAAGTTCTTCCACTTAATTCCACATGGATTGTGGGTCTTATTTGCTACTATGTGCCTTGGCTGTAATATCAATTACCACATTCAATTTCAAAGGGTTTTTTGGAGAAGACATGATGTTCATTTCAAAATAGGAAGATGGGAGGAAAATGAAAGAGAATTGAACTAGCTAGTTGTAAAGAATGGAGGAATAAGAAGGAAATCTGGGAAATTCTTGAGCAAGAAAACTTTATTGGTTATATGGAAAAGTTAAAAGGAAACAACCCTACAATTACTCGACAGTTCATTAATACTTGGAGAGATGGGATGGTTCTAGTGGGAAATCAAAGAATGGAGGTGACTAAAGAAATCATAGCCGAAGCTATGGGTCTAGAGATGAAGGGCATCAATTTTTATTAGGATAGAAAGCTGTTTGATAGGGAAATTAATGAGTTTGCAAATTCAACAAAAGAATGCAATAGACTGGTTAAAATAGGTAATTCCTACTTTAACCTAGCTTCCATTTTGAACCCATGGTGATTTTTGGTGTTTGTGATTATTAAATATCTCACTTTGGATGGTTGATTCACAAAAAAATTATGGTCACCATTTTATGTTAGTCAATCATTTTAGGCATGGGATTAGGATAAATCTGCCTTTTTATCTTAGACAATATTTGGGTAACTCCATTATAGCCTTCCAAAATAACCCAGATGGTGATCATGTCTACCATGAGGGGTTAATGGTTCTCATTATGAACTTTTTGAAGTTTAAAAAGGTGGATAGGCCTAGGTAGAGTGAGAAAGTGATTGATTATGAGATGGAGGGTAGTGATTTAGAGGAGGACCTAGATAAGGACACTGAGGATGAAGGGGATGAGGTGAATGTTAAGTAGAGTATGAAAGGGGATTTTGGCAATAGTTCCAAGAAGAAAAAGAAAGGAAAGGGGAGTGAGTTAGATCAGGATAGTGACTATGAGGAGGAAATGAGAAAGGGTTCTTAGAAGAGAGAAATTGTAGGGGAGGGCTCAGGTTATAAGGGTTTGAATGTGGATAGGGTCTCAGTTCCCTTTGATGATGAACCATTAGTTCAAAGGATGGAAAGAAAAATAAAATTGGTGTCAGCTTAGAATAAGGGTGAGGAAAATGTCCTAAAAGAGGTGGATTTAGACATTAGTAGACAAGGGGAGTAGGATCACCATGTGGACCATAATAGGGAGGAAGTTGAGAAAGGTTTTCTAAAGGGAATCATCAGTAACCCAAGGTCAATTTTGAAGGAGATTCTAACCTTTAAACAACAAATGCAGATGATTTCAAAGGATTTTGAGTAGCTTAATAAGATGGCAAGGGGGAGTTCACATTGGGCCAACATATTGACAAGATATTAGAGGTCATTGGTAATGCAGAAGAGGTTAAAAAATTAATGAAAAGGGTGCTTTCAATTGAAACCTATAACGCCCCACCAAGGGATCCAAATAATTAACCTAAAGTTTCACTAAGTTTTGTAGCATTTTTTAATTTTTAAAACATGAAAGTAAATCCATCTACATCACACACATGATAGTGGAAGTAATGGCAACAATTCAAGTGAAAGTAAAAATGACATACATAACAGGTTACATTCTTCATGGATCCCTTAACATTGAATCACATCTAATTAACTATTAATGATTCCATCTAATACTACATCCACATAAAATAATAATGATAAGTCCAACGTTCTTTAACAAATATACTTTGTTCCAAGTGTCCCTTAATAAACTACATTTCAGAAAGCTCAATCATCCATTGTACATGCCACAGGGTATGAAAGGCTTAACAGAATATACATATGTGAAATAAAGTACATCATCCTATTCTAATCCATAATGCAATAAAGTAAATGAAACCACATGTCATACATGATACATCATCATAAAATATATAAACATCCATCGTAACAGCTAACCATAAATCACAAACATAACTAACTAAGTGCACAGTTCCTCCCAACTATAAATAGCATCATTAGACCATCATGGGCCCTAGCCATCCCTCCGTGTGTAACATCCCAAATCACTGAAGAGATCATTAGTATTAACATAGTAGACATGTCACTCCTAAATCATACTACATCATATGCAGAAAGAAATCTAACATGCAAGATTAAGCATAAGATAACATCAACTAATAGATGCAAATCATCAATATAAGGATACGTGTCCACCATCATAATCAAAGACTGCATCAGCCACGGTGAGCCAGACAGATCTCATATAGTAAGAGTGAAGAAGCACTACCACTCAACCGCGTGGAACCTAAATGGTCCACTCCCACCGTGCTGAGGAGATAATCTCAAGTCCCAAACAAGCTATCAAATCATATAGCAAAAATACTCTCTAAGTCCAAGAATCCTATAATTTTACTAACTCAAAGGTTCCAATCACACTGAAATCTAATCCCAGAGGTACACAAAGACATGTAAGAAACCTACTATGCAAGCAGGAAAGTGTCATCACACGGATCATGCTAGAGTTACCTTGGTAGTCTCTCTATAGACCCCGGCCCCCTAGTGATCCCTATGTGGCCACTAGTATCCTCTCATACTAACGAGACATATTACGGAATGCAAGGTCGCAACCAAGCATTCTCTCTACTCCCATCCTAGTTTGTACTAACACTTGAGGCATGGGCGAGAACAAAACAATTATCTTTTTAGGTTCATTAAGTCAGTATTAGGTGTAATGTTTTCACTTATTAAAACAACTTACAATGAGTTACCTTGGCAGCCTCTTAGGGCCCTAGCCCCCATTGCAAGCCACTTCCTGACACTACAAGTAGATAACCTACCCTAAGCTCATGGAATCATAAATCACAAAATCACCATAGTCCTATACAAGCGACTAGAAAAATACCAAAAGATAATCCATAATAAGAGCATCAAATCTCCATGAGCAACTGCAAAGCATCCATAAATAATCATGACCACAACAGTTCTCTATTGGCAACTGAAGGTATCCATGACAATCACAATAAACATTGGTTCTCAACAAGCAACCAAAAAGTATCTCAAAATAATAATGATAGAAGACTCCAAAATGGTCGAGTCAAAACATGTCACAACATGACATTATCAAGATCAAATAAACAATTCAATCCCATCAAGGTGACTAGAAAGTAATCCAAATACAACTGATCGATACTCATAAATGGTTACATATGTCACAGCTTACACAAGAAGACTAAAGACAATATCAATCAGCATGCCCTCACATAACCATGGTTGAGTTTAAAAGATCGAGATCAAAAGACATCATCATGACATCACAATCATAACCCTCGAGCCTCTAGTAGACGTTCTATAACTGGTCAACAACTAGTCAACCCAAAAACCCAAAAATAGATAGCATGGAGAAAACAAAAAAATGCAAGCACATGTTTTGGTTCACAAAAATTCCGTAGTTGAATTAAGTGAGGAGGTCTCAGTATTCGTTTTCAGATTTGAAAATCAAGTGAGGGAATGTTATACGTTTCTCTCTAACCCATGTATTTGTCTGATGGATGGAAGTTTCCTCCCCATAGCTCTTAGACTCAATTTTCTAATTGTTCTAATGATATATTGTATATGAAAATGTTATTTGAGAATGACCCCCATCGTGTTCCAATTTTACCAATTTTTCGTTATTATTTTCTACGTTTCATAATTGGATTCAATTAAACAATTAAATTAGATTTATATTAAAAGACTAAAATATTATAAAATTATTAATAATTAAAAGAAATAATCTATTAATAAAAATTTATTTATAATAAATATATATTAATTAATATTATATAATAATAATAATTAAATAATAATTAATATTTAATAATGTATAACAATTAATATTTAAAAGTTATTAACATTAATAAACTTAATAAAAACACTTATAACAATTTTAAAACAAAATATAATAATGCATACGGTACGTAGTACCTGCTGTTGCAGGCACTGCGCCGACAGTAGGTACATAGTACCCTTGTCGTCGCAGTCCCTGCAATGGCAGGCCTGCCACCTGTAGGGTAAGGGGTACAATTCATGCCCCCCCCCCCGCCCCCCCTTAATTAAATTTTTTTCCAATTTTTTTAATATATATATATATATATATAATGTTTTTCATAAAACATTTCTTATCACATGCAATTCAAAATTTAATATATAATTTCCACTACATTTTTTTAAATAAGTAGCATTTAATTATATATATGTGTATATATATATGTATATGTATATATATATTTATATATGTACATATATATGTATATATGTATATATATATATATGTATATATGTATATGTATATATGTATATATGTATATATATATGTATATATGTATTTATATATGTATATATGTATTTATATACATATATACATATATACGCAGATTGTTACTACTACAACAATTTTTATAATAAACATATATATATATATATATGTATATATATATATATATATATGTATATATATATACATATATATATATATATACATATATATACATATATATATATATATACACATATATATATATATATATATATGTTTATTATAAAAACTGTTGTAGTAGTAACAATCTACGTATATATGTATATATATGTATGTATATATATATATAGATTTGTATATTTTAAAAAAAGAACAAATACATAGTTTTAAACAAAAAGGGCTTTCCAATTCTATAAGTTAAGAATTTCCCTTTAAAATAATTGTTCTCCAAATTTACCCATTAATCCTTCTAATTAGTTTTGTCCGTACGCATATGAAAACCCTAGCCCCATAGTTTCCTTAGATCTACACATATGAGGTTTTCTCATAAAGAATTTAACTACCCATGAAAAAAAGCATACAACCAAGATATTCAACATATGAAAATCCTTAGAAAGCATTCAGAAGACATGAAGAAGACAGGAAGTGCAAGAAGCAAAATATCATATGCAAAAATTCACAAGTGTCTATTTGGACACTGATGCTAATTCACTTCTCCTCAGAATCTGCAGAGCAAGCTCCTTCCTTTTCCAATGTTCCAGGGTCCAAAAACACTCCTCGAGCTTCTAGGAGTGCCTGAATATAAAGAACTCTCATGAAGCACCTAGAATGTTTCTAGAAACAACCAGAAGATGTTGACAACTAAGCACAAGTCTTTTCCAACCTTCTAGATGAGTCACAAGGTAGTAGACACCATGTGCTTAATTTGTGCGCTAACTCCTGTGTTGTTGACATATGTGCAATCAAGAGAGGCGCTTACTCCTAGGTAGACTTATAACTTTTATTTTAATTCTTTTATCATTTCTATTATTATTATTTACATATTATTTATTATTATTATTATTTAATTATTAATTTCTTTTATTTAATCCTTTTTCTCAATTAATTCCCATTTAATTAATCAAAATATCTAAAGATCATGATATTATATTAATTTTTCCAAAATAATTAAATTATTAATTAAATCTTTACATTTTAGACTTAATTAATAGAAAATTCACCAAGGACCTCCAAGATAAAATATGAAAACCCATCATAGAACAATCCATACAAAATTAGTCTAAAGGGTTAAAATCATGAATTATATCATTTGACACATACGGAAGGTAAAATATCTTGGATACTTGTCCTACCTCTTTAGGACAAATGGTTTTAAGGGTTTAGGATTCAAACTTGAGAATTTATCTCCCCTCTCTTACCATTGAGATAGTGCGATAGGGTATGCTCATCCTGGCAATTCAGGGAAGTCGATATTTGGTACCTACAACCTACATAAAATCCATGCATGTACATACAATATATATATATATATATATATATATATATATATATATATGCTAAGCTAAACAGGCAATGGCAAGAAGTGGTGCATCGTGTAGATCCTGACTAGCAGGTGACTACGACTCCCTTCCTTAACCACATCAGAAATGCCATACAATAAAAGACCAAACATGCACACCATACACATGCAAGTATGGGGTAAGTATCCATAAGAAAACACATGTGATAATAAATCATCTAACTAATCATCATAAATAACTGAAAGTAATGTAATAATAATCATGCATACATGAAATGTAGAGTCTAAGTAATCTCATCATATATCAATTGAATCCATAGCACAATTTCTGATAGTCTCAAATCAATGCTACTAACCATCAACATATAACTAGTCTAACAAAGTTCATCCATGATAGCAACAATGTAACTAGAAAAAAAAATGTAAATGACGGCAGGCACTAAAAAATCAAAAATAGGAATTTGGAACATGTTAATAAAGATATTAAAAAAAGGATGGAGAGCCTAGAAGCTAGAGTGAGAAATATGGAAAAAATGATCAAGAATTTGGGTGAAAAAAATTGTAACATTCTTAAAACTATGGCTAATAAATTCAATTCATTACTGAATAAGATGGATTAGGCTAGAGGACTTGACTCCTCTATTGTGAATGAGGATCAAGGGCCGAGCAAGCACACTAGGGCCAACTCCAAGAAGAATGTAGGTGGGGGAGTGAAAAAGCTAGAGTAAATGAAAGCCACTAGAGAAAATATGAACATTCTAGTAGATCAAGCAACAAACTTGTTGAAAACTCTGTAGCTGTTCGGAGTGCTATCCTTTTGCTATCTTTTTGCTATCTTTTTATGCATAGCTATACTTGGCCTCATGTTTCTATGTTAGTTTTTCTATTAATTGAGGCCTTTTATTTTCTGAACTCTTTAATTAGTTTCTCTTTGATACTTTGTTAAAGGTTTCAGGTCCTTTAAAACCTATTTTTATGTAATCAAAACATCACAGTCATCATCACATAATAGTCATCAACAAATAGAATGAAATACTTATCTCCATAGTAGCTTTGAACATCAATAGGTCCACATAGGTCAGTATGAACCAATTTTAGAATATCATTAGAAGGGTATGTTTTGCTCTTGAAACTAGACTTGGTCATTTTTCCCAATTGACATTTTTTACACATAACATTGTAAGTCTTCTTTAGTTTAGGAAACCCTCTCACTTTCCTCATTTTACTAATGTTTATCAAATTGTCAAAATTGACATGACATAACCTTGTGTGCCATAACTAAACATCTTCTTGTTGTGCACACAAACATGTCTCATTAGACAAAACTAAATAGAGCAAGTTACCTCTTGTCTGATCACCACTTCCAATTAGCTTACCATCAACATCACATATCTTGGCCTTCCTATGATGGAATTCAATTCTATATCCTAATTTTTTAAGCCATGAAACAATCAATATATTATAGTTAAGTTCTTCAACCTTCAACCTTTCACAATGCATGGAATATCATTACCATATTCAACACATCCACCTTTGTATCGCCCAATATCCTCAAATTTTTTTTTTATCACCAGATATGGTTAGAGCAACCACTATCAATTATCCATCTATAACTCTTGTTCACATAAGAGATTAATGTAGTGTTCTCATCTTCATCAGAGTCTTCTTTCATAGCAACATAAAAAATTTCATCATCATTACTTTTAGATTCAATTTCAGTTTCTTCTTTAGCAATATAACAAGATTTGTTACCTTTCTCATCCTTGATCTTTTTGTAATCTCAATAATCTCTTCTTCCTTTGTACTTTCTTTCCTTTTTTTCATCCTTGTCTTCTTTGTTAGGAAATCTAGAAACAATATGACCAACTCTGTTGCATGAAAATAATAATAATGGGTAATTTACCTTTGTATTTACCTCTTCCTCTTCCAAACCTTTTTGCAATAAGGGCTTCAATTTCATCAATCTCATCATCAAAACTGTCATTGTCGCTCTTCACATTTTTCCCTTTTCTTTTGCTAAGTACCAATTGAGACTTATAAACAAATTCAATAGTAGCAGGTGTGTAGTTATCAAAATTAGACATTTGAAATGTAGTAAGTCTATGAATTACACCTTCTAAGGTTAGAGTATTACCTTGAATGCATCTCAATTCTTGTATTGCAGAAACTCTAATGGCATACATAGGGAGTAGGGTACTCAATACTTTGCTTATCACTATTTCATCTTCAATTGTTCCATTTGCACCCTGAATAGCATTGAAAAATTCCTTGATTCTTGTGTAGTACTATACTATATTCTCACCTTCCATTATTCTCATTTCATCAAATTTACCTCAAGATTTCTGATTTGGCTCTCAAGACATTTTCATCTCCTCCATATATGGTCTTTAGTTTGTCCCACATTTTCTTTGCATTATCACATTCTTTTATTTCATTAAACTCGGCATAACTTAGGGATGAGGCAATCTCCAAAATTACATGATTGTGTTCTTGTTTTTTATTTTAGTTGATCAGTTGTTAGAGGATTAGTCATTATCTTCACATACTCATTGTCCACAAAGTTTATAGCAACATCTCCTATACTAGATATATGCAACCTCATCAAGGTTTTCCATGTAGGAAAGTTCTCCTTGTTCAACTTTGGTACCTCTCTTTTGTGAGTCATGATCTTTAGCTTTAAGTACCTTCAAACTTTTCTCTATAAGAAAAATGTTCTGATACCAATAGTTAGAAATGTCTAGAATAACTAGGAGGGGGGAGGGGTAAATCAGTTACCCAAGGTCCTTAAGTACCATTTGAACAATCAAACATAAACATTCACCATTCTACTTATCCTACTGTAACTTGATCTCTACTAAATAGCGATTAACAAAATTACTAGTAGTCCACTATCCTATTATAACAAACTTTGCTAAATATAAACATGTAAATTTAAAACATCATAAAACATTCAACATAAGTTTGACACTAGGATTTAATGTGGAAACCCAATTTGGGAAAAACCACCAACAACATGTCACCACTTTTTCACTCTTTCAAAGTGAGCTTTGTTAGGAGCCAACCCTCTTAAAAGTTACAATGCACACTATTAAATGTGGCCTAGTTAGAGAATTTAATCACTGTTAGGAGTGGCCTTGTCAAAGGACTTTGATAATTCCATTTAGAATGTCACCTTGTTAAAGGATTTACATAAGTTATTAAGACCTTCAATTTTTGTTAGGTCAACCTTTGATTAAAAGGATTTCAATATAAACTATTTATAATTAAAAAAAAGAAAATAGTAGGGTTTTGATCTATATGTTTACAACTCACTTTTGCAAGTTTAGATCACTATTCAACTCATATGTTGATTTGCTAATAAGTCCCCCTTGTAAACTCTATCTCTTAACTCACTTGGCAATCCTTCAAGCAATCATCCCCTTTACATTAAACTTAAGCCTTCTACTTAGATTCACTTATCAACTTCAACAACATTTGTAAAAGCATTCCTTTTTCTTCATTCTCACACTTACACACTTGTGTTCCCCCTTGTGTGCCTATGTTCCACATTTCTTTGTGTGCATCTCTTTAAATTTTGTTTCAATACCTCTTTAAATAGGTAATTCTTTCTTTTCAACTTTCCATGATCACCATAGATCTAAGAGTTTGTGATTTGGTTCATTAGATTCATTGTATTTGTCCATATTCCTTCTTTTATAGAAACTTATCATCCATCAAATTGGATCTTAGATATCCTACCTAATCCTCTCCTTGAATTTAATGATCCAACTCATCAATCTTACCTTCAACACAGCTTCCATATCCCAAGAAATCAACTAAGTTAGGTTGAATAACAATTCCTCAAATGCATTCAAAATATTGTTACTCTACAATAACTAAGTTTTGACACTCAATCATCACTTAATCACTTGGTCATTGTAGAACTTCTTGGCTTTGTATCAACTAACTTGCTTAGTTGATAATGATGCTTGGTCAACACTAAATTTTCTCGACACTTATAGTGGCTCGGTTGACACTAGCATCACTTGGTAATCCTTAGTCTTTCATTCCATTTCTTAGTTAAGATTTACATCAATGATTTGAACAATTATTTTGTCTTATCAGAGTCTAGCTAATCACATGTCCATTGTAACTTCCTTTTCATAACTCAACCTTTTCTTTAGGTGCTATTGTTATGAGCAATCTCTCAAATCCTCTTCATCAACCAAAATAGATATGACATTTAGATTAGATAGAAAGATGTCTCATCAATAGGTTAGACATCAATGAAAAAACAATAATTGTTCCAATTTTAGTTTCCAAGAATTTTTAGAGATAGAGTTCATATTCAATCCTTCCTAGAGTCCTTATTTTAGTAGAGGAAGATTTTTCCAATCAACTGCATGCTATACAGAGTTCACTTTTAGACAAGGGGAAATTTTCATTTTCTCATGCAATCATTTAGAACTTAAGTTATATTTTTGGAAAGTTATTGAGTAGTTGAGGCCAGTTATATGTGCAAATCACTTGGGGACCCTTATTGAGCAATATTTTACATGTTTTTGAGCAGTTTTACATGTAGTATTTTTGGCTTGTTTGATCGATCTGACCTAGGGTTTAGCATGGATTTTTGAGTAGATGGAGGCAAATTTTGGTTGGCTATAAGTTGGATAGGTACTTGAGAGCATACTTGATGGGTTTCTTCACACTTTGGAAGAGTTTTCAAATATTTTTTCATGCATTTTCCTCATATCCAAGCTAGGGATTTGATCTCTATTTAATGTATTTTCACCTCATTTTGATGTCTTCTTTCTTGCTTAGATTTTTTGGACATAATTTTTTTTTGAGTTGATTGTAGGAGCACTTTGTATAAAATATTTTTATTATTATCATCGATTATACAGATTCAATGATTCCTTCTCATTGATTCTTGTTTGCAATATTGTCAGATCTTTTCTTTTATGTTGTATTCATCCTTCATTCAAGATATACTCCTTATTTCATGTTAGAATATTGATACTTGTCATTGTAGGTCTTTTTTTGTGTCCTTATTCTTTTTGTAGAAAGTTGGTAAAGCCTAGATCTTCCTTTCAAAGAATAAGATTCCAGGTCCTTTCATATAAATGCTTGTTCTTGTCTAGGTATTATGAATCATTCATCTTGTGGGCAATTTTTTTTTGATTAAATTGATTTTATATACAAATCATTGGTGTATCACCTCATTTAGGATTTAGTATTTATTTTACCATTCATCTTCTTACCTCTTTTCTTACATACATTTAAGTTTTTAGGTGATCACTATTTAGGAACTAGCTAGATCCAGAGATTCATCCCTCATTTTAGGACAAACCACCACTTGAAAGAGTTTCCGTATTTCAATAGGATAGATAGATTCTATATCTCTCTATAGGTGCAATCTTGATTGAAAAAATTAGTACATCATCTTGTGGGAATCATTCCCACTGGGGTTTTCCCTCTAATCAAGGGTTTCCCTAGTTAACATATCTGGTGTTATTGTGTATGGTTATCTTTCTATGGTTGTTGCATCTACTATTTACATTATTTAAAATTAATAAAGATATTGAGAGTTGTTTTAAGCACATAACTAATTCAACCCCCTCCCCCCTAGCCCCCTTGCCTCCTCTCACTTATTTTGGTGGGGTTTACTTTCTAACACCTTTTGCAACCAAACAATATGGTAGGAGTTTAGATGCTTCTTTAACTTCAAATTATTAACCATTTCCTTAGAAACAATATTATTTATGCTCCCACTATCAATAATTATTTTTGCATACTTTACCTATACATTTTCACCTAGCCTTAAAAAAATTCTTCATTTTTTTAGGATCATTCTCATCACTCAACAAGGAACTTATGATAATCAAAACTTCTCCTCTTTTCAAATGTTTATAATGTGACAATCTAGTATCTTCATCTACATGCACAACTCATACATTTACCTCAAGTATTTTATTGGTTCTCCCTTGATGTTGAGGAAACTCATAAGCTTTGTGTCCTTTTCTACAAAGAAAACATGTTGAAAAAACCCTCCTCTTTCTGGTCCTTAAACTCTTCATCTTCTTCTTTGATCCTTATTACTTTGATCATAAGAATGATTGAAATTATTTCTCCTTTAATTTTGACTTCTATTGGCCTCATCACTCTTTTCTTGATCTTCATTTTGGCCTCCATAAAACCATCTACTAGATCTTCCACCATGACCTCTTCCACCTTGCTTCAAATTCCCATTCAACTTTATTTCACCCTTAAGGAAAACTAGTACTCCTCTTTAATAATGGACATTCTAAAAAAACTCAAATTCTCTTGAATACTAAGCCTTACCTATTAAGGTAGCAACACCTTAATGGGTAAGGCTTCTACCCTACCTTACCCATTAAGGTAGCAATACTAGCTTCCACATGACCTATTTTGATGAGGGATTGATATAACTCTTCTATAGACTCTAGAACATATCTTATCATTTGCTCCAACCTTTCAATTTTTTTCAAAAGATCAAGCTCATAATTGACAAGAATGAATTATCTCTTTAGAATCTCCACCATATGATTCCATCTTGTAATTTTCTCCTTTCCTCTTCTATATTTGCCCAACTGAATCTCCTACCACCAATGTTTTGCACAACACTTCACTTTGGCGTTCAAAAACTTGACTCTCTCAAGATCTTCAATATATTAATACTAAAAATATTCTTCTAACTCTAGTTAATTAGTTCCTCCGAGTTAAGATTTGTTGAAAATATGGGGACTTCAATTGTAGGTCTTTTTTTGATCTTTGAAATCACCCTAAAAAACCTATCATCCTCAACGTCTTGTCACTTCTACTTCTTCATGTTCAACAAACATTTCTTCTTTGAATTAATCCTCACATCCATCTCTTTTCATAATAGTTATTCCTGTATGAATATCCTCTTGTAATGCTTACATTTGTCTCTCATGGACTCTAAAATCCTCTTCTATTACAACTCCATCTCTTCTGCCATGGTTCCTTTGTGGAGGCACTTTAATGCTTCTCATAAACCCATAACCATAGTCCTAGTGTAAAATTACCCAAATTTAGTGATCTATCTACATGGTCAAGAACTTCTTTGATACCACTTGATAAAGGGTACTTCCCTTAATAACATAAAAACACAACAAAAATAGAGAAATAACAACAAGTTGCAAGAAAAAAATGGCTTCTTATTATCTCTAAAAGTATGAAATTATAAATTTATAAAACATAACTTGCATAGCCATATGGGAATTTTCCTTAAAAATATTTGTAAGCTAGAAAAACCATGAAACCCAATAATTTTCCTAGATAACCCTACGACCTTCTTTATATAGGAAATTCTCCACCACCCAAGAAGGTTTTAGAAATTTTAACCCTAGACCCCAAGGTCGACCAACCCTATAAAATTATTATTCATAGTTCATTACATTAGATTAGGCCCAACAAATTTTAGAACTCAAAATAAATTTTGACGGAAATTCATTTTCATCTATTTTAGGTGGCACAATATTTGAGGACCATAACTCATCACCAATTGATATGATTGACTATTATGACCTTGTTACCCAAATATTTTAGTATGAGAGTTAGTTAAATTAATTTGAGAGAGAGAGAGAGAGAGAGAGAGAGAGAGAGAGAGAGGTTAATTCTCAAATATTCAAGATCATCTCTCACTACATACTACCTCTCTCCCTATACTAAAACTTTCTCTCTCCCTGTACTAAAACTTTCTCTCTCCCCATACTAAAACTTTCTCTCTCCCCGTACTAAAACTTTCCATCCTAATCCTAACTTGTAACTTTTTAAGACCCCCAACTCTAGCCAAAACTCTCATTTTTTGGAGAATCTAAAAAAGGAGCAAAGGTGAAAATGAAAATATCTCTGTACACAAGGGGCAATTGATGATTGTGAAGAAAAATAGTTGCAAAATATGCACAATTAAAACCTTTAAATGAAGAGATGTGGATGCGAGAGAGTGAGGCAAAAAATAATCATCCAAACCAAAGATGATGTTGATGAATATTTGTTCATGATTAAAGGGAGCATGAATTATGAATAATGCCAGACTCAAGAAGCCTCCCCAACATGTTGCAGTTGACAGAGTGCCTCAGAGAGAGATGAAATTGCTCATCCATTCCAAGTCCAATCCAAATGTAGTGAATTGAGTGTATGGAACACATCCTCCAATGAAAAGGTAACAATATCACAATGCTTGCAAACTATTTGACATAATGTCTTCTATGTCAAACATACCCCAATTGCATGATGTTGATTCTCCATGGCTTGGATGATTCACATGGATAAAAGTGATTTAAATGTAATGAGAGGTTGTTATTATCTAATTCCAAGAACATATTTATCTTGACCAACCCATGAGCATCTAGAACTATAGAAGTTGCAACATATGCTCCTTGATCAATGATTTCATGATAAGAATGGGGACATATGATGTAATGTGGAATATGAAGGAGAGCTATGTGAGCCACCAGATAGAGTTTGAGGATAAAAACTAGGTTGAGAGTAATTTTTACACCTCCATCCAAGGTTGTAATTTCCCCTTACAAAGGAATTAGAACTTTGAGATATGCAAAAGTGACAACTTGGGTGAACTATTTGTTAGAATGTATTCACTTTCGGCTACAACATAAACAAGACATGTGATATGTTCAAAATCATGGGCAAGGAAAATAACCTATATGGAAAGACTTTCCTTCACTTCTCCAACCTATAGCCTTGATGGGGAGAAAAATAACAAGGCACATGAACTATTTAATCAAATGTTTTCAAGCCAATAAAAGCCACAGGTGTAAGGTCTTGGAAGGACAACATTGGCAGGCATGCAAACTATTTGATAATATGACCAGTACAATGTTTGGAGTGCCTTTACTTGTAGATGTTATGCAATTACCATTAACAAGAATACATCACTATTGTTGGATATAATACATTGGGGAGCCATCATCACAATGAGGGAAACAAAATGATTGTAGAATATGCACAAATTTAAATTGATAAGGATATCTTAGAACTGCTTGAAGAGTATGAAAATGTGTCAAGAATATGAGGCTATAGGTACAGAAAGAATGAAATCCAATCTATCAATCTCCTAAGCTCATAGTAAAGTGTATGGTCTACACATAAAAGGTCTATTGAATCTTGTAATTATTCAATGATTTTATGCAAGAGATGGTAAAACCAAAACTCCCTTCATACAGAAATGAGTTTGTTCAACTGGCCAATAGAATGTGAATATAAACTTGTAGCATGGTAATGACAAGGTGAAAAGTTGATTCATCACTTATCTAGTACTCTCTTGCCAATTTTTAAAATGAGAACCTTGAAAGGACATATAGCTTATTGGATTGGTACATGGTTGGAAGAGCATTTGTAGAGAAATTGATCAAACAAGTTGTCATTTCTTGAAGCCATTATAATTGACATTAGCAGGGTACCTCTTCTACAAGTGGTTGCATATTTACTCATGAGACATTTTCTACATAGGGAACATGGATCTATTTGGGAAACAATGGGGAATTGGATTGGAGATTGTTAAAAAGTTTCCCAAGTTGAACAAAGGATCCTCATGAAAGGGTTATACAATTTGCTATTAAAATGGATAATGATAATGATACAATTAAAGAGTACATTTCTAAAGAGGTTGGTTATTGGTGTTGGATAATGTTGTCCTTGATGTCACACGAATTTCATATCAATCATTAGTCTCAAGTTCACCGAGCTCAGACAGTCTACAATACAATTTACAGTGCCAACCGAGCTCACTCGGTCATCGAAGGAAATATGGAAGATAGTGTTAACCGAGCTAACTCGGTCAATGAAGGAAATGTGAAAAACTAGTGTTAACCAAGATTCACTCGATCTCCAAAGGTTAGTTTCCACCGAGCTCACTCGATCATCAAATAAATTATGGAAAAGTTAGTGTTAACCGAGATTCACTCGGTCTCCAAAGGTTAGTTTCCACCGAGCTCACTCGGTCATCAAATAAATCATGAAGAAGTCAATATTAACTAAGCTTCACTCGGTCCCCAAAGGGTAGTTTCCACCGAGCTTACTCAGTTATCTCAGGAAACTCAGTACTTACTGAGTTCTCCCGGCAACTAAAGGATTGTCACAAAGTTCGCTGTATACACCGAGCTCAGTCGGTTAACACAGGAATTATTTTTTGAACAAAATTTTCTATGCAGGGTCGGCCAGTATTAGGATGTGCAAATTAATTACTTCTAGCCAACTGTTATAATTGTTTGAATAGTTAGTAATTTGAGCCGACTTAGATAATCTGAAAGGTATATATGGTCATTCAAGTTATGGATTAAAGTGTGTAATTGTGAAAGAGAAGTTATGAATGTGAATTATAGTATGAAGAAGCGAATGTTGAGAAAAGTCTGATGAAGGATCAAATGTGTTGAAGGAGTTGCAAAGTTGTATTTGATCAGTAAGGATCCAGTCAAGCATAACAGAGATCTGCAATAAGCAAAGATAAGCTGCACATTATATCAGGTCATTTCATTGTTGCTTTCTAACCATTGTAACAGTGTATTCAAAATCTCTTAATAGAGTTGGTTTAATAGCCATTCAATAAATCCTCTAACAAGGTGATAGTTCACTTGAATTGTTCTAAAGACCTCTAGCAAGGCCACTCCTAACAGGGTGATTAAATCCTGTAACAGGGTCACACCTAACAGTTTGTTTTTGTAACCTTTAACAGGGTTGGCTCCTAATAGGGCTCACTTCAGAAGAGTGAAAAAGTTACATTGGTGGTTTTTCCCATATTGGGTTTCCACATTAAAACTGGTGTCTCATGTGTTCTTAATTACAAAATTGCTTTGTGCATGATAACGTATCAGTTCTTAATATTTATCATTTGCTGCATTATCAAGTATCAACATTTTATTAATCAGATCAAGGGTATATTTAGACATCTTAGGGACTGTGGAAAGTTTTTGGAGTAACTGATTCACCCCCTCCCCCTCTCAGTTACTCTATTCTCATTTCTAACAATTGGTATCAAAGCTTTTGGTGCTTGCAAGAAAAGATTTCAAGGATCTAAGCCAAAGATCAAGATGTCTTACAAAAGAGAAATTCCAAAACTCAATAGAGATAACTTCTTCACATGGCAAGGATTGATGAGACTTCATCTGGCTACTGTTGGTGATACTGGACTAAAATACCTTGAAGAAAAATATGAAAAAACTCCTGGCACATTATCTGTCAATGACATTGCTGAAAAGAAGACTCACAACAATATGATGATAGACATAGCATTCGCTCTCAGTTATGAAAAATTTGATGACATTAAGGACTACACAACTACCTTTGAGATGTGGAACAAGCTAAAAGAGATCTATGGAGGAGATGATAATGTAAGAAGAGCAAAAGCAGAAAGTCTAAGAGGACAATTTGATCAAATGAGGATGAAAGAGGATGAAAACATTGCAAAGTATGTTGAAAGAGTTAAAGCATGTGTGAGTACAATCAGAGCATCTGGAGGTTATATCAAAGGAGAAACAATTATAAGAAAAGTTCTCAGAACCTTGCTTCCTGTTTATGCAATCAGAGTTTCCACAATTCAGGAAAGAAGGTGTGAAGAAAATCATAAGATAAATCTTGAGGCCATAGTTGGAAGACTAACTGCATTTGAACTAGATAACTTTGATAACTATGTTCTAGCCTCCAAAAACATTGAATCAACATTTCAAGCCAAGCTCTCACTCAAAGGGAAAAATAAAAAGGAGAAGGAATCTTAGTCAGAAAGTGAAGATGAATCAAGCCAAAGTTCAGACAGTGACCTTGAAGTGATTGAAGCTCTACTAGCAAGGAAATACTTTAGAGGCAGAGGAAAATACAAAGGTAAAGTTTCTCTAATCTATTTTTCTTGTGAAGAAATTGGTCATATTGCAGCAAGGTGTCCAAACAAGAAAAACCATGATGAAAAGAAATGGAATGGAAAGAAAGACTTCAAAACATCCAAGAACAAAGGTAAGAAATCATGCTTCATGGCTGAAAATTCTAAAGATTCTGATAATAGTGAGGATGAAATTGTTTATATTGTTGTTAAAGATAATTCTGACAATGATGAAGAAGATAAAATGGCACTTGTTTCTCATATAAGTAAGAATGATACATGGATTATAGACAGTGGCTGCTCACATTATTTGACTAGTGATAAAACTAAGTTTGATCAGTTTGAGGACTATGATGGTGGCAGTGTAAGGTTTGGTAATAATGAACCTTGTTTCATAAAAGGAAGAGGAAGAATCTGTCTAACCAAAGAACTTGTATGTGATAATGCCTATTGGGTTGAAGGTCTTAAACATAATTTGCTAAGTGTGGCAAAGTTACTCAATACTGGATTCAAGATGGAATTCATACATGGAAAGGCAAGATTGTTGAATGAGCAAGGAAAGCTGATAGGATCTGGCATCCAAACTAAAGGTAACTTGTCCTATCTAGAACTTGGTGAATGCTCATGTTTTATTGCTCAAATTGAAGAAAGTTGGTTATGGCATAAAAGATTGTGTCATGTCAATTTTGATAACCTGGTAAAAATAAGCAAATTCAAGAAAGTAAGAGGCATTCCTAACATTAAGAAACCTGAAGTTGGACTATGCAAGAATTGTCGGATTGGTAAAATGGGAAAGACTAGTTTTAAAAGTAAGAACTATCAGTCTGAAGATATATTAGAAATTGTGCATACTGATTTATGTGGACCCATTGGAATAGAAAGCTATACTGGAGAAAACTTTTTCATTCTTTTTTTTGATGACTCCTCAAGAATGATGACTGTCATGTATCTAAGGAATAAATCAGAAGCATTTGAGAAATTCAAATGGTATTTGGCAAGAGTAGAAAAAGAAATAGGAAAAAGACTAAAATGCTTAAGGTCAGATAGAGGTGGTGAATTCATCTCACATGAATTCAACAACTTCTGCATTGAAAAAGGTATTAAAAGACAAGTCTCAGCACCAGGAACTCTTGAACAAAATGGAATAGTTGAAAGAAGAAATAGATCCATCATGGATTGTGCAAGAACCCTGATGATAGAAAAGAAGGTTGCTATCAAATACTGGAAGGAAGCCATCAGCACTGCAGTTCATACCTTAAACTGAGTACAGTTGAAGAAGGACTCATTCAAAACTCCTTATGAATTATGGTATGGTTACAAACCCAATGTAAGTTATCTGAAAATATTTGGAAGCAAATGTTATATCTTGAAAGAATCTAGAAAAGGAAAATTTAATGAAAAAGGTGATGAAGGAATATTCTTAGGATATTCTTGCAAAAGCAAAGCATATAGATGTTTGAATCTATCCACTCACAAAGTCATAGAAAGTGCACATGTGAAAGTTGATGAGTTTGCAGACAAATCTGAAGAAGAAAGAAAAAAGGTACCTGAAGATTATAAAAGATTTGTTTACATTGAACTAGATACTATACCAAGCATTTCGTTCACTCAAGAATCCTCAACTCCAGAATCATCAGTAATCGAGTTGCAAATAGTTCAAATCGAGACACAGCAACATTCAGTATCTACCGAGTCTGAAGCACCCAAGCCAATTCTTACCGAATCAGAACAGCTTGAACATGAAATTGAAGCACAAGGAGAGAACAATGAAACTCATTCAAGAGGCAAAGAACCTATATTAGCTAAATATGTTAGAAGACATCATGCACCAGATCAAATCATTGGAGACAAATCTGAAGGAACCTTGACAAGAAGCAAGCTAAAAAATACCTGCTTACTTGCTGATTTTGAACCTAGAAGCATTAAAGATGCATTGGAAAATGATAGTTGGATTGAGGAAATGAACGAAGAAATAGAACAGATAGAGAAGAAAAGGACATGGACTCTTGTACTGAGGCCTAAAAATAAGAATGTAATTGGAACCAAGTGGGTATTTAGAAACAAGTTGACTGAAGATGGTAAAGTATCTAGAAACAAAGTCAGATTGGTATGCAAAGGATACTCTCAAGAAGAAGGCATGGATTCTGGAGAAACCTTTGCTCCTATTGCAAGATTGGAAGGAGTCAAAACCTTACTTGCATATGCTGCTCACAAAGGATTCAAAGTTTATCAGATGGATGTCAAGTCAACATTTCTCAATGGAATATTGGATGAAGAGGTTTACATTGAACAACCTAAAGGCTTTGTTGATCCAGATAAAAAGGACATGGTCTGCAAATTACACAAGGCACTATATGGTCTGAAACAAGCCCCTAGAGCATGGTATGAAAGATTGCATAACTAACTTATTCAGATTGGTTTTCAAAGAACTAATGATAATAGTAGCTTATATATAAAGGAAGGACCAGATAATAAGATTGTCTTGGCAGAAATATTTGTAGATGATATTGTTTTCATAGGGCATGATGATCTTTGCAAAGAATTTTTAGAACAAATGAACAAGGAATTTGAAATGTGTATGTTTGGTGAAATAAAAATTTTTGTTGGTCTTCAAATTCAACAAAATAAGAATGGCATCTACATCACTCAATCAAAATACATCAAGGAGATATTGAAAAAGTTTGGTATGGAGGACTGTAAACCTGTTGGAACTCCTATGTGTACTGGATTGAAACTTACCAAAGATGATGAATCCAAAGAGGTAAATCAAACATTGTATAGATCTATGATTGGAAAATTGCAATACGTAGTTCATACCAAGCCAGATATTGCCCTTGCAGTTGGTATTGTTGCAAGATTTTCAGCAAAGCCAAGAGAAACTCACCTGATGGCAATCAAAAGAATAATGAGATATTTGAAAGGAACTGAAGATTATGGCTTATGGTACAAATTTGGAGGTAATTTGGATTTGAAAGTGTTTACTGATGCTGATTGGGCAGGAAACCTTGATGACACAAAAAGCACAAGTGGAGGAGCATTCTTTCTTGGAAAAAGATTAGTTTCCTGGACAAGCAAAAAGCAGAATTGTACATCCCAATCTACAACAGAGGAAGAATATGTTGCTGCAGCAATAAACTGTTCAAATATCATTTGGTTTAAGCAGTTATTGCAAGGGATGAAGATGGAAATCAAAAAACCAATTGTCATGTTCTGTGACAATACTAGTGCAATCAACATATCTAAGAATCCAGTGATGCATTCCAAGACCAAGCATATTACAATAAAATATCATTTTGTCAGAGAATTGGTGCAAGACAAGGAGATTAGATTGGAATATGTCCATACAAAAGAACAAATTGCTGACATATTCACAAAGCCTTTACCTAAGGATGCATTTTTGTGTCTTAGAGGTAAGTTAGGGGTCATTCCCCTATCTGAAGTCCACTAAAATAAGTTCTAGTGATGCATCAACACATACAGGATTGAAGATCTATCTGTTGATGCAGTTTTATCATAAATCATTGCATATGAATCAGTACTAAAGGTACATTATAATTCACTTAACTTCTGTTGTCTTTGGCATGTGTTGTCAAAGAGGGAGAGATTTTACTATCAGATCCTTCTAAAATTTGTGAAGATTTGAAAAGTTCTCTATGAAGTCCCTTAATAGAGGGAGACTATTGAAAGAGGAAGAAGTCTATTATCTTGTTGAACTTGTTTTCAAAATTTCATTTCTGTTATGACATATTGTGTTGCCATCAATGCCACAGAGGGAGATTGTTGGATAATGTTGTCCTTGATGTTACGCAAATGTCATATCAGTCATTAGTCTCAAGTTCACCGATCTCAGACAGTCTGCAATACAATTTACAGTGCCAACCGAGCTCACTCGGTCATCGAAGGAAATATGGAAGACAGTGTTAACCGAGCTAACTCGGTCAACAAAGGAAATGTGAAAAACTAGTGTTAACCAAGATTCACTCAGTCTCCAAAGGTTAGTTTCCACCGAGCTCACTCGGTCATCAAATGAATTATGGAAAAGTCAGTGTTAACCGAGATTCACTTGATCTCCAAAGGTTAGTTTCCACTGAGCTCACTCGGTCATCAAATAAATCATGAAGAAGTTAGTATTAACCGAGCTTCACTCCATCCCCAAAGGGTAGTTTCCACCGAGCTTACTCGGTTATCTCAGGAAACTTAGTACTTATCGATTTCTCTCGGCAACTGAAGGATTGTCACAAAGTTTGCTGTATACACCGAGCTCAGTCGGTTAACACAGGAATTATTTTTTGAACAAAATTTTCCGTGCAGGGTCGGCCAATATTAGGATGTGCAAATTAATTACTTCTAGATGACTGTTATAATTGTTTGAAGAGTCAGTAATTCGAGCCGACTTAGATAATCTGAAAGGTATATATGGTCATTCAAGTTATGAATTAAAGTGTGTAATTGTGAAAGAGAAGTTATGAATGCGAATTATAGTATGAAGAGGTGAATGTTGAGAAAAGTATGATGAAGGATTAGATGTGTTAAAGGAGCTGCAAAGTTGTATTTGATCAGTAAGGATCCAGTCAAGCATAACAAAGATCTGTAATCAGCAAAGATAAGTTGCACATTATATCAAGTCATTTCATTGTTTCTTTCTAACCATTGTAACAGTGTATTCAAAATCTCTTAACAGAGTTGGTTTAACAACCATTCAATAAATCCTCTAACAAGGTGACAGTTCAATTGAATTGTTCTAAAGACCTCTAGCAAGGCCACTCCTAACAGGGTAATTAAATCCTTTAACAGGGTCACACCTAACAGTGTGTTTTTGTAACCTTTAACAGGGTTGGTTCCTAACAAGGCTCACTTCAGAAGAGTGAAAAAGTTACATTGGTGGTTTTTCCCATATTGGGTTTCCACGTTAAAACTGGTGTCTCATGTGTTCTTAATTACTGAATTACTTTGTGCATGATAACATATCAGTTCTTAATATTTATCATTTGCTGCATTATCAAGTTTCAACATTTCATTAATCAGATCAAGGGTATATTTAGACATCTTAGGGACTGTGGAAAGTTTTTGGAGTAACTGATTCACCCCCTCCTCCTCTCAGTTACTCTATTCTCATTTCCAACAATTGGAGAGTCTACAATCTTAGTATTGAGAGATGTAGCATGCAACTTATCATAAATCAACTCTCCTATTTTTTGCACAAAATTAATAGTCATCATGTTACTTATGTAAAAGTGATCATGTCACTTATTATAACTAGAGTTAGTATCTAGAGTTTTCATTCATATGAGTTAGAGTTAGAGTTGGTTTTCAAATGCATGCCAAATTCAAAACTCTAACTTTTTGGGTGGTTATGAACTCGAAAAGTTAATTGAGCCAGAATGACTTATAAATTCTTGAATCTCAATGTAATAGGGGACTTTTTGGACTTGGAGACAAGGAAAACTTATGTTTTGATAACAAGGAAATTTTTAGAAAGTGTATACAATTGTTGTTCTTGTAATCAGTCATTTCTTATGTTCTCGGTGCTAAGAAATAAAAGAAAGAACATTTTGTGTTCTCTTTTCCATTGAATCTAAATTGTTGAAGTGTTGATTTATCAGTATGAATATTTTCATGGTATGGTGTAAATATTCATGAATTACTGAATTAGCATTGTGTTGATGATAGCTCTTAAGCATAGTTTTTTTTTTTTCATTAGTAGTCTACATCAATTTTATGGAAACATTGAATTCGTGTGGTGCATTCATCATCAATAGTTTCCTTTCTATATTCTAAGTCATAATAGTCTTTATTTGAAAAATTTAAAAAATGTCTTATGAGAGAGTTGCCCCTCTAAATGCAAAGGAAGGCTGGATATCAAGGGCTTATACAAATGTTGGAGAAATTGATTTGCCACACACTTCATTGGGCTAAATCACATATTTTCTAAGTGACAAATCTATTTCCCAATAGACATCATTTTGGAAATGTCACAAAATGCTATACAATGCCTCACCCACACAAGTGTTAATTGACTGAGGTTTGACCCCATGTTGGAGCCTATAAATCCTTTAAAACAAAGTTGATAGTTTTATACCCTACTACCATTACCAATTTTTTTTAATAGCTTCACAAATAGACTTGATATTGCAATGAAACTTTACAAGCAAGTAGATATATATAAAGTGAACCTCTAGGGAAGAATTTTTTTTTTTTTGATCTTGACCAAACAACTTACTAAACTAGAAAGCTTCTAGAAATAGTAAAATTTTTGAAATAACAACTCCGTACTAAGATAACCCTTATTAAAAGACAAATCAAGAATATTTTTGGGTGATGCAAGATTTCCCTCAATAAGGATGCTCTTGCATCACAATTCCAGGTTGGCACATAATGTAATAGTTAGAATAAAAATAAGAAGTAAGATAGAGAAGAATGGAAAGGTTCAATGGATTCTTCTAGATTCCCATAGCTACAAATTTAGGGATAACTACACCTATTGACTTTAGCTCTTTAGCTATGCTTAAGAACTTTTATATAGTACCTGTTATTAGACAAGAAGAATAATAGTTGGGGGGAATGATGAGTAGGATATTTGGTATATTTATTATGACTTTATAGTTCCATTCAAGAATTTATTAGTTACTAAAACTTTGTCTTTTATGCTCAAGACTCAATCTTTTCATGTGATTAATTAAATTTCATGCTATAATGTAGTGCCTCCCCCAGTTTCTTCTTGTATGACTAGCTAATGGATGTGGATCCAACATTGTGTTAGGTTAGTGCCTTTGTGAAGTTAGATGATATTTCTTATGATTCCTTGATTTGACTCTCAATTCTTCCTTACTTCCTTATATAATTAAGTATATGGATTGTGATGTGATTTGATGGTTTTAATGATGTATATATTAGATCCTAATAGATTATTCTTGTTTGGTTTGATCTTGTTGGACCCATGAGAGGGTTTTTGGTCATGTTGGATCTGTGAGAGGATGTTAGATTATTCTATTGATATATGATTAAATGTTGTAAGAGGATTATTTAATGTTTGATCTAAATGAAATTAATACATAGGATTAAATGTGGAATAATCAGTGTCATGAAATTCCAATATATATGAATGATCTTGTTACTAGAGCATCACTATTCCATTAGGTACACATTGATTATTATATGCATGTGCTTTGACTATATATACTATTTCTGGTTGCACTTGATGTGTGCATGTTTTAGTGAATAGGTACTACACATTATTCCACTTGATGTGTAGGTTTAAGTGCATCTTTATATCCAATATTGGGTAAGTGCACAAAGTTGTGGTATCAAAAAGGTGCCACTTTTTTTTTTTTTTTTTTCTTATCTAAGACATAGTGTGATCGCACTATGGTTTGGGTGGTATGAGCCTAAGGCTTGTGTAATTGAAAAGATGGTGCAATCTCACTAAAACGTAACCACGTTGCTGAAAAAAGTTATAAACAAAAAAAACCTAAGGGGTTCTCCTTATTTTTCTCTATTTAATTTGTTGCAATTTTGGCATCTTCTTTATTATCTAAATATTGTGAATGTGTTGTTGTAAGTGATTTCCAATGCCAAATTGCATAAAAAATAGCTCTCACCATCAGAAAAAAAATCAATGGAAGTGGTATGAATATTAACTCTTGTTTTCTCTAAATTTTGTATTTTTTAATGTTTTTTTAAAACAATTTTGATTTGGGTTTGTTTAGTTTTCAAACATAGTATTGTTTAATTGTTAAGTAATGTAGAAAATGCACCATTTAATCCTCCTTAAAAAAATCCACCACAAAATCCACCAATCCAACAAAACCCACCATCAAACCCTCTACATAATCAACTTGAAAACCCTCAAATGAAGAATAACCACTTCCATGAACTCCACCAATCAAAAGACCTCCTCCAGGGACCCAGGAAAATTTGTTGAATGAAATTGAAAGAGGCAAATCCAAGTTAAAAACAATTAATAGGATGCTAAATAATTTTCTTCAAAATAATCCTTGTAGAGCACAATTGAAATAATCCCTTGAAACCATTGTGAGTTAGGTAGCATCTATGAGTGGCTAGCTAAATCTATGGTATAATGAAATAGAAGAATAAAAAAGATACTATGCTAATAAGTTGTCCTATTAAGATGTTAAAAATAAGAAGATTACAAAAGATGACATATGTGACTTGTTTTTCCTTGGGGAGATCCCCAACTATTTTGATATTATACCTTTTAAGGGTGGAGGTGAGAGATCATCATTTAATAGGTAGGGGGCACTTCGTGACCCTAATTTTGTTAGGGCACCTATTGGCAATCTGTAGGTGGAGTATGTTAGTGTTCCTTTTGTTGTGAAGGAAAACATAGAGGCTGACACACTAGGCACTATTAGAGATTTGAATCAGAGTCTTATTCAATGTGCCACTCCTTTAATTACAGGTGAGGCTCATCATTCTAGTGGGGGTCACATTTGTGCATCATGTGGAGCTCTATGCATATTTAGCACTTCCAATGGAAAGGATGATGATAATGGGATGATGACAGATGACATCCTCATTGCCACATTTGAAATTGATATACATGTAAATATTAATAACTATATTTTAAACTATTTTGATCACATCTCATATGTATATGAATGACTAATAAATTAGTATGTCTTCATGTTGTTTGAAATTAAGGGCTAGAGTGTTGTTGACACTAGTATTGATCCCCTAGTCTCATTTTACACTACTTCGATGACTCAGTAGGTATGTATCAATGTATTTATTTAAATCAATAAATCTATTTATAAGGTAATAATATGAAAGGTTGACTCAAAAATTTTATCCGTGTGCATTAGTTCTATGGGGGACCATTGACTTTCACATAGGACTGTGAGCATGGGCACGATACCACTCATGTAGAGGTGTATTTACTTCCATGTTAATTTTATTCAATTCCATATGTTTATTTAAGAAATGAATGAATAATTAACTGATTTGTCTTATTACATGATCATATGCAGAGTCAAATTGGTCATGGTGATGTTGATTTTGGGTCACCTGGTATTTAGATGACTTCATTTCCCCCAGAGGTATATAAATATACTAATGCATTTTAATTTGTGTGTCTACAATGCATTATTTTGCACATGAATGTGATGAATGTGATGTCTAATAGATTTACATACATGTGTAATAGGTAAATGTTGCACCTTCGACATCAACACCATACAATAAAGGACATGGTGATATATTCATAGAGGTACCCAAATTTTTTTATTGATGATGTGGTATAAGAAAATATATATTCTTCATAACTAAATCCAATTCTTGTTTTGTATCATTTTTAGGTATTGACATCAGAGACTCCACATCTTCTTCAATCTATAGATCATGAGGGAGTCACTATTGCAATTGTTAGTTCCAAGCCACTGACTAAAGTATGAAAGATTTTGCATAATTTTTTTGTTATTTACAATTTAGTTAGTATTGGAATTAGATATGATATTCATGAGTATGATCGAGTGATAACATTGATCATTATTGTAGGGTCTTATTACTCTTGATCATTCATGTGTCCCTAAGATGGATTTAGAGAGGGATTATTAGCTCTAGAGGTAAACAAATATTTTATTTTATGTGTACGTATATTTAATTTTTGGTGTATAATAGTTATTGATTCACATATACTTCTAATTGTAATAGGTTGAATTAAAGAAGAATCTAGATTGGTGGGCCAACAAGCGTGTTAAGAAGACCCCTTATCCACAAAATCTCCCTCTACACAATGATCAAAGATAGCTAGGGATTTGTTTTCTTCCCCTAGTAGGAATAAGTAGATATCCAAGGATACACATTTGACACCTATACGCCTTTATTGGACATACGTTTTGTATATTATTTTTGATGTATGTCATTTTTGACATAGATTGTACATACATAACTTGATATATATTTGATCTCTTTTTTATATAGTATATTCAATGTATGGCATATTCAACATATATTTCATGTATGAAATTATTAGACATACAAATGATATTTGAGACTATTGATGTATGGCATTATTAGACATTTTTGGTATGCATTCACTCATATTATTAACCTTAAAGATATAGATAGTTGGATATATTGGCATGTGCATTGGATGTTTCTCTCAATCATGTTAAGCTTTTACCTTGTGGAAACAACTTTGAGTTTTTGTTATCACATTGGATTTGATGCTTGTGTTCTTGGATTAGTTGAATGGATGATAATATTTGATCATTCTAAATTCTAAGAAGCAATATTTTGAAAAACTAAGAAATTTGATAATTCATATTGTATTTAGACCTATGGGAATATTTTTGCAATTAGAGATCAATAGTTAGCAATAGTTTACCAAACTTTAGTACCTTTATGTTGGCTGAATTCTTCGCTAAAATTTGTGTCTAGTGCTACATGAATGGTTTGAATGTATGACTTTCTCACATGTTCTAGACTTGTTTGCATGTGATTAACTAAGTCAACTTTTGAGGGTTAGCATACAAGGGTTCGTATGTGATGTAGGGGCATGTGAGGTTCCTAAAGATTTTGGCATTTTCTATGGAATATTAGAGATAATCAGCCATCTTTGTGGTGCTTCTTGGTTGGAGTATGAATGGATGGGCTCTATGGGGAGGCGTAGTGCTCAATTAAAGGAGAAGTATTGCTCGGTCATCATTGAGTTATTTTATTGGGTGAGGAGCTTGGTTGTTGGAGGAGTTCGATCACTAGAGGAACTCAGTCATTGGAGGTACTCGTTCACTAAAGGAACTAACACAACTTCTGGTGCTCAATGATGCTTGGGGAGCTCAATAGACATGTTTCTTGGTAGTGCCTAGATTGCTTGAGTTTTTTTGACACTCGATCATGTGGTTATTTTTGGTATAAAAATTTGCACCCTTTTTTGAGGTATGAACCAAAAATGACCTTGTATAACATGGAAACAACCTCCAAGTGTGGGACTTATGCTCTAAGGTTGAATCTCCAAAGAAGGTTGGCTTCCTTACAATTAAGATGCACCTAAACTATATCTTTTAGGAAAAGGGAGAAGAAGATGCTAAAAATTAAATTGCTGAGAGCAAAAGGTGATGTACCAGATTGAAATGTGGTTACAATCTATGCCTACATATGCAAAACACACAAATGAGATACCCAAATACACAGATCTCAACTCTATTATATTCCTAAGAATTCACATGTAGGTTTGAAATTTATTAAATGCTGAAAGGAAGGATATTTTCACAATATAACAATTATCAATAGATTAAACAAAACATATAACTCTAAGAAGTAGGAAAGAAACATTCAAAAAAAGGCAAAATACATGCACAAATCATGAATGACAAGAAGAGCTAAAAGCAAGAATTTCATTAATGGAAGGTAAAAGGAATACAATTGTAGAGGATAAGGCTATTGCAAAAATATAACAAAGATGAACCCTTTAGAAATATTTACAACTTCTTTTTAAAGAGTTCAAGCATAACTCAAATCTAACTTGAAGTTCAAACCCCAACCAAGGCTAGAGTTAAGATTGCAGAGAGAAATAATAGAGAATAAAAAAGAAATATGATTGTGGAGTGCAATCAGCTACTAGAACTGATAGGAAAGAACAAAAAAATGCACCTAACCATAAAAAGGATCAAATCACCAAAGATTTGATCCTTAAATGCATTAAAGAGACATGAAGGGCATTTGTGTTGTGAAAATAAAGCCCAGGAAGTCACTCAGGATTGAAGAACTAGCCATGATAGCACACCATAGCTACAAGAAGCTAATTCACGTTGATGGAAAAAAAATACAAGGAGGGATAACATGATGCACTATCTGCCTATAAAATACAAAGTTGACCATAGGGGGGAATCTAATTTTTTGAAAAATGAATGATGGCCATTAATGTAGATCTTCCCCTCAAAATGGTCAGCTGAGATGCATCATGAATCCTACCCAATGAAAGGTTAAGTCACCATCATTGAACAAGATGTGCTCTTTGAAATAGATGGTTCAGATGTCATGGGAAATGAGAACCTTCACCACATGGCACAATTCTGGGTTCTGGAGCATCAAAGAAACAATGTAGCATGAAGAAATGCCAAAATGAAGATGCATGGTAGCATGATGTTGGATGATGCACCGAGTGCAGACAAAAATTCATGACTACCCAAAGACATGTGGCAACATCTTGTGTTCTCATGAGGATGAATAGATATCACACAAAAAGATGAGAGCCGTTGGACCCTCCACATGTGGTGCAATTCTAGGTTTAGGAGCTTTGAAGAAACACTAAAACATGAAGAAATGCTAGAATGAAGATGCATGGTAGCATCTCACACTTTTGGGAGGATTTTGAGATGGTATGAGAAAAAATGAGAACCATAAGATTTGCAAGCTAGTCAACAAGGGAGAAAGGGTGGGCAAACAATTTTTTTTTTCTACCAATAAACACGATTTTATCTGTCATCACATGGCACAATCTTGCATTTTCATGAGACGAGAAGATCATCTCACAAAAATGTGCTAGCTTTTGATGCACGCAAGTCTAAACCAATTGGAGGAAGGAAAAAATGGATAACATGCAAGTTAACCCACCTCAAAGAAACAACCCATTGAAGATCTCTCAGATCGGTTATCAATGATGGGGTGAATGGGGGCACAAATAGCCAACAATTATCTCGAGTTAACATGAGGGTTAACATTTCATATTCAATATTTTTTGGAAGTTGATTTGTGGCTTAAATATGCATTTAATGTAAAGGTTTATTTAATTTGTAACTTGTTAGGCTGACTTGTGGCTTATTTGAGTATAAGTAGGGAATTTAGGGGAGTCTTGAGTCATGATGAATTCAACATGGAGTAGCTAAGAGAAAAAAATTTGTTAGTAGAGCTAGCAACTATGGCTTGGGAAACAAGGAGATTGCTTGGTGGCTTATGAGCACAAGTTTAGATCTTATTGGTGGTTTCTATCAAAGTGTTGTTGTGTTATAGATTTAGACTAGCTAGGGTTTTGGGTTAGATCTTGAGGGATCTTGAAGAACTATTACTTGCTTTGTATTTGGCTATAATTGGGAAGGCCTTACAGCCATACATATTGCATGTAATTAGTTATTTTATGAATAAAGAGTTGAGTTTGGTATCATATTGTGTATCTTGTGTTGTGTTTCTATTGTGTGGTTAATTACTGGGGTCTAACACATCTCCTTTGGGGATTCTCCTACCTTGCACTAGGTCATGTGGTTTTAGAGCTTAGTTTTCATGAGTGTATGGATAGATCATTGAATGTGAGGCAGTTTGCACTAGTACTCTGGGTGAAGTTTATTAGATCAAAGGTTGATCTTGTGGAGAAAAGTTTGATCTTATGGTGAATTGTTCTTTCTAGAGTCCTAGATATATTGGTTGTGAGGTGGCAGATTGTGGTTCTAAGTTAAAATTGTAGAGGACTTGTAGATGGAGTGATATTTGTGAGGATAAAAGGCTGATATTATTGGAGCATGATTGTAGAGAGTTTGGTTTATTTTTATTGCAGATCCATGTTTCTAAACTTGTGAGTTATTCTTGGTTGCTCATGCAAGGTGGAAGGTTATGATCTAACTTGCAAACAATTTGGGTTTGTCACAAGATGCTTGAGTGGGATTTGTTGTAGAGGGTTTTCCTAGATCCTGGAAGATACATCCAAGAATATTGGACCCTTAGATGATTGAAAATCTCTATAATGTGGTGAAGATGAGGATAAATCAAGCAATTTCTTGGGTGGATGTTGCTTTGTCTAAATGAGTTGAGGAATAAAATAAGGAAGTTGTATGCTTCTAGAGTTGGGGTTTACCAATTTAGAAGAGAGTTATGTGGCCAATTAGGAGACTTGTTCATGAGAGAAGAGGGCATGACAAGGGTAAGTTGGAGATTGGTTTTGTTGATTAGTTTGTGGAGTTTAATGTGAAACATGTAGAAAAAATTGTGGTTGTTGCTGAAGAGGTTCCTAACCTTGTTGATACTAGGATGGAGACTAGTTTTCATGATTAGTTGGTTGAGTTTGACATGGAAATTGTAGAGCACTTGGTCATGGATAATTAGGTTGTTTTTGGCAATGAGTTATATGTTGCAGAGCATCTTGTTGTGAGAAATGAGATTGCTAGTGTTGAGAGTTAATGAGTTGAAGAGGGATTCCAGTGATAAGTTGTAGACCCTATTTGTGGGTTACCATGTTGTTCAATTTATTATTGCTAGTGAATATACTAATTGGTTGTTTTTAGATTTATGTAGGAGGGATTGGTTGATGGACTTGTTCATTTTCTTGGCTTTATGGATTAAAAAGCCTTAGGTGAAGATGAAGTGGAAGTCTTATTTTCCTAAAAGAAAAAAGTGTTGGATCCACTTTTCTTTGTACCCTAGGAGTTTGATGCAGGGGCATTTGAGGTTCCTAAAGATTTTGGTATTTTATATGGAAGACTAGACATGATCGGTCATCTTTGTGTTGCTTATCAGTTAGAGGCTTGACCAAATGGGCTCGGTGCTTGGTTGAAGGAAAAGTATTGCTCGATCATCATTGAGTTGTTGTATTGGATGAGGAGCTTGGTCATAGGAGGAGCTCGGTCATTGGAGGAACTTAGTCATTGGAGGTACTTCACTAAAGGAGCTTGACAAATCTTATGGTTCTCAAAAATTCTTAGGGAGCTTGGTAGGTGTGTTTTCTTAGCAAAGCCTAGATTGCTCATGTTTGTTGACACTTGGTCATGTGGTTACCATGGGTTAACATGAGGGTTAATATTTCATATTTAATGTTTGTTGAAAGAAGACTTGTGGCTTAAGTATACATTTAATGTAAAGTTTTATTTAATTTGTAACTTGGTAGGCCAACTTGGAGGTACTTCACTAAAGGAGCTTGACAAATCTTATGGTTCTCAAAAATTCTTGGGGAGCTTGGTAGGTGTGTTTTCTCAGCAAAGCCTAGATTGCTCATGTTTGTTGAAACTTGGTCATGTGGTTACCATGGGTTAACATGAGGGTTAATATTTCATATTTAATGTTTGTTGAAAGAAGACTTGTGGCTTAAGTATGCATTTAATGTAAAGTTTTATTTAATTTGTAACTTGGTAGGCCAATTTGTGGCCTAGTTGGGAATAGTAGTGGTTTTAGAGGAGTATTGAGTCATGATAAATTCAGCATGGAGTAGTTGAGAGAGAAAAAATTGTGAGAAGAGTTAGTACGTAGTTGTGGCTTGGGAAAAAAGGAGATTTCTTGGTGGCTTGTCTGCACAATTTTAGATCTTATTTGAGGTTTCTACTAGAGTGTTGTTCTATTATAGATATGGACTAGCTAGGTTTTTGGGTTGGTTCTTGAGGGATCTTGCAGAACTATTACTTTCTTTGTATTTGGTCATAACCTAGAAGTCCTTATAGCCTGACACATTGCATGTAATAAGTTGTTTTATGAGTAAAGAGTTGAGTTTGGTATCAAAGCATGTATCTTTTTTTGTGGGCTACGACATATCCTTTGGGGATTCTCTTGCCTTGCATTGCCTCAAGATGCCCCTCCTCTTAGGAAATATGAACTTCCTAGTTCTAGAGTTGTTCTCCTATGATTCACTAAGTCAACATTTGTGATCTGTGAGTTGTAAGTCTTTGACACTTCTTCCAATTTAACAATATACAAATTATAAGGATATATCTTCCTTATGTTCCAAAATAATATTATATGGGTGACCAATGAATGTAAGGAGCTGAATGAAGGTGATAAAATACAATTTGAGTGACCAATAGTAGCATATAATCTTCTAGGGTAGTGTGTAAATCAATTAAAATCAAAGAAAATATTGAAAAAACTAATAGAATTTAGAAACTAAATATATTTATCATTTGGTTTCATAGGAATACTTGTACATTAATGTCAGAGAGAGGTTACATGTACATGTAAAGTGAGAAAATAGATGAAAATGAGATAAATCATTAGAAATCCTAGAAATACTAAATTTAGTTTATTTCAACTATATGTTGATTAGTGGATGCATAACATTATCATATCTCATACCTTTATAAGGATTAGCGACAACATATTTGGTTCAAGACATCTCTCTTTTCCAATTTCTTGACCAAACAACCTATTTGGTCGAAGACATGGACACACTTCAAAGACATATATATGACACACATTATTCATGTAAATATTAAGACTAGAAGTGACTATTGGGACATTAGACCTACTCTTTTTAGAAAAGTAACACATCCCTAGTTAGCCCATCGATATTGGGGATCCTTTTACTAAGTCTAAATTTTATTTTTTCCTCTCTTGGTTACTAAGTCACTCTCTTAAGATTTCTAAACAATTTTAAATTTTTTTTGGAGTTCAATTGTCATCTAACATCACTGGTCTACCACTCTCAATTACACACCAACTCACTTTCATGTTCAATCCACCAATATTTGGATTCTTGTCTTATAAAGGGACTAGACATTTAATGGATCAAAAACATTAAATATTGAAATACTAGTCCATGGTTCCCTTTGCACATTCGAGGGAATATTTTTCTTCAATATATCATCTTCCACAAAATCATTGTTCACTCTACTTGAAGATGATTATAGATCAACAACATTAAAGATATGACATTTAATGAATCAACAACATTAAACATGCAAACTATAAATATGAGACATAAAGTAGTATTCTAACATGGCATCAAGACCTTAAAACCTTCCATCACATGGTCCTTCATAATAGATTCCACTAAATTATTTTCCTTGACCATTATCTCTAGTTCATTGCTTATGGGTTTCCCATTTATTGATGTAACCATAGTTGGAAGACTTGAAATATAACTTGGTAGCTAAGAAAATACTAAAAACTAGGATCTCTTAAAGAAACAATTATTTTCTTACAAAATTCAATTGAAAGTGTATAAATTAAAAATTGACATCTTGAAAGAAAAAATACATGGTTTTATAACCAGAAAAATGTGGTTTAAACTACATTTTACCTATGTCAAAGCGTCTACCTATACTTCTATATCTATTAAAAATTAAGATTTGAACTTGTAGAAACTTTCCCAAAAAGAAAAAAGAGTACTAAGAATGTTTCCAAACTATGAATGCAACCACATTCTCAGTTATAAAGAGTGTTGACATATTAGTCAAGTTTTTTATTAGTAACACATAGTTATTCCAATTGTATATAGCTACTGAACTTATTGTACAACTATCAGTGTTTTCCAAGTATTTCAGTTGTTATCGAGCTCTACAGTTGCTACCGAGTCCTTTGGACAAATCCTAGTGGTTACCGAGCAGTCACAATTATAGTGAAGATCAGTAGTGTAAACCATACATCTCAGTGTATGTTCAGTTTACCAGTGCAAACCAAGCTATGCAATGTATGCCATGTGAGTCCAGTGTAATTGAGCTTCTTACTATTAACCAAGTGACTCAGTTTATACCAAGCTCGAGGCGATAGTGTTTACTAAGTCTTGCCATGGTAACAAAAGTGATTCAATTTATATGACAAGTTTCACAGTATCTATGGAGTCACTTGTGCAGACTAAGTTCAAGACTACTTAGAAGTGATCAATATGGACCAAGCTTCTAAATCTACCAAGTGCATGACAATGCCAAGCATTGATAGTGGATGTAGAGTATCAGAACTTCACCGAGTCAGTCTTCAGAATCTGAGTGTCTTCATGTGGGCTAACTTTGTAATATTTCTGTTAACTTGTATTGCTGCTAACTTTGTAATTTTTATAATTGGATTCGTATATATGTAATGTATTGTATCATATCCAAAGGGTGTAAGTATGATGATGATGTGAATGTGAATGCAATGTAAGCGAATATAATCAGAGACGAGTAGAAAGAGCGAATTACAAAGGCTACAACAGTATAAGGAGTAGCAAAGTCATATCTATCACAGCAAGGTGATTTGTACCTAAAGGTATACAATTGAGAAAACCAAGTTGTAGATTAGAGATCATCTACTATATCATCCTAACAGGTGGATCAGTCAAATCCTTTAAAAAGGTACACCTAATAGTCTTTTGTAAATCTCTTTACCAAGTGCATACTTAATTGTATGTTTGTAAATCCTTTCACAAGGTAGACCTAGTAGTCCTTATTACTCCTAATAGGTTAAATCATCAGAAGTGATCAATGTAAGCTTTAATAGGCTAACTTTATATTGCAGTACTAAAGTTTGTGGGTACCATCTCCACCCTAGTTTTACTTTCTATTTGGAAGGTTTCTGGGTCACCAAATCTTTGTGTCTCAGTGTTATGAATACTTTCATGTTTTTAGTTTCTTATCCATGCAATTAGATCAAATTATATGTGATGGATTAAATGCTAATTTGATTTTTGGATTAAGAGTTTAAATTGTTGAATTTCCAGAAGTTACAGATTCACCCCTCCCCTCTTAGTAACTTAGCATAGTCTTGAATATTTCCAACAAAAAAGACTCAACCTTTCCAACCCTTTATAGGACTACCTTAATTTTTTATTTTCTTTCTATCATCACCATTAAAGAAATAATTTTGGTTCTTTAACATAATGCTACTCAATTTTAATGAGCAATAGGAGTGGGATATCATCTTCACTATCTAGTCATCCTTAGAAGCCTCATTAAAGACTTAGAGTTGGTGGGTGGATTCACTAAGAATATTGTATCTAGTAGAGTCTAATGTAATCCATACCCTTCATTCATATTTATAGTAGAAGTAGAAGTTGAATATAATCTATGTTGAGAGTTCAAGTGTTAAAAATTTAAAAAACTATATTTTCATTGCACATTGTGAAATCAAATATCTATAAGCAGGTTGATAAGTCTTGAGAAATAGTGTAATTCATCTAAGTTATTACTAAAAAATTATATCATTTCACTAAGAAAGTATTAACAATTGAAGAGAATCTTGAAGTTATTTCATGATCTTAATTTGCAATATTAGTACGAGCACTAACCTTATTAGCAAAAGTACATTCCAGTTTATCTATGCATGAAATTATTAGTATAGGATATTATACACTCAAGGATGATCATTCCACAACAATATACCTTATGACTATTGATTTTTTAGCTTTAAAATGATGATTTAGCCTTAAAAAATCTTTAAATTGTTGATTTAGCTTAAATGTGCTGATTTAGGAAATATAGTTGTTTGGTTTGATGAGTGAAATCCAAGGGTTGGGAGATCATATTTAGGTGGATTTAAGATCAAAACCAAGTTTGCAAGAGCCCATTCAACTTGGTGTATTAGATTGACTACTTGAGCCATTAGTTGTTAAGGCATTCCTAAAGTCAATCCTAGGTACTGCATGCATGAATGCATTCTTGATGCTCAATGAGTGAAAGAGATGTCCGCTAGTGTTTTCCCAGCAAATTAGACCTAATAGGGGTGACAAAATTGTCCCATAATGAACATATTGAAAGATACTCCATTTAGAAACTTTCCACTACTCAACAATGCAATATTTTGTGTCAACTAAAATGTGTTTAATGAAACCAAACCATGTGAAGCATAAAAAATATGGAGCTACACACACTTAAACTTTGGGAAAACCTTCTTATTATAAATGTTTAGGATAACTAGGGGGTGAATTAGTTACTCAAGGTCTATATGTACCACTTGAATAATTAAACATTAAACACATCATTGTTCTTCTTATCCTGCTTATCTTATTGTTGCTCAGTCACTACTGTAAAACTATCATAAACTTAACTTGCATTGCATAATGAAAACATCATCACATGTAAAACATTCATAAGAAAATCATCATAGTTTGAAACTAGGATTTTATGTGGAAATCCAATTTGGGAAAAACCACTAACAACATGCCACTCTTTGTCACTCTTTCCAAGTGAGCTTTGTTAGGAGAGAACCCTATTAAAGGTTATGATACACACTATTAAATGTGACCTGGTTAGAGGATTTAATCACCCTATTAGGAGTGGCCTTGTAAGACAACTTTGATCATTCCATTTAGAATGTCACCTAGTTAAATGACTTACATAGACTATTAAGTCTTCAAATGACTATTAGGTCAACCTTTGTTAAAAGGATTTCAATAAAAATTATTTACAATGATAAGAAAGAAAACAATAGTTCTTTATCTATGTGATTATAACTCACTTTTGTTGGTTTAGATCTTTGTTTGGTCCTTATGCTAATTCACTGATAAGCCTATCATTGTCATCTTTGATCTTTATCTACTTGGACACCCTTTAAGAAATCAATCCACTCTTCTAATTGACACTTAAGCCTTATGCTCAAATTCACTTATCAATAAAAACATCACATCTACAACCTTTTCTCTTTTAGCTTCACATCCACTCACTTGTGTTTTTTTGATCAACCTTACTTTATATGACTTCCTTCACATAAAAACTCATACACACACTGGCAGGGGCTAGACTTGGCACCAAATGTTTAGCTATGTATCACCTTAAATAGGAAATCTATGCTTTACCATTTTCTACATCCACTGTAGATCTTAAGATTTATGATTAGATTCAACTTGATTCAATGTATCTATACATCTTCTTGATCATCCCCTAGAAAATTATTTAGAATCCTTTTGTTAGGTCTTTACCTAATCACCACGATGATTTTAATGATCCAAATAATCAATCTTATCTTTAACACATTTTACATCTAGGAAATCAATTGAGTCAGCTTGATCTTACAATTTCTTTGAATTTGATATTTTGCTGTCACTCGATAATCACTGAATTCTGACACTTAGTCAATAGTAAAATACTTGGTCACTGAAAAGATTTTTGGCTTGGGATCATTTAACTTTCTTGATCAATGCCAATGCTCAGTCAACACTAGATTCTCTTGGAACTAACTCTGGGTCGGTTGACACTAGCATTACTTAGCACTCCTTAGTATTTTACTCTTTTTCTCAGCTTGTCTTAGCTTCCTTGACATAAAAAAATAATTTTCTTATCAAAGTCTATCTAATCAAATGTCCATTATAAATTTCTTTTCATAATGTCAACCTTCCCTCCAGGTGTTATAGTTATGAACAACTCTCAAATCCTCTTCATCAATCAAATAAATATGACATTTAGATTAGGTATCAATATGTCTCATCAATAGATTTGACATCAATGACAAAATAATAATTGTTCCAATTGTAAGTTTTCAAAAATCTCCCTCTTTGGCATTGATGGCAACATTTCAAATATCTGAAATACTAACAATAACTTAGTTACCATACAATCCAAAAGATTTTGCTTCCATGAGTGACAACATCATTAGTTTCATTCTGATTCTCATCCATTAAAACTTTCAAACTCCCTCTGTCAGTTTTCTCTCTTTCATAATTCTCTCCCTCTAAGGTTTATTTTTCATTTCTCAGTAAGCTTAGGAATTCTTAGTAATCTCTCCCTCTTTTATTTTAGTTTCTTAGTAATCTCTCCCACTTTGACAACAATTCCAAATACGTGTAGTTGTCTCAGCTCTAAATTATTCATACATCTAAATTATGTATATATTACATGTCTAGTTGCTACTTGTCATCTATCTATGACTAATCTTTTATGATGTACTAAAGTATTTGACCTTAGGCATGTTCTAAAGTAGAGTTGTATTGCATGTCCTAAAGTAGAGTTGTATTGCACCACTATGTATAATTTTCTATTCAGAACATGTGATGCAATGTATCTTGCCTTCTTAATTAGCCTTAGTTAGGGGAATGAACCCTAATCTATCTCTAAGATATTTATGAGCATCTTTGGGTAATGATTTTGTGAATATGTCAACAATGTGTTCCTTTGTATTCACATATTCTAGATTCACTTCTTTTTCTTGAACTAATTATCCCAAGTAGTGATACTTGATAGCAATGTGCTTTATCTTAGTTTACACCATTAGATTATTTCAAATGTTAATAACACTTGTATTATCACAATATATAACTACTGGATGTATAATCTCTTCTTGCATGTCTTTCAACAATTACTTAATCCATATTATATTTGAACAATTCACTACAGCTACCACATACTCAACTTTAGCTATTGATTTGGAAATTCAATTTAATTCTTTCTTGTCCATGGCACCAATCTCTTTCCTAGAAAGAATGCACCCCCACTAGTGCTTTTCCTATCATCAATATTTCCTGCCCAATCCGAGTTAGTGAAAACCTTTAGTTCAAATCTATCACTTCTCTTGTGGTATAATCCATAGTTTTTTGTACCTTTTAGATATCTCATTATCCTTTGTACAACCATCATGTGATTCTCTTTAGGATTTTCTAAAAATCTAGTAACTATCCAAATTACCAATGCAATATCTGGTCTACTATGAACAACATATTGCAATTTTCCTATCATAGATTTGTATAGCGTTTGGTTCACATTAGTAGAATCATCATTTTTTAAAGCATCTTTTGTTGTTTTAGGATCAAACTCACATAATAAGCATGTGTCACCTTTGATTTTTCTTCTTTTCATCACACTTCATTTATCATCTCCAATGATTTGATCAAGTTTATGGTATCTTCTCACATATTTTTCTAATATAGGTAGCTTTCTTCTTGGATCTTCTTCAAGTTCATTTGGAAATACAATCTCAAGATCATTTCCTCTTTCTTGTCCTAGTTCTAGTTTAGGTTTTGAATGCTTGACATTCACTATGTGATGGTCAACATTTTCAATCTGTTGCTCGGCAACCACTCTCTATTGCTTGACAATTTGTATTTGCACTCCATCATTTCCTATTTTATGGGAACTTATAGCTTGACTTGTATTTTCATTTTGAGTGTTAGGAGCATCATCACCCACATAGATGAATGCACTATAGTCTTTAGGTTCTTCAATATGTGAAGCATCATCTTATTTTGCAAACTCATTAACTCTCACATTTGCACTTTCCACATCTTTGTTAATGCTATAATTTAAACACTTATAAGCTTTTCTTTTTGTGGAATAACCTAGGAATATGTATTCATCACTCCTTGCATCAAGTTTTCCATTCCTATTATCTTTCAATATATAGCATCTATTTCCAAATATTTTGAAATATTTAACATTAGAAGCATAACCATACCATAGTTCAAAAGGTGTAACATATGTACTTTTCTTGACTTGAACTCTATTCAAGGTATAGACAACATTACTAACTACTTCTCTCCAATATTTCTATGATACACCTTTCTCCATCATTAGTGTTCTTGTAGAGTCCATTACTAATTTGTTTCTTCTTTCAGCTATCCCATTCTAAGGAGAGGTCCTCAGTGCTAACATTTATCTTTTAATTCCTTTGTTTTTGTATAATATATTGAACTCATGTGAAATGAATTCACCACCTCTATCAGATCTTTCAACAATTGCTAAATACCACTTGAATAATTGAAATACATTTAATTTAACTTTAAGAAACATCACAATCATTATTCTAGAGTAGTCATCCATAAATAAACAAAATATTGATCTCTATAGTAACTTTTAACACCAATGGGTCCACATAGGCCAGTGTGAATCAATTCCAAAATATTATTACTAGTATATGCTTTACTCTTAAAACTAAACTTGGTCATATTTCCTAATTAACATTTTTTATACATAACATTGTCAAGCTTCTTCAATTTAGGGAATCCTCTCACTTTCTTCATCTTACTAATATTCACCAAATTATCAAAATTCACAAGACATAATCTTTAGTGCCATAGCTAAA